>JANUWF010002074.1:2400000-3600000 GCA_026120185.1 Voacanga thouarsii
TCTCCATTAGTTGTTGTTTTTCTCATATTCTAAATAAGTAATTATACGATATCTAATCTTCTGAGCAATTATCTGCTGCTTTTTTTTTTTAAATAATAAACTTCCTTTTGCTTAATGTAATTCCATTTTGGTGAGATGGTCATGAATTAGGATTTGACATTTGAGTATCTCTTTGTCATGGATACAACATGTTTTTGATTGCTAATCTCTTGTGAATTTATTTCACTAAATTGCTATTTGAGTTGTAATCCTGCTGTATATATACTTAATTTTAGGCAAGGAAAATATGGAATGATTACAAAATAACAAAATTTTGCAAAACATACCATGTCCATTTACCTTATGTATGTCCTGTCATGTTGCATTTATGCAGTGTCTCCAAAAATACACAGAAAAACAAAAAAGAGGAAATCAAAGAAGATTTCACAGTCCATCCCCTTCTTTCACATATCTCATTTTATAGACCTAATATCTAATATCTAATTACATTAATTTTCTCAAATGATCTAAATACTGCATGTACCCCTGAAAAAAACATTAATATCTAATTATATTAATTTTCTCATATGATTACGCATTACCCCAACTTATTTGAAGGCATTGTGAGGGAAAGTTTGAGTTGATGATCTTCAATCTAACCTTTGCTCTAATGTAATGAAAATGATGTGCAAAAAGATAGTTGGTGTTTGGATTGTGATCTCTTTCTTTAGAATAACTTTGTAATGAAAGACAATTGGCTTTTAGTAAAGACCTAAGTATGTACTATACATAGTTTAAATAATTACAGTTTTCTATTATGAGTGTTACATAAGAATTGGTGATGTCCAGAAAGCTTTTATACATGGCACACCGATTGCTAGTAAGGCTCTTTTAGTGTACATACAATCAAAAAATTGATTGTACATACATTTTTTAGTGTATATACATTCTCAGTTTTAAATACTGTCCTAATTGAACATACATCTTTTGGTTGTCCTTTGTTTTTCTTATTTTTGGGACTACTCAAATGTAAAAACCCAGTGAGCTAACATGATTGTGATACATAATTGATAGGGCTTAAATTAATCATATTTTTTCTAGTTATTTGAGCTTATTTTGTAATACATTTTATACAATAACTAGTCATATTCCTTCATATTTGACATTTCCTTATAAAAAGACTTTTCTGTAATTTTACGCAAAAATAAGAAAAAATTAGAGCTAATTGTGTGAATGTCCAGAATGGAGGAGGCGCCAGCCCAAGAAGGACAGCCGATGCCAGTTAGCTACTAGATGCACGAAGAAATTGAAGGAACAGGGGAATAAATTGCAATTGAAATTTGAAAGGAAAAGGAAGCAATTGGTCATGGCTCACGGCTAAGCAAGCCGAAAACGGCTAGAAGACAACAGCAGCAAAAAAAAAAAAAAAAAGAAAGGAGTGAAAATCGGTGGGACCTAGGAAGTGCAAAAGAAGAAGTCAACAATGTCAAGCAGCAGCTAAAACAAGAAAGAAAGAAAGAAAGAAATTAGCTTCTGGGTGGCTCAGCAACAAACAAAAGAAGGAAACAGATTTCGGCAATTGTCAGCTCAATTGAAGCCGCTGCAACAATAAAGCACAAACAGAAAAGATAGATTTCAGTCAGCAAGGAGGAAATAAAAGTAAACAAAAATGGAAGCAAAGAGAGCTGATTGCAACAGAAGGAAAAAGGAAAGTAGCTCGGTTAGCAATAAAACAAAGTCGGCTCAATAGAATTTCGATGGCTTTAAGCAATTTCACACGGCTCAAAATTGGAAGCCAATTGCAGATTTCACAATTTCAGCAATTCAACATCAATTACAAACTTCAACAGAAAACGATAAAAGCCAAATCAAGAATCCAATTGAAGTCCAAATCAAATTGAAGTCCAAATTGAAGTTCAATTTCAAAAAGTCAAGGCGAAAGCTTAGTTAGTTTTATTTAGAATTTTATTTAGGTTTTTCTTTTAACAATTTCTATTCCTTTTTGGTTTTAAATTTTTAGGTAATTACTTCTTCTTTATTTAAGACTCTTTTAGGAACTTTATAAGCTTATAAATAAAGGCTAATTTACCCTAGGAAGGAGAGGTGTACAATGTGGAGACTTAGATTTATTTTAAAGTGCATCACTAATATTTTTTAGAAATAAATAGTTCAAGGAGGGTGGTACAAGAAGGTCTTCAATGGGAGAAGAAGAAGGCTTGTCTATGAGTATCTATTTCTTTCCTTTGTTTTCTTTTTCTTAAACAATGATATGTTAATTGTTTTATTGTAATTTGATATTGTTTTAGATATTCATGATTTTTAGAGTTATTTGATCTTTTGATTAATTGATTGTTCTTCTTAGTATTTAATTACTTGTGCTTTTTACAAGATTAATTAGTTGTTTCTTTTCATTAACTTGCTAGACCAAAGAGGTTGATGGTGGTTGCAATTGATTAATTTCATATTTATTGGCCGTTAACTTGCTAGACCAAAGAGGTTAATTGATGTTTGCCAGACCAAGGATTCATTGATTAATTTCATGTTTTAAATTTGCCAAAACAAGGAAATTTAATCAAGGATTGTGTTTAATGCATGTGGTGGATGAATTAGTTGAGACAGACCAAGTGATGCTAATTTATCTTAATCCTTGATGGTGCCAAGAGAATAATTAGTTATGATAATGGTTAGGTACTTTAAGATCATGTTTATCTAAACAATGGTTTGTGTTACATACTTCTCCATCCTTGACATGTATATACTTTTATTTTTATTTTTATTTTTATTTATTTTTCACTTTATCGAGTCAATTAAACAATGAAAGAAAGGTGATTAATGTCTACTTGTTCCTGGAGGATCGACACTCGTTTGAACCCTATACTCGGTTAATGATAAGTATACTTGCTCATATGTGTGATTTGGGTTGAACGTTTTAATTTAAACTTGATTGGGAATGTGCTTAGTTTTTGTATGATTTTTATATCCAAGTCTGGACACATCAAGTTTTTGGCGCCGTTGTCGGGGAACAATAACATGAAAGCTTAGATTTTGTTGATTTAACCATGTAAATATGTAAATATGTATATATGTTCCTTGTATGAAGAAGTGTCATATTTTGTTGTTTGTATAATTGTATTTTACTTTCACTACATGTTGTAAATATGTAAATAGGTAGATACATGTTAATAATAACTAACTTGTCTTTGTATGTTTGTATAAATTGTATATTTAGTTATTTAATTTTACTAACCTAATGTTAATATGGAATATGTGTAACAATAGTATTTTTAATTTGTTGATTTTTACATCTATAATTTTAAGTCAATACTAACTCTTTTTATTTTCAGGTTTGGACTTAAGCTAACACGATATTGTAGATGAACTATTTTATTTTCTTAGTTGTTTCTTTATTTACAATTTTTACTTTTAGTTTAATTTAGGAATTCTTATTTTAAATGTATTGTGGTCATGCATTCAATTAGGATAGTTTTACCAAAAAAATAAATAATAATAATAAATTAAATTAAAAATGGAGCTCGAACAGAATGTAACCAGCGCCGACTCCATTCTAGAAGGCTATTCAAATATATATATATATATATATATATATATATATATATTTGCCATTTGTTCCCTTACCCTATTTCTTTTCTTCCCAATTTTTTTTTTATTTTGTCTTTTTCTTCTTTTTTTCTTTTTCTTTGATTTTTCTTGTTTATTTTTCCTATTTGTCTTGTTCTTCTATTTTTCTTTCTTTCTTTTTTTCCTATTCCCCTAGAATTATTCCTTCCCCTCATCTTCATTTTCCCCTTCTTCTACTAAACCCCCATGGATTACCAATTTTTTACACTTATACGTTGGGGAAGTCATTAGTGGAAAAACTCTCTTCATGTAAGCAAGATTTTATCGTCTTGAATTTCTTGGCATTATGCATATGTGGTTGAGGCAAAATTTATTAAACATGGACCTATATTTGATGAGTTTTGTTGATGATAGAAGAATGAATTTTAAGTCTTGTGATTGCTTCTAAGCATTTGCTATATATTTTTCTGGAAATTTTGCATATATGGAGACCTTGGACAATTGAGCATCCTTATGCTACTTTGTTTATTGATTGAAGATTTGTTGACATTATACTTGTGCTATTTACATTAGATATTATTCTTCTTTTTCTTGAGTATCAAAAAGCTGGAAAAGTCTTCACTAGAAAGAGAACCAATTGCAAAGTGTGAGACAAGAAGAGAATCTCGTGAACCCTTTGGAGGTTATGGTGGTCTATGTGGTGGTGCTATTAGACAATTTGGAAACAAGGAGGACTCTACTTCGAGGGGGACTTAAAGGCTTTAACTTCATATTTTTCTTTTCCAATGATTTGTATTTTTGTTTCAATTACGCTTTATACTTTTACTTGTGTGTTCATCTTTTTATTTGTAGGTTGAAGTTTGCTGGGATAATTCTTCTAACTTCTTGAAGACTGAACTTCTTATATCTTGGAGCTAATCTACACTTGGGGAGTATTGCTTAAACTTTCTACCCTGTTTCAATTTTGGTCCTATTGGAGATGCTTTATTGTGTTTATTTTTTGCCCATGAGGATATGGTCCAGTTTAAGTGTGGGGGAGTGGTTTGGTGATATTTTTGGTCCAAGTTTTTATCAATTATCTTGAGGTTTTTTTGTTGTTAAGTACTTTGGAATTTGAAATTTGGACTTTTCATAGAGCTAATCTGTCTTGGGGAGTATTATTTTCTTTTCCCTCTTTATATTCTTGGTCCCTTGGTTATGCTTTAGTGTGTTGTTTTAGGCCATTGAGGACAATGCCCAATTTAAGTGTGGGGGAGAGATTTAACATTTTCTCAAGTGCATCTTTGTGATTTTCAATGGATTTCCAAGTATATATATTTGAGGGATTTTCAATGATATATGTTTTGAATTGTTGAAATTTTTTGAAAAACTTTTTTTTGAAAAAAACGTATTTGGAGCTAAATAGAGAGTATTTGTTTATAATGAAGATATGATTTTCTTTTTAACTTTGGATATGGATTTGTCATTCAGTATGGTAGGATTTTATTAAAAAGGAAAACTTGTGTATTAAGTTGAATTTTGCTAAGTCTTGAGAATTTAAGTTAACCTTGGTTATATTTGATATTTGAGTTTTATTTTATTCTTTAAGTTTGAATATGGATGATGTGATGAAATATGGGAAGAGTTGTTGATTAATTCTTGTATTATGGATTTAGAATTTGCTTAACTTTGAGTTTTGAATAAGGAATGGAAGAGAAAAAATATATATGAAAAAAATGAGTGAAAAAATTGAGTTGAGAAAAAATGTCTTATTGTTTTTATTATTGAAGTCCTTTTGCTGAAAAAGGGGTCAATATGGGGAGAAGTAGCAAGTGTATTCGGTGCACTCTCTTGAGGCTATCTCGAAGGTAAAAAGGCAAGAAAAAGAAAAGAAAAAAGATTGTCGTAAGGGACAAAATGATGAGTGATGATTGAAAAGGGGGCGAATACGGTGTGTGAAGAGAAATCCATGCACTTGAGGCTATCAATTCCCAAAGTCATAAAAAAAAAAAAAAAAACAAAGCAAAGAGTGGAGTGTTTTCCTTATTTCACTAACTCGAGTTTGGTAAATTTAAGTTCATAATGCTTGAATTGGTTAAATGACAGGACTTGTATGATTTATGTTACCGATGTTTTTGCTTGAGGAGTGGAATAATTTTCATGTACTAGATATAAGTTTGTTTAACTTAACCTTGATGGCCTTGGGATTATTTGATTTAATGTATTACAAAGGTTTTTTTTTTTTAAGGGAGAATGAATGACAATTTTGTATTTAAGATTGGAAAGAAATTATGGCTTTGTTATGGATGAATATGAAAAGAAATAAATTGTTTTAAATATTTGGTTAAGTGTTTACTTGAGGACAAGTAAAGATTCAAGTGTGGGGGAATATGATAGGACCTAAATTAGTTATATTTTTCCTAGCTATTTGAGGTTATTTTGTTATACATCTTATACAATAACTAGTCATATTCCTTCATATTTGATATTTCCCTTATAAAAATACTTTTCTGTAATTTTATGTAAAAATAAGGAAAAAATAGAGCTAAATATGTGATTTTCCAGAAAGGAGGCAGCGCCAGCCCAGGAAGCACAGCCAGCGCCGGTTAGCTACTGGATGCACGAAGAAATTGAAGGAATAGGGGAATAAATTGCAATTGAAATTTGAAAGGAAAAGGAAGCAATTGGTCATGGATCACAACTAAGCAAGCAAAAAACGGCTAGAACACAGTAGCAGCAAAACAAAAGAAATGAGTGAAAATCGGTGGGACCTAGGCAATGCAAAGAAGAAGTCAACAATGTCAAGCAGCAACCGAAACAAGAAAGAAAGAAAGAAAGAAATTAGCTTTCGGGTGGCTTAGCAACAAACAAAAGAAGGAAACAGATTTCGGCAGTAGTCGGCTCAATTGAAGCCGCTGCAACAACAAAGCACAAACAGAAAAGACAGATTTCGGTCAGCAAGGAGGAAACAAAAGTCAACAAAAACGGCAGCAAAGAGAGCTGATTGCAACAAAAAGAAAAAGGAAAGCAGCTCAGTCAGCAATAAGACAAAGTCGGCTTAGCAAAATTTTGGTGGCTTTAAGCAATTTCACATGGCTCAAAATTGGAAGCCATCGCAGATTTCACAATTTCAGCAATTCAACATCAATTACAAACTTTAGTAGAAAATGACAAAAGCCAAATCAAGAATCCAATTGAAGTCCAAATCAAATTGAAGTCCAAATTGAAGTTCAATTTCAAAAAGTCAAGGTGAAAGTTTATTTAGTTTTATTTAGAATTTTATTTAAGTTTTTCTTTTAACAATTTCTATTCCTTTTTGGTTTTGAATTTTTAGGTAATTACTTCTTCTTTATTTAGGACTCTTTTAGGAACTTTATAAGCTTATGAATAAAGGCTAATTTACCCTAGGAAGGAGAAGTGTACAATGTAGGGACTTATATTTATTTTAAAGTGTATCACCAATATTTTTTGGAAATAAATAGTTCAAGGAGGGTTGTACAAGAAGGTCTTCAATGGGAGAAGAAGAAGGCTTGTCTATGAGTATCTATTTCTTTCCTTTGTTTTCTTTTTCTTAAACAATGATATGTTAATTGTTTTATTGTAATTCGATATTGTTTTAGATATTCATGATTTTTAGAGTTATTTGATCTTTTGATTAATTAATTGTTCTTCTTGGTATTTAATTACTTAGGCTTATTACGAGATTAATTGGTTGTTTCTTTTCATTAACTTGCTAGCCCAAAGAGGTTGATGGTGGTTGCAATTGATTAATTTCATATTTATTGGCCGTTAACTTGCTAGACCAAAGAGGTTAATTGCTGAGGATTGAGTAATTAAAGGTTAATTGATGTTTGCCAGACCAAGGATTCGTTGATTAATTTCATGTTTTAAATTTGCCAGACCAAGGAAATTTAATCAAGGATTGTGCTTAATGCATCTTGTGGATGAATTAGTTGAGACAGACCAAGTGTTGCTAATTTATCTAGAAGGTAGTAATTAGTTGAGACAGACCAAATGATGCTAATTTATCTTAATCCTTCATGGTGCCAAGAGAATGATTACTTATGCTAATCGTTTGGTACTTTAAGATCATGTTTGTCTAAACAATAGTTTGAGTTACATAATTCTCCATCATTGACATGTATATACTTTTATTTTTATTTTTATTTATTTTTCACTTTATTGAGTCAGTTAAACAATGAAAGAAATGTGATTAATGTCTACTTGTTCCTGGAAGATCGACACTCGTTTGAACCATATGCTATGTTAATGATAAGTATGCTTGCTCATATGTGTGATTTAGGTTGAACATTTTAATTTAAACTTGATTGGGAATGTGCTTAGTTTTTGTATGATTTTTATACCCAAGTCCGAACACATCAATAATTCTTGTTTTCATTCGAAATGTTGTCCATTTAAATTTATGGGTGCTTAGAAAGTATGGATACATCAAGGAGAATGAGAGGGTAACTATAGCAAAGGATAATGACAATGAACTGTGAAAAAAAATAGAACTAATCAACTGTATCATGATACCATCACTTTGCTATTAATGTGATCTTTTCACCCAAGTTCTATTTATTAAGCTACAAGTTAGAGAGCTATTTATGCCGTTCTTTTTTATCCACTACTTTTTGTATTTATCTTTCGAGTATTCTTATTTGCAATTTATGCATTACTTTCAGATGGCACATTGTAGGAAATGAATGCAAAAAAAAAAAAAAAGGGGCAAAATGTAGGGTGATGTGGAGGCCAATCAAACAATGACTCCAAGGGTCAACCTTTGAATTCACCCCAATAGAAAATCAGAATTCTCCAAATACTAGCTAGAAAGTAGCAAATGATTTCCATACAACACCACCTATGTTGATGCTCTTACTGATGGTCATAATGTTAGCAATTCTAGAGAAAACGTCTAGCCAGAGATTTGTTCTGAGCAAGCTGAGTCATATCAGAGTCAAAACAAATTGACTTTATCTGTTTTTTGTTCCATACCAAAGTATGACGTACTTTTGTTATGGATATTGATATACTTTCAATATGGATGTATGACTTATGGTATGAATGTACTTTTAATATTATATAGGATTACTTTATTAAATATGTGTATGGATTAAATAGTGATAATATAATTCTACTTACTAATAGAAAGCTATTGGTACTTACCAACAAAACAATTTGTTGGTACATACCAACTAAAATTTAGAGGTGCTTACCAATAACCAATTTGTTGGCATTTACCAACACAAATTTGTAGGTGCTTACCAATAGTAATGCATAAGTGCTTTTCAATAGATTGATGTTGGTAAGTAACAACAACAATTAGCAGCTGCTTACCAGAAAAGTATGCTTACAATACCAACTGAATTGTAGTTGGTAAATTATCAATAAACACGATATTTTTTTGACATTTACCAACTAAGTACCAACTAAATTATTTGTTGGTAATGAATAATATTTACCAACAACACAAATATACCAACTAAGGAACTGTTGGCAAATTACCAACAATATTACTAACTAAACAATTAATTAGAAAAACTACCAACAAAATAAACAATTCGAAAATTTCCAACGAATTTACCAACTATGTAGTTAGTTTGTTGGTAACGTAATAAAATTACCAACAGAAAATATTTAACCCCAAAGAAATCATTACCAACTGAAACATAATGTTACCAACAAACTTAAAAAACTCTTGTTGGTAACACTGTCCAACAAGCGTTTTACCCACGGACCAAATTCTACTGGCAATCTGTTGGTAAACTAGTATTACCAATAGAAATAGGACAACTACCAACAGAATTTAATAGTTGGTAATAAGCTTTTTCTAGTAGTGATAGTTTTCTCTTCCAAAAGTTTTCTTCCTTGACATAGAGAATAATTTTGAATTTAAGTATTTTAAATTTAGTTCCTAGAAAATGGTTTTAACTTAAGTAGTGAAATTAAAAATTCATAATTTATTTTCTTCAAGGGATTTATCCTTGATATAGAAAATAATAGTTGAATTTTTGGATTTTCACTAAAGTTTATAAAAACCCATTAATTTTTTAAAGAAATGTTTTTCCCAAAATCCTATTTTTCTCAAAATATTAAATGGGAAAGGGGTTCCAATGACCCCACAACTTTCATCACGAGTTCATGTTAGAGATTGTGGTTATCCTCATGTCATTCTGAGCATGACTCTGTTAGTGTTGTGCCCTAGAGGCAATCACTTGTACATTATATATGACACATTTTATTTTAATAAAATGCATTATTTATCTTACAGTTTCTTTTGTTTACTTTTAAGTAATATAACTGTTCGATAAAGTCCCTAGTACAACACTGTATTAAGGAAATCATGATAGAGATCATGATATGAAATTCCTACTACACTGTATAGTATTAGTACTTAAATAATACTTAGTCATAGTATTAATGAGATATGACATCATTAATGCGTTAAGACTAGCATGTGTTAGACTTCTTGATTTGATTAGGTGGTGGTTCTTATATCCGTGAGTATTGAGATACTCAAAGTTAACACATGAATGCTTGTTAATAGAACAAGTTTATTGGATGACCTAGCTTTGAGATAATCACATGGACAACTATTTAGTGCCAGTGATATAATCTCAATATAGCAAACGTGCAAGTATCCTTAGACTTGAGATCTCCAAGGTACTTTGTTTGCTGAGCATTGTACTTTGATTCCAATCTCCGGAGCTCAATTGAGGGCCGCCTATGGGATGGATATTGGGTACATTGTGAGGTAAATGAAAGTAGTTGAGATGGTTAATAAAGGATTCACCACTCCTAATAGTAGGGGCGAAATCTCACAGCCACTTGTAGAAATTACTACTCGAGAAGTCCTTGGCCAAGGTGATTGTGTATTGAAAATAGTTCCAATTGATACACATCTAGAGTAGCGGGTTCTTAGTATAAGTACTATTGTATTCAGGCCAGAATTAATTCTGGAGGGAGTTGGCACTAATTTCGTACTTCAAACTGAATGAGATATTATATGGTGAAAGGAGTTTAATTGCCCTAAAGTTTGTTATTGAAGGGTTCATGTCAAGCCACTTGACTTTCTGCACTCTTGGGTAGTCATGATGTGTTGCTAGATACCGCTCATGATTTGGTAATATGGGTTTATTAATTGATGAATTAATAAACCAATCCTTATTAGAATTAATAAAATTAATTCTAATTAATTATGAATTATTAATCTTAAAGACGTTTAGATTAATTCACGTTCTCTACCAATTGACTGGGAAACCTAATAGGTCACACACAATAAAGGATTATATACTCAAGATGTTATTTGATAACATAGTGGGGTTAATTGGGAGAAAGAGAAGTTGTTGTGGACAAATTATAATTAGTTATAATTTATGGTCCAAATTGTAATTGTAAGAACTTGATGTTTCTAATTACAATTAGGGAATTCTAATAGGATTAAAATTCTCAGTTTTAGCAGGATTTTTAGGTTATATATATATATGATATAATCGAAACCCTAGCTGAGGTTGGACAAACGGACACTCTAGGCAACATAAAACCTTCTCTTCTTCTTCTCTCTCTCTCAATTGTTCTTGTGAAGAACCCTAGCCACCATCTTTTTCTTCTAGCACAGGAAATTTTGGTGCTTGAGTATTCCTCTATGTGGATTATTGTTAGAGATAATCACACACTGTGATTATAATGGTTAGACGTTCAACTCTTGTGAAGTTGGATCAAGAGGATTATTGGATCACGCCTCGACTTGAAGAAGAAATTTTTGTTCTTCGAATGATCAAACAAAGGTAAAAAGCTGTTACCTTTGATCTATTTTTATCTTATGTTTAACACATATGCGAGTCCTGGGATGGTATCTCGTTTTATTTTCCATTGTGCCGTATAGGATACGATCTTGAGATACCCAACAGATTTCATATTGGATGGATTTCTACGAGAATGTAGAACTAACAGAGGAATTATAATTAAAGCCTAGAATAAGTATTAGTGTCAGCTAGCCTATCGTTGGAGGTATTAATGCTAGATTATCCGTAGATAGTGAGAGTTGTGGCCATTCTATCGACTGAACTATTTCTGAATCATTACCGATTAAGGAAGTTTAATTTGTGATGGTTACACACTTAACTTAGAATATTGTTAACCTTCCTATGAAGCTCCGTCAATTTTTCTAAGACCTAAATTATTTATATTTTTTTATAATAGTTTTAATAGGTTAACCATAGTATGGAAATAGTATGATGTTTTAAATGTGCATTTTGTATATGTTTTTTTTAAAATAGACATTTTTTGAATGAAGTTTTTTTCCAATCAACAAAAATGTCTAGTTTTCATCATTTGCCCATTATTTTCAAAGAGAATAAGTTAACTAGACCAAATCATATGGACTAAAAAAGGAATCTGAACATAGTGCTCACTACGAAAGAGTACAAGTATATTTTGACCGAGCCTTGTCCTAAAATTAGAGAAGATTCCATGGACCATGATTGTGAGGTAGAGAAGGCATGGAGGAAAGCTAATGAAATGGCTCGATGCTATATGTTGGCTTCCTTGTCTAATGTTCTCCAATCTAAGCACAAGAACATACCTACTGCGTACGACATCGATATTTCGTTGTGCATCGTGGCTGCTAACAAGAGTCGGTCCATAAGGCAAAAAGCTTTTAGAGCAATCCTGAACACTGGGATGGCTAAATGGGCATTGGTTGATGAGCATATGCTTAAGATGATTGCTCACTTCGAGGAGGCTAAAATCCTAAGGGCAAAAATTGATCCCGAAAGCCAAATTGATATGGTTCTTGAGATTTTGCCAAAATCGTATTCTCAGTTCAAGTTAAATTATAATATGACCAAGTTGAGTATGTTTTTGCTGGAGTTGATAAAGAAACTTCAGGCTGTAGAGAAAATTATGAAGCTTGACTCAAAGATTTTGGTTACTCATTGTGGTTCATCTTCTAGAACTAGGCCCAAGCCCAAGAAGTTCAAAAGGAAAAAGGCTCGAAACAATGCAAGGGCCTAGCCTAAAGCATCCAAGCCCGGTTAATCTAAGCCCAGCAACATGCCCAAGGGTAAGTGTTTCAAATGTGGCAAGAAGGGACACTTCAAAAAGGATTGTTCGGACTTCTTAGCCTAGTTCTCCTTAGGTATTGCTCTTTACTTAGAGTCTATTTTGATAATTAGATCATTATCCATTATTGATTATGGAGCCACTGACCATATTTGTAATTCCTTATAGGGGTTCAGCAAGATAAGACGTCCATGGACTTAAAGTAGGCAATGGAGCACAAGTGTGGGTCGAAGCAATGGGAGACTTAGAGCTATTATTTGACTATAATAGGGTTTTAGTTTTGAAAGATATTTTATATCTTTCTAGTTTTAAACAAAATTTGATTTCAGTTTCTAAATTGATTTAATCAAGGATATTCTGTTTCTTTCCATTCTGGTATTTCAATAAGTAGAAATGGAACTATTATCTATTCTGGATACATGTATGAGAATCTTTTCTATATTAATCCTGTTAATTATTAAATAAATAATACTCAGACAGAACCTAATAATAAGAAGAGAAATGTCACATCAAATAACTCTTATTTATGGCATTTGAGATTAGGACATATAAATCCTAATTGAATTCAGAGATTAATCCAACATAGGTCTTTGGACTCATTGGAATTGGGGGAATGGCCGCAGTGTGAATTTTGTCTTAAGGGTAAAATGACTAAAAGGTCCTTAGTCAAAAGGAGAAAAAGGCTAAGAAAATATTAGAGTTAATTCATACTAATATTTGTGGTCATATGTCTTCACCAGTTAGAAGAGGTTATAATTACTTTATCACGTTCATAGATGAACGCTCACATTTTGGTTATGTTTACTTGATATGGTGCAAGTCTGATTCCTTTGATATATTCAAGGCGTTTAAGGCTGAGGTGAAACATCAAACATGTAAACTAATCAAAAAACTAAGATCGGATCGTGATGGAGAGTATCTTATTGGTGAATTCAAGGACTACTTGGCGCATCAGAGTATAGTATCTTAGCTAACTACATTTGGGACTCCCCAACAGAATGGGATAGCTGAGAGAAGAAATAGAACGTTAATGAAAATGATCAGAAGCATGATGAGTCATGCAACTCTTCCTCTTTCTTTTCAAGATATGCTATGGAAACAACAACATATATTCTGAACTTGGTGCCTTCCAAGTCAATGCCTAGGACACCTTATAAGATATAGACTAGACAAAAGCCTAGTATAAATCATCTCAATGTATGGGATTTTCCAGCTTATGTACTGACTAAATGAAGTAAGTTAGATCCAAGATCAGAATTGTACTACTTTGTAGGGTATCCAAAAAGAACAAGGGGTGGATGCTTTTACCCAAGAGTAAATGGTCTTATTAGTACTTATGCTAGGTACTTAGAAGATGAACAAAGTGTATCCACTAAGGTTTCAAGTAATTTGGAATTAGAAGAGAAGTTGATTGACGCTTCAACTTCTAGTACCCTAATTGAGGAACCAAAAGAGACACAGCCAAATCTTCCCAAACAGACTGAGTCGTGTCTTAGTGGGAGGATATCTAGGGTTCTTGAGAGATGGACTAGAGATGCTTTTGAGGTAGTCTCTGACCATCAGAAATAAGATCCCGCTAGATACAACGATGCCATTCTTGATATTGATGCAGACAAATCAAAAATTGCAATGGATGCCAACATTGAGTCTATGTACCTCAATCAAGTCTGGAATCTTGTCACTACACCAGAAGGGATTAAATCTATAGGGTGCAAGTGGGTATACAAGAGAAAAAGAGGTGCAGATGGAATGGTAGAAACCTTTAAAGCAAGTTTGGTTGTAAAATATTATACTCAGAAAGAAGGGATCGATTATGAGGATACCTTTTCACTTGTTTCCATGCTTAAGTCTATACGCTTTCTCTTGGCCATTGATATCACTATGACTACGAGATATGGCAAATGGATGCTAAGATAGCTTTTCTTAATGCCTATCTTGGTAAAGACATCTATATATCTCAGCCTAAAGGTTTTATTGCGAAAGGCTAAGAATATATGGTTTGCAAGCTTAAGAAGTCCATTTATAAACTTAAACAAGTATCACAAGTATAGAACATGTATTTTGATGAGACTGTAAAGTCTTATATTTTCATACAAAATGTAGATGAACTATGTGTATATAGAAAGTTAGATGGGAACAATGTGTCCTTTATGATACTTTATGTCGATGACATTCTACTCATTGGAAATGATATATGGACATTGGCATCTACCAAGGTTTAGCTATCAAGTCAATTTAGTGTAAAGGATATGAGAGAAGCTTCTTAGAGATAGGATGCAAAGAATGTTAAGCATATCCCAATCTGCATATATTGATAATATATTGGCTAGGTTTAGCATGGATCAATGCAAAGGGGCAATCATACCCTTTAGGCATAGATTGACCTTATTTTCCAAGCAGTGTCCTAAGACAAAGGAAGAAAATGATAGGATGAGTAGAATTCCTTTTGCCTCGATAGTAAGAAGTCTCATGTATGCCATACTTTGTATTAGGCCATATATCTGCTTTGCATTAGGCACGGTTAGCAAGTATTAATCAAACCTTGTGGAAGAACATTGGTAAGCTGTAAATATATATTCAAGTACTTAAAAGGAATAAGGGATTATATGCTAGTTTATACAGCCGATGACTTAATTCATATCGGTTAGACAGACTCAGATTTTCAGGTGAATAAAGATGAAAAAAAATTCACTAGTGGATATGTCTTCACTTTGTCTGGGGGGGATATTTCATACACGAGTATCAAACAATCTTGTATTGCTAATTCTACCTTAGAAGCTGAGTATATGGCAGCTTCAAAAGCTTCTAAAGAAGTGGTTTGGCTCTTAAAGTTTCTCATAGAACTTGGAGTTGTGCTACACATGGACATGCCCAAAACAATATACTGTGACCATTCTGGAGTTGTGTCATAGTATAAGGAGCCAAGAAACTATAGGAATGACAAGCACATTGAAAGGAAGTATCATTTGATTCGGCAATTCATCGAAAAATAGGAGATAGTGATTGATCAAATTTTCTCAGAAAACAATCTGGCAGACTTATTTACCAAGCCTTTGACAGAAAAGGTGTTCAAAAAACACTTGGACATCATAGGGGTAGGCATATATGGACTATCATAGTCCATTTAGTGCAAGTGGGAGATTGTTAGAATGTATGTCCAAAATGGTCTATGTATTTTTATTTTTTGAAAATTAATAAAAGTATTTCATTCAAGATTGTTTGTTTACATATATTCTCACATTAAAGGTCTAAGAATGTTAGTAAGTAATCTACTTGATTGGGTCGTACTTTCACAGTAAAGTGTCAATTATGGGCAAATAACATATAAGCGAAAAATTATTCTTGATCGATTGATTAAGTTGGATACTTTATCAAGGTTTAGATTATTACACTAGGGTTCCTAAATGGGAAATAGTTTACATTTAACTGGTGAGTAGTCCATTCACACCAATAGTGTAAGTGTATTTAAAATGCGTAGAACTGGACCACACGATAATAATACTAGAAAAAAGTGATTTACCAACTGACAAAATCAGTTGGTAATTAGCTAAATTCGGTTGGTAACCATGATTTACCAACCAATTACCAACCAAATGGCGTCTCATACAAAAACCTTAGCTTGTAAATTTTCCAACTGAAATTTTTTGGAGTCGGTTGGTAATTACTAACCGCATTTCGGTTGGTATTGTAAAATCGTCGGTTGGAAATTTGGCATTAAGTTTGGCATTTAAGTTGACTATTTCGCTTGGTAATTACCAACCGAAACTCGGTTGGTTATGTAAAATTTTCGATTGGAAATTTGGCATTAAGTTTGGCATATGAGTTGACTATTTCAGTTGGTAATTACCAACAAACATTTATGTTACCAATCGATTGTTGCAGTTGGTAATTATCAACTGAAAATGTAGTTTGTAAATTTATAGTTTTTAGTTGGTAAATTTGTATTGAAAATATGATTGTAATTTATTAATTTACCAACTGAGACATGTTACTACGAACCGATATATGTGTAGGTAATTATCAACTGACTTTCGGTTGGTAATTTTTTTTTAGTTGGTAGTTTTATTTATTTACCAACTGAACATTCAGTTGGTAATTTCCCAACTATTTTAGTTATTTAAAATCGGTTGGTAATTTTTTGTTGGTAAATTACTAACTAGGTTGTTCAGTTGCTAATTTTTTTTCCGGTTGGTATTTTTCTTTCTTTACCAACCAAATATTCAGTTGGTAATTTTCTAACTATTTTAGTTATTTAAAATCTGTTGGTAATTTTTTGTTGGTAAATTACCAACTAAGTTTTTTGTTGGTAGATAGTTGGTTTGAAAATTACTAACTGCTATTTAATATATTACCAACTAAATTATTTTCAATTACCAATTGAAATACCAACCAAATTCTATTCATTTACCAACTGATTGTTTAGTTGGTAATTTTTCTTTAATTTGGCAGAATTCTAGTTCATCTGAACATATAACCAAACACTTGCATTTGACAAATTCATAAAATAATAAAACCAAAACACATCCACAAACCCAACATAAACATCATCAAATCCAACACAAACATCATCAAATCCAAATTCATAAAATAATAAAAGCCAAAACACATCCACAAACCCAACATAAACATCATCAAATCCAATACAAACATCATCCTTCCACAAACATAAACATCATCCTTCCACAAATTCAAAGCAAATATAATTCCCTCACAAAATACCACAAATCCTAACCAGACATCATCTTTAATTAAACATAAACGATTGTCATAATATGAAAGTGAGATGAACTGCAGCTCCATGGTTTAACAGTGAATGAATATTAATACAATTAAGAAACACAGTGAAGGAATATTAATTTTCTGGTTGATTTGATCCACTTAAGTCCTTAACCTTCTGTGTTAGCAAAGAAACCTCTGCTGTCAACCTCTCATTTGTCCTCAACACTTCTTGAATCTGTGTGTCAATAGCCTTTTGCACCAACTCATTCATAGCACTTTGAAAGTCAGTTGTCTCCACAAAATGCGAAGGAAGCACCGATAAAATGGATGAAGAAGACGATGACAAGTGTGAAGTAGATTTCTGTAGACAACTGGAGCTTAGGGATCCCATGCCATAAACTGCATTCCCTTTCTTAGGATGGCCTACAACTCGCAACCAAATATCAGCCTTGTTTATTGGTGGAGGCTGCTCCCCTTCAACTGTCTGGCTAGCAAGTGATGGCATCTCTTTCTTCAATTCTTCTCGGTAGCGACGCTAACACATAAACAAATGCAGAAATATCAAATTAAAAAATGGATAAGAATTTTAGAATAAACACCATGAAAATCTCAACTATATTAGTGATTGTGAAGTTTAAAACAAAGAACATCCATCAGAATTAGAATCATCTAGTTGTAACATAAAAAGTCAAAAAGTATCACCATCATTTGAATATTTTACCATATTTTCAATTAGAAAAGTTGATTTGACTTGGTCCACAATGCACCCCCAACCCCCTCTTTCACAGTTAATGCATAACAAACACATTTTAACCAAATTCCCCCTCCCCCCCTCTCTTTTTATTTAACTTGGTCCACAATGCAGCATTGTCCCCCGCCCCCCTTTCATAGTTCATGCATAACAAATACATTTTAACCAAGCTTCCCCCCCCCCCCCCTCTTCTCTTCCTAAAATTCCCACAAAATGGCTATACATATGGAAACCAATAAATAGACATGTCAAAGTCTTCCACGTTGGATGGGAAAAATGGAAGATGTAAAGCTACCTTCACTTGAGCTAAATATAATGGATATAGTAGTATTGGAATAAAAAAAATATTAAAGACCATTATTAACTTATGAAACTTACATATGTTTCCTCGGACCGCTTGTCAACAAAGATAAGTCCTGGGCCTTAAAGCTCCACGTCTTCACCCTCCAACATTCGGCATTCCTTCTTAAGCACTTGTTCAACTTCATCTTCAGTGTTTGTTGTGTGTGTGTAGACATATATTTCAGAGTGTGAGTAGTCCCTATGATATTTCCCCTCCTATATTTGGTTTAATCATAAAATAGCATTAAAACACATTAGATAGATAGATATTAATTCTAAGTATTTTTAGAACAAGTTATTTTCATAAATTTGAATTGAAGTATTAAAAATAAGAAAAGTTACTAGTTTTCTCTTGTGCATTGTCACTGGTATGGAACCGCCAGAGTGGCATGAGCCTCCTAAACCTCCACAATCACTATTTCTATTTGCCTTCATTATCTCTGAAATTTTCTTGAATTTGTCACCATCCCAAATTGCTCACTGCTTGTTATAGTCTTCATCCTTCATAAAATCATGTGAGACTTTCCCTTTATGAACTTGGTCCATCAAATAAGTGTAGATCTTGCCACCTTTCTTGTCCCATTTTGATCTAATGAGTCCATCATATATCCTATCCCACTGGAACTATTTCTGTATATTAGCCATAAGAATTGTCAAAACATTATATAGATTATTAATATATAACACTTAAAATAAAAGTAAGAAAAGAAACAATTACCGTCCACTTAGCAAACCAAACATTCTTAATTGTGTTTGGGTCCTTTGACCAAGATTCATATGGTCCAAGAAACATTGATTGTATGATTGGTCGAATGGAACGTGCAGGCTTGTTACCTGGCAACCTCTTAGCTTTATCTTCTTCGCAAAGGATTCTACAATGCAAGAAAAAATTAACAAAAACAACCCTTAGGTTATATAGAAAAATGGCAGATTCTTTTATTTAGAAAAAAAAAACCAGTTTCATTTTTGCTTCCTATGTTCATTGATTGTAGCAGTATTGTTTTCTTGTAGGCAATAGTAGTGATTATTCCAAATTTGGAGGTGATCCAAAAATTGAAATTAAAGACACAGAAATTGAAGAATATGAATTAAATTCAATAATAATTCATTTCATTTCACAAAAAAAATGAAGGCTTTTGTTTGTGTTCTTCTGATTTTTGTTGTCAAGTTCATAATATATGTAGACACGCCAAATAAACAGCTGTAAATCTGCCCAGCATGCATTCATTAACATATAACCAATAATAGTTTTCATTTTCACACCTCCTGAACACAACATGTTTCAGCCCTCTTTCCTCCATTTTATTCACAGGAATACATACCAAAAGACAGCTAAAAACATCTAACATAGACTCTAAACAATTGGTACAGTGAACAACAACAAACAGCCATCAACCACAAACAGGAAACTTATGAACTACAGCTTTGTTTTTGCAAGTTTCCCCAACAAAAATGCTTCAACCAATCACAACTCCTGCAAAGTTTTTAGCTCTCACAACTCTAGCAAATTTTGTTTGATTCAATCACTACTCCGATATGTGTGATTGAATCACCTTTTAAATTCAGCTATCAAAAAAAAAAAAAAAAAAAAAGAGGGCTAAAACAAGTCATAACATGAAACATGGCAAAACAACATTTTTTTTCATGAATGGCTTTAGTTCACTGTGGTTTCCTCAAGAGTAACCAATGGAGAACCTTATGAACATGAATATAAAGGAATAACAACAAAAAATGATAATGTGATAGTGTATTAGATTTGGGTAAATCTGCCAAGCATGCATTCATTAACATATAACCAGCTTAAGTTCTTATTTTCACACCTCATGAACACAACATGTTTCAGCCCTCTTTCCTGCATTTTCTTCACAGGAATACATACCAAAAGATAGCTAAACACATCTAAAATAGACTCTAAACAATTGGTTCAGTTAACAACAATAAACAACCAGCAACCACAAACAGGAAACTTATGAACTGCAGCTTTGTTTTTGCAAGTTTCTCCAACAAAAATACTTCAACCAATCACAACTCCTGCAAAGTTTTTAGCTCTCACAACTCCAGCAAATTTTGTTACAGGAATACATACCAAAAGATAGCTCAAAACATCTAAAATAGACTCTAAATAATTGGTTCAGTTAACAACAACAAACAGCCAGCAACCACAAACAGGAAACTTATGAACTGCAGCTTTGTTTTTGCAAGTTTCTCCAACAAAAATACTTCAACCAATCACAACTCCTACAAAGTTTTTAGCTCTCATAACTCTAGCAAATTTTGTTACAGGAATACATACCAAAAGATAGCTAAAAACATCTAAAATAGACTTTAAACAATTTTTTCAGTTAACAACAACAAACAACCAGCAACCACAAATAGGAAACTTATGAACTGCAGCTTTGTTTTTACAAGTTTCTCCAACAAAAATACTTCAACCAATCACAACTCCTACAAAGTTTTTAGCTCTCACAACTCCAGCAAATTTTGTTACAGGAATACATACCAAAAGATAGCTAAAAACATCTAAAATAGACTCTAAACAATTGGTTCAATTAACAACAACAAACAGCCAGCAACCACAAACAGGAAACTTATGAACTGCAGCTTTGTTTTTACAAGTTTCTCCAACAAAAATACTTCAACCAATCACAACTCCCGCAAAGTTTTTAGCTCTCACAACTCCAGCAAATTTTGTTTGATTCAATCACTACTTCGATATGTGTGATTGAATCACCTTTTAAATTCAGCTTTCAAAAAAAAAAAAAAAAGGGGGGGGCTAAAACAAGTCATAACATGAAACATGGCAAAATAATATTTTTTTTCATGAATGGCTTTAGTTCACTGTGGTTTCCTCAAGAGTAACCAATGGAGAACCCTGTGCACTTGAATATAAAGGAATAACAACAAAAAATGATAATGTGATAGTGTATTAGATTCAGGTAAATCTGCCCAGCATGCATTTATTAACATATAACCAGCTTATAGCTGCTGTTGAAAAGATCAAAGAAAACAAGAAATAAAAGATGGCATTACAACCATAACTTCACAAAAGATGGACCTGTGATCAAACAAAGAAAGCTGCAATATATTCCAATCCCCTCTCCTATAATCAGAAGGATTTTTGTCTGTCAAAAGTGTAAAGTTCATTGAGCTTTCCTTGTGGGTACCATCTCATCTCCAAGCATAAAGTGCTCTCACACGGTGGCGAATACTAAGACCAAAACAGGTTTCAACTCTCAAAGATATTTAAAATGTCACTCCAATTATATTATTTTGTTTAATATTTAGATTTAAGATAAAACTGGACAACACATTAGCAAGGGTGATCCTATAGCCAATTCCAAAACCAGCAAGGGAAAAACAAATCAGGCTTAGAGAGAGCTTTTTATAACAGGTGGTAAACATGGATCCAGATGACATTTGGACAATCTACAACAATATACATGGATGTCAATTCCTTCTGTGATACCAAATTGTGAACAGCAAACTAATTGCCATTTCCAATTTGAAAGTGACTAGACCAATCAAATATTCAGCACCATAAAAGATCCCTTCTGTTTTTTCGCCATAGGAGATCATTGGATCATAACAATCAAGTCCTGATCGGCATCAGTTTTTCTTTTAAGACATGCAACCCTTTATCTTAGGCAACTGCATCACCACTTTAATTGGTGACTTTGGTGACCAAGTTCAACCAATTTTCAAGTTTCTAAACAAACACATAACCAGGCTTCAAGAAGTAAAAATTGACAACTATATCATCAGTAGTGTTGTCCAGAAAATTGGCAATAAGATGAAATACTAAAATGCAAACTTGAACCACTCAAAGGAACTTGAACAAAATTCCTTAAGTTTTTTTCGCTTTGGATTCTGTACAAACCTGTTAATACTTTCATGACATTGTGCATCATACGTGGGCTTCTGATGGTAAACCATCGTCGCAAAACACTGAATGGTTGCCCAATCATGTTTATATAGACGCCCAATATACTTAGCACACAATCAAATCCAGTAAGCTTTTAGCACATCTAACATAATATGCCAGTGCATTGAACATTTTTTTTTAAACTTATAGATGAGAACCAAGTAAAAGAATACTGTTTTCTATGATTCAAACTTTTTTTCTTCACTGTATTTTTTTTAATATATTCCAAGAAAAGGAAAAAAGCAAAGATTAGTATCACAAATAAAGTTAAGTGAAGTCTTACAATATATATCAAAGCTTCAGCTTATAGCATATCCAACACAATATTTTAGTGCAATGTACTTATTTTTAGCTTAGTAGCTATGAAAATCACAAAATGATAAGCTAAACGGTTCTATTATATATCAGAGATATATAACAAAACAAATTGGCACGAAAATCAGCTTTGTTTTTGCAAGTTTCTAACAAAATTAATATCAAAAGAATTTAGTGAAAAAATATATGCAAAATTCATAATTCCTCATCTCTAATAGATAATCTATAACATAATAGAGATAGAAAACAACAATTTGGTTTTGCATCTGATTTTAGTATTTTTTTATTGATTTAGCACATTACTTAAGTTTTTTTTCGCTTTGGATTCTGTACAAATCTGTTAATACTTTCATGATATTGTGCATCATACGTGGGCTTCTGATGGTAAACCATCGTCGCAAAACACCGAATGGTTACCCAATCATGTTTATATAGACACCCGATATACTTAGCACACAATTCATATCAAAAGATCCTAAGGATAATGTCCATTTTAAACCATTAAGCTTAAACCCCTGCAGTGCAAAGTCCAAGTCTTACATTGCAAGTTTCTCTAACAAAATTCATATCAAAAGAATTCAGTGAAAAAATATATGTAAAATTCATAATTCCTCATCTCTAATAGACAATCTATAACATAATGGAGATAGAAAACAACAATTTGGTTTTGTATCTGATTTTAGTATTTTTTTTATTGATTTAGCACATTACTTAAGTTTTTTTTCGCTTTGGATTCTGTACAAATCTGTTAATACTTTCATGACATTGTGCATCATACGTGGGCTTCTGATGGTAAACCATCGTCGCAAAACACCGAATGGTTGCCCAATCATGTATATATAGACGCCTGATATACTTAGCACACAATTCATATCAAAAGATCCTAAGGACAATATCCATTTTAAACCATTAAGCTTAAACCCCTGCAGCAAATTCATAATCTAGCAACAAAAAATATGCAATACAAGAAAAGAGAAACCACTTACTCATCCCCCTCGATAAAGCAACGGATCTTACCCTCAGATGGAGTATTAATTGCAGAAGATGAGCCAGTTGGCTGCACCACAACAGGAGTAGAAGATGCTTGGGCATGATTACCAGAAGGTGTACTGTCTGGTAGACCATCGGATGGTATAGCATCAGTGCTGCCATCAAGAGGAGTATGGTCATCTACATCAACAATTGCAGCAACACTTTGAGGAGTCTGATATACATTGTCAGCAGGAGTATTCTGAGCACCTTCATCAACAGCAATTTAGTTTTCCTCATTCTCATCCAAAGCAGGTGACAGCTGCTGTTCATTAGCTGCAGTTACTGAAGTGCTAGATTTCAGCAAAGGCGTTAAATCCTTTCGAGCCGATGCTAATGATCGTCGACCATCTGAGGGGCCACCAAGAGCCGCTCGTCCACTCCTTGTCAAAGGTGAGGAACCAGAACCCCTACCAGTTTGATTTTTCTTTCCACGCACCATTTCTGAAAAATATAATAAGCAATGGAAATTATAAATTAAACACTTAATTAAAAGAATATAAATAAATAAAAATATTAATTGGAGATAAACAAATAATAAATAATGCAAGAATAATATAAAATAACTATAGACAATCTAACCTTACCATGCTAGTCGCTAAGGCTATTGGAATCGCTGCTTAGTTCTTTTTCAGAGTCTATTGATTCCTCTAACTCCTCTTCATCAGAACTACTTATGAACTCTCCATCACTCTCTACTAGATCAACATTGTCAATAGTATCCACTTCATCAAAAATGCCATTAAGATCTCTGAGACTATCTATTTCATAATCCAAAATAGATAAATTTACAGCTTGGACTTCATCCTCTTGAAGTGCACTATCCATTGTCCCCACCTCCAAGTTTCTTCTTGCAGCCACATGACAAACATGCACCCAATCAGTTGAGTCTTTCTTTTGGCTTGGATAAGGTATGTAATACACTTGGCTTGCTTGATGTGCAAGTGCAAATGGCTCGTATTTCCTCAAACTACGCTTGTGATTAATATCAACCATTTTATACTTTGGATGGATTCTCATGCCAACATTTTGCACTGGATCATACCAATCACAATGAAACAAGTAAGCTCGTTTAATTGGCAACCCTGGGTATTCCAATTCAACAACTTCCTTTAGCACACCATAATAATTCATTGTGCCTTCATCAATGCTATTTGAATCTTTTATGCACACACCACTATTGGTTGTGGATTTCCCTTTTCTATGGGCAATAGTGTGGAAGTTGTACCCATTCACAAAAAACTGTGAGTATGTGCGAACACATCTCTTTGGGCCAATAGCAATGTGTTTTATTTCCTCACTTGAAACATTGTTAGTTTGATCATTTGCCTACATGACATAAAACATGGAACACTTATTAATTATTTAAATTAAAGAAAGAAAAAGCGTACCTAAGATGTTGAATAATGCTTACATATCTATTAAGCCAATGAACAAACTCTCTTTCCAGTGCTAATTCGATGTCAAAGTCAGAAATTCTTGAGGAATGAAGACGTTTTTCATCCTTGAACAATCTACCCATTATATATAAAAAAAACAATGTGTAAGTTATATGTCCCCCATTATTTTTAATCACTAAGAAAAATAAATACTCACTCTACATAGGGTTGGACCTCTTCGGTGTTCAACAACATATACAATGCAGCTGCATCATATTTTTTGTCTAATAGAAATCTAGTTTTTGAAGCACTTGATGCCCGCCCAGCATAGCTAAAAGTTGAAATTCTTGAACCAAATAACTCTGAACTACCACCATCATCATTTCTATCGACTCTTCTACTCTTTGTTTTGACATGGGGTTCAAAGTAATGCGTGCAGAAACTTGACACTTCTTCAACTA
The DNA here is from genome assembly GCA_026120185.1 of Voacanga thouarsii. Taxonomy (NCBI): domain Eukaryota; kingdom Viridiplantae; phylum Streptophyta; class Magnoliopsida; order Gentianales; family Apocynaceae; genus Voacanga; species Voacanga thouarsii. The sequence continues at coordinate 2,425,519 of JANUWF010002074.1, forward strand.
TGTATGCATTACATATTGAAGCCTCAACCTTTGCCTTATTCTTCACCTTCTTTTTCAAAGTGTATAAGAACCTAAAGATAAAAAGTATTAATGGCATGCCAAAAATAAATGCCATCAAATAAGGTAAGAATTATTTGACTGACCTCTCAAAGGGATACATCCATCTATATTGCACAGGTCCCCCAACTAGAGCTTCATACGATAAGTGAATTAGCAAATGCTCCATTGAATCAAAAAAGCTTGGAGGAAAAATTCCCTCTAACTTGCATATGACCACAGTAATGTTTTCTTCTAGCTTTAGTACTTGGTCATCATGTAACATCCTAGAAGTCAAATCCTTGAAAAATAAGCTCAATTCTATTAGTGCATTGCTAACAGCTTCTGGAAGCAAATGTTGAAATGCTATGGGAATCAATCGGAGCATGAATACATGACAGTCATGAGATTTAAGGCCAAACAATTTGCATTCCTTTATATCCACACGTCTTGACAAATTGGAAACATAACCATCAGGAAATTTTAACGATTTGATCCACTCACACAAGATTTTTCGAGCATTTTTTTCCAAACAATAGCATGCCTTTGGCTTCTTTGTACCTCTTTCAGATAGCTCCAAATCCTTTCGTCGACAAATCTCACTTAAATCTCTCCTTGCATTTTCACCATCCTTGGTTTTTCCCTTAACATGAAATACAGTATTAAATATATTGTCAAAAAAAAAATTTATGATGTGCATAACATCAAGATTATGTCTCATGAGATTTGTTCTCCAATATGGCAAGCTCCAAAATATACTTTTCTTGCCCCAATTATGAGACTCCCCATAGCCTTTCGGTATGCCATTTCCAGCATTTTCAAGCACAGTAGGCAAATCTTTCACTCGAGCCCATATTTCATCCCCACTTAGTCTCCGTGGAGGTGGTGAGTCCTCAGTTCGATTCTTCATAAATGAATTTTTATTCTTTCAAAAAGGGTGATCAAGAGGCAAAAATTGTCGATGACAATAAAAAAACAATTCTTTTGAGAATGTTGAAGCCTAAATGCCTTTGACTTCTCCATACAATATGGATAAGATAATCTACCAGCCGTGCTCCATCCAGATAACATGCCATAAGCTAAAAAGTCACTATTTGTCCACATCAAAGCAGCCCTCATTTGAAAATTTTGCTTCAATGAAATATCATAAGTTGGAACTCCTACTTCCCATAACTGTATTAACTCATCCACCAGAGGTTGCAAATATACATCTAACTATTTCTTAGGATTTTAGGACCAGGAATTATGACACTCAGAAACATGTACGGTGATTTCATACACATCCCAGGTGGCAGATTGTAGGGAGTTACTATCACAGGCCAACATGAATATTGTTTACCAGATTGGCCAAATGGAGTGAAGCCATCAATGTAAAGTCCAAGTCTTACATTGCGAGACTCTGCAGAGAATGAAGGATGTGCGTGATTGAAAGACTTCCAAGCCTCTGCTTCAGAAGGATGACTAATAGTCCCAAGATGAGGTTTATGCTCTGCATGCCATCTCATATGCTGGGCAGTAGCTTTTGATGCATACAATCGTTGTAATCTTGGTGTTAATGGCAGATAATGCATTCTTGCATATGGCACATTTTTCTCCACACCCAGACTCCCTTTTTTTGGTTTCCATCTAGGATGATTACAAAACTTGCATTCTGTAAATTGCTCATACTCTTTTCGAAAAAGTATACACCCTTTGATACAACAATCAATTTGTTCATATGGAAGCCCCAAACCTAAGATAAGTTTTTTCGTCTCATAAAATTTTTTTGGCATTTTATCTCCTTCAGGTGTAACATCTTTGATGAGTTGTGCTATAGCATCAAAACAAGCTTCAGGAAAGTTGTAATATGACTTGATCGTTAAAAGTCGAGCAACCGTGGACAATTGGGATTGATTATGACACTCGGGCCATAATGGTTCATCTGTTGCTTCTAGTAAATCATAAAACTTTTGTGCACCTATATTAGGCAACTCATCCATTTGCATATGTTCATCCAATGTTCTATCCCATCCAACTGCATCAAAAAGCATATCCCTAAATGGATTGCTTGGCTCAGGGGCCATTTCACAAACAATAGGAACCTCACTGATAGGACTTTGCTATGTGGGGAAGATATATGGCTCCCCATGCGAATAACATTGATAATAATTTGGAAGAAATCCTTTCTTACATAGATGAAGCTTCACATCATCAACACTTAAGAATTTAAATTCCTACACTTTGAACACGGACATCTAATTTTCCCCCCACTAGTAAATTCCAATTATGTGCTTGCAAATTGGACAAATCCATTAATACCATTCACAAACTCTCTCGTTATCCCCTTTTTACCAGGTAGGAGCCTATTGTACATCCACAGTCGATCGGGCCTCATTGAGAGCACTTGTGTCGGACAAGCTAAAAATGCAAACAATGAAATAGATACCCTAAATCAAAAATATTGAAATATATATACCCAAAAGATCTTGAACTTTAAATATTCAATTTTCCCCTACAGTTATTTACCATAGATTTCTTGTTTACACAATATATATTCAATAGAATCAAGAAATAAAATATCCATTTTACTAGATTGAACATGTATGCATTGTCAAGTATAAGTACAATTAGCCACTTATCCAAACAAATAAGTCCATAATATAATAAAACAAACATCAAAGTCCTTTGTGTTCACACGAATACAAGTGAAAATTTTTGTGTCAAGCCATTTTACCACCAAGTCAAGTCAACACAAACAAAAAACTATCCAAGCAATGACATAACTAGAAGAACTAGTTTCTAGATTGGTCATTAATTATGTCAAACTAGTGTTGAAACATAGATTTCAGTCTAAAACGGTGAACACATAGGGAAATAATCAGTAAATCTCAGCTATGTAATACACGAAGAAATCAAAAAAAGAGGAACAAGATAACCATGGAAGAAACAAACAAAAGCTAAATGGAAACCAGGTTTGAGAGAACAAACCTCTTCGTTCGAATTGAATTTTTCAGCCTTGAGAAATCCTCTCACAGCTAAGAAATGACTCTTCAATGGTTTGAACGAAGCACCTATCAGTTGATAGCAAAAAGATCAAATAAACTCAGAGAATTGTGGATAGTTGGAGTATAAAATGCGACATCAAATCAACGAACAGAAGATGAAGCAGATAGATGGAGTATCAAATGCAACACCAAGCAACACCAGAGATGGAGCACTTTTGTTTATTCTTTTTGGAAAATATAGAAATAAAATCGTTGTTAATGATGTAAAATGTCTGCAGAAGAAGTGTCAAACTGGCAGAATTTCAATGCAACCCAGAGGATTTACTAATAAATATGCCAAGAGATGAGGAGTATCACCAATTATGAAATCAAAAAAATACAGAGAAAAAAGAGCTGTTTGCTGACAATGGTTTTCCTTTTCCTTTTAAATCTTGAAACCCTGGGAATTAAACAAGAAAGGGAACGCATAAACTTGAAAGAAAGAAAGAGATGCACATTGAACAGTGTCCGCAGTTTCAAGTCCCGATAATATTCAATTGCAATGGAAAATGCTTCCTTAAGTCTGATAAGAAGACTTTAAAACCTTCTTCAACCTCTTTTGTTCACTTCTCTTTTTACATCTCTAGCTATGTTCAGAGCCTTCCTCTCTCAGTTCTTTGCTCTTTCTGTGCAGTTTCAGCGACTGACATGGAGACTGGTTCCTTTTAATTTTAATGGGTTTTTTTTTTATTATGCCCCTCTCGTGATTCTTCCTTCAAATCTTTCTATATCTATGTATATTTATTGCCACCTCTCTATTCCCCTACAATTGCATTAGTAATATTTTTCCTATGGCTATGATTGTTACTGTTGAAACTTTTCTTGTGATAGTTCCATTTTGTTTGAGAGCATATTTTGAAGGTGGGGTGAGAAAACAGAGGGACCCCATTAACGACAGAAGACAAAGCTGAGGTCTGTAACAAGCTATGATAGAAGTCACACAAATCAAGGACCAATAGACTAACAATCGCCGGGTTTTGGAAAGCAACACGAGAGAGAAGGCAGTGAACGACAAATCAAACATTGCTCGGTGGTACTAACCTCATATCAGATGCAGTTGGCTCGGTGCGTGTGTTGCTATGGGCATGGGCCGCGTGGGTCGGCGGTGGCAGTGGCGACTACTCGGTGGCTATAGTGCTATAGATGAGATGAGGTTAAGGATGAATGGAGAAGAGGAAGAAAGTGAGGACTGAAGAGAAGAGGAAGACGGCAGCAGCTATAGATGAGATAGGGTGAGTTAGGGTAAAAGGAAAAAAAAACCCTTAAAATATATTAATATATTATATATATATATAATTTAATTTATTAAACGGGTAAACGGTCCGGGTCTGGGTCGGGTAGGAAAAAATGTGTACCAGACCTGTTATAAAATGGGTCCGGTACAGGTCCGGGTCCGGGTATACCTGGCCCATTGACAGCCCTATTTGGAGTTTTTTGAATCCATATTTATTCAATACTCAGTAACTCAGAATCCTAAAACAAATAAGAGAATTTCCAAATCCATATCTTCTATTTTCTTAACTGTGTCTTTTCTTTCTACCAGACGAGAATAAGGAAAAGGGCGGCAGTGGCGTGGGAAATAGCAAAAGAGGAAGAAGGGTTGTTGACAAAAAGGATGGGTTTGAGCAAAGGGAGAGTGAGAAGAGAGAATATCGTTGACTCATTGGTATTAGGGGCAGGAGGAAATCAACTTGAGAGAAAACTTGTGGTCCTAAGGGTTTCTTTTGAAAACTTTAGGGACTTAGATATAATTATCTAAATAAACTAAGTTAAAACAATATAAAATTTGAAATAACTATTTTAAAAGTTTATTTATTTATTTTTACACTTGGCTCGTTATTTTTCAGAAGATATTTAAAATAGGTTGTGCTTAAAAAATTTTATGGTCATAAGGGTTTCTTTTTTAGAAACTTTAGGGACTTAAATATAATTATTCAAATGAACTAAGTTAAAAAAAATATAGGATTTCAAGTAATGACTAAATGCATTAATAATGAACTAATATATAACCTTAAGTCTCAATATACACTCACATATAACTTGAAAATTTATAAATTTTATATATAGTAATTATAATTTATATATGTCATGTATACGAAAGACAAAATATGGCATAGTAATTAAAAGTATGGGATAAAAAATAGTAACTTTACTAAGTATTTATATTTTTTTATACTGAAAACTTTTTATTTTTATAATATTTGTTGCATATGATATAAATTTAAAAGTTTATCAATTTGAATATAAAATAAAAGAATCAAATTTACGAATATATTGACAATTTATGTGCATTAATAAAGATTGTTCTTAGTTAATTTTGTATCATGATTTTACAGTAATTACTATTTATATATGTGCATGTATATACAAAAATATAAATATGATGGAAACACATCCTACACATATACATGACGCCTACGTATTTATATTGTTACACAAATAAAAGTAACAACTTTTGCATTATGATAAAAAGAATAACAATTATACCTATTAATAAAATTATGTGTACAAATATAATATAATTTTTTGATTGTTAAATTTAAAACACCTAATTGATAAATTTTTTAATGTCTATTTAGTTATGAATATTTACATAATTAAAAAACTATGAACCGAGTCTTCTAAATTCAAAAGTATTTATTATATTAAAAAAATTTAGAACTAAGAAATTTGTTGTATAACTAAAGGCATGAAAAAATTGCTTACATTTATTATTAATTCAAAAATAAAATTTATATCATTTAGGAATATATGTATAAAATAATTATATACTCTGATAAATAGAAGCAAATTAAAAATAAAAAAAATTTAAAAAGCAAAAGTGATAAAAAAAAATTACTTTATTTATTTATTTAAATAAAAATTTACAAGTTTTAAAAGTGTATTTCATATAATTGTAATATTTTGCAAGAAATAAATAAATATAATACACGCTACCAATTTAAACAAACAATGACATAACACAGTGGTTGGAACATTGTGCCTCCACGATGGAGACCCAGGTTCGACTCCTAGTGGCTGCAAGAAAGGCTGGATTTTCCAGCATGGCTATTTCAATTTTTTTTTAAAGTTAAAATTAAAATATCAACTGAATATATTACCAACTGATTCATTTCGGTTAGTAATCGATCTGTAAAATTTTTAAATTAAAGTACTAATCGATTACCAACTAACTAGGTTTACCAACCAAAACATTTCAGTTAGTAATCGGTCGGTAAAATTTTTAAATTAAAAGATTAACCAATTACTAACTTAATATAGTATCAACTGATACATTTCGGTTAGTAATCAATCGATAAAATTTTTAAATTAAATTACCAACAAAAATACTAACAGATTATCAACTGAATATATTACCAACCGATACATTTCGGTTAATAATTGGTTGGTAAACTTTAAAATTAAAATTCGAACTGATTACTATCTAAATATATATTACCAACAGATATATTTCAGTTAGTAATCGGTTGGTAAAATTTTTAAATAAAAATACCAACCGATTACCAACTAAATATATTACCAACCGATACATTTCGGTTAGTAATCGGTGAGTAAAATTTTTAAAATAAAATATCTACTGATTACCAATTGAATATATTACCAACCGATTGTCATCAATTGGTAATCAGTTGGCAAATATTTTCCCGCCAAATTACCAACTAATTATCAATTGAATATATTTTCAACCGATATATTTCGATTGGTAATCAATTGGTAAAATTTTTTCCATTAAATTACCAACCGATTACCAACTAATAATGTACCGACCGAGTGTTATCAGTTGGTATTTGGTTGGTATATATTTTCCCACCAAATTACCAACCGATTACCAACTAACTATTTACCAACCAATTATGTTGGTTGGTAAGTGGTTGGAAAAGTTTTAAATTTTTCCAATTTTCATTTCGGTTGGTAATCGGTCGGTAATAGTTAGTTGGTAAATTACACTTTTCTAGTAGTATATATAATCTTTATCAAAGTACTAAAATAAATAAAGATTAGTTTATCGCAGCTATTGCTTAGATAAGTACCCTAGGACTTGAGGATAAGTTGGTGGTCTGGTGAAGCTAGACTTGTTCACTTTGATGTATGTTGGATAAGGTCTTATCACAATGTTAATAACCTTGTACATTGGGTGTATGACTTTAGTTAATTAAGACGGGCTTATACAATAGAGTTTTTATACTTCATTACGTGAAGAAATTACCCCATTGTATGCTTATGGGTAATCTAATAGCCTAGGGCCCTGGGAAACGTCACTAAGTATGTATGCTTTATGGGTAGTTCCTTAAGAAAAGTTGGTACATAATGGAAGTCATAGATTATTGGAGTAGTAATCAAAGGATGGTAGATGTCATTGAGAAAGGTGTTCGTACTATTTTCCTAGGGTGTTACGTAGAAGAGTATTTTCATCATTATACCTATAGGTCGGAGACACTGCACTGGCAATATTATTCTGGGGGTCAATAGTTCCATATAGTGATAAATGGAATATTTAAAATGATTAAAATACAGAAATTTATTAGTATGGGTATTTTGGTTATTTTAGTAACCATGAATAATATATCTTTTGGTCCCCAGAGTAGCTCAAATACCCTTAATAAATTTATTTACTACATGGGTTTATTGACTGAATTTATTATTAGAAGAATTATTCTGAGAGTACAAATAATTGTTTATTTGTGCTAGAATAATAAATTGACAAATTTAATTAATTATATTGAGCAATTTTATTTTGAGCCTAAGTAGTTTAATTAATTAATAAAAGAGATAATGTAATTAAGTAGTTTACTAATTAATTATCTTGAGTAATTTTATATTGGGCCCAAATTGATTAATTAATTAATAAGAGAGCTGTTTAATTAGTCTTGGACTAATTAGGAACAACCCTGGCCCATTAGGGTTTTTAGTTGCAGCTTAGGGAATTAATAAATTCTTGGGAGCCGCAACATGCCTAAAAGAAAAAAAGGAAACGGGAAAAGGAAAAGAAAAAGATAGAAACGGAAAAAGAAAAAGGAAACGTAGCTATTGGTTTTGAATAGGAAAAAGAAAGCTAATTTTATAAAAAGGCATTACGTGCACTTATTTGGGGTTGACCAAATTCCAAAATAGAAAGAGAACTTTCAGTTTTCCTGGGAAAAACTAAGGCAACCGTTTTTTTTCCCTTCGTCTATGCAACATTTAGCTCTTCCGTTTTGGTTCCAATTTTCTTCACCCTAATTCTACTTTCACCAGTAGAGCTCTATAGTGATTAGAGAATACTCTGGAAGGTTAAGAGCTAGAAAGTGTGGTAAGTGTTTGATGCGAAGGAGCTGACAATTTACTAGTGTTCCTGCAGAACAAGTAGACGTTCCTTTTTAACAAGAGCCGTCGAACCCTAATCCGACTCTAGTTATTAAAGTTAATTGCCCTAGAAGTAAGTATTCCTAGACTTTCGCTCCGGAAAATTTTTAATTTTCTATCTTCCGCTACGCATTTAATTTTCCCACTATCCTTCAGTGATTGTCTCTAGGGCGTAACACTAATACTTTTCCCCAAGACTCATTTTTTTTTGTAAACCTATGGTACTTCATTCATTGTTCATAATTGCTTCTCAACAAACACATCAATAATGTACCTAAATTTTTATGGCACCTCCACATTAGATTCCTGTTTCTTGCTTTATTAGACTTGATCGATCTATTTCATGATTTTTATCACTCTTTTGAACTAGCACATTTTGTCTTGTGCCTTTTCTATATAATGCTGTCCTCTTTCTGAAATTCTAGTATCACCACATGCTCATCCTTGTTGCTCAATGTCTTCCTTACTTCAAGTAAACACACTTCTTCTTCTAAGGCCTGGGTATTCAAGGACTTTTTAGTTTTGTTCAGTAGAAGTATCTGATTCTTATCAATCATAATAACTTTATTGATAACCAATTATATCACTTTTCAATTTTCTTGCAATTTAATATTTCTTGGTCACTAATCTTCCCTTGTTGTTGAAATCTTCTTTACTTTTTATTTCCTTTTTCATTTCAAATTTGTGACTCAATTCCTAGAGTTTGTGTATGCAAGAGATGGCCAACAAGGTGAAGTTAATTTGTGCAAAGTCAACAAAAGAATTTTAGTAACAAAAGAAAAAGAGAATAATAATTCCATGTTAGAGATCAAACGTTCTTGAAGTTGACTACTAGTAGAAGAATATTGAAATATTCGAAAAACGGCAAGTTAAGCCCAAGAGATTTGGGACTGTTTCCAGTTATTAAGAAAATTGGTCCTATTACCTATAGATTATAGTTGCCCGATGGTCTAACTAGAATATAAGACAAGTTCCACGCATCTTAACTAAAGCAATATAATCCTAGCCTAGAGCATGTGCTAAATGACGAGCCGTTAGTATTACAACCTAATCTGAGCTATGTGGGAAAACTTATCAAGATTTTAGATTGAAATATCAAGACACTTCAGAATAGTAGTAGATACCGATGGCAAATGTCTTATAGGAGCATCATAGAATTATCCTAGTTTGCTATGAAAGTATGATGTTGTGAATTTCAGGAGAAAATTCTTTTTAATAAGGGAAAGATGTAAAACCCCACCTAAGACTACCCTTAGAATAGAGGGAAGTGCATGCATTGCATAGTACACTGTATAAGCATGCGATTTTTATGATGCATTTATATATGTTATATGTTGTTTACTCGTGTTGTTTTTTAGTTTTGTATTGTTAGGAAATTTTATTTTGTGTTGAAAAGATTTTTATATTATGTTATTAGTGACTAGAAGGAATAGGTAGCTTTGGAAGTAAGAAGAGAATTGTTTGGAAAGAAAAAGAACGCAAGAGCTGTTATGGTTAAATGATTAGAGTTTGGAGTTTAATTCCTATAACTTGAATTCAGATCCCATTGGTAACAAAATTATTTTAGATTTTAATCCATTCCTATTTGTTAGGCTTGTTCCTACAACTCAACCTTCATTTGAAAATTCTCTTGCATTCCTTCGACTTAGGGATGATGTCCTGAGAGGATTAGAATTGAATTTTCCTAACTTTTTTATTCATGTTCTTAGAATAATCTAGTTAGATTTTGGTTTTCTATCATTATGCTCATGTCCTAACTAGTTTGAATTTAAAGTCTCTTTCTTTTTTAATTTTCCTATTTTCTTACACATATCTTAAACTCCTAAGCATGATTTTAATTCCAAAATTCTAGGCTTATTTGAGGCCATGCTGGTTGAAATATAGGAAAGGAATGGGAAGAAGAATTTCGTAAAGACTCTAGGTCTAAAGTTTGAAATAGTCTTGTCTTTTCAAAACTTGAATCACCTAGATTTTCTCCTAAAGACATTGCACTTGGTTGGTTCATATTTTAACTAGAAAGTTGAAGTTTTCTTTACTCATTTTTAAGCCTCTCAAATCTCTTTATTTCCCTTTTGACCGAAAGCATTATAGCTAAACTTTATTCCTTCCAATTTCAACCATTTTTCTCAAGCTTGTGCAACAACTAAATCTTGTTCTTCTCTTATTCTTACATGGTTTTAGCCCTTCAAAACCAAGACACATAAGTACTAACACACAAGCAATAATCTTCAAAAAAATTGCCCCCCTACTCTCAGTCATTTCTGTCAAAGAATAAAGGCTTTGTCTAACTTCCTTATCTTCATTTCTTTTCTCTTATCGCTCTCAGTTTTCTTAGGAATTAGACCTCTAAAAAGTATTCATCTTCTACTTTCTTTCTTCACCACAGTAGCCGGCACAGACGACCATGGTAGCACTTCCAAATCCTCCTAAACTTATGGTACAAACTCTCTACTCAAAATACTTTGAATTCAAACAAAATAGCCTAACCACTTCCTACAATTTCTCTATCCATTTAAGTTCTACATAGCCAGAATTTTCAACCTCAATACTCCATCATACAACTAGAATTTTCTTCCCTTCCTCTTCTCTTATCTCTCGGTTCGTCTAAGCTCTCAAGTTGGCCAAAGCACTCATCATGTCTTCCTCATCCATTGTAGCCAAGCAGCCACCATTGCTACACCATTTTTATCTCCTATGTTTACTCCATTTAAATTGCTTTGAACTTGAAAATCAAAAGACTAAAAACACTCCTACAAACTCTCAGACCTTTAACTCTCCAACATTAACCAGCAACATAGCTGAAATTCCTTCACTCTTGTTTAGAACTCTCGAATTCTTCCAAGCTTCCTATCAACAAGACTTCTTCTATTCTCTTCTTACATAATAACAACCAAAAGATCTACATTAGAGCATCTACTTTTCCTCTATTCTAGCCCTTTGAATATCAAACTCAATATCTCAGCAAACTCCTGGACTCACTCCACTATTTGGTCTTCTTACCTCTTATTATATTCGAACAACCCCTCCATTTCTTCTTTCATTATTTTTATTCTCTTGTTCTTCTCTCCCTTTTGGTTATAGTTCTCAACATTCTTTAGATGGTTCAAAATTTAAAAGACCTTATTTCTCTCCTAGGAACTCTCCAAGTACCATGCCAACAGAAACACTCTCAAAACTTCTTCCATTTGGTCACTACTACTCAAAACACCCAAAAAATACTTTGAAGCCTTTATCTCTTGTTATATTTTATTCTCTAGACTTCCAAGAACACCAACAACCCACAACATGCAATCTTTAACCTTCGGCCATCTTCAAACATTATAATCCATTCAAATCACTCAAAGCGATCAAGAAAACTTCCAGCTGTTCTTTATCTCTTAGATTATAACATCAATTAAGCCAAGAACTTTCTTCTTCAAGATCAAAGACAAGATTATTTTTCCTCACGTTTTAGATGGTATACTACTTCTTCTTCTATTTTCTTTCTCATCTAATGCACTCTCTTCTCCTCTCATTCTTTGTTAAACCAAAACTAAGCCATGAAGGAAATTAATTTGGTTAAACCTATGGTTCATGCATGCTTGAGAAGAAAGTCTTACCATGTTCTTGCTTTGTGGTTGATGCCATCTCCATGACTGTGTAAAATAATTTCTAATCCTATCTAAACTATGTAATCTAATTACATACATTCCTAACAAAGAAAACTCAAGTTACATTTGAAGGGAGTTAGATAAGAAGAGAAATTATATGAGAATTATAAAGAAAGATAGGACACGCATGACCTATTTATTCAAAACAAAGTGATAAATATGCATGACACAAAATTAATTAATCAAAATTAATTGGTCTAAGTCCATAACCAAGCCAACATACCAAAATCATACTTAAAACATAATAAGCAAAATAAATATATATAAAATATAAAATTTCAAAATCATTATTTTAGAAAATTAATTCATTAGTCCCAAAATCAAATTCTGGGAAAACTTTTGGGGTGCTTTCTGGAAAATGAATTTTTGTGGGCCAAAATTAAAATATTGGGAAGATATTTTTTTCTTTAAATTATGCTCCAAGCTCGTGTAGACTTGATGAATCCTAGCCTTACAAAAGCCAGCTATGGCCTCACCAAAGCTTTCCGCAGCTTAGGCATCTGGCGGCTGGTTTGAGTGAATCTGTTTGCAATTTGGCTACTGAAAATTTTTTCCTTTTTTCACAACTTTTCCTGGATTTTCTAATTGTTTTCTTTGATGATTCTTGTGTCAATTTTGATTCAAAAACCATGTTAATCTAGATTAACAATCTATTGTGATCACCATCACAACAAAAACTTTAATCAAGAAAAATTGGAGGAATTAGAACCCATAACTTTTTCGTAAATCCATCATTGAAATAATTTCCAGTGAACTACTTTTGGATGAAGGAAATGCTGAGTAATTTTTTTTTAAAAAAAAAAAACAAAACCGCATTTCGTTAAGTTTCCTTAAATATTTTTGTAACCAATTAAAAAATGAATAGCATCAGAACGAGAGCCCACAAAACCCAATTTCAAGAACCAGATGTATTCAATAATTAATTTTCAGGATAAAATAGAGACCCCCAATTATTCACGAAACAATTTCATGATTTATAGACACAGACCTAAGCAATATCATGAAACAATTTCACAAGTCCATAAATGCATATAAGAGGCTCAGATACCACTGTAAGAATTCCCTCATGCTAAACAGATTAATGCAGCGAAACATAGATAGGGATTCTTACCACGGATCACTTGTATGCAATTTATAAATCAAAGAAAGCCAAGAGAAGGTGCGAAGAATACCTCAAGCATATCTGCAGAAGCTTTCAATGTCTCTACAATTCTTTTGTTCCCGATAGCTTCGAACCCACGCAAACAAAATTACATTCAATCAAAATTATGAACACCTCTAACGGAAATCCACACGAGGATTAGCACTCAACACAAGGCGCACTAATCAGTGCTAGCAAAAAAATTTAAGTGGCTAGGGTATTTCGTGATAAAGAAGAATAGGAAACAAAACTCTGTGCTATCTATAGTTTTTGTGTGTCCACAAAAAAGCGTGCGCGCGCGCGCGCGCACACACACACACACACACACACACATATATACATAATACACGCCCATAGCCCTATTCCTTATGGGCTTGTATTCATGAAAATTGTAATTAGGCCCTACAACTTATAACTTACTTATAAGTGGCCCACAAAAGTTTTGAGTAATTACAATTTTGGTCCATTGATTATAAACATTTTATAATCAACCCATAATTTTATTTATTCTTATAAATTAACCCTATAATATTATTCAATAATATCTATGAGTACCAATTCCTCTGTTGTGTATGACCTGTTAGGTTTTTCTATCCTTTGGTAGCAAAAGATATCAATTAATTCTAATTGCTATAGAATTAATAACTTTAATAATTATAATTAACTTATTCATTCTAATTAGAATTAAGTTATTAGTTCTCCAATTAATAAATCCATATCTTACAGATCAAGACCAGCGTCTAGTAATGTATCATGATCACCCAAAAATTCAAAAATTCAAAAAGTCAAGTGACTTGACATAAACCTTTCAATAGCAAAATATTAGTACAATAAACTCATTTCATTGTACTATATCTCATTTGATTTAAACTATGGAATTAGTTCCAACTCTCTTTAGAATATAGTTAATTCTAACTTAAATTTATTAGTACTTGTTCCAGAATCCATTACTCAACATGTGTATCATTTGAACTATTTCTAACATAATGTTTCTTTGGCCAATGACTTATTGAGTAATGATTCCTTACTAGTGGGCGTGAAATATATGCCCCGACTATTAAGAATGATGAATCCTTTATTAACCCTCTCAACTACTTTCGTTTACTTTACATTGTACACAATATCTATCCTATATGTGGTCCCTAATGAGAATCTAAAGATGAGAATCAGAGTACAATACTTAGCAAACAAAGTATCTTGGAGATCTCAAGTCTAAGGATACTTGCACATTTGCTATAATGAGATTTTATCACTCGTACTAAATAGTTATTTATGTGATTATCTCATGGCTAGATCATCTAATGAACTTTTTCAAATAACAAGTATCCATATGTTAACTTTGAGTATCACAATACTCAAGGATGTAAGAACCACCACTTGATTTAATTAATAAGTATAATGCGTGCTAGTCTTTGTGCATTAATGATGTCCTATCCCATTAATACTATAACTAGGGATAGTTTAAGCCCAAGTACTACATAGGGTAGTAGAAATCTCACACGATGATCTCTGTCATGATTTCCTTGATACTATACATCCTGTTAGGGACTTTATCGTTCAGTTTTATATGCATACACATGAGAAACAAAGAAATTGAAAGATAAAGAATGTCTTTTATTAATTGAATGTGCATAATACATTGTACAAATGATTACTTCTAGAGAATAATCTCGACATCCAATTCAAACGAACACAATTCCTTATTCGGTTGTGCTTTGCAATGATAATAAACAAATCTTAAGGATAGACATTAGATTGTGTTAGGATATATTTGCAAGAACCTGTATTTTCTCATGGTCAACTTTATATTGCTCTCTTATGCCCAAAACGATCAATAGATTCTAAAGTCATGATTATTCCACCAAAAATTTTTGAGAGTGGTAAAACAAAGCAAACAAGAAATGTTGTTTACCTAGAAATGTTTATACTTACATAAACTCTTCACAAAAACTAAGGGTATACAAAGTTTATAGATAGAGGCAAAATTCATATGTATTTTCCTAGTTATTTAAGGGTATTTTGTGATACATTTGTTGTAATAACTAAGCATATTCCTTCATATTTGATATTTTACCATTGAAAAGGTGTTTTAGATTTTTATTGTAGAAAATGACCAAAAAAATGAACAAACCATCATCGTTAGAGCACGGTTGGCCCCGAACTGGAAAAGCAGGGGTTTCGTCATTCAAAAAATAGAGCATTATTGGGCTGACCAGAGCATGGCCAGTGCTGGCAGTGCCAAACGGAGCCGGCGCTAGCACCGGCCCTGATCTGCCCAATATCGGTGAGCTTTCAAATTATGTGCGGATTTGGTAATTTTTCAAGAGCTTTGGTATTTTTCAATCTCTACTTGGCCCAGGACCCTTAGGTAACAAATTTTAGCCTCTTAGAAGCCTATTTAAATAAGAAAAACACAAGACGAATATGTGATTTGAAAGATCCGAACTAGCTACTTATTATTCAAAGATAAAATCATCACTCAAATGGGCATTATTCAAAAGAGGTTTTCAAGAGAAGAAGAAGGGCTTGTGTATGAATTCTATTTTTTATCTTTTGTTTACTTTTCTTAAATAATGATGTGCTTAATATTTTGATTGTAATTGGATGTTATTTAGGAGATAATAATTTTGAGTTAATTGAGATTTTTTATCAATCTATTGTTGCCCTTGGTATTTGATTACTTGTTATCATTAGTTATTTATGTGTTTTCTTCTAATTAACTTGAGAAACGATGTTAGAAGTTGATTGCATTGATTTCATATTTATTAGATCATAATGGACTTGAGAAATGAAGTTAAAATTAAAGAACTAAAGTAATTAAAGATTAGTTGATTTCACCTAGAGTATAGGGTCATTGGCTAATTTCATGCTTATGAGGTATGCTTTTAATGCATATTTTGGTTGCTTTGATTTGATTGGAAAATCTGCTAAATTAATCAAGGAATAGTGATTCCATGGATTGGAAAAGAAGTGGAGTCTACATAAGTAAGTTCATGACTTGGGAAATAATTGAATTTTATTTAAGTTCCTTCATGATGCCAAGAGGACAATTGATTGTGATGCATGCTAATTGATTCAATATTATGTTTTCAAGATAATTATCTAGTTACATGAATTTGCATCCTTGAGTTATATCTATTTTTATCTTTATTTATTTTCTTTTTTGTTCTCTTTTTATTTTATTAGCTACACAATAATGATTTGGGCAAAGTAAGGTGGGAGCCTAAGTTCTTGTAGATTCAATACTTGCTAGTCCCTATACTATACGATGGGTATGTGTAGTTTTAGTGGTTGGCATTTTAATTAAAACTTGATTAATTGTATAATTTGATGGTAATATTTTCTACACTAAAAAAAACACGCATCAAATTTTTAGCACCGTTGTTGGGGATGGGCACTATTGAAAACACTAGAATATTCTTGATTTAGCCTTTGTTGTATTTGTAAATATCACTAACTTTTGTTTTTTTAGGTACTTTGTGAATATTTACATTTTGTTTGTGATTTGTTTGAATTTTTACTTGTTTTATTATTATTTTTATTTGATCTTTGTTTTCTTTGAGCGCGCAGTTCAAAATATTATCTTGGACAATTATTTATGGGCACAATGTCAAAAGAGTTACAATGATGATATATTGGCAAGGTTGCAATTGCGCATTAATACTTTTAGTGAGATGTTATTAGAGGCATCAATAAATTCTTTTTGTTAACAATACAAATTCATCCATAAAGTGGCACAATGAAGTTTCCCAACGATTGAATAACCAAAGAACACAACTAACCAAGTTAGTTGAAGATGCCATAAAAGCCCATACACTTGAACAAGAAGATCCCCAAGGAAATGAGAGAGTATATGAGGAATAGTTGCCCAATATGGAAAGGGAGATTTGATTCTCCTCTATGTACTAATAATTCTAATATCTCTTTGTCATATGATTTCTTAAGTTCTTCTCCATTCTTGGAGGACAGTGGTCTAAATGATGATGTACAGAGTTTACCATGTCTCACAAAGTTAGATTTATCCATGATTCATCTTAACATGTCCTTAGAAGATGGTAGTAAATTCTACCCTTCACCCCATTCAAAGGGAGGTTTGAATAAAGTCTTCATAAACAAGCTCTTCTATTCTTCTCCAAGTTTTAGTATTTATTGGAGCATTTTCGCACTGGGGGAGTATTGCTTAACTTTCTACCTCCTTTATCATTTTTGTCCCTTTGGAGATGCTTTTATGTGTTTATTTTTTGCTAATAAGGACATTGTATAGTTTAAGTGTGGAGGAGTGGTTTGGTGATATTCTTTGTCCAAGTTTTTATCAATTATCTTATTATTTTCTTGGTATTGAGGATATTAAAAATTTGGAAACAAAATTTTTAAAATATGAAACTTGAAAGTTTGGAAATTGTGGAGCTAAATTGAGCTTATTTGTCTATAATGAAGTTTTGATTTTCTTTTTAACTTTGGATATAGATTTGTCATTCATTGTAGTTGGATTTTATTATAGATTTAAATTTTTTTTTACTTTGAGTTGTGAATAAGGAATGTGAGGAAATATAAAAAATTGAAAAAATAATGAGTGAAAAAAAAAATCATTGTTATGTGATAAAAAAAGAATTGAGTTGAAAAAAAAAATGCTCTGATTTTTAATCTTTGAAGACCTTTTGCTGAAAATGTGGTTAATATGGAGAGAAGTAGCAAGTATTGTTCGGTGCACTCTCCCGAGGCTATCCCAAAGGAAAAAAGGCAAATGGGCCAGAAAGAGGGCCAGAAAGAGTAAAGAAAGAAAATGTTGAAAAGAATGAGGAAAAAGAAAAAAAAAAGATAATGACTATAAAAGGGCCAATACGATGTGTGAAGAGAAATCCATTCAATTGAGGCTATCAATTCCCTAAGTTATTGGGGAAAAAAAAAGAGCAGAGTGTTTTCCTTATTCACTTGAGTTGTGTAAATTTGAGTTTATAATGCTTTGAATTGGTTATATGGCTTGACTTATATGATTTATGTTATCTATGCTTTTGCTTGATGAGTAGGATAAATTTCTTGCACTAAATATAAGCTTGTTTAACTTAACTTTGATGTCATTGGGATTATTTGATTTAATACATGAGTTTGAAAGGTTTTAAAAGGGTTAAATGAATGACAAGTTTTTATTTGAGGTTGGAAGAAGATTATTCCTTTATTACGGATGAATTTGCTAAGGATAAGTTGAAAAGTTGTTTTGCCTTAAGCCATTTGCTTAGTATTTTAATTGTTTGCTTGAGGATAAGCAAAGTTCAAGTATGGGGATATGTGATAGGACTAAAATTCATCTATATTTTTCTAGTTATTTGAGGGTGTTTTGTGATATATTCGTGGTAATAGCTAGGCATAGTCCTTCATATTTGATATTTTACCATTGGAAAAGTGTTTTAGTTTTTTATTACAGAAAATGACGAAAAAACAAAAAAAAATCGACACCGTCAGAGCACGACCGGCGTCAGCCCCGATCCCTATCTGGAAAAATTGGGGTTTCATCATTCAAAAAATAGAGCATGATCAGGCCAACCAGAGCACGGTCAACTGACGAAGCCAGCACCGGCCCTGATCTGCCCAATGTCAGCAAGCTTTCCAATTATGCACGGATTTGGTAATTTCCCAAGAGTTTTGGTATTTTTCAATCTCTACTTGCCCCAGGACTCTTAGGAAATCAGTTTTAGCCTCTTAGAAGCCTATTTAAACAAGAAAAACACAAGATAAATGTGTGATTTGAAAGATCCAATCTAGCTACATATTATTCAAAGACAAAATCACCACTCAAAGGGGCATTATTCAAAGGAGGCTTTCAAGAGAAGGAGAAGGGCTTGTCTATGAGTTCTATCTTTTGTTCTTTGTTTACTTTTCTTAAATAACGATGTGCTTAATGTTTTGATTGTAATTGGATGTTATTTTGAAGATTATGATTTTGAGTTAATTGGGATTTTTTTTTATCAAACTATTGTTACCCTTGGTATTTAATTACCTGTTACCATTAGTTATTGATGTGTTTTCTTCTAATTGACTTGAGAAATGATGTTAGAAGTTCATTGCATTGATTTCATATTTGTTAGATCTTAATGGACTTGAAAAACGAAGTTAAGATTAAAGAACTAAAGTAATCAAAGATTAGTTGATTTCACCTAGAGCATAAGGTCATTGACTAATTTCATATTTATGAGGTATGCTTTTTTAATGCATCATTTGGTTACTTTGGTTTGATTGGAAAATTTGCTAAATTAATCAAGGGATAGTGATTCCATAGATTGGGAATGAAGTGAAGTCTACATAAGTAAGTTTAGGACTTGGAAAACGATTGAATTTTACTTAAGTTCCTTCATGATGCCAAGATGACAATTGATTGTGATGCATGCTAATTGATTCAATATTATGTTTTCAATATAATTGTCTAGTTTCAAGAATTTGCATCCTTGAGTTATATCTATTTTTATCCTTATTTATTTTCATTTTTGTTCTCTTCTTATTTTATTGCCTAAACAATAAAAATTTGGGTAAGGTAAGGTGAAAGCCTAAGTTCTCGTGGATTCGATACTTGTTAGTCCTTATACTATACGATGGGTATACTTGCCCATATGTGTGATTTTAGTGGTTGGGATTTCAATTAAAACTTAATTAATTGTGTAATTTGTTAGTAATGTTTTCTATACTAAAAAAAAAAGCATTATTTATTTATTTGTAATCTTAACACATAAATGTTGCAAAATATATTTGCAGTAAATCCATGATGCTTGATTATGATGTTACATACCTTATACGTTTAAATGTAACAACTACCCCATTCCATATATGATTAAATATATATGGAATTTATTTGTTTAGATTTGGGTATAAAAATCATATAAAAACTAAGCACATTCCCAATCAAATTACATTAAAACGTTAAACCCAAATTACACATATGAGCAAGTATACTCATCATTAACATAGCATAGGGTTCAAATGAGTGTCGATCCTCAATGAAAAAGTATACATTAATCCCTTTTCTTTCATTGTTTAACCGACTCAACAAAGCGAAAAAGAAATAAACTAAAACAAAAGAAAATAAAAATAAAAATATATACATGTCAAGGATGGAGAAGTATGTAACTCAAACCATTGTTTAGACAAACATGATCATAAAGTATCTAACCATTATCTCAAATAATTATTCTCTTGGCATTATGAAGGATTAAAGTAGATTCACTTCAATGGTCAATCCATGAAATCACTATCCTCTAGACAAATTAGCATCACTTAGTCTATCTCAACTAATTCACCCAAAAGACGCATTAAACACAATCCTTGATTAAATTTCCTTGGTCTGGCAAATTTAAAATATGAAATTAATCAATGAATCCTTGGTCTGGCAAACATTAATTAACCTTTAATTACTCAATCCTCAGCAATTAACCTCTTTGGTCTAGCAAGTTAACAACCAATAAATATGAAATTAATCAATTGCAACCACTATCAACCTCTTTGGTCTAGCAAGTTAATGAAAAGACACAACCAATTAATCTCATAATATGCCCAAATAATTAAATACAAGAAGAACAATTAATTAATCAAAAGATCAAATAACTCTAAAAATCATGAATATCTAAAATAATGTCGAATTACAATAAAACAATTAATACATTATTGTTCAAGAAAAAGGAATCAAAGTAAAAGAAAGCATTCATAGACAAGCCTCTTTTTTCTTCCTTTGAGGACCTTCTTGCACAACCCTCATTGAATTGAAGAATTCCTCTTTTGATTGAGCAATTTTCTGTGATGATCAATGAATTCTCTCCTTTTCCCTTATGTATTTCATCTATTTATGGGCATGGGAAGTGCCTGAACTCCTTGGTGTAATGTTCTTAGCCGAGTATGAGGGAACCGAAAACAGAGGGAGCATGCTGTTACGGGGAAAAAAATTTGGAGAAAAATAAACGCGAGCCTTAAAGGCTATGCGGAAATGTGAAGATCATACATTTGCGATCCTTAACCCTTCTAGGTTGAGTAAGAACGGATTGAACGACTGGAACCGCCTCGCTTTGTCCACTTGAAGAAGCTTCCGGTTGAACACTCGCTAGCCTTCTGCTCCGCCTTGTTTGCATGAACGCCTAGCTTTTTAGCTCTCGGGATATTCCTCAGCCTAACCTCTAGTCGGTGAACACAATAGAGAAGAAGAATGGTCTCAAATCTCCTTGGTTCTCTTGCTATTGGTTAGCAAAGTCCAAGGAGAAATCACAGAGGAGGAAGACGTGAGAGAGAGCAGAGAGAGACGTGAGTTAGCTTCTGTGAGGCTAGAAAATTAGGGTTTTTCTTTTTCCAAAGAGTTGTTTATCAGTTTTCCAAAACTAGGTCTCTCAATCTCTGATAAACATATCCCCGGGATTTCAAAACACCCGAATGTTATCCTGAGAATCAGTTTGGCCTAACCCTAAACTCCTCTTAACCATATCTGGAAAAAACCCTAAGGTCCAAGCTATTGGGCCAGATAAATATTTATTATTTTTATTGGACCCAAAATGCCCAAAATAATAAACATTAATTATTTATTTTCTGGGCTTATATAAATAACCCAATAAATAATTAATGAGCCCAAATGAACTAAAATAATTAATCTTTAATTATTTATTTCTTGGGCCTATATAAATAACCCAATAAATAATTAAACATTAATTATTTCCCCTAATTTAAGCCCAGGTTAAGTTCTTAATTATTCATACTGGACCTAGGCCCTGAATAATTAATTAACCAAATAAACTAGATAATTAATTTCTCTCAACTCCTATTTTATTTATTTATTTATTTTATTCCAGTCCAATAATAAATTAGACTTCCTGAATAAAATAAAATAAAACAAAATAAAATAAAATCCTATTCAACTGAGACCAATTCCTCAACCCAAAAATTAGTTAGGACTTACGGGCTATTCCGAGGACCAAAAAGACATATCGTATTGGTTGCTAAAATGACCAAAATACCCCTGCTATATAAATAACTGTATTTTGCATTTTAAATATTTTCTAATATCACCATAAGGAAATATTGACCCCAAGGACAATGCTGCGATAGCAAAATCTCCGACCTACAGGTGAAATGACTAACATACCCCTCTACACATAACCGCACATTTAGAGAGGAAGAAGTGTACTAACACCCCTCTAAATGACATCTACCATTCTTAGGCTTCTAGTACAATGATCCACGACTTCCTGTCGTGTTTCCGCTTTCCAAGGGAGCTACCCTAAAGCAAACATCCAAGTCGTGTTTCCCAGGGCCCTGAATAATTTAGACCATCCGGACAACCACAATGGGCGATATAGTGCAAAAACTATCTTCTATAAGTCTGTCTTAACTAATTAGTCACACATACCCAACATGCAAGTATATTGGCCCTACAATAGAACCTCAACTACAGCAAATCAAAGTATATGCTTCCAGCTTCGCCAGACCACCAACTCATACTCAAGTCATAGAGTACTAGTCCACGCTGTAGCGGTAGTAGTCTAGATTTCTACCATATAGTACTTTGAGAAACCACTACTACAGGTCCTGTTCTACGTATTCGAAATACGCTTATGTCATGAAGTGAGTGGACTACCCACTGGCTAAAGGTAAACCATTCCCCATTTGGAATTCATAACATAATAACCTAAACATGATGAGGTTCTCAGTCTCATCAATAGGTTAAGAACAAATGTTTATGTGTTAAATAACCCGTGATCCATACCTTACTGTGAAAGACTACTATTCACATGGATAACTTATTTAAACACAATGGGTCTGTTCCAAACGAAAATCGTGCACAAACAAAAAGTAAATTCACAAACAAATTTTAAAAATAAATTCTTTTATTAAAATATTCGATTTTACATCAGAAACCTAGTCTAAGAGGGCATACAATCCAACAGAGTAGAAGTTGGAAGATACTAAAACTCCATAGATTACAAAAATCGCGTAGAAAAATCACAATCCCGCATTTTCCTCAGAGCACAGCCAATGCCACATTGGCTCTCGATGTCGGCGCCGGTTCCACTCTGTTCTGGTTTGTTTTGACAATTTTTTGTCGCCTCAAAGTTCATATCAATAGTGCATGGCCGGCGCCGGTTCCAATGCCCTGTCCGGCACCGCCTCTCTTCTGTTTTGCGACGTTTTTACTTCGTTTTACCCTAAAAATCCGTAATAATGAATAAAATACCTTTTTAAGGGTAAAATCTCAAATATGAAAGAATATGACTATTTATAGAATAAAATGTATCACAAAAGAGCCTCAAATAATTAGAAAAAATATGACTAATTTAGCCCCTATCATATTCCCCCACACTTAGCTCTTTGCTTATCCTTAAGCAAAGTATCAAAGACAAGTAGGAAAACACACAAGGTTTTATTAATTACTCAATCATTTTCAAAAAAATATCTCTAATGCTTCCTTCATTCAAGAACATAAAACACATGCTGCTGCATCCTTCACAATAAATGCAAGACTTGTGTAAGTGAATAATGACTTAGTAAAACCATCTTAATACTTAACAATATTCTCAAACTATTGGAAAGAATTTAGTTCAAAAAGAATATGCATTCACACTCTCTCCACTAATCCAAGACATATCATGATTCTACTTAGATCAAGTAGGACTTTCGAGCTTGTAATGTAAGGCTAAAGGCTTGTAACGTAGCTTATCAAACAAAGGATATAGGAAAATTAAATAGCAAAGAAGGTAAGAGTTCGCAAGAAAAGGATAAACAAATGAATCAATAATTTCCAACACTTCTTGCTCTCCTCTTCCAAAATCAATCAAACCATAACCTTATTTAGAACTTACAGCTCAACTCAAGAAAATCCTACATTTTTTCTCTTCTTTTTTTTTTTCTTTTCTCATCTTTCCACTTCCTTCATCAATTCTTCTTTATTTTTCACAAGATCACTCTTATTTTCAGCAATGGTTTCCATGATTTGCTATAAACTCAACTTTTACAGCTCAATCACCATTCTTCTTGTGACATTTCTTTTCTCTTTTTGTTTCACTCCTCTTTTCTTTTCACTGCTGTTGTTCTTTTCTTTCGCATTTTCTTTCTTTCAATTTTTTTCTGCCAGCTTTTTGTTTTCTTTTCTTGTTTTCAATCCCTCTTTTCTCTTTCTTTTCTTTTTTCTTGCTCAACACAACTATCGATGCATGACTAAAAGCAACGAGTCATGATCTTTCTCTAAGTATTCTTTCTCAACATTCTCCTACATATACATTCATCCATCAAAAACATTAAGATTTGGAAAATCATTCAAACTCTCAGAAATAAGCAATAGACAAAGTATGATAACGGGTTTTAAAGAAAGAAATCAACAATATATGCTTAAAATAGGCACTAGGGATAATATAAAATAGGTAGGCTTGAAAATCTCAAACTATCCAAAGAAGGCATATTGCTGTCATCCCTAAGTTAAATCATAACTATCTTTCTTATTTCACCTCGAGAGGTATTCAAGTAAGTTTTAGAATGCTCCATGAATTTTAGTAGAAAAACAAGTTTAAGAACAATGCAAAGCATTTGATCAAGAACTACTTCGTCTAAGTGCGTGCAAAAAGTTATGCATAAGCCATAAATGATCTAGAACATATGCTCTATAATCCATCATAAGACATACATTAAAAATATAGCTTGAAATCTCAAAGAAAATTAGAAAAAATTTTGAAAATTTTGCTCACAAGAAGGCTAAAAGTATATGCATAGAAGAAGTCTTAATAAAATCACTCCCCCACAATTAAACTGGACAATATCCTCAATGGCCAAAGAAATATAACAAGGAATAAACCATACCATGGGACCAAAAAATAAAGGGGAAAAGATAAGAAAGAAATTACGTCCATTCATTGTGCTCAAAATAAAAGCATTTCTCAATTTCAAAATATTTCAACATAGCTCAATATTGAGAAATCACCGAGATAATTGATAAAAATTTGGACAAAGTATATCACCAAACCACTCCCCAACACTTAAATTGGACGTTGTCCTCAATGGCAAAAAATAAACACAAGAAAGAATCTCCAAAGGGACTAAAAATAATAAGGGGTTGGAAAATTTAAGTAATACTTCCCAAGTGCAATAATGCTCCAATAGATATCCAATCTTGAGGTAAAGAGAAGGGCTTGTCCAAGAAGACTTTATTCCTATAAAATAAAACACAAATATAAGCACAAGGAAAATAATAATAAAATAAAAAAAATACCTAAATAAAAGAAAATAAACTAAAGAAAAAGACTCAAATTAGAAATATAACATAAAAACTTTTCACACTCATCATGCTTCCTCATCAAACCTTTTGAAAAGAAATTAAGGCTCAAAATAGAAGATAGACATGATGAATATAGAATGAAGAAAGGTTTTTGAGAAATAAAAGGTTTATGAAAATAATTTTTCTCACTAAAGCAAAACACCTAAACCTCTTTCTCTAACATTTCTTTAGACACACAAATATATTTGTCAACATAGAAGTGCATATGGTTTCTAAAGAATGCATCAAGCTTGAAATCACCTTTTAAGCCTTCAAAAGATTTGTTATAATTGAAATTCCCCTTAGAACTTAGCAATTGAGTTCTTAAAGATGGGATCAAGAAAATCCTTACTTTTCAAGGCATGGTCTACAAAAACTAAGTTACCTCCCTGAAATTGGGGTGAAGGGTAGAATTTGTCAACATCCTCAAAGGGTTTCTTATGATGTAGCATTGAAAGATCCAACTCCTTGAGGCATGATAAATTTAACATAGCATTATTTGGACCCTTGTTCTCCAAGAATTAGGAGGAACCTAAAAAAATCATGTGATAAAGAGAGATTAGAATTAATAGAACGTACAATAGAATTGAATATCTCCCTTTCCACATTGGACAATTGGTCCTCATATCCTATCTCCTTTCCTTGGAGATTCTCTTGTTCAAGTATATGGGCCTTTATAGCATCCTCAACCAACTTGGCTAGTTGTGTTCTTTGATAGCTTAATCGTTGAGACGCTTCTTCATGCTACTGAACAGATGAATTTGTATTGGCAACAAAAGAATTCACCAATGTTATTAATGACATCTCACTAAGAACATCAATGCAAGCATGTAATCTTGCCAATCTAGCATCATTGTAACTCCTTTGATTTTGTGCCTAAAAATAGTTGTCCATGATGATATCAACCTTGCACACCAAAAAAAAAAAGAAAAAGAAACAAAAATAATAGAGAAACAAAGAAAAGAAAAAAAAAAGGTAAAAGCATAGAATCAAAAAAATAAAGAAAAGAAAAACATACACATTAGATATATTCACAAGCTACCTAAACAAAAAAGTTAGTGGTATTTAGAATACAACGTGAAGTATGTTAGTCAATTAAGTTAAAGTTAGTAAATTAGATTACAAGAGACAAAAGATACAAAAGATGGCATCTTTTTGCAAAAAGAACAATTGTACAACTTTACATATTTACATATTTACATATTTTACATATTCACATGGTTAAATCAACAAAATCCAAGCTTTCATGATATAGCTCCCTGGCAATGGCGCCAAAAACTTAATGTTTTTTGCATGAGGAAAGAATTATTAAACTAATAAACACAGATTTATCCCCAGCAACGGTGCCAAAAACTTGATGTTTTTAGATTTGGCTATAAAAATTATATAAAAACTAAGCACATTCCTAATCAAGTTTACATTAAAACGTTAAACTCAAATTACACATATGAGCAAGCATACTCATCATTAACATAGCATAGGGCTCAAACGAGTGTCAATCCTCAAGGAACAAGTATACATTAATCTCTTTTCTTTCATTGTTTAACCAACTCAACAAAGTGAAAAGGAAATAAACTAAAACAAAAGAAAATAAAAATAAAAATATATACATGTCAAGGATGGGGAAGTATGTAACTCAAACTATTATTTAGACAAACATGAGCATAAAGTATCTAACCACTATCAGAACTAATTATTCTCTTGGCATCATGAAGGATTAAAGTAGATTCACTTCGATGGTCAATCCATGAAATCACTATCCTCTAGACAAATTAGCATCACTTGGTCTATCTCAACTAATTTACCCAAAAGACGCATTAAACACAATCCTTGATTAAATTTCCTTGGTCTGGCAAATTTAAAACATGAAATTAATCAATGAATCCTTGGTCTGGCAAACATTAATTAACCTTTAATTACTCAATCCTCAGCAATTAACCTCTTTGGTCTAGCAAGTTAACAGCCAATAAATATGAAATTAATCAATTGCAACCACTATCAACCTCTTTGGTCTAGCCAGTTAATGAATAGAAACAATCAATTAATCTCATAATATGCCCAAGTAATTAAATACCAAGAAGAATAATTAATTAATCAAAAGATCAAATAACTCTAAAAATCATAAATATCTAAAACAATGTCAAATTACAATAAAACAATTAATACATCATTGTTTAAGAAAAAGAAAACAAATTAAAATAAACCACTCATAGACAAGCTTCCTTCCTTTTCCTTTGAAGACCTTCTTGCACAACCCTCATTGAATTGAAGAATTCCTCCTTTGATTGAGTGATTTTCTATGATGATCAATGAATTCTCCCTTTTTCTCTTGTGTTTTTCATCTATTTATAGGCTTGGGAAGTGCCTAAACTCCTTGGTGTAATGTTCTTGGCCGAGTAGAAGTTGGAAGATACTAAAACTCCACAGATTACCAAAAACCACGTAGCAAAATCACAATCCCGCCTTTTCCTCAAGCACAGCCAGCACCACCTTGGCTCTTGGAGTCGGCACCGGTTCCACTATGTTCCAGTCTATTTTGACAATTTTTCATTCCCTCGAAGTTCGTGTTAATAGTGCATGGCCGGCACCGGTTCCAATGCCCTGTCCGACGCCGCCTCTCTTTTGTTTTGCTACGTTTTTACTTCGTTTTATCCCAAAAATCTGTAATAATGAACAAAATACCTTTCTAAGGGTAAAATCTCAAATATGAAGGAATATGACTAGTTATTGAACAAAATGTATCACAAAATAGCCTCAAATAACTAGAAAAATATGACTAATTTAGCCCCTATCAGGAATAATAACATTTTTGGAGATCATCTGAATCAACATTCCAATTAAATCCATAGCAGTCATCTAAAAAGATTGGACAGCAAAAATTCGTGTTTAAGAGAAAATGCAAGTAAAAAACTCTATTAATTCTCCAGCAAAAACATACTAGAAAATAATTTTGATTAATGATGATGTAACAACATTTTTGTATTAATCTAAACAAAAATGCATTATTACTCAATCAAAACTAATGTTGTATATTTATTCCTATTTAGGGAATGAAGGTTGTTAGCACTTGGTCACGCAATCTGTTTATATCATGATAAGCTTGTCTCATAGAAAAGCTATTACATATTAAATATTGTAGTTCAGCAAATTCCCTATACATACAAGATTGATAATATTCAAATGAAATTGACTAACTCAGGAAGAACTATTATAGAAGATGCACAAGATAATATGTCACAAACATTTGAAGAAGCATTTGAATACACACCATTTAACAATTTCCCACTTTATGATGATCAAAAGAAAAGAGTTCTATCCTAATACTTTCTTTATTTCTAGAAAATTATTCTCAATCTTCTTAAAACATCAATCTTCTATACATGTGTAGATGTGTTGGGAGTGGTCGTAGATGTCTATACCCTTTAAAAGAATCTTGATCTAAAGATGGTATGTGAAGAGATATTATTATCATCAATGAAGAGTAAGTTATAAAAGTATTATTATTATAGAAAGCATAACAAAGGAATTGTACAAATAAAATGATCTTACTATATTCATTGTATCAGGATGAATCTAATCCGAATGATATTCTGGAACAAATATGCAGAAGAAGAAGAGGACACCTTGAACCAAATGCGAAGAACATTACCAGTGGTATCTTATCAAAGAATAGGAGTTAGCATATTCAACGATTGCACATTATATATCATTAATATTCACAAAAACTTATAACTTAATAAACTCAAAAAAGCCTTCAATTGTTTGATCTTGGGACTAAATTTGAAAAATCGATACACATTAGCAATCACTATAAATCCACCAATTCCACAAGTGAGATAGCTTAAAATCTAGTACTATGCATTAGATCTTCCAAATATTAACTAATCATTTTGTCTTTTTTTTTTTTTAGAGGGGGAGAATAAAATTTGAATTTATTACACGGATTTTTTTTGGGTTCAAAATAATGTTCTGGAACACTGTGACATGCACAATTGTAATTATTTAATTACTACATCAATTGCTACTAAAAATAAATTGCAGACTTTTGTATTCTTACATCTTCTATCATTATCAAAATTGAATAAACATTTTTGGTTTAGAATAATTATTATAACACTTTTTCAAGTCTTTACTTCTGCTTTGGTTTTGACCATTTTTCATTGTTTGGGATTTTTGTTAATAGCAGTGTCCTTGTACTGTTGTCTCCACTTTATGTTAACTGTGATCCTTCTATAACAATGTTCATGCGAGGATAAAGCATTTTAAGAATTTGTGTCTGAATGTTACTATGCATGCAATGTATGTTGCATCTGCTTATGCTGCAATTTTGATCTATGTCATTGTATTGGTGTCTCTATATTTGCCTTCTTAGTCATTGTAGGGCGTTAATGCATCTATGTTTGTCATTGATGCAGGGTTACAAAGAATGAAAAAATTATTGCTGAAAATCTAGCGAATACTACACATGTTAATTTAAATCTAGCCCTTTTGTTTCATCCTAAAGACAAGATCACCACAATCGTAGAAATTCAACCAAAAGAGAAGGTAAAAACTATAACTCCCCAAATATATATCGATATATCATGCCAGAAGCGTGTAACAAGTTTAGATGCCACCCTATCCAGTTTCCCAGGCAAGGGGTCTTTATAACATTCAATGCTAAAAAGAAAATAAATAATTACACAACTATTACAGGAAAGCTGACCAAAAACTTAAGTTGTAGTATACAACCAAAAGATAATACAGCATAATGTACTTCACATATGCTACCTACAAGCTGTGAGAATAATATACATAGAGCTATAGGGTGCGCAGACCCAAAAGTCTAGTTCTAACTGCATAAATGCTGGTGCTCGTTTCCGGATCCTGGGAAAACAAAACATAATACATGTGTGAGTGACTTACACTGGTGAGTCCCGTGTATGCAAATGTTTTTTTAAGAAAACTTAGCATAAGAAAATGTTAGCATTTTTTCACTAAAAACAACTCTACAATTGAGTAGTAGAAAATTTAATCAAGAGTTGCACAAATTTTTAGCAACATTTTGGAAAATTTGAATTTTATGAACACAATTGCCCCATATTTTTAGAAAAAGTAGGCATTTCTCTCAATAGAAGGTCGGACAGCGTACAAAGTTCACAAGGCTTCGACGTCAGTTATTACAGTCATATTGTACTAAGGAATGAGCCTACAATACTCAACTATGTATTACCAGAACAGTAAATGCAATCAAGCATACTACCTCAACATTAAAGATATTTTACTTACCATCGTAAACCTAAGGTTCCCAACCCTGAAATCAATCACAATCGAGGTGGTAAGGAGTTAAACATTCTAGGTTTCCCCGCCCAGTTATATGCACTTGGGCATATTCTAATTCAGCAAATGTTGGGCATTAAACAACTAGCTAGGGATGGCTAATCTCAATGTCCTGTCACCACGTTTGGAGTAAGACAATCCCCAAAATTAGGCCAGATTACTTGGGGTTATCTCTCTCTAACTTGAACTAGTATAAAGAAAAAAGTTTTCACTATCATCACAAGCTCATTTTCGAGCACATGAAAAATCATTTTTTGGGGCCGAAATATCATTTTTCAAATGTTGATTCCATACCGAGAAATCATTTTCCAAAATCCTAGCATAGAAGGATAAAATGTCATTCTCATGCAGTAAAATGTTCTTTGAGGGCATTTACATAAAATATGCACACCCGAGGTCTAAAAGAAATTTTATTAAGCAAATCTAAAATTCTAAATCCGAAAAGGAAATAAATTCAAGGATTTCATATTCTTCATGCCTTAGAACTTTGGAAGTAGTTCCTTGTTCTATTAGAAGCAAAGAAATCATAAGTTTATATGCTTTATCGTTAAACACAGGATAGTGAGTATTCGCGCTAAGTAAAATACTATTTCATCATGTAATATGTGACAAGGAAGTTTTCAAATAAACACTTGTACATAAAAAATATTTATAATACAAGGGACTCACAATTCATTGGAGGAAATACTACATTCCAAAGTGTTCAATAATTTCTAGTTTAGAAAAACCAAACTTTGTTTAGTAAAACCTAATGGTTTATTATCTATATCTTCATGCTTTCAGAAAAAATAGTCACCAATAATAAATAGTCATAGGCATGAAGATTCACATTTCCCACATGAAACCTAGCATGGAACAAAATCATGTTTACATAGAAAAACCATACTTTTGTTCAGGAAAACAAAAAGATTTATAGCATAACTTAGTGTAATGAAAAATTTCACTAGCAATGCCATTTCAGAAATCCAAAAGAACTCACCTTATATAACACTACCACTTAGCTATATATTGTCCTCAAGATTTTACAAAGCCCTTGTAGTAGACGCACCTACTTCAAAGATCATTTCACACTTCTATTACCATCTAAAGTTTCTAAACTAATATATGGCTAACAAAAGGAAATTACTAATTTCCTAAATTCCAATTTCTCATTAAAATGGAAAGGTATCACTTGAAATAATCAAGGGAATATTATCTTCTCCACAGGTCTATTTCCTTATCCCTTCATCCAACATGCTTGCAAGACATTTACATAGCTTCTTAAACTTCTCATTTATCCATGAAACCTAATGGAAATAGTACATGAACTCATTATTTCCTTAAAATTCTTGCATTTTAACATCATGACATTCCTCCATGTTTTTGTCATAACTTTTTATCCACAAGTTTAAATGACCTCAAATTTGTACCAAAATACTCTTAAGACCTATAGCAATAAATTCACAAGTTTATACAACCAAACAAGAAACTGGTACAAAACTGGTACAAGCTAAACCTTGTAGTTTTTCCATGAAACCATCCCTTATCTTGCAAAATGCAAATCTTCATTTGTTCTATTCTCATTTTAACATATAATCACCACTTAATTCATTTTATTTTTCATCTTAGCAACATATATTCTTCCCACTTTCAGCCATGAAGAAAGCAAAATCATCACACTTATCATACAACAAAAACAACAGCCATGAATTATATGTTCTAGCTTTCCATTTCTCAACAATTACAACTTTCTTCATTTTTTCCTCCTACAAGTGCAGCCATATTCAACCATTCACAACCCCTTCAAAACACATCTAAATATCACAAAAATCATAGCAAACAACTCCCACAATCCACCACCACTTAGCTTCATCAAAATAACATCACAACAACATTTCTTCACAAATCATCTTTTATGTTTCATGCAATTTTCCTATGAAAAATTACATCAAAATTTTCCTCACAAGCTATAGAATGCTGTTAATTCTTGAATCTTGAAGGCACGACTAATGCCCTGTATGTTTCGTGCCTTCTTAGGTTTCCTCTTCAAATTCTTGGTCTTTTCGACATTAGTCGGCATAGCTTTTCTACTGACTCTATGCAGCTTGTAGCCTTGCCTTAATCAATTCCACAGTCCACCATACTCTTTCAAGATCAAAAGTATCTATGCATTTTGTTTTTGCCCTAAATTTTCCAAGTAAAGAGTTGACTGTCACTCTTTTCCATATAGGGCTTCAAATGGGACCATCCTAATTGTTGATTGATAACTGTTGTTATATGTGAATTCTGCATATGTCAAATTGTCAATCCACTTGGTTCCAAAATCTAATGCATATGCCCACAACATGTCCTTCAAGATTCAAATCATTTCTTCTATTTCTCCATTTGTTTAATGGTGTACGGCAGTATTGAATTTTAATATAGTCCCATATATCTGTTGCAATGTTCTCTAAAATCGTGAAGTGAATCTCAAACCGCGATTAGACACGATGCTAGAAGGCACTCCATGTAGCCTTATTACTTCCTCCATGTATATCTTACTCAACTTTTCAAGGGAATCTTGTTTATTAATAGGGATAAAGTGGGTAGAATTGGTTAATTGATTCACAATAACGCAAGTAGTATCTCTTTGGCCCACTTCAAAGGTAACCCAATTATAAAGTCTATAGTAATCTCATCCCACTTCCATAGTGGTACGGGCAATAGTTGTCTAATCCTATGGGTCGTTACTACTAGGCTTTTACCTTCTAACAAGTAAGGCATTAATCCACAAACTGAGAAATATCCTTTTTTATTCTGATCCACTAATAGTATTTCTTTAGGTCATGATATATCTTAACTATTCCAGGGTGGATGGTATGTTTGCTTTGATGTGACTCGACTAAAATATCCTATTTTATTGTACATGTCTCGAGACACAATATCGGCCTCAGAAGCAAAGAATTCTTGCATCATCCACTTGAAAATCACTTTTCTCCTTATCTTCACCTTTTCTCGCAATCTTTTGTAATTCTTCATCTTTCGCTTGGGCTTCCTTCAATTGTTGTATAAAGATAGGTTGAATAGAAATGTTACTCATCCTTATCTATCCTTTGGCCACAAATATTTCTAACTTTGGAGTTTACACCATTTGAAGTGCTGACAACTTCACCTTTCTACTTAATACATTTGCCATCACATTCGCCTTCCCAATATGGTATTTAATTGGACATCAAAATTCCTCTAAAAAATTCCATCCATTTTCATTGGTGCATGTTCAAGTCCTTTTGAGTGAAAATATACTTAAAAATTTTGTGATCAATGAAAACTTCAAATTCAACACCATATAGATAGTTTCTCCACTTTTTTAGAGAAAAATTCTAAGTTATGCGTTGGATATTTTTCCTCACGAGCTTTCAGCTTCATTGATATATAGGCTATTACCCTTTTCTCATGCATCAACATGTTAGGTATCTCAAGCTCGTATCCTATACGGCACAGTGGAAGAATAAAACAAGATACCATCCTAGGACCCGCCTATGTGTGGAAAACAAGACATAACGATAATAAAGGTAGTAGCTTTTTACCTTTGTTTGATGGTCCGAAGAACAAAAATTTCTTCTTCAAGTTGAGGCACGATCCAGCAATCCTCTTGATCCAACTTCATGAGAGTGAAACATCTAACCACTATAATCACAGTGTGTGATTATCCCAAACAGTAATCCATATAGAGGAATACTCAAGCACCAAAATTTCCTGTGCTAGAAGAAAAAAGTGGCGGCTAGGGCTGTTTCACGTTTTTAACAAAACGAGAAAGAGAGAGAAGAACGTTGGTTATGTGTCTAGGGTTAGAGATTCCATATGTTGTGTGTCAGCTAGGGTTTCGTATCCCTTCTATATGTTACACGAAATACTTGCTGAAAAATCCTCCATCCTAGAATTCTAAATCTGTTAGAATTCTCTAATTGTAATTAGAACCATCAAGTTTTCACAATTACAATTTAGATCACAAATTATAACTAATTATAATTTGTCTACAACAACTTCTCTTTCTCTCAATTAACCCCACTATGTTATCCAATAACATCTTGAGTATATAATCCTCTATTGTGTGTGACCTATTGGGTTTCCCAGTTAATTGGTAGAGACATGAATTAATCCAAACGTCTTTGAGATTAATAATCCATAATTAATTAGAATTAATCCTATTAATTCTAATCATGATTGGTTTATTAATTCATCAATTAATAAACCCATATTCTCATATCATGAGCGGTATCTAGCAACACATCATGACCATCCAAGAGTCCAGGAAGTCAAGTGGCTTGACATGAACCCTTAAATAATAAACTTCAGTGCAATTAACTCCTTTCACTATATAATATCTAATTCGGTTTGGAGTAAAGAATTAGTGCCAACTCCCTCCAGAATTAATTCTGGCCCAAATACAATAGTACTTGTACCAGGAACCCACTACTCTAGATGTGTATCAATTGGAACTATTTCCAATACACAATCGCCTTGGCCAAGGACTTCTCGAGTAGTAATTCCTACAAGTGGCCGTGAGATATTTGCCCCTACTATTAGGAGTGGTGAATCCTTTATTGACCCTCTCAGCTACTTTCGTTTACCTCATAATGTACCCAATATCCATCCCATAGGTGACCCTCGATCGAGCTTCGGAGATTGGAATCAAAGTACAATGCTCAGCAAACAAAGTACCTTGGAGATCTCAAGTCTAAGGATACTTACACGTTTGCTATATTGAGATTATATCACTGGTACTAAATAGTTATCCATGTGATTATCTCAAAGCTAGGTCATCCAATGAACTTGTTCCATTAACAAGTATCTATGTGTTAACTTTGAGTATCTCAATACTCACGGATATGAGAACCACTGTCTAATCAAATCAAGAAGTCTAACACATGCTAGTCTTCACGCATTAATGATGTCATGTCTCATTAATACTATGACTAAAGACTATTTAACTACTAACACTATAGAGTATAGTAGGAATCTTATATCATGATCTCTATCATGATTTCCTTAATACAGTGTTCTACTAGGAACTTTATCGAACAATTAAATTTCTTAAAAGTAAACAAAAGAAACTATAAGATAAATAATGCATTTTATTAAAATAAAATGTGTCATATACAATGTACAAGTGATTGCCTCTAGGGCACGACACTAACACAACACTCCTCCTAAACCCTCTTTAGAAGCATCAGTACATATTACACAGGGTTTATCCATCTCTGGTAAAGCTAGAACTAGATCAGTACTCAGTCTTTGCTTTAACTCCTAAAAAACTCTTTTCACACTTTATTTGATCAAACACAGAGTACTTTCTTTTGAGTTAGTTAGGTCAAAAGTGAGGCAATTTTAGAAAATCCCTCAATGAACCTTCTATAATATCTAACCAACCCTAAAAAGCTTTGCACCTCCATCAGATTCTCTAGGCATTTCCAATTTACTACTACTTCAACCTTCATAAGATCCACTGTGATTCCTTCTTTTGATATCACATGCTTCAAAAATGCTAATTCATTCAACCAAAATTCACATTTGATAAATTTGGCATATAACTTAGCCTCTTGTAATTTATCAAGTACTTTCCAAAGATGTACTTCGTGTTCCCAAGAATTTAGAGAATATACCAAGATGTCATTAATAAAGATAACAACAAAGTTACCTAAAAACGGTTGGAATACTCAATGCATCAATTCCATGGAGGTAGCAAGGGTATTTGTAACACCAAAAGGCGTCACTACAAACTCATAATGCCCATATCACGTATTAAATATGGTTTTTGGAATGTCTTCCTTGCGAATCCTAACCCAATAGTACCCTTGTCTTAAGTGTAATTTAGAAAAATATCTTGCTCGTAATTGATCAAACAATTCATCAACCATGGGTAGCAGGTATTTGTTTTTCACCATCACTGGATTCAAGGTACGATAGTCTATATACATTCTTAATTTTTCATCCTTCTTATTAATAAACAACACGGGTGCTCCCCAAGGACATATACTGGGCCGAACAAATCCTTATTTTAGTAATTCTTGCAATTGCTTCTTGATTTCATTCAATTCAGTTAGAGCATTTTCTATAGGGTGTTCTGGAGGTTAGTTAAGTTGTTGGAACCAAGTCAATAGTGAACTCCTTCTCTCTCTCTCTCTCTCTCTCTCTGAGCGTAATTCCTTTAATTCCATAAAGAAAAAGTACAAGTACTCACAAACCACTGAGATATCTTCAGGCTTTTTTGTTTCACTTGGTTTATCCATAAGATAAGCTAAATACCCGACACATCATTTTCAATTCAATTTTGGTGCCTTGATTCCTGATATAAAAAAATTACTTCTCTTTATCGCATATCCCATAAATTCTAACACAGCCTTCCTAGGTTTACAAAATTGCATTACTTTATTTCTACAATCAACCTGGGCATAGTGTTTGAGATAACCAATCCATCCTTAAGATGGTATTGTAATCCTCTATGAGCAAACATATCAAATATCTTTTTAACACTATACTACCCACTATAATTTCACACTCCAAATATATTTTATCACTGCTCATATGTTTTTCCAATGAGGTGCTAACGATCATTTCATAAGGAACTTCTTCACTTTTAACCCCTACAGTTTCAAGAAAAGATTTTGTAATGAAGGAATGCGTAGAACCAGGATCTATCAAAATTTTAGCTTCTGTACCAAAAATAGAAACCTTACCTTCCACAGCAGTGATAGCATCAGAATCCACCTTGTCCAGAATGACCACTCATACATTTATTTGAGGTTTACTGGGTTTCACTCTAGATGCAGAAGGTTGACCTTAATTTCCTTTCATCAGTCTTGTATAACCTCCTCTTAGGTTGATCTATCTAGTTGACTGTTTGGGGTACAGATAATTAAAAATTTTATGGCCTTCCTTCCCACAATTATAACACTGTATCAACTATTTTCCTCTATTCATGCCTCTGTTTTTCTAAAGTTTTCCCTTTTTTTGCCAATTGGGCCCTCCTGGGCTTTTATGATTAGCAATTCAAAATCCAACCTTATTTCTCTACTTGGGTTGTTCTATGTCTTCCCCCATTAATTCTTAAGGTAATCTCCACTACAACAATGTAGTTGGGCGAAGCCATAATTAATAGTATTCTTTTTAGCTCAAGATATAGCCCTTTCACAAAGCGCCTTATTCTATCAGCCTCAGCTTATACCAATAGGGATAATACTTAGAAAAGCGAGTAAATTTCGCTATGTATTATCCAACAGATCTGCCTTCTTGCTTAAATTTTTGGAACTCATCTTCTTTTCACTCTACTACCCAACGGGGAATAAATTTCCTCTTGAAACTAGCTTTGGAATCTGTCCAAACCTACTCCCTCTACCCTTTTTCACAAGTTCAACAGTCTCTAGCTGGTCCTTGAAGTTGAAAGGTAGCAAACTACACTTTTCTCTACTTTGAGTAGTTTAAGGTGGCAAAAATATTCTCCATTGTTCTATCCACGATTCCACCTCTTGTTCCTAGTGAAAGATCAAAAAGGAAAATATCAAAGAAAATGTAGCGAAAATTTTTTCAATTTTTCAAGCCATATCTAAGAGAAAGTACTTACATTTTCTTATTGGCCACGGATTAACCAACGAGGAGTCGGGTTGCACCAGAACCTCTTGTGTTGGAAGGGGAGAAGGAGGCACTTGCTGTTCAACTGGAACTCCTACCAATCTTCTACTTCTATGCATTAAGTGTCTCCAAGCTTCTTCTCTTTATCTTCCAGCGTATGACTCTACCTTGCTCTAGGCATTAGCTTGGTGAGAGCTCCTTTCTTGGAAAAAATCACTCTACTAGAGAGAAAAGAAAGAACGTGGAAGAGAAAACCAGAGGAGGTAGCACACTCTCAAGAATAATTTCTTTTCACAACACTTGTTTTTTTCCTTACATATTTCGGGCAGCCTTAGGGCTTCCAAAGCTCTAATGGCCAAAATCACCAAGCCCAATTAGGCTAGGAGTTGTGCCAAAAAAAAAAAAAGAAAAGAAAATACAATGCAAAGCTGGCTTAATCCTCTTAATTAATTAAATATCTTTTCTGGGACTCATTAAATATCTAAGATTAATTAATTCTAATTTGACTCTTAATATATATGTCAACATATATCAGCCCAATTAATTAATTTATTATAGCCCATTCTCCTAATTAATTAATTATCTTTTATGGGCATTATCAAAACCAAGATTAATTAATTAATTCTAATTGAACTCTTAGAATAAATTTTATTTCTCTTCCAAATAATTTTCCATTAAGCCCAAATTATGTTTAAACAACACCAAGGTAGTTTAAGCTACTTTGAGAACCAAGAGATATATTATTCATGGCTACTAAAATGACCAAAATACTCTTACTATTAAATAGCCTCACTTTATCATTATAAATATCTCCATTTATCATCATATGAAAATATTGACCCCAAGAATAATATTGCTAACGAAATGTCTTCGATCTGCAGTTGAAATGACAAAAATACCTCTTTATGTAACACTCATCAATGAGACAGGATAAATGTACTAACACCCATCTCAAAGATATCTACCATCCTTAGATCTTTAGTCCGATAATTCATGACTCATTTGAATGTACTTGCTTATTATTGGAAGCTACCCAAAAGCACACATTCTAGAATCACGTTCCCAGGGCCTTGATCATTAAATTATCTTGAACAATCACAAGGGGGTGATTTAACCTCACTAAGTGAAGTATAGAAACTCCGTTGCATGAGTCCGTGTCAACTAACTAAAGTAATACACCAAACGTGCAAGAATATTGATCTCACAAAAGAAATCTCACCCAACATACATGAAAGTACAAAACCCTAGCTTTGCCAGATTGCCAACTCATACTTAAGTATGAATGTATCTATCCACACTATAGCAGTAATAGTTTAGTTTCTACAATTATAGTACTTTAAGAGAAACCACTACAACAGGTCTAGTTCTACAAATTCGAAATACGCTTATGTCAATGATGTGAGTGAACTACTCGCTAATTTAAGGTAAACCATTCATTATGATAAATCATTGCATAATAGTCATACCTTGATAAAGTGCCCAGTTCCATCAAATGACTAAGAACTCGATTTTACTTATATGACAAGTACCCATGGTCTATACCTTACTGTGAAGAACGACCCAACAAATAGATCATTACTTGTCATACTTGGACCTTAAATGTGCAATAATATAAGAAATAAACTAAATTGAATGAATAAACATTTTATTGCAATATGTTTTCACATAATACATAGTCTTTGAGGGCATACTTTCCAACAATCTCCCATTTGCATTACAAAGACTAAGAAAGTCCATAAGTATCTACCCCTATGATATTTAAGTGTTTGCAAAACACCTTTTCTGTCAAGGGCTTGGTAAAAGGATCTGCCAAATTGTTGACAGAGTGATATGATCTTGTGTGAGTAAATTTGTGCAACAAAGGCAAATGAATAGGTAAAACCCTTGGCTAAGCAAATGTAACCCAAACAGTGAAAATTAATGGCAAAGAAGAAAGAAAACTATCTAATTGTTCCCTAGCAAACCTTTGAGGAACAAAACATCAAAGACCCACAAGAAATATAGCAAGACCCGCTATAGATTCACCCAAAAACCCTTAACACAACAAAGGAAATCAAGAATAAGAGAAGTAGAACTATAGGCACCCAAGGAGCGGAATTCAAGATAAAACCTTAGAAGAATAAAGAAACTAAGACCCAATCAAGGGAAACCAGATTAGATCATCCATAGATTTTAGAGACTCTTACA
Organism: Voacanga thouarsii; assembly: GCA_026120185.1. Lineage (NCBI taxonomy): Eukaryota > Viridiplantae > Streptophyta > Magnoliopsida > Gentianales > Apocynaceae > Voacanga > Voacanga thouarsii. The sequence goes on from JANUWF010002074.1 coordinate 2,466,073, forward strand.
TAGGGAGGACTAAACCCTAAGTAAGGACTTAAAGAAGATCAACAAGGAAGTTAAACCTCTCAAAGCTTTCTTTTCACAATTTGAAATAAAGTATCATTAATTGAATTGTCAAATTACAAAAAATATGTATTTATACTACCTTAACCCTAAATAAGTAACTACTAAGGCCCTATGACAATTTAAGGTCTAAAAGGGTCTTTAAAAAGTGTTTAAAATAAAAGAAATGCAGAGAAAATAGTAAAAATTGGTAAAACATGGGCTCCTGCCAAACTAGACACGGTGCTAGGAGCTGTGCTGGACCTAACGCCATGTCAGCACTGGAATTCCAACCCTGTGTCTGACTGGACCCGGCGCTAGGTGTAGGTTATGGACCAAGCACCAGGTCAGCACTAGAATTCCAGTGTTTTGGCTGGCAAAATGCACATGGCATCAGGTATGCCTTAGAGTCGATGCTAGGTTGAAGCTAGAAGCTGAAATTCAGTGTTTTCTCCCTTTTTCGCTCCCTCTGTAGGTGCATGCATGGGATGTTGTTGGGATTTCGCTTGGATGCTCATCACATTGAGTTCACGGCTGCCTTCTTCATTCCAAATCCCTTCCATCATCAAGTATGGTTGTAGGAGTAATTGGATATCGCCTTGTAGTCTCTTGGTCCTTGCCCTTGTCATTGGCCTTTGCATTGTCGCTCCCCCTTGTTGAGTTTTAAGGGCTTGGTTGGTTTAATTCCTATCATTTTCCTCTTCTTGAAGTTGATTCTTCCACTAATCACCACCTACATGAAAAAGAATTAAGTTACTATCATTGAATATAGCACTGACTTCATACTCACTGGGCAACTCAATCTTGTAGGCATTATCTCTAACTAAGCCAATGACTTGAAACAGTCCTTCGCCTCTCGGGTCTAACTTACTTCTCCTTTGGGTAGGAAATCTCTCCTTTTAAAGGTGCACCTAAGCCTAATCGCTAGGCTTCGTCAAGGTTCATGCGTTCTCCTAAAGGCAAAGAAATCAAGTCCAAAGGCATTAGAGGATTAAAACTAAATACAACTTCAAAAAGAGAATAAGAAATAGTGGAATGGATAGCCAGGTTGTAAGAAAACTCAATGTGGGATAAGCATACTTCCCAATTCTTTAAGTTTTTCTTGATAAAGGTCCTCAAGAGTTGGGTGAGTGTCTGGTTGACCACCTCCGTTTGCCCATCCGTTTTGTTAGGGATATACCCTAAAATAATTTGTACTTATACTATTGTCATTATGTATTATGTAATACTATGATATATTTCTTTCCATAAACAGTATATTTAGTTTTGTAGTCATCAAGTACACGACTTAATAGTAAAATCCCATAACAAATACAATGATTATTCTTAAATTATCTCTGATCGATTATTATTATTATTAGTGGAACAATCATAAATTAAGATTAGTATGTTTGTGACTTGATGGTTATGTTTTACTGGTCATAGATATATATGATATTAAGTCAAAATATAAATAAATATTAGAGAATATTGTATTGGACATGACCTACTGTGAGAGTACTTCATGGAACATGTCATAAGTACTTTCTAGCCATAATAATATTAGAAGTCCTTCGATCTGAATTCATCATAGTTTCCTACCTAATATATTCTATGTTTTGATGTTGTCTAAAGTTGTCTTTAGCTAGATAATAAATTAGACCACGGTTGGATATAGAATAAATCAGGGAGAAGAATATGATTTATAGTGAAGGAATTTGTCCCTCTCAATTTTGGGAGAGATGTTCATAGGTCCCTTGATAAGTTAGGTTGTTAAAATTCATAGCCGTGTTCAAATATATCAATTTGAAATATTGATATCATTTATTTGAACAGTCTATTATGAGATCAAGAAATAATTGATAAGCTTAATAAGAATGACATGCTACATGCCTTATGCTTAATTTGGATATCGTGCGACAAAAGAACTAAATATAAAGTTATGGTTTGGTTCAAAGAGATCACTGATCTTCATTTAATCTGAGTAGTTATAATATTTTGTTAGAAACTGCTTATAATTTGTGGGCCATTTCAAGATGACTTGGGCACACTACCAGCGTTAAATGAACCTATAGGGTTACACATTAAGCCAACACATTAGGTTATGTTTTTGGTAACCAGGCTCGATATATCTGATAATATGTCTAGGTTAATTGAACCTAGAAAAATGACTAAATACAGTGAATCTGAAAATATGTTCACATTCAATGTATCTGGAGGATGTCCAGATTATAATAATCTGACTCAATAAATTAATTAATCAAATTACCAAAATAAAGGTAGAATATTATCATATCAGTTTTAATTTAAGTTTAAAATAAAATATGATAAGATATTATGGGAGTTGGACTCTAAGAGGTTCGAGTTGTTTTAAAAAGAAAACCCTAGCCGTATTCTAAAGTTAGCTCTCTGTCAAAACATTCATGCCTCCAATTCACCAGAAAAATTAAGCCTCTCAAACCCTATGCACTAGCACTCCTGGATAACGAGTTGGTTCACTGTGTGTATCTGATAGAGGACATTTGCACATTGCAGCGTCTAGTGATTATTCGAGTTGCACACACACCTAGAAATTAGAAGCTAGAGCTCTTGATTGTAGCTAACAGAGGTAATTCTATAACCACTATATCATCTTAATCGTTTGCCTTGGGTCCTTGGAAGGGGTTTGCGGATGTTTTTACGTTTATGAGTCCACAAATCCCAACATTCTTTGGGGGTGACAAGTTGTGAAAAATAAAAGATTAGTGCCAAGTTTATTTCACAAGACCCTCCAAAAATGGCTAAGAATTTTAGTGTTCCTTTCAGACACAATAGTCCCTAGGATTCCATGCATCCTTACTACCTCCTTAAAGAATAAATCTGCAATATATAAAGCATCGTTAGTTTTGGAGCAAACCACAAAATGAGCCATTTTTGAAACCCTATCAACAACTACAAATATGGAATCCTTGCCTCCTTTGGATCTAGGCAACCTTAAGATTAAATCCATGGAAATATTAACCTAATGGGCATTTGGAACATCCAAAGGAGTATACAGTCCATGTGGAAGTAACTTAGATTTAGCTCGCATACATGTAATGCATTGGGAACAACATTTTTCTACATCCCTTCTTATTTTAGGCCAAAAGAAGTGTTCTTTAAGTGTTTCTAAGGTTTTTACAACACTAAAATGTCCCATTAGTTCACTTCTAAGAGCTTTCTTGACTAGCAATTCCCCCAATTGACCCTTTTGGCTCACAAAGTCTTGATTCTCTAAACAAAAATCTATCATGCCTATAGTATTTAACAAATGCACATTTTTCACAAGCATGAAAGATTTCCCCAAACTCCTTATCTTTTTCATACAATACCTTTACAAGCTCAAAACCTAGAATTTTAGCATCCAAAAAGTTCAAAAATGCAAACCTTCAAGATAGTGCATCCACAACAACATTGTCCTTACCCTTTTTATATTGAATGATATAAGGAAATGTCCCAATGAACTCCATCCATCTTGTATGCCTTTTATTCAAGTTTTGTTGGCTTTTGAGGTGCTTAAGGGTTTCATGGTCGGTGTGGATCACAAACTCTCTTAGCAATAGGTAATGTTGCCAATATTCTAAGGTCCTTAGCAAGGTAAAAGGTTCTTTGTCATAGGTGGAGTAATTGGTGGCTAACCTGGATAATTTCTCACTAAAATAAGCAATGGATTTTTGATCTTAGGTTAGGACCACACCTATCCCCACCCCACTTGCATCACACTCTATCTCAAATGTTTTCTCAAGTTTGGTAGAATTAGAATTGGGGCTTGTCTCAATTGATCCTTAAGAGTTTGAAAGGCTTGTTGTTAGGCTTCCTCCTACTTGAATCCCACATTTTTCTTCACCATTTCTATTAGTGGGGCTGTTAGGGTGCTAAAGTTTTTGATGAATCTCCTATAAAAGCTAGCGAGCCCATAGAAGCTATAAACTTAGGTAATAGTGGTAGGAGTGGGCCAATCCTGAATGGCTTTCACCTTTTCCCTCATCAACCTCAATCCCCTTTGCACTCACAATATACTCAAGAAATGCAATCCTCTCTAAACAAAAGTGCATTTTTCTAAGTTAGCATACAATCTTTCCCTTCTAAGAGCAACAAGCACACATTGAAGATGATTTAAATGATCCACATATGACTTGCTATAAATTAAAATTTCATCAAAATACACAACAATAAATTTTCTAATGAATTCTCTTAAGACATAATGCATTAAACGCATGAAAGTACTAGGAGCATTAGACAACCTATATGGCATAACAAGCCACCCATACATTCCTTATTTGGTTTTGAAAGCTATTTTCCTTTCATCCCCCTTCCTAATCCTAATTTAGTGATAACTGAATTTCAAATCAACTTTAGAGAAAATGCTTACACCAAACAATTCATTGAGCCTAGGAATGGGATAGCGATACTTAACCGTGATATTGTTGATGGCACGACAATCCACACACATACACCAAGTCCCGTCCTTCTTAGGAACTAAGAGAACCGGAACCATGCAAGGGCTTAGGCTCTCTCTCACATGTCCCTTCTCAAGCAACTCCTCCACTTGCTTTTGTAATTCTTTGGCCTCCTCCGAATTGGTTCTATAAGTCGGTCGGTTAGGGATGATGGCTCAAGGCACAAAGTCTATTTGGTGCTCGATTCCTCTTATGGGTAGCAATCCTCTGGGCACCTCCGTTGGGAAAACATCATCAAACTCTTAAAGAATAGCTACAATTTCACATGGCAAATATAAGGTAGAATCATTAGTAATAACATAAGATCCTTTACAAATAAGAAAAATAACCCATTCTCTAGCCTCTATTACTTCTATGATCTCATTCCCTATTGTAAGATAGTTCACTCTTCTTTTACCTCATCTCTCTTATCCTTACTCACTCCCATTTGTGATGGTCAATGGCACTTATTTTTCCATTCTCTCCCTCAACTCTTTTTCTTTCCTCTCTTGTTCTTTTCTCGCTAACTCTTGTTTTTGCTTAACATATCGTGCTCCCTTTTTCTTTTCTATTTCTCTCATGATCTTTTGGTCTTTATTCACCTCACTTGGGGACATGGGGGTTAGAGTGAATTTGGATCCCTCCTTGACAATAGAGTAGGTGTTCTTCCTCCTATCATACTTTACATTCCTATCGTATTGCCAAGGTCTCCCTAAAAGTAAATGACCTGCTTGCATAGGCACCACATCACATAGTATATTTTTGTTGTTTCCCATCTCAAAATACACCAAAACTTATTTGTTGACCCTCAATTCTCCACTATCATTCAACCATTATAGCTTGTAGGGATTTGGGTATTTAATCCATTTCATTCCTAACTTATCAACTAAGTTTGCACAAATCATTTTAGTGCAACTTCCACCATCCACAATGACACTACAAAGGGTCTTGTTGATTAGACACCTTGTGTAGAATATGTTCTCCCTTTATTGATGGTCTTGGTTCTCAATGGCTTGGGAGTTTAATAATCTCCTAGTGACTCCAACCAGGAAATACTCTTGGCCAAACACTTCATCTTCATCACTTTTCTCTTCCATATTTTCTTCTTGGTCTCTTTGGCATCGCTCTTCTTCCTTTTCTTCATCAGTTATGACTTCTTCATAGGGGTTAGTATACATAGTCCTTTTACTTGGACACTCATAAGAAGCATGCTCATAGCCAAGACACTTGAAGCACTTGATATCTCTATTTCGTTATGGTCTTTCCATGACTTTTCCCTTAGCCTTATTCCACCTTTCCCTAGGTTTCCATCATTTCCTTGGCTTGTTGTACTCCTTTTGGAAAGATTTAGGAGTATCATCCTTCTTGATTGGCATCTTGCTAGTGGTGTTTGGACTTCGAAATGTAGGCTTAGCAAAAGTCCTCCTCTTTAGTTGCTTTTCAATATTGGCACCGGCATCGACAATGCCCTCAAGTCGGTCATAGGAGTGCAACTCTATCAAATTAGCTATTTTCCTATTCAATCCACCAAAGAATCTAGCCTTTGTAGCCCTAGGATCTTCTTGGATTTGAGCTCTCATCAACATCATCTCCATTTCCTTATGATAGTCCTCCACCCTTTTATTACCTTGTTTAAGGGATTGAATCCTTTGGTAGAGGCCATAGTAGTAGTGGTATGGGACAAACCTAGCCCTCATCATGTCTTTTAATAAGTTCCAATTGCCCACGTCTTCTACCCCCATTTGCCTCCTTTTATTGTCAAACTTGTTCCCACCAAACCAATGCATACTTTGCAAATCCCAAGATAGCTAGCCTTACCTTAGATCTTTCACTATAGGTATGACATTGAAAGTATATCTCCATTTTGCTCTCCCATTCAAAATAGGCTTCGAGATCACTCTTCCCATAGAATATTGGTAGCTTCAACTTGATATGGTTCAACTCCCTATCCTCATCATTTCCTTCTCGCATACCTCCTCTATTACACCATCCTCTATTGAGTTCCCCATATACATCACTATGTTCTCCCTCATACTATTCATCAACTCCATTAAATTCTCTTTCCAACCCTCTTAGATTGTTTCCCCTATTTCTTCCTTGACCCCTACATCATCCTCTTCTTACTCCATGTCTTTCACCTCTCATAGGAGCTTATTGGAAACCCCCAATTGAGTGCTCATCCCAATCTTTACTTTGTTGAACATTGAGTGGTAGAGTATACGCATCACCTTCTAGCATTCTAGGGTTTGGAGCTTCAAACCTCTTTTGACCTCATCTTTGTGCAACAGTAGAATAGGCACCAAGTTGATTCCTCACCCCTATTATCTCCCTTATCATGTGTTGGGTCGTTCATCACAGGAAGGTCTAGACTATGGATACTTGTCATACAAGTAAAATTGAGTTTTTAGTTGTTTGATGGAACTAGGCATTTCATCAAGGTAAGACTATTATGCCATGATTTCTAATAAGGAATGGCTTTCCTTGAATCAATGAGTAGTTCACTCACATCATTGGCATAAGCATATTTTAAATACGTAAAACTGGACCTGCAGTAGTGGTCACTCTTAAAGTACTATAATTATAGAGACCAGACTATTATAGCTACAGCGTGGACGGATATCTTCATACTTAAGTATGAGTTAGTGGTCTGGCGAAGCTAGGGTTTTATACTTTAATGTATGTTGGGTGAGATTTCTTTTGTGAGTTCAATATCTTTGTATGTTAGTTATATTACTTTAAATAGTTTAGCCAGACTCACACAATAGAGTTTCTATGCTTCACTTAGTGAAGTTAAATCACCCCCTTGTGATTGTCCAGGATAATCTAATGATCTAGGGCCTTGGGAACGTGACTCTAGAATGTGTGCTTTTGGGTAGCTTCTAATGATAAGCAAGTACATTCAAGTGAGTTATGGATTATCGAACTAGAGATCTAAGGAGGGTAGATGTCTTTGAGATGGATGTTAGTATATTTATCCTATCTCATTGTTGGGTGTTACATAGAGAGGTATTTTTGTCATTTCACCTGTAGGTCAGAGACATTTCTTTAGCAATATTATTCTTCGGGTCAATATTTTCATATAGTGATAAATGAAGAAATTTAAAATGATAAAGTGCAGCTATTTAATAGTAAGGGCATTTTGGTTATTTTAGTAGCCATGAACAATTTATCTTTTGATCCCTATAGTAGCTCAAGTTTCCTTGGTGTTGTTTAGACACAATCTGGGCTTAATGGATAATTATTTGGAAGAGAAATAAAATTTATTCTAAGAGTCCAATTAGAATTAATTAATTAGTCATAGGTTTTAATAAGGCCCAAAAAAGATAATTAATTAATTAAGAGAATTGGCTTGGAATAAATTAATTAATTGGATATATATTGACATATATTAAGAGTCTAATTAGAATTAATTAATTAGTCTTGTGTATTTAATTAAGCCTAAAAAAGATAATTAATTAATTAAGATGTTTGGTCCAGTCTTGGATTGGTTTTAAAGCACAACACCCTGCCCATTAGGGCTTAATGAAGTCCTAAGGCTAGCAAAAAATATGAGGTGAGGAGAAAAAAACTGAACGTGATTTTTTCTGAGTTCTACCTCTCAAGTGTGTGGTCTCTCCCTCTCTCCGTGGCGTTCGTCTTTTCTCTTCCTCTTCTCTAGAAGAGTGTTATTTTTTATCCAAAATGACCTCTCACCAAACTAACGCTAAGAGTAAGGTAGAGTCATACTCCGAAAAACGAAGAGAAGAAGCTTAGATACGCTTGATACGTAGGAGTAGAAGATTGGGGGAAGTTCTAGTTTAATAGTAGACGCCTCCCTCTCCCTCTCCAGTGCAAGAAATTCTAGTGCAACCCGTCCTTATATTTGTTAATCCGCGACCAATAAGGAAAAGTAAGTACTCTCTCTTGGATGTGGCTCAAAAAATTAAAATTTTTTCCACTGCGTTTTTCCTTTGATAGTTTTTCGCGATTCCTTTAATTGGTATCAAAGCCACAACTTTCATCTAGGAACATGTACTAGGGTTAAAACTGAAAAAAAATGTGGTTTCTTTTCTATTAAAAATGAATCTTTCTTAAATTCATGTGATCCCACATACATTAGTTTCTAGAGTTCATGTACGCCTTGTGGTTAGAGGCATATGATCATGTATTCTAATGGTTTTCCCATGGTTTTCTTGGTTTTAAGTAGATTCAATATGCGCCTTGTGGTTAGAGGCTGGTGTGTGTGTGTGTGTGTGTTTTTTTTTTTTTTTTTTTGGTATAAAAATCATATAAAAATAAGCACACTCTCAATCAAGTTTAAATTAAAATGTTAATCCCAAATTACACATATAAGCAAGCGTACTCATCATTAACATAGCATACGGTTCAAGCGAGTGTCGATCCTTAAGGGAAAAGTATGCATTAATCCCTTTTCTTTCATTATCTAACTGACTCAACAAAGTGAAAAGGAAATAAAATAAAACCAAAAAAATAAAAATATATACATGTCAAGGATGGAGAAGTATGTAACTTAAACCATTATTTTGACAAACATGATCTTAAAGTACTTATTCATGATCATAATTAATTATTCTCTTAACATCATAAATGATTAAGGTAGATTCACTTCTTTGGTCAATGCATGAAATCACTATCTCCTAGATAAATTAGCATCACTTGGTCTGTCTCAACTAATTCACCCAAAAAACGCATGAAACACAATCATTGATTAAATTTCCTTGGTCTAGCAAATTAAAAGCATGAAATTAATCAATGAATCCTTGGTCTAGCAAACATTAATTAACCTTTAATTACTCAATCCTCAGCAATTAACCCTATTGGCCTAGTAAGTTAACAGCCAATAAATATGAAATCAATAAATTGCAACCATCATCAACCCCTTTAGTCTAGCGAGTTAATAAAAAGAAACAACCAATTAATCTCGTAATAAACACAAGTAATTAAATACCAAGAAGAACAATCAATTAATCAAAAGATCAAATAACTCTAAAAATCATAAATATCTAAAACAATGTCAAATTACAATAAAAAAAATTAGCACATCATTGTCAAGAAAAAGAAAACAAAGTAAAAGAAAGCACTCATGACAAGCCTCCTTCTTCTTTCTTTGAAAATCTTCTTGTACAACCCTCCTTGATTTGAAGAATTTCTCATTTGATTTGAGTGATTTTCTATGATGATCTATGAATTCTCTCCCTTTTCTCTTGCGTTTTTTTTATCAATTTATAGGCTTAGGAAGTGCCTAAACTCGTTGGTGCAAGGTTCTTGGCCGAATAGAAGTAGGAAGATACAAAAATTTCATAGATTACTAAAAATCGCGTAGAAAAATCAAGATTCTATCTTATCCCCAGGGCACAGCCGGTGTCGCCTTGGCTGCTAGAGCCGGCGCCGGTTGTGTTCTATTTCTTCTGTTGTTCATCGATTTTTTCTTGATTTCTACGCAATATTATCCAGAGTGCAGCTGGCGCCACCATGGGTCTGTTCCAGTCCTATTTCACAATTTTTCATCACCTCAAAGTTCGTGTCAACAGCTCATAGCTAGCACCGGTTCCTTTATCCTATCCGCCGCCGCCTTGGTTCTGTATTGCGACCTTTTTTGCTTTGTTTTACCCCTAAAATCTGAAATAATGAACAAAATACCTTTCCAAGGGTAAAATTTCAAATATGAAGGAATATGACTAGTTATTGAACAAAATGTATCACAAAATAGCCTCAAATAACTAGAAAAAATATGACTAATTTAGACCATATCATATTCCCCCACACTTAGCTCTTTGCTTGTCCTTAAGCAAAGTATCAAAGACAAGTAAGAAAAACACAAGAATTCATCAATCACTCAATCGATTTCAAAATAATATCTCTAATGCTTCCTTCATTTAAGAACATAAAACACACACTACTACATCTTTCATAACAAATGCAAGACTTATGTAAGTGAATAGTGACTTAGTAGAACCATCCCAATACTTAACAATATTCTCAAACTATTGGAAAGAATTTAGTTTAAAAAGAATATGTATTCCATAAGCTGACTCTTCATACACTCTGTCCACTAATCCGAGACATATCATGATTCTACACAGGTTAAGTAGGACTTTCAAGCTTTTAATGTAAGGCTAGAGGCTTATAATGTAGCTTGTCAAACAAATTATATAGGAGAATCAAATATCAAAGAAGCTAAGAGTTCGCAAGAAAAGGATAAACAAAATGTATCAATAATTTCCAACTCTTCATGCTCTGCTAGTTCAGAATCAATCAAAACCTATAACCTTGTATAGCAATTTCAATTCAACTTAAGCAAATCTTGCATTTTCTCTTCCTTCATCAACTCTTCTCTATTTTTCACAAGATCACTTGACTTTTCAATAATGGTGTCACGGACTTGATATAAACACAACTTTTACAACTTAATCACCATTCCTCTTGTGATCTTTCTTTTCTTTTTCTTTCAAAATTTTTTCTCTTTTCTTTCTTTTCTCTCATCTTTTGTTTTTCACTGCTGCTGTTCTTTTCTTTCTCAGTTTCTTTCTTTCCATCTTCTTATTTTTTAGCAGCTTTTTGGTTTTCTTTTCTTGTTTTCAATCTTTCTTCTCTTTCTTTTCTTTCTTCTTCTAGCTCAACACAACTATTGATACATGCCTGAAAGTAATGAGCCATGATCTTTCTCCAAGTATTCTCCCTCGATATTCTTCTTCATGTACTTTTATCCATCAAGAGCAATCAAAGATTTGGAAGAACTATTCAAACTCTCAAAAACAAGCAATGGACAAAGTATGTGATAACGGGTTTTAAGAAAGAAATTCACCAATGTAGGCTCAAAATAGGCACTACGGATAATATAAAAATAGCTAGGCTTGAAAAGCTCAAACTATCCAAAAAAGACCTATTACCGTCATCCCTAAGTTAAATCATGAATGTCTTTCTTATTTTGCCTCAAGAGGTATTCAAGTAAGTTTTAGAATACTCAATGAATTTTAGTGGAAAAATAGGTTTAAGAATAATGTAAAGCATTTGATTAAGAATTACTTAGTTTAAGTGCATGCAAAAAGTCATGCATAAGCCATAAACGATATAGAACATATGTTCTATAATCCATCATAAAGACATGCATTAAAAATACAGTTTGAAATCTCAAAGAAAATCAGAAAATATTTTGAAAATATTTCTCACAAGAAGGATAAAGTATAAAAGAATGATGCATAGAAGAATTTTTAATCGAATCACTCCCCCACATTTAAACTGGACATTGTCCTCAATGGCCAAATAAAAAGAACAAGGAATAAGCAGTACCATGGGACCAAAAATATAAAGGAGAAGAGATAAGAAAGACAATACTTTCATAGATTGTGCAATGTGTTGTACAAGAGCCGAATTCCTAAAGAACGAGACATTGCCAAAGTACCTAAAAAGAAAAATACAAAAGACACACCAAAGCATAAAAACTAGAAAAGAAAAATAAATCAAAAGCAAAAGAAAGAAAATAGTACCAAAAAAAGAAAGAAATCAAAAACTAACTAGAAAAGTCATTAAAAGATAAAGGAAAAATAAGAGTGAACAATAAGCGAAAATGTGGAACAATCATCATCATTATCATCATCAGCCGGTGTGGAAGTGCCCTCACCACTAGGTTGTTCAGGAAAATGCTACCTTCATTCAGCCAATTGCTGCTCCATAGTAGCTTGTCGTCTTGCAATGTCATCGACTGAGCCTTGCAAGCATAGGAGCATCTCTGTTTGTTGTACGAACTATCCCAGTACGGTAGTCTCGAAGTCAGTCTGGGGTTGAGACTGAGAACTACTAGCTCGTGTGCGTGCTGGTGGCGATGGGTGCTCCTCCTCCACAGTGAGTGGCCTAACCTGACCGGAATATCTGACCTCATGGGGGGTTAGCCACTTTTTCAACTCTTGGTTGTACTTGTATCCGCAACTCATCAGAGTTTGTTCTGTAACCATATCGTGCTCAGTGGTAGCCTCTATCAATCTCCCTCGATACTAACACCAAAGTCTTTCAAAATTTTCATGATAACTAGAGGGAAGACGAAGGGTTTGGTAGAGAGATGGTGATGAACCATATCCCTAATAGATTGTATAATCAATGGTGCAAGAGGGATGGGTAGGGTGTTCATCATCCTGTGCAAAATGTAGGTGTCAATAAGGCGGGTCTCATTAAAACCACTAGCACGGGGTACAACATTGAATCTAAACATATAGACTAGAGCTCTAAAGTTGGTAGCAAGATCGTTGTTCGAATAGAAACTGTTGGCTTGGAAGGCATTATGCTTATACAACCCTAGAGTGGCTCTAGTCCCACTGGCATCTCAATTTGGGTCAAAAAGAATTTTTTGATTGTTTACGTCTATCCCTTGCCAAGAATCATCATCAAACACCTGGAAAAGATTAGCTAAATGATTTTATGTGATGATAATGGGGATTCCTTTCGCTCTCGCTCTCATCAAACACCTGGAATGTGTTTATTGCCCTTGTCAATTATATTGGCATAGAATTCTTTGATAAGCACTGGACAATACTTCCCTTTTAGCTGTACTATCGATCTCCATCCTAGCCTCCTAAACATCATTCCTAATTTACGGGCATGGTCTAGGGTAGGTGCAGAAGTACGCTCTACAATGATTTTGTTGGATGCTCTCCTATCGTACCATTCCTCACATGATGGATCGCTAAACTCAATTGGTCTAAGGAACAAGGGATCAATGGATGACAAGGCTAAGGAAGAGGAAGCTCTCGCCCTTTTAGAGGATTGTCCCCATGCTCTAGATATGTTGTCAAGTAAGTGGTGGTAGAAATAGGAGGCTATAACAAATTAGCTCAAAGAATTAAAACGAGGTGTAGCTACCCGTTGCAAACACAATCCTCAATTCTCACTCAACCCTCAACCAATCTCACAACCACAATGCCCAAACTCCTTCAATGTAGATCACACTCTCAACAACAACCAATTCAATCTCCTCCAATTAACTCAACACAACCTGCAAGAATACATATAAAGTTCACTGTAAAGAATAAATGTGTTGAATATCCCTAATGCATTCAAGTATACATGATCATGTGAACGAAGGCATTATCATGGCATTACGTGAAAAACAATTCAAGTTCCATATGTAGCAATTACTCAACCATCATAAATAGCCACAACTCTAACCTTAGATATATGCATAAAGTTCCTAATGATCATGTGCATGAATCAAGTAACCAAGAACCATTAACTTCTAATCTATCCAAAATCATGAAGCTCAACGAGCAATGCACATTCAAGATAACATAAACAATCCCAATTTTCGGCCAAAATTGTTCCTAAAATTAGAAAAAGTTATCTCCACCATCGTGGGAATTAAATAAAAATCATACCTTTGTGCTCATGGATACATGGGCAAGCAAAAGATGTAAGCTTTTTACAGAAATCCAAGCTTTTTGCTTGTGGATTGAAGGTGAGTTTGTTGTGCAAAATGAAAGATTTTGAGATTTTTTATCCGTAGGATCAACAAAAGAGAAGTAGATAGATGTTATAGAAGTAATTAGGAGGTGAAAAATCAAATTTTGGGAAGTTGGGGAGGTGAAGCCGATGCGGGTTAGAGAGGATTTGAGAGGGAGTTAGAGATTTTAAAAGAAGAAGTGGCCAAAATGGCCTATATCTTGCGCCTTCCCCGATAGGAACTGGTGCCAGTCCTAGCCCTAGCCCTAGCCCTAGCCGGCTGCATTCTATCCGACTCCAAATTTTTTTAATTAATTAATTAAAATGATGAACACACAATAATGATAAACAATGCACTCTAATTCATGAAAAGTAATCAACCAAAACGACAGAAGTAAAAATTGTCTCAAACACAAAACTAAAAGTAAAGTAAAAGAAAAATGGCTTCAATATTTTCCATGACTTTGATCTCATGGATTTTCCTCAGTGTTTCCTAGCAATGTCCCGGCTTGATGATCTCCCGGTAATTTAGCCAGTTGACCGATTTGGTTTTCTAAGTTGCGCATAGAGGCCTCTAGGTTCCTTGTTGTAACATCGATCCCTTGGAACTTAGTCTCCATTGTACTTACCAATTGGCCAATCAATTCTTCCAAGATTGCTTTGAAGGTGCTGCATTATTATTCATGGGGTTTAGGTTCCTTTGATTGCCTTCAAAATTTAAAGAACCCTACCTAGGTTGGTTTCCATTGCTCCATGAGAAATTCGGGTGCTTTCTCCAGCCAGGATTATAAGTAGAGCTATAAGGGTTGTTACCTGGACAGACATTACTTACAAAGGCCGCTTGTTCTGTGGTTTCTTGGAATGAACCCATATTTTGGCATTCATGATTTAGGTGTCCCTCTCCACAGAAATCACAACTTACATTTAATACCTGGCCTTGAGGCATCACCATTTGTTCCATTTTCTGAGTCAAGGCATCCATCTTAGCTTCTAATGTTGCCACAGCATCCACATTGTGTACTCCTTGCACACGAGTTCTAGACCTTGTACTTCTCCAAAAGTAGTTATTAGAAGCTAAATTTTCAATAAGATCGAATACATGTTTCGGGGTCTTATGATTGATGAAACCCCCTGCAGAAGAGTCCACCACTTAACGTGTTGCGAACGTGAGGCCATTCAAAAAGATTAGCATCTGCATTCCTAGCTCAAATCCATGGTGTGGGCATTTTCTCAGCATCTTCTTAAATCTCTCCTAACTTTCATACAAGGGCTCAGAATCTAATAGTTGGAAAGCAAATATCTCGTTCCTAAGTTTGGTTGTCCTAGCCGGAGGGAAATATTTAGCCAGAAATTTTGCAGCTAGGGCATTCCAAGTAGTGATGGAACCTGTAGGTAAAGACTTTAACCAAGATTTGGCTCTATCCCCTAAAGAAAAAGGAAATAGTATTAACTTTATAGCATCCTCAGAAGCACCATTCATTTTAAAAGTATCACAAATCTCAAGGAGCTAAATGGGCATTGGGATCTTCTTCAGGTAACCAATCAAATTGAACCATGTTTTGAACCATCTGGATAATATTAGGCTTGATTTCAAAATTATTTGCATCCACCATAAGCCTAGTGATACTCGAGCCTGTGCCCGAGATTGCAGGTTTCACAAAGTCATCCATAACCCTCCTATTATTCCCAGTATTATTATTTTAAGCACCATCCATATCGATGATCAAGTTCCTCTGGATAGTCTGGCAGATCTTTGATAGTGTCCTTTCAATTTTCGAGTCATGTACCAAGGATAACACCTAAAATAAGAAGCGAGTTAGATAACAGAATTCATGATTACCACAAAATAAAAAGATTAAAAAATTAGTCAATAGAACACAGTCAAAGTTAGTAGGTTAGATTACAAGGGTATACACAGATATACAAGAAACAAAAGATAGCACCATTTTGCGAAAAGAACAATTATACATATTTACGTATTTACATATTTACCTATTTACCTATTTACATGGTTAAATCAACAAAATCCAAGCTTTCATGCTATTGTTCCCCGGCAACGGCACTAAAAACTTGATTTTAAATCAAGTTTTTTTCAAAAACACCTCTATGATGAAATAGAAAAATATCTAAATCCCCGGCAATGGCGCCAAAAACTTGGTGTGTGTGTGTGTTTTTTTTTTTTTTTTTTTTGGGTATAAAAATCATATAAAAATAAGCACATTCCCAATCAAATTTAAATTAAAACGTTAACTCCAAATTACACAGATAAGCAAGCGTACTCATCATTAACATAATATAAGGTTCAAACGAGTGTCGATCCTCAAGGAACAAGTATGCATTAATCCCTTTTCTTTCATTGTCTAACCGACTCGACAAAGTGAAAAAGAAATAAAACAAAACAAAACAAAATAAAATAAAAATATATACATGTCAATGGTGGAGAAGTATGTAACTCAAACTATTATTTTGACAAACATGATCTTAAAGTACTTAACCATTATCATAACTAATCATTCTCTTGACATCATAAGGATTAAGGTAGATTCACTTCATTGGTCAATGCATGAAATAACTATTTCCTAGATAAATTAGCATTACTTGGTCTGTCTCAACTAATTCACCCAAAAGACGCATGAGACACTATCCTTGATTAAATTTCCTTAGTCTGACAAATTTAAAGCATGAAATTAATTAATGAATCCTTGGTCTGGCAAACATTAATTAACCTTTAATTACTCAATCCTTAGTAATTAACCCCCTTGGCCTAGTAAATTAACAGCCAATAAATATGAAATCAATAAATTGCAACCATCATCAACCCTTTTGGTCTAGCGAGTTAATGAAAAGAAACAACCAGTTAATCTCGTAATAAGCACAAGTACTTAAATACCAAGAAGAACAATCAATTAATCAAAAGATCAAATAACTCTAAAAATCATGAATATCTAAAACAATGTCAAATTACAATAAAATAATTAACACATCATTGTCAAGAAAAAGAAAACAAAATAAAAGAAAGCACTCATAGACAAGCCTTCTTCTTCTTCCTTTGAAAACCTTCTTGTACAACCCTCCTTCATTTGAAGAATTCCTCCATTGATTTGAGTGATTTTCTATGATGATCTATGAATTCTCTCCCTTTTTTTTTCTTGTGTTTTCCATCTATTTATAGGCTTAGGAAGTGCCTAAACTTGTTAGTGAAAGGTTCTTAGCCGAGTAGAAGTAGGAAGATACTAAAATTCCACAGATTACCAAAAATCGCGTAGAAAAATCAAGATTTCATCTTATCCTCAGGGCACAGCCGACGATGCCTTGGCTACTGGAACCGGTGCCGATTGTATTCTGTTTCTTCCGTTGTTCGCCGATTTTTTCTTCATTTCCACGCAATATTATCCAGAGTGTAGCCGGCGCTGTCTTGGCTGCTAGAGCTTGCGCCACCTTAGGTCTGTTTTGGTCCTATTTCATAATTTTTCTTCGCCTCAAAGTTCGTGTCAATAGCTCATGCCGGCACCGGTTCCTCTGTCCTATCTGGCGTCGCCTTGGTTCTGTTTTGTGACGTGTTTGCTTTGTTTTACCCCTAAAATCTGAAATAATGAACAAAATACCTTTCCAAGGGTAAAATCTCAAATATGAAGAAATATGACTTGTTATTGAATAAAATATATCACAAAATAGTCTCAAATAATTAGAAAAAATATGACTAATTTAGGCCCTATCATATTATAGTCACTTGTAAATGCATGTTTTTAAGCTTAGTTTTGCATTTCTTTGTATTCTTTTAATCTGTAAATTTTAGAGACTGGAAGAACGTGATTACTGGAATTATTAAGGGGAGAAAAGTGGTTGAAAAGCTAGATTTTTTTTCAGAAATCGACGAACTCCAAAGTTGACCCGGTGCCATGTAGGCCGATTGGATCAGGTGCCAGGAGGGCCCAACGGACTATGCGCCAAGTCTACTCTACCCAGAGGTAGTTGTGCGCAAATTTTGTCTAAGAAATAGGAGAGCACTGCTAAAGTTTAGTTCCTCAATTTTTCCTTGATATAATTATGTTTTGAAACCATCGTATGAGGTTAATTTTCTACAATAGTTTTATTTATCTATAGATGAATAGTTTGCATGAAAATGAATAGTAAAGGATGGAACCACCTTAGGATTAAACATGATCATTAATTTTTAATTCATAATCTTTAATCCATTGTGACCTAACCTTAGATACAAAAGATATAAGTCATTGATATTGGTCTTTCTCTTCCTATTTAAAGGTTTAGATTGAGCGTTGTTTAATTGATTGTTAATAGGATTGATAAAGAATAAGTTTCCATACATGTGCCCAGTACATAAAACTTTTCCATTTCTACTAATAGTTATACTAGAATGGAATGAAACAACATGTCCTTGATTTATTAATTTTGCAACTAAAATCAAATTCTGTCTAAAACTAGGAATAAATAAAATATCCTTCAATATTACTATTCTATTAAAATAAAAAAAAATGTTCCATTTTTCCCACTGCAAGGGCGCAAACTTGTGATCATTTCTCATGCGTAGTCCATGTTCGCCTTTTTGGAGTCTTCTAATCTTTCTAAACCCCTGCAAAAAGTTACACATGTGATCATTAAGGGGACAAAAAACAGAGAGCATGCACTGTCGGGGAAAAAACAGAGGAGGAAAAAAATCGCAAACCTTAAAGGCCACATGGAAACATGAAGATCATACATTTGCGCTCCTTAAGCCTTCTACATTGAGTAGAAGTGGATTGAACGACGGGAATTGCTTCACCTTGCCTACTTGAAGAATCTTCCGGTTGAAAACCCGCTAGCCTCCTACTTCGCCTTTTTTGCATTAACGCCAAGTTTTCCAGCTCTCGGAATATTCCTCTGCCTAACCTCTAGTCGGTGAACACAATGGTGATGAGAAATGGACTCAATTCTCCTTGGTTCTCTTGCTATTGATTAGCAAAGAAACAAGAAGAAGACACAGATGAGGGAGACGTCTGAGAGAGAGAGAGAGCTGCGTGAGGCTTGTGGGTTAGGGAGATTAGGGGTTTTCCCTCCCAGAGACTTATTTATTGGTTAGCCAAAAATAGATCTCTCATTATCTGATAAAAATATCCCCGGGATTTCATATTTCAAAACACTCGGATGTTATCCTAAGAATAAGTTTGGCTTAACCCTACACTCTTCTTAACCGTATCTGGAAAAAACCCTACGGTCCAAGCTATTGGGCCAAAATAAATTTTATTATTTTCTTGGACCTAAAAGGCCCAAAATAATAAACATTAATTATTTATTTTCTAGGCTTATATAAACAACCCAATAAATAATTAATGAACCCAAATGAACCATAACAATTAATCTTTAATTATTTATTTCTTAGGCCTATATAAATAACCAAATAAATAATTAAACATTAATTATTTCTCCTAGTTTAAGCCCAGGTTAATTTTCTAATTATTCATACTGGACCTAGGTCCTGAATAATTAATTAACCAATTAAACCAGATAATTAATTTCTCTCAACTCCTATTTTATTTATTTATTTATTTTATTCCAGTCTAATAATAAATTAGACTTCCTGAACAAAATAAAATAAAATAAAATAAAATCTTCTTCAACTGAGACCAATTCCTCAACCCAAAATTAGTTAGGACTTACGAGTTATTCCGAGAACCAAAAACACACATCGCCTTGGCTGCTAAAATGACCAAAATACCCCTGCTATATAAATAGCAGTATTTTGCATTTTAAATATTTCCTAATATCACCATAAGGAAATATTGACCCCAATGACAATGCTGCATTAGCAAAGTCTCCGACCTACAGGTGAAATGACTAAATACCCCTCTACACATCGCCGTACATTTAGAGAGGAATAAGTGTACTAACACCCCTCTAAATGATATATACCATCCTTAGGCTTCTAGTCCAATGATCCACGACTTCCTTGAGTGTTTCCGTTTTCCAAGGGAGCTACCCTAAAGCAAACATCCAAGTCGTGTTTCCTAGGGCCCTGGACATTTTAGACCATTCGGACAACAATAAGGGGCAATATAGTACAGAACATATCTTGTACAAGTCTGTCTTAACTATCTAGTCACACATACCCAACATGCAAGTATATTGGCCCTATGATAGAACCTCAACTATAGCAAATCAAAGTATATGCTTCCAGTTTCGCCAGACCACCAACTCATACTCAAGTCGTAGAGTACTAGTCCACGCTGTAGCGGTAGTAGTCTAGATTTCTATCATATAGTACTTTTAGAAACCACTACTACAGGTCCTGTCCTATGTATTCGAAATACGCTTATGTTATGAAGTGAGTGGACAACTCACTGGCTAAAGGTAAGCCATTCCCCATTTCGAATTCATAACATAATAACCTAAGCATGATGAGATTCCCAGTCTCATAATAGGTTAAGAATAAATCTTTATGTGTTAAATAACCCGTGATACATACCTTACTGTGAAAGACCACCATTCACATGGATCACTTATTTAAACACAATGGGTCTATGTCAAACGAAAATTGTGCACAAACAAAAAGTAAATTCACAAACAATTTCTGAAAATAAATTCTTTTATTAAAATATTCGATTTTACATCAGAAATCTAGTCTAAGAGGGCATACAGTCCAACAATCTCCCACTTGCACTCTAAGACTAGGTAAGTCTATAGGTGTCTACCCCTATGGCGTCTAAGTGCCTCTTAAAGACTCTCTCAGCCAAAGGCTTGGTGAATGGATCTGCTAGATTGTTTTCTAAGGTAATATGTTCCACCACGACTTCCTGTCTCTGGATGAAATCCATGATCAGGTGGTACTTCCTCTCGATGTATTTTCCCTTCTTGTGGTTCCGAGGCTTCTTAGATTGCGATACTACTTCAGTGTTGTCGCAATGCATCACAATCGACCTGTCCATATGTGGTACGACTCCAAGTTCTGAAAGGAACTTCCAGAGCCAAACTACTTCCTTGGACGCCTCCGAAGCTGCTACATACTCAGCTTCCATAGTTGAGTTAGCAATATAAGACTGTTTTATACTCCTCCATAAAATTGTTCCTCCAGACAAGGTGAAGACATATCCACTAATGGATTTTCTCTCATCCTTATCCACTTGGAAGTCTGAGTCTATGTATCCTGTAAGAACCAAATCATCAGCCCTGTAAACCAGTATATAATCTCTCGTTCCCTTGAGGTACTTAAGAATATGCTTTACAGCTTACCAATGAACCTCCCCAAGGTTTGACTGATATCTGCTAACTAAGCCCACGGCAAAGCAGATATCTGGCCTAGTACACAGCATGGCATACATAAGACTTCCCACAGCCGAAACGTAGGGAATCCTACTCATTCTGCCTTTTTCTTCTTTAGACTTAGGACAGTCCTTCAAAAAAAGTGACAACCCATGTCTGCAAGGGATTAGAGCTCCCTTGCATGAGTCCATGCTGTACTTGGCCAGCATCTTGTCAATGTATGTTTCTTGGGATAACCCTAACATTCTCTGCTTCCTATTTCTAAGAAGCCTAATCCCTAGAATGTAGCTGGTTTCTTCCAAGTCCTTCATACTGAATTAACTAGACAGCCAAACCTTTGTAGATGACAATGTCCCTACACCATTTCTAATGAGTAGAATGTCATCCACATACAGGACAAGAAAAATCACATTAATGCCTTCAAGTTTCCTGTACACGCATGGTTCATCTTCATTTTGAATAAAATCATAAGACTTTACAGTCTCATCAAAATAAATGTTCCATGCTCTCGATGCCTGCTTAAGTCCATAAAAGGACTTCTCAAGCTTGCAAACTATATGTTCCTGGCCTTCAGCAATGAAGCCTTCCAGTTGGTACATATAGATGTCTTCGCTAAGAAAGCCATTTAAGAATGCCGTCTTGACATCCATTTGCCATATCTCGTAGTCATAGTGACATGCGATGGCAAGGAAGATGCGGATGGATTTAAGCATGGCTACCGGGGAAAAGGTTTCCTCATAGTCGATTCCCTCTTTCTGAGTATACCCTTTCGCCACAAGCCTAGCTTTGAAGGTTTTCATTTTCCCATCCGCTCTCCTCTTTCTCTTGTACACCCACTTACACCCAATGGGTTTTATCCCTTCAGGTAAAGCTACACGATCCCAAACCTGATTGAGGTACATAGACTCAATCTCGGCTTTCATTGCTTCATGCCACAGATTTGCATCGGCATCAACAATAACCTCCTCGTATCTAGTAGGGTCTTGTTCCTGATGGTTGGAGACCAGCTCAAAGGCTTTTCCTGTCCATCTATCCGGAACCCTAGACACTCTCCCACTACGACGAGGCTCCATTTGCACAGGCACTTGAGGTTGTACCTCTTCTTGTTCCAGAATCAGGTCAGAAGAAGTTAATTTCGTAGATAACTTCTTCTCAAGTTCTAACCTCGTAGAACCTTTAGTGGAAGTACTTTGATCATCTTCCAAGTATCTAGCATTGGTACTGACTAGCACCTTCTACTCTTTAGGATGATAAAAATAACCTCCTTTTGTCCCTTTTGGATAGCCAACAAAATAGCATAATTCTGATCTTGGTTCCAACTTATCTCCCATGACCAGTACATAAGCTGGACATCCCCAAATCCTGAGATGATTCAGACTTGGCTTATGCCCAGTCCACATCTCATAGGGAGTCCTAGGTACTGACTTGGAAGGCACCAAGTACAGAATATATGCCGCTGTCTCCAGGGCATATCTCCAAAAGGACACTGGAAGAGTAGCATGAGACATCATACTCTGGACCATTTCCATCAATGTCCTGTTCCTTCTCTCAGCTACTCCATGCTGCTGGGGTGTTCCCAGCACAGAGAGTTGGGATACTATCCCTTGATGTACCATGTAGTCCTTGAATTCACCTAGGAGGTACTCTCCACCACGATCCAATCGTAGGGTTTTGATTAATTTACCTATCCGACACTCCACTTCAGCCTTAAACTCCTTGAACTTGTCAAAAGAGTCAGACTTGCATCTCATCAGGTAAAGATAACCATACATCGTACAATCATCCATGAAAGTGATGAAGTACTCAAAACCTCCCCTAGTTGGTGTAGACAACGGACCACACACATCAGTGTGAACAAGACTCAACACCTCCTTAGCTCTATACGCCTTTGGTGTAAATGACCTCTTGGTCATCTTTCCCATCAGACAGGATTCACACTGAGGCCAACTTTCCAATCTCAATGAGCCCAAAGGCCCATCATTGATTAGCCTCTGAATCCTGGTTCAGTTAATATGACCCAACCTTAGATGCCAAAGGTATGAATCATTGATATTGGTTTTTCTCTTCTTAGTTAAAGGTTCAGATTGAGCGTTATTTGATTGGTTGTTAATAGGGTTTAAAAAGAATAGATTACCATACATGTGCCTAGTACATAAAATTTCTCCATCTCTACTGATAGAAATACCAGAATGGAAAGATTCAAAATATCCTTGATTAATAAGTTTTGCAACTGAAATCAAATTCTGACGAAAACCAGGTACATATAAAATATCTTTTAAAACCACTATCTTATTACAATAAAAAATAATATCCAGCTCTCCCACTGCAAAGGCCCAGACTTGAGCTCCATTACCCACTCGAAGCCCATGTTCGCCCTTCTTGAGTCTTCTTATCTTTCTGAACCCCTACAAGGAGTTACAGATATGATCAGTGGCTCCTGAATCAACAATCCAAGTAGAAGTTGATCCTATCATTGATATAGACTCTAGATAGAAAACATTACCTGTGGGGTTTTTCTTAGTTTGAAGATCTGGACACTCAGTTTTTCAGTGTCCCTTCTTGGCACATTTAAAGCACTTGCCATTTGGTTTGTCCTTGGGCTGGTTCTTGGGCTGGGCTGCTGCATTCCCCTTTTTTCTCTTGAACTTTCTGGGTTTAGGACCAGTTCTTGAGGAAGAATCCTTAGCAAACATGGCCTTTGACTGTGGCTTCATGACCTTCTCCGCCATCTGGAGCTCCTTCATCAATTCAGTTAAACTTATGTTCAACTTGTTCATGTTATAGTTTAACTTGAACTGAGTGAAGGAGCCCGGTAGAGATTCGTGAACCATGTCCACTTGGCTCTCGAGGTCAATGACAGCCCCTAAGATTTCCGCTTCTTCGAAAGCAGCAATCATCTTGAGCATATGCTCTCGAACTGATGCTCCCTCAGCCATCTTAGTGTTAACAATAGTTCGAAGAGCCTCCTGCCTTGCGGGCCGGCTTTTGTCCGCGAACATAGTAGCCAATGATTAACTGATGTCATATGCAGAAGCCATGTGCTCGTGTTTTGACTGGAGCACATTTGACAGGAGGCTAACATATTGCAACGTGCCATTTCGTCAGCCTTCTTCCACGCCTTCTCAGCCTCTCGTTCTTCGGCGATGGAACCTTCCCCGATTACAGGGCAGGTCTCGTAAATGACATACTTATACTCCTCAGCTGTGAGTATTATGTCCAGGTTCCTTTTTCAGTCCACATAGTTTGGACCCGTTAACTTATTCTCCCTGAGAATAATGGCCAATGGACTAAAAGAACCTCCCACCATTTCTGAAAATCCAAAAATAAAAGAAAGAATTTAGTTTGTGAAAACAAAATAAAATTTGTGCACTGAAAATAATTTCACTCTTAGAAAAACTGACATAGCTTCTTGGGAAGATTAATAGTTTCCTAAGCTAAGTGTAATAACCACCTCAAATTAATTTCTCTTCTAGGTAATGATCTAGAGGAAAACTCCATCGTGGGATGGCCGTTTCCTCTCATTTCCTATGGACATACCTCGTACTATAACCTCCAACATGGGCTAGCCGATCATAGTACTTGCCTCGGGTTATTAATTACATCCTTCCATTAGATCTAGATCCTTGTGGTATCCCCATCCTATACAGGTTCACTCCCAGGGTGACGCGAGGGGACCCACGATCTCTAATGAGGACCGTGATGGAAGCCGTGGGGCCGTTGGAACCCTTCTCCCACTTAGTATTTTAAAATAAAGGTTTTCTGGAAAAATATCCTTTTGAAATTTCCATTAAGTTTTTTTCTTAACTCAAAAATAAAATACCTAAGTCCATTAAAATCTCTATGTCAAGGCTTATATCCTTTGAGAGAATTCTCCATGGGCTAATTTTATTTAAGTTAAAACTTAATGATTTCAAAAATTTTCCAATTAAAACTTTCTAGAGACTTTGGTCTCAAGTTTATTTGACAAAATCATTTTTCTAGTCCAAAACAAAACAAAATGGCTCTCCATTTTAATTTACAAAAATATCTAAATCCAATATATTTTCTATGTCAAGGATTATATCCTTTGAGAAAATATTCAAGGATTAATTTTTGTACAAATTAAAATAACCATTTAATTTTTGGAAAAAAATATTTTTCTTGTAAAAAATGTTCCCAGTGACTTTGGTCCTTGAGGAAAAAACGCACATAGGTACATAAAAAATATAGAATGCTCGAAAACAGTAAACGTTTTCATGCTTTTCTATTTTTTAAACCTAAGTGCTCAAATAATAGAATTAAACACATTAATTAATTAATTAATAATCTTATTTAATTCTAAAATCCTTTACTAATATTTTTTAAGAAAATATATTCCAAGAATATAAATATTGCAAAAATATTAACTTCACCTGGTATGGGACCCAAAACGGAAAAAAAAAAACAAAGAAAATTGCAAAAAACAAATCTGCCAGTCCATGTACACCCGTCGTACCAGATCAGGGCCCATTTGCTCTGTCGGTTCACAGTGCCCCCGATGCACCAGCCTCACCAGATTGCCATCGATGCAATCCATGGAGCCCGCCCGGACCCGCAACCCGCTCCGCTGCCTTTCTGCTCATGACCCGCACGTTGATCCGATAGCCCGCGCCCGACCCGGAAGCTGTTGCAATTGAATTGCAACATTTCAATTGCGTTCAGCTCAATTGCTACAGTCACGGCTCGGCTCCAGCGGCTAGAAGGATGCGGCTCGTGACACATAAACAGTGCGGCTCAGCTCGGCTCAACTCCACGGCTTAGGAATAGTATTTCTTCTTCGTTTTTCCTTCTTTCCGCGCGCGAATTGCAGAGGCTTCTCTAGTTCGACTTTTTTAGTCTTCTTTGGCTTCTTTGTACCTTTTTAGTTACAAAAA
Organism: Voacanga thouarsii; assembly: GCA_026120185.1. Lineage (NCBI taxonomy): Eukaryota > Viridiplantae > Streptophyta > Magnoliopsida > Gentianales > Apocynaceae > Voacanga > Voacanga thouarsii. The sequence continues at coordinate 2,492,120 of JANUWF010002074.1, forward strand.
CTCATCCAAAACAAAACCACAACCACCTATACCCATTAAAATTAGGTTTACACGATCAAACTTTAAAGCCAAAAAAAAAAAAAAAAAAATTACAGAGGCCTATGCTTCCACTGTGAAGCTTACAAATCTACCTATCCCATACCAAAACAGCGAAGGATCACAGGTATAATCATCTTCTCCATTTTTATTAACTACCATGCTCCCTATATTGATCATAGAACCATAGGCTCTGATACCACATTGAGGGGACGAAAAACAGAGAGCATGCACAGGCGGGGAAAAAACAGAGAAGGAAAAAAAACCGCAAACCTTAAAGGCCACTCGGAAGCGTGAAGATCATACATTTGCATTCCTTAAGCCTTCTAGGTTGAGTAGAAGTGGATTGAACGACGGGAATTGCTTCGCCTTGCCCACTTGGACCCAAAAGGCCCAAAATAATAAACATTAATTATTTATTTCTCGGGCTTATATAAACAACCCAATAAATAATTAATGAACCCAAATGAACCATAACAATTAATCTTTAATTATTTATTTCTTAGGCCTATATAAATAACCCAATAAATAATTAAACATTAATTATTTCTCCTAGTTTAAGCCCAGGTTAATTTTCTAATTATTCATACTGGACCTAGGTCCTGAATAATTAATTAACCAATTAAACCAGATAATTAATTTCTCTCAACTCCTATTTTATTTATTTATTTATTTTATTCCAGTCTAATAATAAATTAGACTTTCTGAACAAAATAAAATAAAATCTTCTTCAACTGAGACCAATTCCTCAACCCAAAATTAGTTAGGACTTACGGGTTATTCCGAGAACCAAAAACACACATCGCCTTGGCTGCTAAAATGACCAAAATACCCCTGTTATATAAATAGCAGTATTTTGCATTTTAAATATTTCCTAATATCACCATAAGAAAATATTGACCCCAATGACAATGCTGCATTAGCAAAGTCTCCGACCTACAGGTGAAATGACTAAATACCCCTCTACACATCGCCGTACATTTAGAGAGGAATAAGTGTACTAACACCCCTCTAAATGATATATACCATCCTTAGGCTTCTAGTCCAATGATCCACGACTTCCTTGAGTGTTTCCGCTTTCCAAGGGAGCTACCCTAAAGCAAACATCCAAGTCGTGTTTCCCACGGCCCTGGACATTTTAGACCATTCGGACAACAATAAGGGGCAATATAGTACAGAACCTATCTTGTACAAGTCTGTCTTAACTATCTAGTCACACATACCCAACATGCAAGTATATTGGCCCTACGATAGAACCTCAACTATAGCAAATCAAAGTATATGCTTCCAGTTTCGCCAGACCACCAACTCATACTCAAGTCGTAGAGTACTAGTCCACGCTGTAGCGGTAGTAGTCTAGGTTTCTATCATATAGTACTTTTAGAAACCACTACTACATGTCCTGTCCTACGTATTCGAAATACGCTTATGTTATGAAGTGAGTGGACAACTCACTGGCTAAAGGTAATCCATTCCCCATTTCGAATTCAAAACATAATAACCTAAGCATGATGAGATTCCCAGTCTCATTAATAGGTTAAGAACAAATCTTTATGTGTTAAATAACCAATTATGCATACCTTACTGTGAAAGACCACCATTCACATGGATCACTTATTTAAACACAATGGGTCTGTTCTAAACGAAAATTGTGCACAAACAAAAAGTAAATTCACAAACAATTTCTGAAAATAAATTCTTTTATTAAAATATTCGATTTTACATCAGAAACCTAGTCTAAGAGGCCAAGCAATCCAACAATCAATGGCTCATGAATCAACAATCCAAGTGGAAGTTGAACCAACTATTAATATAGACTCTAGATAGAAAATATTACCTATGGGGTTTTTCTTGGCTTAAAGATTTGTACACTCCTTTATCCAGTGTCCATTCTTCCTACATCTAAAGCATTTGCCTTTGGGTTTATTTTTGGGCTGGGTCTTGCACTGGTTCATTGTATTACCCTTCTTCTTTTTTAAATTTCTGGGCATAGACCCAATTCTTGAAGAAGAAGAAGCCCATAGCCCTTGTTTGTGGCTTCATAACCTTCTCCACCACCTGGAGCTCTTTTATTAACTCAATTAAACTCATGTTTAACTTGTTTATGTTGTAGTTCTACTTGAACTGAGAAAAAGAGCCCGTCAGATATTCGAGAACCATGTCCACATGGCTCTTGGGGTCAATGACAGCCCCCAAGACTTCTACTTTCTCGAAAGCAGCAATCATTTTGAGCATATACTTCCTGATTGATGCTCCATCAGCCATCTTGGTGTTTATGATTATTTGAAAAGCCTCCTGCCTTGCAGGCCAGCTCTTGTCTGTGAACATAATGGCTAATGATGTACTAATATCGTACGTTGTTGCCATGTGCTTATATTTGAATTGGAGCACATTAGTTATGGAAACTAACATATAGCATTGTAGCATCTCCTCAGCCTTCTTCTATGCTTTCTCAGCCACTCGCTCTTCATCGATAGAATCCTCCCCAATAACAAAGCAGGTTTCGTAGAAAACATACTTATACTCCACAACTATGAGTATTATGTCTAAGTTACTTTTTCAGTCCACATAGTTGGAACCCGTCACCTTATTCTCATGGAGAATAATGGCTAAGGGACTGAAAGAATGACCAACCATTTCTGAAAATTTTGAAAATAAAAGAAATTTTTAGTTTTGTGAAAAAAAAATAATTTTATACACTTTATCCTTACATTAAACTGATAATAATTAACCCCATCACTATTATCTTTAACATGATTAATTTACTCTTAGAAAAACTGAAATAGCTTCTTGGGAAGATTAACAATTTCCTAAGCTAAGTGTTTTAACCACCACAAATTAATTTCCCTTTTAGATAATAATTTAGAAGATAACTCCATCTAAGGGATGGTCATTTTTTCTCATTTCCTATAGATATGCCTCCGATCATAATACGTGTCCCGGGTTATTAATTACATTCTTCCATTAGTTTTAGATCCTTGTTGTATCTCCATCCTATATGGGTTCATTCCCAGAATGACGCGAGGAGATCCACGATTTCTAATGAGGATCGTGATGGAAGTCATGGGGCCTTGGAACCCCTCTCCCGCTTATTTTTTAAAACAAGGGTTTTGTTGAAAAAATGTCCTTTGAAAAATTCTATTAAGTTTTCTTTAACTTGAAAATAAAATATCTAAACCCATAAAAATTTATATGTCAAGGTTTATACCCTTTGAGAAATTTTTCTATGGATTAATTTTATTTAAGTTAAAAACTTAATATTTTCAAAAAAATTCCATTAAAAACTTTCTAGAGATTTTGATCTCAAGTTTTTATTTGAGAAAATTAATTTTTCTTTGTGAAAATAAAATAAATTGGTTTTTAATTTTAACTTACAAAAGTTTCTAAATCCAAAATATTTTCTATGTCAAGGATAAAAGACTTTTAAGAAAATAACCAAGGATTAATTTTTGTTTAAGTTAAAATTAGCAATTCAATTATTTTTCCTTGTCAAATAAAAATTCCCAAAGGCTTTAAGAAAACGTGCACATAGGGATTAAAATAAATAGCATGCTAGAAAACAGTAAACTTTTCATGCTTTTCTATTTTTTAAACCTAAGTGCCCATTGAATAGAATTAAACACATTAATTAAATTAATTAATGGTGTTGTTTAATCCTAAAAATCCTTTACTATTATTTTTCATGCAAAATATTCAATGAATATAAACTATTGCAAAAATAATAACGTCACCTAGTATGGGACCAAAAACAAAAAAGAAATTGCGCAAGCATTAAAAGAGATTTTTTTTTTAAATTCCCAGACTTGCGCACCCATCACACCAAATCATGGCCCTTGGACCACCCGACCCGATGAGCGCCAGCAACCCACGGGCTACCCGCGCACCCACTCCAGCACACGATCACAATAGTGATCGTATCTTGGGGAGGATGCTTCTCTGTTTGCCATGTCATGGGGTAGCTCGGGCCTAGTTGCGACTTGGCCTGGGCGCCATCCTTGACTCCAAGCTGTCCGAGCCGCTGCCCAACTCCGCGGCTCGACTCAGCAATCTTTTTCTTCGTTCACGATTTTTTTTCTTTGCGATTTTCTCCAGAATTCTTTTGCAACTCCGCTTCACGGCTTCAACAGGCAGCATCTTTGTTATAGATTTTCATCCAAACAAAAACCACATACGCCTATACCCTTTAAATTCAGGTTTACACGATTGCTATGAAAAAAAAAAAAAAGATTTACAGAGGATCCTAAACCTAAACCGTGAGGTGTACAGAGAGCCTATCCCATACCAAAACAACAAAGGTTTACAGACATAATCAACAATTTGTTGGGTATCTCGGGCTCGTATCTTATACGGCGCATAGTGAAAAATAAAACGAGATACCCTCCCAGGACCTGTCTACGTGTGGAAAACAAGACATAATGATAATAAAGGTAACAGCTTTTACCTTTGGGTGATCGTCCGAAGAACAAAACTTTTCTTCTCCAAGTCGAGGCGCGATCCAACAATCCTCTTGTGCAAACTCTATGAGAGTTGGACGTCTAACCACTATAATCACAGTGTGTGATTATCTCTAACAATAATCCACACAGAGGAATACTCAAGCACCAAGATTTCCTATGCTAGCAGAAAAAGATGGCGGCTAAGGCTGTTTTCGTTTTCAGCAAAACAACAGAGAGAGAGAGAAAGAAAAGAATATTTGTAGCTGTAATTTTCGTGTGTCTTATGATCCATCCCATTGCTAGGGTTTCGATTATATCATATATATATCCGAAAAATCCTGCTAAAACTGAGAATTCTAATCTTATTAGAATTCTCTAATTGTAATTGGAAACATCAAGTTCTCACAATTACAACTTGGACCACAAATTATAACTAATTATAATTTATTCACAACAACTTCTCTTTCTCCCAATTAACCCCACTATATTATCAAATAACATCTTGAATATATAATCCTCTATTGTGTATGACCTATTAGGTTTCCCAATCAATTGGTAGCGAATATGAATTAATCCAAACGTCTTTGAGATTAATAATCCATAATTAATTAGAATTAATCCTATTAATTCTAATCAGGATTGGTTTATTAATTCATCAATTAATAAATCCATATTTTCAGATCATGAGCGGAATCTAGCAACACATCATGACCACCCAAGAGTCTAGGAAGTCAAGTGCCTTGAAATGAACCCTTTAATAACAAACTTAGTGCAATTAACTCCTTTCACCATACAATATCTCATTCGGTTTGGAGTACAAAATTAATGTCAACTCCCTCCAGAATTAATTTTGGCCCGAATACAATAGTGCTTGTACTAGGAATCCACTACTCTAGATGTGTATCAACTGGAACTGTTTCTAATACACAATCGCCTTGGCCAAGGACTTCTCGAGTAGTAATTCCTACAAGTGGCCGTGAGATATTCGCCCCTACTATTAGAAGTGGTGAATCCTTTATTAACCCTCTTAACTACTTTCGTTTACCTCACAATGTACCCAATATCCATCCCATAGGCGGCCCTCAATCGAGCTCCGAAGATTGGAATCAAAGTACAAAGCTCAGCAAACAAAGTACCTTGGAGATCTCAAGTCTAAGGATACTTGCACATTTGCTATATTGAGATTATATCACTGGCACTTATCTCAAAGCTAGGTCATCTAATGAACTTGTTCCATTAACAAGCATCCATGTGTTAACTTTGAGTATCTTAATACTTACGGTTATGAGAACCACCACTTGATCAAATAAGGAAGTCTAACACATGCTAGTCTTAACTCATTAATGATGTCCTATCTCATTAATACTATGACTATGGACTATTTAAGTACTAACACCATCCAGTGTAGTAGGAATATCATATCATGATCTCTATCATGATTTCCTTGACACAGTGTTGTACTATGGACTTTATCAAATAATTATATTACTTACAGTAAATAAAAGAAACTACAAGATAAATAATGCATTTTATTAAAATAAAATGTGTCATATACAATGTACGAATGATTGCTTCTAGGGTATAACACTAACACAATTATCTAACCAATTTTATTAACTAACACAGATATTTTCTAAGCCATTCAAAGCTTCTTCCTCTAATACCACTTGAAGCTAGAAAATAAAACAAAAAGCCATCCATGCATAGAAACAGAAGCAAAAACTGATGCACAAAGAAAGAACACAGTGGAAGGATTATCAAATTTATACCTCTGTGCTTTATGTTTTTCTTTGGCTGTAAAGAAGCTGACTGAACCACAGGAATAGCTTCATGCCTGGATGATGCCTCTGGCTTGAAACCTGCGATCCTTTTGCTCCTCTATGGCATGAACGCTGAAGCCTTTTGATTCTCAGAATATTCCATCGCCTAATCTTTTGTTGGTGAAACAAATAAACAAGGAAAAACTAGTCTCTATTCTTCTTGATTCTCTGTTATTAATTAATAGAATCAAGAAGATTAAGGAGGAAGAACAAGAGAAAGGAAAAACAAAGGCTATTTCTCTGGAAAGTTTTTTTTTTTTTTTTCCCTTTCACAAACATGTATCACACACACGATTATCTCAACTTGATAACTTAAACCCCAAAAGTTTTTTATTATTCAAAAAACCTCTGATTGTTATCTAGATAACCATTACAAAAGACGTTGTTTTTCCCATTCTTCAGTTGTATGAATTAATTTAAAGAACACAACCCTGGTCCATTCTATTGGGCCAGAAAATATTATCGTTTATTCTTAGATCTAGTGAGCCCATACATAATAACATTAATTATTTATCCTTTAGACTTATAAAAATAACCCAATAAATAATTAATGAGCCCAAATATACCAAAATAATTATTCAAGACTTTTATCTAGTTTTGGCTCAGGTTAATTTTCTAATTATTCAATCTAAGCTTAGGCCTTGAATAATTAATTAACCAATTAAATCAGATAATAAATTTTAATTTAATTTCTCTCGTTCTTTTATTTTATTCCAGTCCAATACTAAATTAGACTTCCTAAATAAAATAAAATTATTTTTAACTGAGACCATTTCCTCAACCCAAAATTAATTAGGACTTACGAGCTATTCGGAGGATCAAAAAGACATATCACCTTGGATACTAAAATGACCAAAATACCCCTTATATATAAATAGCTTTATTTTACATTTTAAATATTTTCTAAAATCACCATAAGAAAATATTAACCCCAAGGACAATGCAACATTAACAATGTCTCCAACCTACAGGTGAAATAACTAAAATACCCTTCTACACTTCATCGTGCATTTAGAGAGGAAAAAAATGTACTAACACATCTCTAAAAGACATATACCATCCTTACACTTCTAGTCCAATGATCCACAACTTCTTGGAATATTTTCGCTTTCCAAGGGAGCTACCCTAAAGTAAATATCCAAGTCTTGTTCCCCAAGGCCTTAGATATTTAGATCATTCGGGCAGCCACAAGGGGCGATATAGTATAGAAGCTATCTGATACAAATCTATCTTAACTAAGTAATTACATATACCCAATATACAAGTTTATTGGTCCTACAATAGAACCTTAACTATAGTACATCAAAACATACGTTTCCAGCTTCGTCAGACCACCAACTCATAGTCAAACTATAAAGTGTAAGTCCACACTGTAACATTAGTAGTTTAGGTTTTTTTCATATAGTACTTTTTAGAAACCATTACTATAGGTCCAATCCTATATATTCGAAATACGCTTATGTTATAAAATGAAAAGACTACTAATTGGCTAAAGGTAAGCCATTCCATATTTAGAATTTATAACACAATAACCTTACCATAATGAGATTCTCATTCTCACCATTCAGTTAAGAACAATAGCTTATGTGTTAAGTAACTAATGGTTCATACCTTACTGTGAAAGACCTCCATTCACATGAACTATTTACTTAAACACAATGGATCTTATCCAATGAAATTGTGCACAAAAGTAAAGAAGAATTCACAAATAATTTTTGAGAATAAAACTTTTATTAATACAAAATAAAAATACATCAAAAACCTAGTCTAAAAGGGCATACATCCCTACGTACTCAGGGGTGTCGAACCTATAGCCATTTGAGTCTCTCTTCTCAACCTCATCATCATCTACAATATCCATGGGTCTGAGTTATCCCATGAATCCTCTATATCCTCCATCTTTTCCTCAGTCACGATCTCTTCCTCAATCTCAATATCCTTATCCGAAGGTATCATCTCAAGCTCTCAATAGGGCTCAGCCACAAGGACTGCTGACATCAACTTCAAGAAAGTGCCCACCCCTTCCATCTTGATAAGCTCATTAGCATCATTATCAGCCTCATCAGAGCTACTAACGTGTTCAAGCCTCTCCTGGGGTGATGAGTCTGTGGTGATAAAAAAAGACTAGACCGAGTGACGTTGGGCCGAGGTCGTTGCCTAGGGCCAAGGTCATCGCCTAGGGCCTTGCCCTCCAGTATCTACATGAAAGCAACAAGTCCAGGCCCTATCCAGGTCTTAGGTTTTTTGAGTTGGGAGCTCTCACCTTTCTCCCATTTCTTCTTGTCCTTGTCCTAGTCTTCTATAGGTCTTTTGCCTTTGCTGCTCCTACTAGCTATATCTACAAAATAGGGAAACACTATTAGTCTCTATCAATATACTACGACTATTTTTACAACTATGTCTCTGATATTAATTGTAACACCCCACATGTAATATCCGCCCTTGTGAATAGTATTGGTGGAGTAGGTATATTACGGTAAAACCAAGCATGTATTATAATATTCTTCTTGTTCTGTTGTTCTGTGCACTTGCATTTCTTGATAAGTTGTTGCTTATTTGAATAATGTTTGATGAATAGCTGTTTTGATTCAAGTATGTGGATAAGGTCACCCTATGTGAATAAATAATATATAAATTTTCTTATATAGGAAATAACATTTAATACTATTATTATATTATAGCCAATAAGAAATATATTTTCTATATGTTATGTTCAATAAGAAAATAATCTATTTATATATGATAACAAAATTATTACAACTATTAGTACTATTAGCATTATTGTTATTATTAACATTGTTATTACTATATTATCAGTATTATTATTATCATTCCTGTCAAAACTATTATTCATTACTTTTTTTATAATTATTATATTAAATATTATCATTTCCAAATGTTACTATTTCTATGATTCTATTATTATACATATTAATTTACTATTATAATATTAATATTACATATAAGTAATATTAGTTTTACTATAAATAATATCCTTATTATTATTCCTATTATCTTTAGTATTATTGTTATTATATTCTTATTCTTATCATTAAATATTATTACTACTGCTATCATTACTATTACTACTAATATTATTATTAGAAGTATTATATTTTATATATTATTATATTTTTTGAAGACAGATTCAAATTGACTTCTTCAACTATTTTGTAGAAGGAAATGAAGTTCGATTTGAATACCTACCCTATGGGACCCACACCTTTAATAAAGTAAGGATAGGTGTTCATGTGGGATCCACAACTTTTTATAAAGTAAAATTATTATTGTAAGATTTTTATACTTATTTGATTAAGATTTCATTTATTTATAAAATGTTCTAAAAGCTTCTAAAAGTTTCTAAAGATTATTTTAACATGCCATAAGCTTCCATTAGTTTCTAGATATGATGAGTCATGCTTCAAATGTCTCTAAAATGTTCTACACCTTTTTCTTTAGTGACAAGTCACTTTATATGTGTTCTAATCATATTTCATTACATAAGTATTTTACATAATCCATGGCATAATCAAAGCTTCTAATATAAGCTTCCCCAACACCTATAAATAGAGGGATAAATGATAAATTAGAGGTTCAAAGAATTAAAGAAAGAAATAAGAGAGAGAGAGAGAGAGAGAGAGAGAGAGAGAGAAGAACGAAATTTAGAGAGAAGAAAGAAGAAAAGAAGAAGAGAGAAAATGATGAAGAAAAAGAAAAGAAAGAAAGGGAGAGAAACTGAGAGAAAAGAGAGATAAAAAGAAATAAAAGAAAGGAAAGAAGAAATCATAGTGATTTAAATTTATAATTTCTTCTTCTTGAATTAAATTTAGAAAAGAAGCTTGTTGATATATGTATTAATTGATGATTAGTTTGATTTACTTAAATAATTTATGAAGAAGGAGAAGATGAAGGTTGTTGTTCTGTGCTGGTAATTAGGATGATGATGATGAATTACTATATCGGAGAATATTTGCTATTATGCAATATGTTGTTTTGTAATAATAAGCTAGTAGTGAATAAATCAAGACGTGTATTTGTTAATTGATTAGCTATATTTATTTAAAGTACTTTTATTATAAATATTTGAGAAATAATAATTTATGTGATTAGATGAATATAATCATGTTGAATATATATGATTATGTTAAATATACATTTGTTAACTACATATGACCATGTTGTATACATAATATCTTTAAAAGGAAGATAAAATGGAAATTGTTGTGGTTTTTGAAGGAATATAATAGTGTTAATATCTTGCATAATGTATTTTAGATGAATAGAAAATAATAAAAGGATGGAAGGAGGAAAGTTATGGAAGGAAATAATGCAAAGTTATTTACTATGGAAATAAATAAGGTAAATAATTGTTTAACAAATTGCGATATTTCCTAAACTATGATGGTTGTGAATGGAGATGGCGATACCTAAACTAGGTTATGCCTTGAAATACCTTAGTATGTTTGGTTTAATTGTATGCTTATATGAAAAGTATTAAACACATGTTGTTGTGTGTATTGGTTGGTCACCATTGTGATGTTTGTTGGTGAGAATGATGTACGAGGTGAATTAGGAATAGATTAAGGTATGACTAGTACACAAGGAGATGGAGTATATGATATTGATAAGAGGAAATTAATCTATGCTCGGTTCATATGGTAGATTTCATAGGAGGTGAAGGATTGGAATACCAGACTTAGGTTGAGCATATTTGCTAGGTCTTCAGGTAAGTCGCCACATCTATGCCATATTTTCAATAGAACTCTTTTATGAGGAAAATGTTATGAAGCATGATAGGTTACTTTATTAAAATTATTATGAAGTATTTGAAAACATAAATATTTATGTAATGTTCAAGAATGCTATGTTTTGAGAAATCATATACATATGATGAAATGATTTGGAAACCCTGCATTAATTTCATTAAGCAGTTATGCCTACATTTCATACATAAGGATTGCAAAAGCCATAGCATGAAAATACAAATTTAAGAAAATAGTGGAATGGACTCGATTTACATATATTTACATTCAAAGTGATTTCAACAAAGAAAATATTTTGGAAAAAGTATTTGGTTGTGCAAGTATTGAGCTATGTTAAGACATTGCATTAATCTCTAGTGTGATGTGAACCTTTAGTACTCAATAGTCACTTTACACTTATACTAACTTATGTGGGTTTGAGAAAGCTGTCCCACCTCCAAACTGTGGTCTCTATCTTCACAAGGTGCTAGTATTTAATGTTTAGCCATCTTTAACTAGCAACACATTGGAAACAGAGGGCAAGCGTGGGACACTCGAGTCATTGAGACCATAAAGGCGGTAGGATTATAAATCCTATCTGAGTCATTGAGACCAATATTTTATTGATGGGACATAGTCCTATCACTTGACATACGGAAGTAATATGTTACTTTGATATAGAATATTGGACACTATTTGGTAAATGTATTTTCAATACCTATATATGTATGTGTGTGTGTGTGTGTGTGTGTGTGTGTGTGTGTGTACACATATTTTCCTGAAAAGCTTAAATAACTTTCAATTAAAAGTTTCTCACGAAATTGGTGTTACGTACATCAGAAGATGAAGGAGTAATTTATTTAGTCGGTCCAAGTATGATAATCATGCAACATAAAAGCAATTTTTTTTTTAATTGCACATAGCACACTACGGGACTTACTGAGAAATACTATATATCTGACATGATTTTCCTCATATGTTTCAGGCAGACTATTGTGTATCCCAGAACTTGAATAGAAGCAAGACCCAAGGAATATAATAGATGTATTTTGAACTCTTTTATCTTGACATTCGGGCTTAGATCCAAAAGTCTTTGTATTAGAAGTATGTAAGGACAGATGTTTTGAGTTTATTATCAATTTCCATTGGGGTTATTTAAATCTCCTAATTTGTTTATTTATTGATTTATATTATTATAAATACCTCTTGTCATTTAGATGGAAAGACATCTACAACCATTTGGGGCCTGTGATTTTACGGTGTTACACCACATATATATAGATATATCATGCTAGAAGCATGTAACAAGTTTGTGTGTCACCCCATCTAGCTTCCTAGGCAAAGGGTCTTTATAACAATGAAAGCCAAAAGAAAAATAAATAATTACACAACTATTATAGGAAAGTTGTCCAAAAACTTATGTCATAGTATACAACCAAAAGATAATACAACTTAATGTACTTCACATATGCTACCTACAAGCATCGAGAATAATATACATAGAGTTGTAGGGTGCGCAGACCTAAAAGTGTAGGGCTGACCTCACGAATGCTAGCACTTGGTTCTTAATCCCAAAAAAATAGAACATAATATATGTGTGAGTGATTTACACTCAACGAGTCCCGTATGTGCTAGTGTTTTTCTATGAAAAACTAGCATCAGAAAATATTTACATTTTTCCACTGAAAACAACTCTACAACTGAGTAGTAGAAAACAACTAAGAGTTGCTCAAACTTTTAGGCACATTTAGAAAAATTGAATTTTGTCAACATGATTGCCCCACATTTTCAAAAAAAAGTAGGCATTTCTCTAATTAGAAAGTCAGTCTGAATGCAACGCTCATAGGCTTCACCTTCAATTATTACAGTCATATTGAGCTAAGGAACGAGCCTACAATACTCAATTATATGTTACTAGAATGGTAAGTGCATACAAACACACTACCTCAACATTCAAGATATTTTACTTGCCACCATAAACCCAAGGCCCCCATCCCTGATGTCAATCAGCATCGAGGTGGCAAGGGGTTTAACATACCAAGTGTCTCCGGCCAGTATTTGTGAACAACCCACGAATTATATGCACTTGGGCATATTCCAATTTGGCAAATGTCGAATGTTAAACAACTAACTAAGAATCACAAATCTCAATATCCTACCATCCCATTTAGAGTAAGACAATCACCAGAACTACGCCAAGTTACTTGGAGTCGTCTCTTTTTAACGTGAGCTAGTACCACTACAAGAAAATGATACATTGGCAACAAAATTTTTTCCCTAGCTAAAGTTTTGTCGCTAAAAATACCCTTTAGCAAGGAAAATTTTTCTTCATCGACAAAAACTTTTTGTCACTATTGGTTAAGACCTTTGTAAAAAAAAAAAAAAATTATTTCCTAACTAAAAGTGATGGCTTTAGCTAGTAAATAAGTGTATTATGAGGAAAATTTAAGTAAGTTTCCTCGCTCATGATGCATCATCAGCGACGAAAATTCATTTCCTAACTAAATTTTCCTTGCTAATAATGCATTATCAAAGACAAAAATTCATATCTTAGCTAAAAATATTAACATTTATCACTATTAACTATACTTTTAGCGACAAAATTCATATTTCCTAGCGAATACCTATGTTTAAATTTTTAAATATTTACAACATAGCTCCAAAAATTTTGTAAAATGGTCTTTAAATTTTGTATAATTATAAAATAACCTCAAAATTTTGTAAATTGATACCTAAATTTTAAAATATTTATAATATGACCCTAAAAATTTTATAAATTTCTCCCTAAATTTTTAAATATATAAAATATGACCCAAAATTTTACAAATTGCTCCTTAAATTTTGTAAAATTATAAAATGAAAATAAAAATTTATAAATTGGTTATTAAATTTTAGAATATTTAAAATATAATACCAAAAATTTTACAAATTAGTCCCTAAAATTTTAAATATTTATAAATGCATTATATTTTTGGGATGATTTATAGAAATTAAGCTAGATTATATTGCAAAACATATTCGATTACATTAATACATTTTATTTTTTTTTTTTGCAAATTCAACAAATCTAATGGTTGAATTGTTAATTTGATATGTCTATCTTTGTAAAAGTGTTGGGCTTTGGATATTTTTTTAGATATTATGCTAGATAATGTATCAAAATATATCCAATTACCTTCAAAATTTGTCATAGCACTTTTTTTAAAAAATAATTTTAACAAATCTAATGGTTAGATCATTAATTTAATATGCCAATCTTTGTAAATGCGTAAGATTTTAAATATTTTTTTTAGATATTATACTAGATTATGTACCAAAATATATTCGATTACCTTCAAATTTTGTCATAACACTTTTCTTAGTAATTTTAACAAATCTTACAATTGGATCATTAATTTGATATGTCTATCTTTCGAAATGTGTTAGGGTTTCTGTAATTTTTAGAGATTATGCTAGATTTTATGCCAAAATATATTTAATTACCTTCAAATTACGTCATGAAACTTTTCTTAACAATTTCGACAAATCTAACGATTGGATCATTAATTTGATATACATATCTTTGTAAATATGTTGCGTTTTGGATATTTTTTACATATTATGCTATTATGTATCAAAATATATCCGATTACCTTCAACATTTGTCATAACACTTTTCTTTACAATTTTAACAAATCTAATGGTTGGATCGTTAATTTGATATGCTTATATTTGTAAATACAATAGGTTTTGGATATTTTTTTAGATATTATACTAGATAATGTACTAAAATATATCTTATTATCTTCAAATTTTGTCATAACACTTTTCTTAGCAATTTTAACAAATCTAACGGTTGGATCATTAATTTGGTGTACCTATCTTTGTAAATGCATTAGATTTTGGATATTTTAAAGATATTATGCATGGTAATATATCAAAATATATCTGATTACTTTCAACTTATGTTATAACATTTTTCTTAAAATTTTAATAAATTTAACGGTTGGATCATTAATTTGGTGTACCTATCTTTGTAAATGCATTAGATTTTGGATATTTTAAAGATATTATGCATGGTTATATATCAAAATATATCTGATTACTTTCAACTTATGTTATAACATTTTTCTTAAAATTTTAATAAATTTAACGGTTGGATCATTAATTTGATATGCCTATCTTTGTATATGCATTACGTTTTGGATAATTTTTAGATATTATGCTAGATTATATGCCAAAATATATCTGATTACTTTCAACATTTGTCATAACACTTTCTTAGCAATTTTAACAAATCTAATAGTTAGCTCGTTAAATTGATACGCATATCTTTGTAAATACATTAGGTTTATGGTAGATTATCTGCCAAAATATATTCGATTACCCTCAAATTTTGTCATAACACTTTTCTTAGTAATTTTAACAAATCTAACGGTTACATTGTTAATTTGATACGTTTATCTTTGTAAATGCATTAGGTTATGGATATTTTTCAAGATACTATGCTAGATAATGTGCCAAAATATATCCTATTACCTTCAAATTTTGTCATAACACTTTTTGTTAACAATTTAAAAAAAAAAAAATCTAATGGTTGAATAGTTAATTTGATATGCATATCTTTGTAAATGCATTAGGTTTTTTTTTTTTTTTAGATTTTATACTAGATTATGTACCAAAATATATTCGATTACCTTCAAATTTTGTCATAACACTTTTCTTAGTAATTTTAACAAATCTGACGGTTGGATCATTAATTTGATACGCCTATCTCTAAATGCGTTAAGTTTTGGATATTTTTCTATATATTATGCTAGATAATGTGCCAAAATATATCCGATACTTTCAATTTTTTTCATAACACTTTTCTTAACAAATCTAATGGTTGGATTATTACTTTGATATGCTTATCATTGTAAATGCGTTAGGTTTTGGATTATTTTTTGGATATCATGCTAGATTATGTACCAAAATATCTCCAATTACCTTCAACCTATGTCATAACATTTTTCTTAGCAATTTTAACAAATCTAATGATTGGATCATTAATTTGAGACGCCTATCTTTATAAATGCGTTAGGTATTAGACATATTTTTTTGATATTATGCCAGATTATGTACCAAAATATATCTGATTATTTTCAACTTTTGTTATAATACTTTTCTTAGTAATTTTAACAAATCTAACGGTTAGATCGTTAATTTGATACGTCTATATATAATTGGTGTATATATATTAATACATATTCATATGCTATATTAATATATACATACATATATATATATTATATTAAGTATGTATGTATATATATATATATAGTATATTATTATATATAAGTATGTATAAATAGTATATTAATTATATATATAGTAATATATGTATTTTTGTGTGTGTGGATGTGTATATACATATATATATATATATATCTATTTTTTGTATGTATTTGGTGTATAAATATATATAAATATATAAATATATATACATATATATACATATGTGTGTGTGTGTGTGTATTTATTAATATATTAAAAAGCACATTAATAAATGTGTGTGTATATATGTTTATATGCTATATTAAATAATATATAGAGTATATTAATGTATATATATGCATTAATATATATATATATATAAACACATGTATATATATTTATAAATATATATATTAATATGCTATATATATATACATATACATATATTGGTTTCTCTATATGTGTGTGTACATATGTATATATGTGGTTTGGATATATATTTATAGTTGTGTGTGTGTGTGTTGTTTTTTTTTTTTCTAATCGATCTATATGTATATAATCATTTAATAAAAATAATGATATAATTAATAGTATACAAATTTTTAAAAATTTTAAATGTACAAAATAATTTATTACAATGAATACTGTTGTTTAATAGACAATTTAATATAATTATTATATTTTTATAATATTAATGTTTTGAAAATTAAAAAAAAACAAATATTTGGAATAGTTTAAATTTAAAAAAAAAAAAAAAGGATTAGACCGATCTGATGCCTTGGCCGAGCAATTGAGGCAGAAGGCCTCTTGCGTGAGGTCGCATGATCACATCTCTATCACAGAGTTGAATTGTGGGATTTCATTTAAGGCTGCGATCAGGTGCGACAAATTCATGTGGATCGTTTTAAAATTATATTATTTTTAAAAAAATTAAAAAGCTTTGGCGAAGAAATTCTTTTGTTGCCATTGATCTTTTTAGCACCAAAATATTTTGTATTGGTGAGGAAATTTTTCTAGCCATTGACTTTTTTTAGCGACGAATTTTTTTGTATTAGCAAGGAATTGTTTTGTTGCGAAAGGTAATATTATTTTCTACCATGAATTTAATTTGTTAAATTAAATTATATTTTTTGCCACAAAACTTTTTTGTCGTAAAAAATCATCAATAGCGATAACATGAATCTTTTTGGCGACAAAAGTGATTAGCTTTAAGGACAAAATAATTCATCGCTAAAAGTTATGGCCTTAGCGAGGAAATTTGTTTCCTCGCTATAGGGCCCTTTTTCACGACAAAATTGTTAGTTTTGTCACCAAGACCCTTTGGCGACAGGGCTTTAGTGACAAAAGGGTGAGGAAATTTTTTTCCTCGCTAAAGGTCTCCAGCAACCCTTTAGCAAGGAAATTGGTACTTTTAGCAACAAAAATGTTTTGTCACTAAAAGCCAATTTTCTTGTAGTGTACAAAGATAAAAGCCCTCACTAAGTGCTAAACGTCTTCACATCATTACAAGCTTATTTCCGAGCACATGAAAAATCATTTTCTGGGACTAAAATATTATTTTTCAAATATTGATTCCATACCAAGAAATCATTTTCCAAAATCTTAGCGTAAAAGGATAAAATGTCCTTCTCGTGCTATAAAATGTTCCTTGAGGACATTTATGTAAATTATACATACCTGAGTCCAAAAGGAATTTTATTCAGTAAATTTAGAATTTTAAATCTAACAAAACTCAAGGATTTAATATTCATCGTACCTTAAAACTTTGGAAGTAATGCATCATTTTATTATAAGCAAATAAATCATAAGTTTATATGCTTTATCCTTAAACATGGAATGGTGAGTATTCGTGCCAAGTAAAATGCTATGTCATCATGTAATATGTGAGAAGGAAGTTTTCAAATAAACACTTGCACATAGAAAATATTTATAATACAAGGGACTAACAATTCCTTGTACAGAATACTACATTCCAAAGTATTCAATAATTTCCAGTCCAAAAAAATCAAACTTTGTTCAGTAAAACCTAAAGGTTTATTATCCATATCTTCATACTTTAGGAAAAATAGTCTCCAATAATGAATAGTCACAGGCATGAAGATTCACATTTCCCATGTGAAATCTTACATGGAACAAAGTCATGTTTACATAGGAAAAGCATACTTTTGTTCTAGAAAACCAAAAGGATTTATAAAGCTTAGCTTACAATAATGAAAAATTCCACTAGCCATGCCATTTTAGAAATCCAAAGGGACTCACCTTATATAACACTACCACTTAGCTATATGTCGTCCTCAAGATTTCACAACATTTCACACTTCTCTTAAGATTCGAAGGTTCTAAACTAATATATGGCTAATAAAAGGAAATTATTAATTTCCTAAATTCTAATTTCTCATTAGCAATGGAAAGGTATCATTTGAAATAATCAAGGGAACAATATTTGCAAGGTATTTACATGGTTGCAAGACCATTTACATGGCCTCTTAAACTTCTCATTTATCTATGAAGTCTAATAGAAATAGTACATTAACTCATTAATTCCTTAAAATTCCTACATTTTCAAATCATAATATACCTTTATGTTTTTATCATAACTTTTGATCCACAAGTCCAAATGACCTCAAATTTGTGCCAAAATACTTCCAAAACCTTAGATATAATTCACAAAATCCATTCAATGAAGCCTATAACCAGTACAAAACTGTTGCAAGATAAACCTTGCAGATTTTCTATGAAACCGTCCTTTTTCTTGCAAAATGCATTCTTCATCATTTCTATTCTCATTCTAACACTTAATCACCACTTAATTAATTTTATTCTTCATCTTAGAATCACATATTCTTCCCACTTTCAGCCATGAGGAAAGCAAAATCATCACACTTATCATGCAACAAAAACAACAGCCATGAATTTCATGTTCTAGCTTTCTATTTCTCAACAATTACAACTTTTTTTCTTTATTTCCTTCTTCATTTATTACCTCCTACAAGTGTAGCCATCTTCATGTTGGAATGTATGCCCAAAATGTACTATCTATCTCTATATTTTGGAAATTAATAAAATATTTCATTCATTAATAGTTGTTTGTTTACATATATTTGCACTTTAAAGGTCTAAGTGTGTTAGTAAGTAATCTACATGATTGGGTCATGCTTTTATAGTAAGGTATAGATTATAAGCTAATAAAATATAAGCGAAAAATTATTTTTGATCGATTGATGAAACTGGGCACTTTATCAAGGTTTAGATTATTACACTATAATTTATGAATGGGGCATAGCTTACCTTTAACCAGTAATTTTAACTTTCTAAATGATTTTTTTTTTCAATCAATAAAAATGTCTGGTTTCAGTCCTTTGTCTATTATTTTCAAGGAAAATAAGTTAATTGGACCTAACTATGTAGATTGAAAAAGGAATTTGAACATAATACTTACTATCGAGGAGTACAAGTATATTCTGACCGACCCCTGTTTCGAGATTAGAGAAGATTTCACAAACCAAGATCATGAGGCTGAGAAATCATGGAGGAAGATGATGAAATGGTTAGATACTATATATTGGCTTTCATGTCCAATGTTCTTCAATCTAAGTACGAGAACATGCCAACTGCGTATGATATCGATATATCATTGAGCACTATATTTGTTGATAAGAGCCGGCCCGCAAAGCAGGAAGCTTTTAGAGCAATCATGAATATTAAGATGGCTCAGAGGACATCAGTTTGTGAGCATATGCTCAAGATGATTGCTCATGTTGAGAAGATTAAGGTCCTAGGTGCAGCAATCAATTCTGATAGCTAAAATAACATGGTTCTTGAGAGTTTGCTAAATTCATACTCTTAGTTCAAGTTAAACTATAATATAAACAAGTTGAGTATATCTTTGACGGAGTTAATGAAAGAACTTCAGGTTGTTGAGAAAATCATGAAGCCTATGTCAAAGACTTTGGTTACTTATTCTGGTTCATCTTCTAGAACTAGGGCCCAGCCCAAGAAGTTTAAGAAGAAGAATGTCCAAAATAATGTAGAGCCCAACCAAAAGGATCTAAGCCTGGTCCATCTAACCCCAACGCAAAACCCAAGGGCAAGTTTTTCAAGTGTGGCAAGAAAGGGCATTTCAAGAAAGATTGTCTAGATTTCTTAGCTAAGTCCTCTTCAAATATTGCTCTTTACTTAGAGTGTATTTTGATAGTTGGATCATCATCCATTTATATTATTGATTTCGGAGCCACTGACCATATTTGCAACTCCTTGCAGGGGTTTAGCAAGATAAGGTGATTCAATAGAGAAAAGCATGAACTTAGATTGGACAACAGAGCACTAGTGTAGGCCGAAGTAATGGGAGACTGTTGGAATATATGCCCAAAATGGACTACGTATTTTTGTGTTTTAGGAATTAATAAAATATTTCATTCATTAATATGTGTTTATTTACATATATTTGCATATTAAGGTCTAAGTATATTAGTAAGTGATCTACGTGCTTGGGTCGTGCTTTCACATAAAAGTGTAGATTATGGGTTACTAACATATGAGTAAAAATATTCTTGATCAATTGATGAAGTTGGGTACTTCATCAAGGTTTAGATTATTAGACCATCGCTTCTAAATGGGGAATGATTTACCTTTAATCAGTGAATAGTTTACTCACACCAATAGTGTATGAGTATTTAGAATACATAAAACTAGACCATGGGCTAACAATCTTTATAAAAGTACTATAATAAATAAATATTAGTTTATCGCCGCTACTGCATGGACGAGCACCTTTAGATTTGAGTATAAGCTAATGGTCTAGTAAAGCTGGACTTGTGCACTTTCATGTATGATGGGTGAAGTCTCAATGCAAGGTCAATAAAATTATATGTTGGGTGTATGACTCTAGTTAATTAAGACGGACTTATACAATAGAGTTTCTACACTTCACTTAGTGAAGAAATCACTCTCTTGTGATTATCTAAGATAATCTAAATAAACTAGGGCCCTAGTAAACATGACTTAGTATGTATACTTTTTGGTAACTCCTAGAAAATAAGTTGGTACATACTTGAAGTCGTGAATTATCAAACAATTTATCAAAGGATGGTAGACTTCATTAAGGAAGGTGATAGTAGATTTTACCTATCTCAATAACCGAGTGTTATGTAGAGGGATATTTTCATCATTGCACCTGTAGGTCAAGGGTATCGCGCTTGCAATATTCTTCTTGGGTTTAATATTTCCATATGGTGATATATGGAATATTAAAAATGATAAAAATATGGCTATTTGTTAGCAATGGTATTTTGATCATTTTAGTAGCTAAGAATAATATATCTTTTGGTCCCCAGAGTAGCTCAAGTAACCTAAGTAAATTTATTTACTATATGGGCTTCTTAGGTGAATTAATAATGGAAGAATTATTCTAGAAGTCCAATTAATTATTTATTTGAGTTAGAATATTTTATTGGGCTAATTTAATTTAATTATTTTATTAATTAATTATCTTGGATAATTTAATATTAGGCCTAGGTGGATTAATTAATTAATAAAGTAGCTATTTAATTTATCTCTAATTTAAATAAATTATTTTATTAATTAATTATCTTGGATAATTTATTCTATGCCCAAGTGGATTAATTAATTAATAAGGGAGCTATTTAATTAGTCTTGGGCTAATTTAGCTAAATTAGTTTATTAATTAATTATCTTAGGTAATTTTTTATTAGGCCCAAGTGAATTAATTAATTAATTTCTAAAAAAGTTATTTAATTAGTCTTGGACTAATTAAGAAAATCCTAGGGGTGGCAATGTTGAAAAAGACACAGTTATAGCATGTTAGGGTTAGGATTTTGTGGGTTCGGGGTAGAAATGAGTCAACCCATTTAACTTTAAACGTGTTCAGGTCATAAACAGATTCAACCTATTTCAACCCGTTTTACCTTTTTTTTAATACTTATGTTTAATATTTTTTGTAATACCTCACAAATTTCACTATAGAAAATTAGATAATTTAATTTTATCATATGAATTAATTGAACATCAACAACAGACACCTACTAAAGAGGCTTCACATACATCAAACATTAATGTCAATGTTGTTTGAAGTTTGCTAGATCTTCAATGTATTAAGTAAATTGGACATTTGTTTAGATTTTTAAGATTAAGTCTTATGAATTTATTAAAATCTCTAGATATTTAGTTGAATGGTTTGTTATTTTATTGGTTATTTAAGACTTTATAGGTTGTTTTATTGGTTGTTTTAATTTTATATGGTTTGATTTGATTTTTTAAAAATCTATTGTGTAATGGGTGGACAAGTCGGCAAGTTTAGTAAGTATTCAAGTTGGAGGGTTAGCTGGTGTAGTAATTATCTATTTAACTTTCGTATCTAATCGTGTCATGTCGTGTGAATCCGTTTATTAATTGTATCATGTTCGGGTTATAAAAATTAGATACGTTTATTAGTCTGGTCATGTTCAGATTAGCGTGTCATGTATAATTATTTCAAGTTGACATGATCTGCCAACACGAACATAACACGATTACCACTCCTAGAAAATCCCTGGCCCATCAAGGTAATTGAGACGACAAGAATTTCTTTAGGAAACTAGGATTGCCGCCTAAAAAAAAAAAGAAAGAAAGAAAAGGGGAAATGGCGGTTAAGGAAAGCTATTAGTGTTAAAAAAAAAAAAAAAGATAGATAGAATAGCTTTTGGCAATTTTTTCAATGCTTGCTACAGTGAATAAAGAATTCACGTAGCAATTTGGTAGCTGTTGATTTTTTTAATAGGTTGACTTTATGCATGCTATTGTGCATGCATTATCATTCATGAAAAGAAGTAGAACCATTGCAATCTTGGTTTTCTTATAAACAATAGCCGCCACTATTCTTTTTGTTTTTATTTTTTTGTTTTTTTGCTCTCCCAATTAATTATTTCAATATTCTTCCAAAATTAATTAATTCATTCTAGTTCTACTTTCACCGGTAGATAGTCCATAGGAGGTTCGAGAATACTTTGGAAGATTGAAAGTTAGCAATCTTGGTGCGCATATTTGATGCAAATGAGTCGACGCTTAGTCGAAATTCTTGTGGAACAAGTACTTGTGACAAATCAAATCCAACTCCTCCGATTATTCAATCTATGCAGTCAAAAAGTAAGTATTCTTAAACTTTATCTCAGGAAAAATTTTAAATTGCTATTTTCCGTTATGTTTTTTATTTTCTCGTGATCCTTTCAAGTGGTATCAGAGTCATGGTTATAATCTAGGAGTATGCTTAGGGTTAAAAACAGTAAAGGTGGTTCTTTTACTGATTAAAAAATTCAATATTTGTGATTGTATGAATCCCTCATGGTTTTTTATATAGGTAAATGTTGTATACGTCTCTCGTGTGGAGACATAGACACTTGTATTTATTTATTTATTTATTTTTGTTTTCCATAGAATTCATGTATGCCTCGTTTTGAAAGGAATATGCGATCGATATTGTATTTAAATTCATCTATGGGAATTTTTGTAACAATTTCGGTGCCAGAGCAACATCAAGATTCCACGAAAAGAATTGTTTTTAAAAAAAAAGGAGAAAAAGGTTGAGGGTTTTTTGGAGCAAGCAAGGAGCAATTTTCTTGGGCAGTTAGATCGCGGTTCGTGCGGTTCGAGCTTCCAATGTGTTCCATCTAATTTTTCTTTTCTTTTAAGTTGCATATCACACGAAGTTATTTTTCTTGCAATGATTTATTTATAGTAATAAATAATTTTGCATGAAAATGGTTAGTAAAAGAGGAACCATCTTAGGATTAAACAAGATCATTTTAATTTTATTATTATGATGTGTAATCCATTATTTTGTCACATAAGAATTAAAGGTTTGAAAAAATATGTAAAAAGTTTATTTTTTGGAGCATGGCTATTTTATTTAATTTTGTGATCAAATGCACAAAAGTTTTTGAAAAATTAATTTTTTATTTAGATAAAAAATTAAAGGAAAACGTTTTTAAAATGGAACTATAGAATTTAGAATAAAACTCATAGTTTATTCTTCCAAACTGTTTTATCCCTGACATGGAGATTATTTTGAATTTAAGCATAAATTTAGTTCCTAGAAAATGATTTTAATAGTGAAAATATTAAAGGGTTTTATCCTTGACATAGAGAATAATAGTTGATTTTTTGGGATTTCACTAAAGTTAATAAAAATCAATTAATTTTAAGAAAACGTTTTTTTTTTTCAAAAATCTATTTTTCTCAAAAGATTAAGTAGGACAGGGGTTCTAACGGCTCCACGCTTCCATCACGGATTCTTGTTAGAGATTGTGGTTATCCTCATGTCATTCTGAGCATGACCCCCTATATGACAGATTTCTACAAGAATCTAGAACTAACGGAGGAATTATAATTAATGTCTAGGATATGCATTAGTGTCGCGAACCTATTGTTAGAGGCATTAATACTAGATTATCCGTAGATGGTGAGAATAATTGTCATCCTATCAATAGAACTATTTTTGGATCATTACTTATTAAGGAAGTTTAATTTGTGATGATTATATACTTAACTTAAAAAATTATTAACTTTTCTACGAAGCTCTATCAATGTTTCTAATAGCCAATATTTTCATATTTGTTGATAATAGTTTTAATAGATTAACCATATTATGGAAATAATGTGATGTTTTAAATGTGCATTTCTTATATGTCTTTCAAAACAAATATTTTTTTGAATGAAGTTTTTTTCCAATCAACAAAAATGTCTAGTTTCAATCCTTTGTCCATTATTCTCAAGAACAATAAGTTAATTGGACCTAATTACATGGATTGGAAAAGGAATCTGAATATATTACTCACTATAGAAGAGTACAAGTATGTTTTGACCGACCCCTATCCTAAAATTAGGAAAGATTCCATGGACCAAGATCATGAAGCTAAGAAGGCATGGAGGAAAGCTGATAAAATAGTTAGATGCTATATGTTGACTTTCATTCTAATGTTCTTCAATATAAACACGAGAACATGCATATTGCGTATGATATCGATGTGTCGTTGCACACCATGTTTGCTGACAAGCGCCGACCCACAAGGCAGGAAAATAGGGCAATCATGAATACTAGGATGGCTAAGGAGACATCATTTCGCGAGCATATACTCAAAATGAATGCTCATTTTGAAGAGGCCGAGGTCCTAGGGGTAATAATTGATTTTGAGAGCCAAATTGACATAGTTCTTGAGACTTTGCTAAATTCATATTCTCAGTTCAAGTTAAACTATAACATGAACAAGTTAAGTATGTCTTTGATTAAGTTAATAAAGAAACTCCAAGCTGCTGAGAAAATCATGAAGCTGGCATCAAAGGTTTTAGTTACTCATTCTTGTTCATTTTCTAGAATTAGGGCCCAGCCCAAGAAGTTCAAGAAGAAGAAGGCCCAAAACAATATAGGGACCTAGACTAAGGGGTCTATGCCCAGTCTGTCCAGGCCTGACACTAAGCCTAAGGGCAAATGTTTCGAGTGTGGCAAGAAAGGGTACTTCAAGAAAGATTGTTCGAACTTCTTAGCCAAGTACTCTTCAAGGACTACTCTTTACTTGTAGTCTTTATTAACAGTTGGATCATCATCCACTTGGATTGTTGATTCCTAAGCCACTGACCATATCTATAACTTTGATATGGGCTAAAATCACTAGCATTTCTCTATTTATTTAAGGTTATTTTAAGATACATTTGTTGTAATAACTAGACATATTCCTTTCTATTTGATATTTTGCTTGTAAAAGGTGTTTTGGGCAAATATGTGCAAATTTAAGTTAAAATCGAGTAAAAAGTGCACACAACCAGAATAGACCTAGCTCCAGGCCCAGCCAAAGGACCAGGCTCCGGGTCCGATCTGCTCCAACAAAAGAAGTTGAGCAAGCTTTAAGGGAATTCCATAGTAGACCTAGCGCCAGGTCTGGCAAGTGCACCTGGTGGCGAGTCTGCCTGCCAAGGAGAAGCGGCCAAAAATAGGGACAAAACAGAGTGCACCTAGCACCAGGTGGGTCAAAGGTACCTGGCACCAGGTATGCTCTGGAGGCGGATATTCTGTATATGGAATTAGGGCTTATCCAACGATTTTGGTATTTTTTCAATCCTACTTGGTCAAGACTACCTTAGCCACGAATTTAGCATCCAAGAGGCCTATAAAAATACAAGAAAACATAAGGATGGGAGACACAAGACATATACAATATAGAGAGGTGAATTAAAGGGCAAAAATTCTGAATCTCTCATTGAAGGAGGTGTTCACCCAAATCAAGGAGGATTGTTCAAGGGAGTCTTCAAGGAAGAAGAAATGGGCTTGTCTATGAGTGTTTTCTTTTCTCTTTGTCTTCTTTTCCTTTAGCAATGATGTATTCAATACTTTTATTGTAATCTAACATTATTTTGGGATTCATGATTTTGTGTTAATTTAGTTATTTGATTAATTCTTTATCTTCTTTGGTATTTGGTTACTTAATTTCACGGGTTATTGATGTGAGTTCTTCTAATTAACTTCGATAAAATGATATTAGGAGTCTCGTTGCATTGATTTCGTATTTGTTGAATCTTGATAGATTTGAATGATGAAATTAGGATTTTAGAACTAAGTGATCAATGGTTAAGTTAATTCCACCTTAACATAGCGTCATTAGCTAATTTCATGATTTTAAGGAATTAAGATTCATGTATATTGGTTAGGATGGCTTGATTAACAAATCTGCTAATTAAATCAAATTATAAAATGATGAGCTTAATGCATGTTTTGGTTATGTTAGTTTGATTGACAAATCTGTTAATATTAATCAAAATATAAGATTTCATGGATTGACAATTTATCTTTATAATTCTCCATGATGCTAAGAAAATAATTAGTTGTAATAAGTATTAGATAATTCATGACATACTTTTGAGAATAATTATTTAATTACATATTTATCTCTCCATGAGTTATATGTATATATATATATATATATATATATATATTATTTTTATTTTTATTTCTTTATCAATTTAGTTTATAGGTTAAACAATGAATGAATAGTGATTAGTGTGTACTTGTACTTGTTCCTTTGAGGATCGATACTCGTTAATTTCCTATACTGATAGGGCCTAAATTAATCATATATTTCCTAGTTATTTGAGACAATTTTGTGCAATAACTGGTCATATTCCTTCATATTTGAGATTTTACCTTTGGAAAGGTATTTTGTACATTATTTCAGATTTTAAGGGTAAAATAAGGCAAAAACGTCGCTAAACAGAAAAGAGGTGGCGCCGGCCAAGACAGGACAGGCGGCGCCGGCCACATGCTGCTGGCACACACTTCAAGGCGATAAAAAATCTACAAATTAGGAGCTGAACAGAACACAGCCGCCGGTTGGGAGCCCAAAGGCGGCGCCAACTGCAATCTGGAAGGATTGGCACAAAAATCGAGAAAAATCGACAAACGAATAGAGGGATGAATTTAAGCACTTATAAAGCCTATAAATAGAGGAAAAACACAAGTCGAAAAGAGAAATTCATGGAGCAAAACTCAAAATCACTCAAATTAAAGGAGGAATTCATCAAATCAAGGAGGATTGTGCAGGAAAGTCTACGAAGGAAGAAGAAGGAGGCTTGTCTATGAGTACTTTCTTTTAACTTTGTTTTCTTTTCTTGAAGAATGATGTATTAATTGTTTTATTATAATTTGACACTTTTTTCGGTATTCATGATTTTTAGAGTTACTTTGATCTTTTAATTAATTGATTGTCATTCTTGGTATTTAATTACTTATGCTGATTACGAGGTCAATTTGTTATTTCTTTCTATTAACTTGCTTGAAAAAGGAGTTAATAGTGGTCTCAATTTATTAATTTCATATTTTTTATTTATTAACTTGCTTGGAAAAGGGGTTAATTGCTAAGAATTAGGTAATTAAAGGTTAATTGATGTCTGCCAAGATATGGATTCATTGGTTGATTTCATGTTTTAAATTTGCCAGGATATGGGGATTTAATAAAGGATTGTGTTTAATGCATCTTTTGGGTGAATTAGTTGAGACAGGATATGTGATGCTAATTTGTCTAGAAGATAGTGATTTTATGGATTGGAAAAGAAGTGAATCTATCTTAATCCTTTATGATGCAAAGAGAATGATTAGTTATGATAATGATTGGGTACTTTAAGGTCATGTTTGTCAAAATAATGGTTTAAGTTACATAATTCTCCATCCTTGACATGTATATATTCTTTTATTTTATTTTATTTTATTTTTTATTCTTTTTCACTTTATTGAGTCGGTTAAGCAATGAAAGAAAAGTGATTACTGCATACTTGTTCATTGAGGATCGATACTTACTTTAAATCCTATGTTATGCTTAATAATAAGTACGCTTGCTCATATGTGTAATTTGGAGTTAACGTTTTAATTTAAACTTGATTGGGAATGTGATTATTTTTATATGATTTTTATACCCAAATTTAAACACATCATATACTATGCTTGTGATGAGTATATTTGCTCACATGTGTATTTTGGGATTAATATTTTAATTAAAACTTGATTAAGGGATGAATTTGAAATTGATTATTTTATATATCCAAAATTAATGCATTAAACTCCTTATAGGGGTTCAGCAAGATAAGGTGACTCAGTAGAGGAGAGTATGGACTGAGAGTAGGCAACAAAACACAAGTATAAGCCGAAGCAGTGGGAGACTTGGAACTTTTATTTGATTGTAATAGGATTTTAGTTTTAAAAGATATTTTATATGTTTCTAGTTTTAAGTAGAATTTGATTTCAATTTCAAGATTGATTAATCAAGGATATTCAGTTTCTTTCCATTCTAGTATTCAAGTAGTAAAATTGGAAAAAATATTTGTTCTGAAAACACATATAGCAATCTTTTCTATGTTAATCCTATTAGTCATCAAATAAATAATATTCAGACAGAACCTAATAATAAGAAGAAGAGAAATGTCATATAAAATAACTCATATATATGGAACTTAAGAATAGGGCATATAAATCCTAATCGAATTCAGATGTTAATCTAAAATAGGTCCTTAGATTCATTAAAATTGAAAAAATGGCCTCAGTGTGAATCTTATCTTATGGGCAAAATAACCAAAAGGTCTTTTGCTAAAAATGCGGAAAGGGCCAAGGAAATATTAGAATTAGTTCATATTGATGTTTGTAGTCTTATGTTTACACCTGTTAGAGGAAGTTATAAATACTTTATCACATTTATAGATGATTACACACATTTTGGTTACGTTTACATAATGAGGCGCAAGTCTAACTCATTTGATAAATTTAAAGAGTTTAAGGCTGAGGTAGAACATCAAACAGGTAAACTAATAAAAAAGCTAAGATCAAATCATGGTAGAGAGTATTTCCTTGATGAATTCAATTACTACTTGGCACATTAGGGAATTGTATCATAGCTAACTACACTTGGGACTCTCCAACAGAACGGAGTAGCTGAGAGAAAAATAGAACATTGATAAAAATAGTCAGAAGTATAATGAGTCATACAACTCTTCCTATTTTCTTTTAGGGATATTCTTTGAAAACAACAACATATATTCTAAACTTGATGCCTTCCAAGTCAGTGCCTAGGACACCTTAGAAGATGTGGACTGGACACAAGCCCAAAATAAATCATCTCAAGGTATGGGGTTGTTTAACTTATATACTGACTAAGGAAAGTAAGCTAGACCTAAGATCAGAATTATGCTACTCATAGGGTGTCCAAAAGGGATAAGGGGTGGATACTTTTATCATCCCTAAGAGTAAAAGATACA
This sequence comes from Voacanga thouarsii, assembly GCA_026120185.1. Lineage (NCBI taxonomy): Eukaryota > Viridiplantae > Streptophyta > Magnoliopsida > Gentianales > Apocynaceae > Voacanga > Voacanga thouarsii. The sequence goes on from JANUWF010002074.1 coordinate 2,522,171, forward strand.
TGTTAGTACTCATGCTAGATACTTGGAGGATGAATAAAGTATATCCACTAAGGTTTAGAGTAAGGTGGAATTGGAAGAAAAGTTAAGTGATACTTCAACTTCTAGTACCCTAGTTAAGGAATTAGAAATGACACCTCCAGATATTCTTATACAAAATGAACCACGTCGTACTGGAGGATATCTAGGGTTCTAGAAAAAAGGACAATGAGAAACCTTTAAGGTAGTCATCGACTATCAGGAACAAGAGCTCACCAGATATGATGAGGCCATTACTTATATTGATTCAGACAAATGACAAATGGCAATAGATGTCGAGATTAAATCTATGCATCTCAATCAAGTCTGAAATCTTGTCACTACACCAGAAGGGATTAAACCTATAGGGTGCAAGTGGGTATACAAGAGAAAGAAATGTGCAGATGGAAAGGTGGAAACCTATAAAGTAAGGTTAGTTGCAAAAGATTATACTTAGAAAGAAATAATCAATTATGAGAACACCTTTTCACTTGTTGTCATGCTTAAGTCCATTCGCATTTTATTAGCCGTCACATGTCATTATGACAGCGAGATATGGCAAATGGATGTCAAAACAGCATTTCTTAATGACTATCTTAGTGAAGACATTTATATATGTTGAGAATATGCCCTAAAAAAATTTGTACTTATACTATTATCGTTATGTGTTTTGTAATAATATGAGGCATCTCTTTCCATAAATAGTGCGTTTATTTTTATGGTCATCAAGTACGTGACTTGGTAGTGAAATCCTTTAACAAATAGAATGACTATTCTTAAATTGTCCCTAATAGATTATTATTAGTGGAACAATAATAAATTAAGATTACTATGTTTGTGACTTGATAGCTATGTTTTACTGGTCATGGATATATGAGATATCAAGTCAAAACATAAATAAATGTTAGAGAACATTGTATTGAACATGACCCATTGTGAGAGTACTTCATGGGACATGTCATAAGTACTTTCTAGTCATAATGATATTAGAAATCCTTTAACCTGAATTCATCATAGTTTCCTAATTGATAAATTCTATATAAATAAATAAATATATATATATATATATTTTTTTTTATGCAAATGTAAATGGATTAATATTGATCAAAAAGAATTTACATGGATTTACTAGTTTACAGTCAAGGAGACTACAAACTAGTGGTTCTCAGTACAGTCCTCAAAACTAGGCACAACATTAGGGTACAAAGTAAAAATAATAGTGTACACATATGTTTTAATCTTTTTTACAATCTCCAATGGTTGGCATACCGCACCCTCAAAAATGGCCTTATTACGAGCATACCAAATGTAGTAAAAATTGACCGCCAAAGCAGTAGACTTAGCCTTAGTAAACCACGAAGTACCACAGTTGGCGCGCTTATACCACCTAAGACAAGCATTGGCCGAATTCAAAGCATTTGGTAAACTTAGCTACCTTTTCACTTCCGTCCAAATAGTAGCAGAAATTGAGCATTTGAAAAATAGATGATTAATCATTTCTGGATGTGCCTTACACAAAGGACACGACAAGTCATCAAGCCTGAACACAAGTGCATCCTTGGTCTTAAGCCTACCCTTAGCACACAACCAAAGAATGAATGAATGTTTAGGTGTCAGTCCCTGCTTCCATATAGTATTAACCTAATACACAGTCTATGCAGTTGATCTCAGATAGTCATAAGCAAGACAACTAAAAGAATTAGTACACTTGGCCCAAGAATAAAGAAGATTAGCCGCACAGTGAGTATTTCGTTCACACTCCAGGATCATGTCTCTAATTACTAAGAGTCTACGAAATAAGGGGGAATGTTCCTTGTGATGATCGATCTCCTAAACAGATCTGCCCTTCAAATAATAATAGTCCACCCATTTAACCCACAAATATTCTTCTAGGCAATCAAAGAATTCTTTGAGTCCTACAAGAAATCCCTAGCCATCCTATCCAACTGACAAATAACAGCAGATGGCATAGGGAGAATAGACAACCAGAAACACTCAACCCCTTGGAGAACAGATTAGATCAGTTGGAGGTGCCCAGCATAAGAAAGAGAATGAGCGGACCATCAGCCAATGTATGAGCCAATGCGATCAAGCAATGGTTTGTAGTAAGTAAGCCGAATTTTACCATTCATGATTGGCAAGCCAAGGTAGCAGAATGGAAATTCCCCAATAGGTATACCCGTATCTTCCAGAATATTGTCCTGATCATTGGTATGGATCCCAGCAAGATAAATATTGGACTTATCGTTATTGATTTCAAGACCCGAGCATCTTTTAAATTCTTCTAGGAGTTAAGGAGAATGTGGATAGAAGAGCAATCACCCCTCGTAAACAATATAAGGTCATCCGCAAAAGTAAGGTGAGTAATTCTTAGGTCGTTACACTTGGGATGATAGTTAAATAAAGTCCCAAATGTGTGCACTTTGACAACCCATGAGAAATATTCTAAGCAAATGATAAATAACAGGGGGGAGACCAGATCCCCTTGGTGCAAACCTTTAGCTCCAGTAAAGAAACCATGGACAGTCCCGTTGATAGCAACAGAGAACGAAGTAGTGGTCACACACTGCTCAATCCAATTCACGAAAAGAGAAGGGAACCCAAGCTTAGTAAGTAAATCCAGTAAGAAATCCCAATTAACTGAGTCATAAGCCTTCCTTAGGTCCACCTTAATTGTACATCGAGAAGAAACTCTTGTTCTACTATACATAAGCATAAGTTCCTAAACCATCAAGATATTATCAGTCATGAGTCTGTCTTGTATGAATGCTGACTGTGAAGTGTCCACAAGGTGAGGTACTACCAGTTTAAGTCTGTCAGCCAGAATCTTAGAAATAATCTTGTAGACCACGTTATAGCAAGAAATAGGTTGATAGTCACCCACCCTCTCAGCATGATCAAATTCCGGAACTAGGGTAATAATAGAATGGTTAATTTGCTTAAGAATTCGGCTAGAAGTGAGGAATTCTGAAATAGCGTTAAAAAGACTCTGCCTAATCGTACCCTAAGCTTTCTTGAAAAATACGGCAGAGTATCCATCAGGGTCGGGAGCTGTACAATCACCAATGTCCCACAGGGCTAATCTGATATCTTGGATAGTAACGTCCCTAACCAAGCCCACCTTCAAGTCATGAGGTACCATTGGACCAGCCCTAACAAAGCCCACATTGATTCCCTGGCAGTCCACCTTAATCCCAAGAAGTTTTTGGTAATAATCCACAAATTCATCAGCAAGATCCTTTGGGCTATCGGTCATGCTACCATCCTCCTTGAGAATCGAAGCGATGAAGCTCCTCTTTTTATTTATTTTGACAATGCTGAAGAAGTAACGAGAATTCTTGTTAGCATGAGCTATATACCTTTAGCAAGTTGATGGTAAAACTTCATTTCTACCTCCGCAAAACGCCATGCCTATCGTTTACACTCCTTGAAGTGTGCAATAAGATTATGATCCACAGGGTTGGCAAGTAATAGCTATTGGGCATTTAGCACAGCCTGGTTCGCTTGTTCAATACGATTAGACAGGTGAAAGAATTTCAGTTTGTTTAGTCTCCGCAAGTCACACTTTAGCATTTTCAACTGACGACAGAGGGTGAATTGGTGAAAACCCATGTATGGCCGATCCCAAACCCTTTTTACAATATTCTAGAACAATTCATGGTCAGCCCAAAGATTAAGGAACCTGAACGGACGTATTGATCCCACACTATTTTCAACCACTGGCCAAATAGCAGGACTATAATCAGAAATGCAGCCAATAGGGAAAAACTCCACTGATGCCTGGATAGAGCACTGAAACCATGCATCATTACCCATAACTCTATCAAGTTTGGACCGCACCCTAGAATTTATCCGAGTAAACTGCGGCCCGACATAGGGTAGGTCTTCCAGGCCAGTGTCAACACATAATGATGCAAAGTCCCTAATTTCCTATGTTGAAGATAATGAACCATCAAGTTTATCATCCACATGTAAATAAGAATTAAAATCCCCCATAAGGATCTTTGCCTCCGACAGCGAAGAAGATAAGTACTGAATATCCTCCCATAAACTTCTACATGCCACAACAGAATTGTAAGCATAAACAAAAGTGAAAAAAATATGTAGCATAAGAAATCTTACATGTGATGTGCATAGTAATAGCCTGAGGCGTGCAATGGAGTAATTGGACATTCACCCTTGCACCATTCCACAAGATGACAATTCTACCACCATCTGATTCTACCAAGTTATGAATAGCCGACTAATAAGACAATTTGGTTTATATAATATTGTCCAGCCCAACAATAGTCAGCTTTGTTTCCAGTAATCCGATAACGTCTACATGATGTTTAGAAGTAAACTTTTGAGCCCCGTGATGCTTGAGGGTCTTGTTAAACCCTCGAATATTCCAGCATGCTACTAATTAGTGCCTATTGGGCACCAATCAAGTCAATACTACATTGTGCATATTTCTTCCATACCAAACAAATAAATTTTGTTGCCTGAACTGTTACCTTACTGGCATTCCCCATGTCCTTTGGAGCATCATCAACACAGTCTTTAGTCCTAGTAGGAGGGACAGAATTTTTGTTTTCAAATTGTACATTCAACTATGATTTTGATTGCGATTGTTGGTGTCCCCTACGTTTTACCCTAAACCGACCTTTTCTATCCCTGATCTGGTCTCTTAGTCCAACGGTCGAGGAAGGTGCATCATGTTCAGCAACCCCACTTTGTCCTCGTTTTTCGTTGGTGGCAATTATGCCCATTCCATGCTCGTAGCACACAGGCACAGGCAGTGTACTGTGCATGCTGTAGCTGTTATCCTAAACCAAACAGTTGGCAGGTTATTTCCCTTTATCATTGCATAAATTCCTTTTCACACCAGGCGAGGGTGATCGTAGCTGTTTGTTCTGTCCAACTGGTGCAGACAAAGGCCTTGTCCATTTGTTTGTCTTTTACTTTTGCCCTATGTTAATTCTATAAGTCATGGGAGCCACCATCTGTTCCTTTCTTTTCATTTTTTCCCCCATACATGCCTCCATGACATACCCAAATCTATAGCAGAAACTACAGTAGGATGGTTCAAACTCAAATCTCACTACCTGCTACTTGATCTTACCGGATGGCAATTGAATTGGCACCACTTTCACTAGAGGCTTAGACATATCTACTTTGACCAGAACTTTAGCATATGACACACGATCAAATGTTGCAATAAGCATATCAGTCATAACTGGAATGCCAATAGCAGAGGTAATTTTACTTAAAGATCTCATGTTCCAGTAGCCCAGAGGCAAGGCTGGAAACGTGACCCATATGGGCATTATGCTCACTTAATTGAGGGAGAAATCAAATTTTGACGGCATCATCTTGATTATAAGTGAACGTCCAAACATAGCATAAGGTCCCCCACGAAGAACCTGTTGCCTGTCGGCATCCATTCTGAAGCGGAAATCAACCACCCAGAAGTATGATTGTGAAGATTGAACACCCCAATGCTTAGTAAGGTCCATGACTGCCTTCATTCCAGGAAACCTGCCCGCAAACATCCCAACAAGGCAGAAACCCAGCTTGCCCTCAGCATCCACTAAGTCCATTGCATCAATGTCAATGAGATTACCCGGGCTGGGAATATAGCTTAGTCTCATTCTATTCTGCTTCACACAGTTTCCTTTCATAATATTAGCCCAAGTACAAGTTATTTGATTGGAGTCCAAAGGTTTGAGAGGGGACAGTGGTTTCGATTGAGAGTTTGTGTTATCCCCCACAAAAGGTTCAGGAAAGACAGAGATCTCAGGAACTTCAGGGTTCATGCTCCCCACCTGGACAAACACTAGGCAAGAGGGTTTGGACGTGTTTGGGGCCTGGTGTTGGTTTACTCTGACTGGAGGGATAGATGACAGAGGGGTGGTAGGGATTGAGGAATTTGATTCGAAAAGCTGGGAGAGAGTTGGGGGGTTCACATTGGGTAGCTCCATGGACTTATCTGGTGAGCCTGCCCTGGGTAATATAGCTGATACAACCCCCTCTTTGTGACCTTGTTTATGATGTCTGGTCTGGACCATTAGGTCCAGGCCCTCAGATCAAGATAAAGACGGATATAGCCAAATAGATAGAGGGAAGATGACTGACACCTAAAGATAGGATAATGTTTTCTCGAGTTTGGTAAACTAACTAACTAACAGTCATGGAAAAAAGCTGCGAGCCGAAGGATTATAGGTGAAGAGAGAGATGGATTAGGTAAGTTTGAAATCAGACATAATTCCTAGGCAGAATACCGCATCTTAGAAACCAGCAGGGAGGGACTGATAAATTGGTATTCATATGAAAATAGTGGTTTATGAAGATCAAAGAAACCCATTTGATGGCATATCAGATGACCAGGGAGAGAGGCTAAACCAAAAGACATCAGTTGTTCCCAAACAAGAAGGATATGCACACACAACCCACTACACTCAGCCAACAATCTTCTATCCAACTGATTATCATATAATAGCACCACAGGCTAGGATATCATCGGCAGGGATACCACAAACTTATAGAAGAGTAAGGGAGGATAACAAGGGAGAAAGAAGGATAACAGTAGCACCAACCTAACCACGATCATATAGGACTCATATTATATATGCCACTAGCATAACCAAGTAACAAATGTACCACGAAAACAGTAAACTGTCCAGAGTTCATATTCGGGCAGGCAAGAGAAGTAGCATTCCAGAACAAAAACACATACAATATAGCCACACAGTGAACAAAAGCCACATAAGTAGAAACAGAGGATAACTAACCAACAAGGTAGACATTAACATTCACTGCAGCTTGAAGATCAACCATGGATATCAAGAACGAAAAGTGAACTCAAGGGAGTTGAGAGTATCTCTCTCTACATTTTTCCTTGACTTGTGATTATATCTTCAAATTCAATATCTTGACGTTATCTAAAGTTGTCATTAATCAAATAATAAAATTATACCACTGTTGGATATAGAATAAACTAGGAAGAGGAATATGATTTATAGTAAAGGAATTTGTCCCTCTCATTCTTGTGAGAGATGTCCATAGGCCCTTTAATAAGTTAGAATGTTAAAATGCATGGCCGTGCTCAAATATATCAATTTGAGATATTGATATCAATTATTAGAATAGTCTATTATGAGATCAAGAAATAGTTGATTAAGACTAATAAGGATGACATGCTCCGTGCCTTATGCTTAATTTGGATATCGTGTGACAAAATGACTAAATATAAAGTTATGATTTGGTTCAAAAAGATCACTGATCTTCATTTAATCTAAATAGCTATAATGTTTTGTTAGAAATTGTTTATAACTTATGGGCCATTTAAAAGTAATTTGGACACACTGCCAGTATTAAATGAACCTATAGGGTCACATATTAAGTGAATACGTTAGGTTATTTTTCTGGTGACGAGGTTTAATGTATCTAGAAATGTGTCTAGGTTTATCGAATGTAGAAAAATGACCAGATACAATAAATTTGGAAATATATTCATATTCGATGTATCTGGAGGATATCCAAATTATAAGAATCTGACTCAATAAATTAATTAGTTAAATTACCGAGATAATGGCAGAATCTTATCATATCTTTTTAAAATTTAATTTGAACTTAGAATAAGCTATGATAAGAGCTAGACTCCAAGAAGTTCATGTGGTTTTAAAAAAAAAAATCCAAGTCGTCTTCTTGTGGTAGACTCCTCATAAAATTTTTGTGCTTAGCCTCTCAAAACCCTAGGCGCTAACACTCCTAGGTAATGAATTAAGTTCGCCATGTGTATCCAATAGAGGACGTTAGCGCATTGCAGCGTCTGGTGATCGTTTGAAGTGCACATACACTTGAAAATCTGAAGGTAGAAGTCTTGCCTCCGGCAATATAGAGGTAATTCTGTAAACACTTTTGCGACCTAAATCGTTTAGCTTAGGTCCTCGGAAGGGATTCATGCGTATTTTTCATATTTAAGAGTCCACGAAACCTAACAGTGGTAACAGGGCAACTTGCTAAATGATTAGGTTGATTAATCTGTGTTAATCGTGTTGTTGAATATATATGATGCGTAAATTTTAGGTTCATAAAATCATCAATTTTAAATCTATCCCTTAGTCAAGTTTTAAAACATTAATCCTAAAATACACATGTGAGCAAGTATACTCATCGTAAATTAATGAGTATCAATCCTCAAAGGAACAAGTACACACTAATCACTTTTCTTTCATTGTTTAACCGACCCAAATAAAGTAAGAAAAAAATAAAAAGAAAAACTAAAGAAACATATACAACTTAAGGATGTAGGTTTATGCAATTTGGACAATTATCCTAGAAAACATGATAATGAACCAATTAACAATTCTCTCAAATAATTATTATCTTGACATCATGAAGGAATATAAAGTAAAATTCAATCATCTCACAAGTTATAATTCTACTTAGATAAATCCCACATCGTTTCCCAATCCATGGAATCCTATATTTTGATTCCATTAACAAATTTGTCAATCAAGCTAATCATAACCAAAATATGCATTAGGCACAATTCCTTAAAAACATGAAAATAGCTAATAACCATATGCTCGAGGTGAAATCAACTAATTTTTTATCACTTAGTCCTATTGTTAGTGTTATTCCATAAAGGTAATCACTTGTACCTTGTATATGATACATTTTATTTTAATAAAAGGTATTATTTATCTTACAGTTTCTTTTGTTTACTTCTGTATAAAATAACTGTGAGATAAAGTCCCTAGTACAACACTGTGTTAAGGAAATCATGATAGAGATCATGATATGAGATTCCTACTATAAGTGTTAATACTTAAATAGTCCCTAGTCGTAGTATTAATGAGATAGGACATCATTAATGCATTAAGACTAGCATGTGTTAGACCTCTTGATTTGATCAGGCGGTGGTTCTCATATCCGTGAGTATAGAGATATTCAAAGTTAACACGTGGATGCTTGTTAGTGGAACAAGTTCATTGGATGACCTAACTTTGAGATAATCACATGGATAACTATTTAGTGCCAGTGATATAATCTCAACATAGCAAATGTGCAAGTATCCTTAGACTTGAGATCTCTAAGGTACTTTGTTTGCTGAGCATTGTACTTTGATTCCAATCTCTGGAGCTCGATCAAGGGCTGCCTATGGGATGGATATTGGGTACATTATGAGATAAAGGAAAGTAGTTGAGAGGGTCAATAAATGATTCACCACTCCTAATAGTATGGGCAAATATCTCACGGCCACTTGTAGGAATTACTACTCAAGAAGTCCTTAGCTAAGGCGTTTATGTATTGGAAACAGTTCCAATTGATACACATCTAGAGTAGTGGGTTCCTGGTACAAGTATAATTGTATTCGGGCCAGAATTAATAAATATTCTGGAGGGAGCTAACACTAATTCCGTACTCCAAACCGAATGAGATATTGTATGGTGAAAGGAGTTAATTGCACTGTAGTTTGTTATTGAAGGGTTCATGTCAAGCTACTTGACTTCCTGGACTCTTGGGTTGTCATGATGTGTTGCTAGATACCGCTCATGATCTAGGAATATGCGTTTATTAATTGATGAATTAATAAACCAATACTGATTAGAATCAATATGATTAATTCTAATTAATTATGGATTATGAATCTCAAAGACGTTTGGATTAATTCATGTTCACTACTAATTGACCGAAAAACCTAATAGGTCACACACAATAGAGGATTATATACTCAAGATGTTATTTGATGACATAGTGGGGTTTATTGCGAGAAAGAGAAGTTGATGTGACCAAATTATAATTAATTATAATTTATGGACCAATTTGTAATTCTATGAACTTGAGGGGTACCAATTACACATTAGAGAATTCTAATTGTTTAGAATTCTTAGATGTGGTGTTTTGTTGAGATTTTCGGGTGCTTTATAGGTCACACAAGAAAAATAAAACATGAAAACCAAAGAACACATGAAACAACTCTACAAAAACTAAGGGGCACACAAGAGAATCATCTTTTGTTCTCTTCTCTCTCTCTCTCTCGTGTGAGTCTCTCCAAGAGAACACCAAGGCTCTTCTTCTTCTTCTTCTTCTTCTTCTTCTTCTTCTTCTTCTTCTTCTTCTTCTTCTTCTTCTTCTTCTTCTTTCTTTGATTTCGCTAAACAAGAAGAACAAAGAAGAAAAACCCCAGCCACCATTGTTGTTTTCTCCTAGCATAGAAAATATTGGTACTTGAGTGTGATCCTTCGTGTAGATTTCTATTAGAGATAATCACACACTATGATTATAGCGGTTGGACATACAATTCTCATGGTGATTCTTCAAGAGGATTGCTGGATCACGCCACAATTATCATACTTGAAGAAGGAAAGTTTTGTTTTTCACACAAACAAAAAAAGGTAAAAGTTGTTATCTTTGTTTCTTTGTTTTATATATATATGTCTTGTTTTCTACACATATGCGGATCCTGGGATAGTATCTCGTTTTATTCTTCCACTGTGCCGTATATGATACGCGAGAGATACCCAACACCTAAAACCTTAACTTCATCACTTAAGTCCATTAAGGTTAGACAAATAAAAAATCAATGCAACGAAACTCTAACATCGTCGTCTCAAGTCAATTAGAAGAACTTGCATCAATAACTAATGAAATCAAGTAAACAAATACCAAAATGACAAAGAATTGATCAAATAACTAAATTAACACAAAATCATGATTTCCAAAATAATGTTAAATTACAATAAAAGCATTGAATGCATCATTGTTAAAGAAAAAGAAGACAAAGAGAAAAGAAAACACTCATAGACAAGTCACTTTCTTCTTCCTTGAAGATTTCCTTTGAATAATCCTCCTTGACTTGGGTGAACACCTCTATCAATAAGATAATTAGAAATCTTGCCCTTTAATTCACCTTTCTAAGTTATATATATCAAACCCTTGTGTTCTCTTGTGCTTTTATAGGCCTCTTGGATGCCAATTTCGTGGCTAGGAAAGTCTTGGCCTAGTAGGAATAAGAAAAAACCAAAATCATTGGATAAGCTCTAATTTCGTATACAGGATTTCTGCCTCCAAGCATACCTGGTGCCAGGTGCACTCTGTTCTTCCTCTGTTTTTTGCCATCTCTCCTTGGCAGACAAAATGGACTCGGCACCAAGTACACTTGCGAGACCTGGCACCAAGTATGTTCTAGAAAACCCTTGAAGCTTACTTAAACTCTGTCGCTGGAGCAAAATGGACCTGGTGCACAATCCACTGGCTGGGCCTGGCACCAGGTACATTCTAGTTCTGTGCATTTTTTGCTCGATTTCAACTTAAATCTACACATATTTGCCAAAAATACCATTTACAAGCAAAATATCAAATAGGAATGAATATGCCTAGTTATTACAACAAATGTATCTTAAAACAACCTCAAATAACTAGGAAAAGAATGGTGATTTTAACCTTATCACATACCCAAACACTTGAACATTTACTTGTCCTTAAGGAAAACACTTTCGTCCAAGAAAAATTATCGAGAAAACACAAGTTTTTTTCTCATTCAAAAGTTTCTTCATCATAGAAAAGATCATGTCTTCTTTTCAGACTTTAAATACAACCCTTGTCATTCATACCCTCTGAAAACAATTTCAAACTTTGAAACATTGGACAAGACATCACAAAACACTTGAAGTCAAATTAATCAAGTGCATACCTTAGTCTAAGAAAATTATTTCACTCTTCAAGTAAAAATATAGATAACATAAATCACATAAGTGAAGCCATCTACCAACTCAAGCATTATAAATCCAAAAATTACACACTCAAGTTATGATGTGAGGAAAGCACTCCAATTTTTTCCCTCAAAATTTTTCAATGACTTAGGGAATTGATAGCCTAAAGTGCATGGATTCTCTTCACACACCGTATTATTCCCCTTTACAGTCATCACTCATCATATTTTCACCAATTCTTTCTTTCGTTCTTTGCTCTTTCTTGCCTTTTTACCTTTGGGATAGCCTCAAGAGAATGCCCCGAATAACTTCTACTTCTTCCCATATTGACCAATTTTTCAGCTAAAAGTCTTCAAAGATCGCCAATAAGAGCATTTTTTTTTTCTCAATTCACACCAACAATAGTGTGGTTTCCACTTCATTATTTTTCTCTTCAACTCAAATAAATTTTTTTTCAACATTCTCCTCAATCTTTCCTCTCAAATATCTTTTTTCTACTCATATTTTTTTCATCATGACTCAAAGCTAGCAAAATTTAAACTCATAATAGAAGAATTAGCCAATAAACTCTTCCCATATTCATCATATCTTCTATATTTTAACTAGAGAAGTTAAATAACATTCAAACACCAATGCATAAATAAGATTAATCAAAATTCTCAAGTCTTGACAAATATCTTTTCCAATAAAACCAATTTCATCAAACTCCACCTAATAAATGACAAAACTCATATCTAAGTAAGAAAAAGAATTACAACCTTGCTTAACAATAAAACCACTAAAATTTTTGAAAAATTTTCACAAAAATGATATGGAAATATTTCTTCAACCTCATTCTCCCCCCCCCCCACACACACACACACTTAAACTGGACATTGTCCTCAATGGCCAAAGATAGAACAATAAAAGTACAGCAAAGAAGACTAAAATGAATAAAGAACGAGAAGAAAGTAAAGAAGATACTGTCATGATGGAGTAGCTCCAATTTTCCAAATATTGTGCTCAAAACAAAATTGTTTCTCAATTTCAAAATTTTCTAAAGTAGCTCAATACCAAGAAAACACCAAGATAATTGATAAAAAACTTGGACAAAGAATATCACCAAACCACTCCCCCATACTTAAATTGGACAATGTCCTCATTGGCAAAGAATTAACACATTAACGCATCTCCAAAGAGACCAAAAATAATAAAGGAGTAGAGAGTTTAAGCAATACTTTCCAAGTGTAATAAAGTGTCAATAGATATCAAAACTGGAAATAGAGAGAAAGGCTTGTTCAAGAGGACTCTATTTCTACCTATAAAACAAAACACAAATAAAAGTATAAGGAAAATAATAAAAAAATAAAAACACACCAAAAAAAAAAATACTAAAAAATCCTAAGAAAGCAAATAAAGACACGACTTACTTCCTCACACTTAAGATGGAAAATATTTTCCTTATTTGGGGGAAATAATACCTAACAACTAAAAATGGAACTTATATAAAACAAAAGAATGACCAAAAGACCTAAAGAAACCCAAATTCAAAACAAATCCAAAACACATAAAAAAAACACTCTTTCCATTCATCATGTTTCCTCATGAAACCTTTGTAAAAGAAATTAATGCTCAATGAAAAAGGTAGGCATGATGAAAGTAGAAATAAGAGAGGATTTTGAAAAATGGAGGGTTTATGAAAAATATTAATTGCAATGAATGTAAATGCATGACTCTCTGTTTGTAACACCTTTTTAGACATACAAATCAAGTTCCCAACACCAAGATGTAAATTGTGTCTAAAAAGTGCATAAATATTTGACTCACCACTTATTCCTTCAAAAGATTTGTCACAATTAAAATTCCCCTTAAAACTTAGCAATTGAGTTCTTAAAGATGGGATCAAGAAATCAGTACTTTTTGACATATCTACAAAAACTAAGCTACCTCCCTTTGAATGGGGTGAAGGGTAGAAATGACCACCATCCTCCAAGGACTTCTTACGATGTAGCATTGAAAGATCCAACTCCTTGAGGCATGTTAAATTCAACACATCATCATTTGGACCCTTGTCCTTCAAGCATAGAGAGAATCTAAGAAATCATGTGACAAAGAGATATTAGAATTATAAGTACATAGAGTAGAATCGAATACTTGTTTTGCCACATCATGCAATTGTCCTCCATAGCCTCTCCTCTTTTTTTAATGGTCAATTTTACGGGCCAGTATAAACTCATGAGTCTCCTCAACAATCTTAGCTAATTGTGTCCTTTCATCGCACAATCGTTGGGAAGCTCTTCCTGCCACTAAACGGATGAATTTTTATTGACAACAAAAAAATTCACTAATGCTTCTAATGACGTCTCACTAAAAACATCAATATAAGCTTGTAACTTTGCCAATATATCATCAATGTAATTCCATTAATCTTGTACCCAAAAATAATTGCCCATGATGATGTCAACCTTGCACTCAAAGAAAAACAAAAATTAAATTGAAATAAAAATAAAACAACAAAAAATAATAGAAAAACAAAGAAAAGAAAAACATACACATTAGATATATTCACAAACTATATAAATACAAAAGTTAGTGGTATTTATAAATACAACATAAACTAAGCCAGTAAATTTAGTCACACAGTGTTGCAAACAACAAGATATAGCATACAAAGAACATATATACATATTCACATATTTACATATAAACATGGTTAAATCAACAAAATCCAAACTTTCATGATATTGTTCCCTGGCAAAGGCGCCAAAAACGTTATGCGTAAATTTTAAGTGCATAAAATCATCAATTTTAAATCCATCCCTTAGTCAAGTTTTAATTAAAATATTAATCCCAAAATACACATGTGAGCAAGTATACTCATCGCAAGTATAGTATAGGAAATTAACAAGTATCGATCCTCAAAGAAACAAGTACACATTAATCATTTTTTTTCCATTATTCAACCGACCCAAATAAAGTGAGAAAATAATAAAAAGAAAAACTAAAGAAACATATACAACTCAAGGATGTAGGTTTATGCAATTTAGACAATTATTCTAAAAAACATGACAATGAACCAATTAGCAAATCTCTCAACTAATTATCATCTTGGCATCATAAAGGAATATAAAGTAAAATTCAATCATCTCACAAGTCATGATTCTACTTAGATAAATCCCACTTCGTTTCCCAATCAATGGAATCCTATATTTTGATTACATTAACAGATTTGCCAATCAAGCTAATCATAACCGAAATATGCATTAGGCTGAATTCCTTATAAACCTGAAATTAGCTAATAACCCTTTACTCGAGGTGAAATCAACTAGTCTTTGATCACTTACTCCTATAATCTAAACTTCATCACTCAAGTCCATTAAGATTAGACAAATTAGAAATCAATGCAATGAAACTCCTAATATCATCGTATCAAGTCAATTAGAAGAACTCGCATCAATAACCAATGAACTCAAGAAAATAAATACCAAAGATTACAAAGAATTGATCAAATAACTAATTAACAGAAAATCATGATTTCCAAAATAATGTTAAATTATAATAAAAGTATTGAATACATCATTGCTAAAGAAAAAGAAGATAAAGAGAAAAGAAAGCACTCATAGACAAGCCTCTTTCTTCTTCCTTGAAGACTTCCTTTGAACAATCCTCCTTGACTTAGGTGAACACCTTCTTCAATGAGAGAATTAGAATTTTTGCCCTTTAATTCACCTCTCTAAGTTGTATATATCAAACCCTTATGTTCTCTTGTGCTTTTATAGGCCTCTTAGATGCTAATTTCGTGGTTGGGAAAGCCTTGGACGAGTAGGAATAGGAAAATACCAAAATCATTGGATAAGACCTAATTCCGCGTACAGAATTTTCGCCCCCAAAGCATACCTGGTGCGGGTACCTTCGACCCACCAGGCGCCAAGTGCACTCTGCTCTTCCTATGTTTTGCTTTATTTTTAGCCGTTTCTCCTTGGCAAACAGAATGGACCCAATACCAGGTACACTTGTCAGACCTGGCACCAAGTCTGTTCTAGAAAACCCCTGAGGCTTGCTCAAACTCTGCCGCTGGAGGAGAATGGACCTGACGCCCAGTCCATTGGCTGGGCCTGGTACTTGCTCAAATTCTAGTTCTGCGCACTTTCTACTCGATTTTAACTTAAATCTGCACATATTTGCCAAAAACACCTTTTACAATAAAAATGTCAAATAGGAAGGAATATCCCTAGTTATTACAACAAATGTATCTTAAAACAACCTCAAATAATTAGGAAAAGAATGGTGATTTTAACCCCTATCAGTATATATGATATATATGTGAATGAATGAATTTTGTTTAATTTGAATGGTGTATATCAGCATGTTTATATGATTACTCTCTCCGTCCCACTAAAATTGACAGTGATTGACTTGGAACGAGATTTTATACAAAAGTAGAAGTTAGAATATAATAATAATAGAGTGTAA
Source organism: Voacanga thouarsii (assembly GCA_026120185.1). NCBI lineage: Eukaryota > Viridiplantae > Streptophyta > Magnoliopsida > Gentianales > Apocynaceae > Voacanga > Voacanga thouarsii. The sequence continues at coordinate 2,538,340 of JANUWF010002074.1, forward strand.
TATAATATAATAAAAGTAAGAAATATGTACACCCCACAATACTTTATGTCAAATCTAAGTATATAAAAATAATATATATGGGATATATTAATTATTTTATAATAAATTCTATAGCAAAAACTTTTATTTTAAGAAAATTGTCAATTTTTTTGAGACAACCCAAAATAGTAAGTATGTTAATTTTATTGGGACATAGGCAATATAATTTTATATGTATTCTATATAAGTGTTATTTTAGAATACTTAGCATGCGAATTTGCCTGAAATTAAGTTTATATTGTGTATCTAAACTGTTCGATCAGATTAGATTATTTGCAGATTATCTGTAAACTGATCTGTTTTAATATGATATAGTATCGTTAAAATGCTATCTGTTTTAATATGTTGCAAAATATTTGTATTAATCTACCATGATAATTTGTTATCTATATTAATATGGTAACTCACGGCGATTATTACTATGGGGTCCGAACATTAATCTGATTAATATTTCAAAATCGGAAGGCAAAATCTAATTCAATGAGAGAAGGAAAAATGGTTTTTCCTTCTAGGGGTGCTACCCCTTGGAACCCCACCTAGCTATTCGTTGCGTGTTATTCATTAGCATATTTTGATTGTAGTTGTGGATTGTTAATACGTAAATTTTGGATATATAAAATCATCAATTTTAAATCCATCCCCGGATCAAGTTTTAATTAAAACATTAATCCCAAAATACACATATAAGCAATTATACTCATCCCAAGCACAGTATAGGGAATTAACAAATATCGATCCTCAAAGGAACAAGTACACACTAATTATTTTTCATTCATTGTTTAACCGACCCAAATAAAGTGAAAAATAATAAAAAGAAAAACTAAAGAAACATATACAACTCAAAGATATAGGTTTATGCAATTTAGATAAGTATCCTAGAAAACATGACAACAAATACTTAGCCAAAATCACAATCAATTATCATCTTAGTCTCATGATGGATTTAATATTGATCCACTTCATTCGCAATCCACAGAATCACTATCTTCTTGTTAAATTAGTGAACATATTCTGTCTCGACTAACTTATCCAAAAGATACATTAAAATCAATCCTCATATAAACCCCTATATTCTAGCAATCATCAACTAACCTTTTATTACCAATGTTCAAGACAATTAACCCCTTTTTCAAGCAAGTTAAGAGATAACAAATATGAAATTAATTAATTGAAGCCAGTATCAACCCCCTTTTCAAGTAAGTTAATAACAAAACCCAATCAACCAACTCCGTAAGGAAAATGAGTAATCAAATACCAAGAACAATAATCAATTGATCAAGTAGATAAATTGATGCAAAAATCATGAATCCCAAAATATTGATACAATGAAAACATTTAATACATCATTGTTAAAGTAAAAGACGATAAAGATAAAAGCAAGCACTCATAGACAAGCCTCTTTCTTCTTCCTTGAAGACTCCCTTTGAACAATCCTCCTTGCCTTGGGTGAATTCCTCCTTCAATGAGAGAATCAAAATTTATGTACTTTAATTCACCTCTATTGGTTGTATATCTCAAACCCTTGTGTTCTTTTATGCTTTTATAGGCCTCTTGGATGCCTATTTTGTGGTTGAGGAAGTTTTGGCCGAGTAGGAATAGGAAAATACCAAAATCCTTGGATAGGCCCTAATTCCACGTACAGAATTTCCACCTCCAAAACCTACCTGGTGCTAGGTACCTTCGACCCATCTGGTGCCAGGTATACTCTGTTCTTCCTCTGTTTTTTGCCGTTTCTTTCTTAGTAGGCAGAATAGACCCCGCACCAAGTACATTTACCAAACTGGCGCTAGGTCTAGTCTGGAAAATTCCCTGAAGCTCGTTCAATTTCTACTATTGGACAGAATGGACCCGGCGCCTGGTCTACTGCTTGGGCCTATCGCCAAGTACATTCTGGTTCTGTGCACTTTCTACTCGATTTTAACTTAAATCTGTACATATTTGCCAAAAACACCTTTTACAAGCAAAACATCAAATAGGAAGGAATATACCTAGTTATTACAACAAATGTCTTAAAACAACCTCAAATAACTAGAAAAAGAATAGGGATTTTAACCATGATCAATACCCCCACACTTGAACATTTGCTTGTCCTCAAGCAAAACACGTTTATCCAAGAAAAATTATCAAGACAACACAAGGTTTTCTTCTCATTCCAATGGTTTCTTCATCATACCAAAGATCATGTCTTCATTTCAAACTTTAGATACAGCCCTTGTCATTCATACCTTTTGAAAACAATTTCAAACCTTGAAACATTGGCCAAGACATCACAAAACTCTTGAAGTCAAATTAATCAAGTGCATACTTTAGTCTAAAAAAGTTATTTTACTTTTCAAGTAAAAATATAGATAACATGAATCACATAAGTTAAGCTATCTACCAACTCAAGCATTATAAATCCAAAAATTACACACTTAAGTTATGATGTGAGGAAAGCACTCAAAAAAAATTTTTCTCTCAAAATGTTTTTCAATAACTTAGGGAATCGATAGCCTCAAGTGCATGGATTTCTCTTTTAGACACCGTATTGGCCCTCTTTACAGTCATCACTCATCATTTTTTTCACAATTCTTTTTCTATGCTCTAGTTTACTTTTTTGCCTTCAGGGTAGCCTCAAGAGAATGCATCGAATACACTTGCAACTTCTCCCCATATTAACCCCCTTTTCAGCTAAAGGTCTTCAAAGATCATCAATAAGAGCCTTTTCTCTAATTCACACCAACAACAGTGTTGTTTTCACTCATTGTTTTTCTCTTCAACTTAAATCAATTTTTTTTTTTCAATATTCTCCTCAATCTTTCCTCTCAAAGATTCTTTTTTCAACTCACATTTTACCATCATAACTCAATGCTAGCAAAATTTAAACTCATAATACAAAAGCTAGCCAATAATTCTTCCCATATTCATCATATCTTCTATATTTCAACTAGATGAGTCAAATAACATTCGAACACCAATACATAACCAAGATTAATCAAAATTCTCAAATCTTGACATATATATTTTCTAGTAAAACAATTTCATCAAATTCCATCTAATGAATAACAAAACTCATATTCAAGTAAGAAAAAGAATTAGAACCTTACTTAACAATGAAACCACTGAAATTTTTGAAAAAATTATCACAAATCACAAACTATATTCATCAAATTCATATGGAAAACTATTTCTTTAACCTTTATTCTCCACCCCCCCCCCACACTTGAACTGGACATTATCCTCAATGGCCAAAGATAAAATAATAAAAGTACAGCCAAGAAGACCAGGAAGAAAAAAAAAAGAAGAATAAAGTGAAAAAAAATACTTCTATTACATTGTTGTGTCATCAAGTTGAATCCATCTCAAGAAGAGATCAATACAGGAGTACCTACTAAAAGCAAAGAAACAAAAGAAAGAAAACATAAATCTAGAAAAAGAAACTAAAATAAACAAAATAGCTACATGGTTCATAAAAAAAATGAATGTAAAAATGCTAAAGAGGAATAACATGCATGCGATCTGAAACAAGGATCATGGTTCACAGAGAAAAACATCGACATAAGCCAAAGTGTCTAATGTCTCCCTAAAATAATGTTGTACCCAATTTTTAGTAACCTTAAAAGTACCATTATCCGAGCGCGAAACTTCTGGTGTACCAAAAGGATAAACCTTAGTTACCACATATGGTCCAGACCACCTTGATTTCAATTTTCCCGAAAAGATATGCAAGTGAGAGTTAAATAGCAACACTTGGTCCCCTTCTTTAAACTCCTGAAATTGAGAAATATGTTTGTCATGCCACCACTTTACCTTTTCCTTGTAGATGAGAGAATTATCGTAGGCAGACAGGCACAATTCGTCCAAGGCATTCAAGTGATGTAACCTAGCTTGTCCAACACGATCAAGATCAAAGTTAACAAGTTTAATAGCCCAATAAGCTTTGTGTTCAATCTCTACCGGTAAATGACAAGATTTCCCTTATACCAATCGATAAAGGGTAGTACCAAGGGGAGTTTTAAAAGCTGTCCTATAAGCTCAAAGAGTATCATCTAGCTTCAAACTCCAATCCTTCCTTGTATGATTAACCACATTTTCCAAGATTCTTTTTAATTCTCTATTGACCACCTCAACTTGTCCACTTCTTTGGAGATGATAGGGGGTAGCCAACTTATGAGTAATCCCTAAATGTTTGAGAACCTTATCTAATTCGGAATTACAAAAGTGGGTTCCTCCATCACTAATAAGCACCTTAGGGACTCCAAACCGGGTGAAAAGGGTTTTTAGAAATTTTACAACAATCCGTGCATCATTAGTCGGCAAGGCTTGCGCCTTAACCCACTTTGATACATACTCAACTGCAACTAAGATGTATTTGCTACCCAAAGAACTAGGAAAAGGGCCTATGAAGTCAATCCCCCAACAATCAAAAATTTCACAAGCTTGAAAAATTTATAATGGCATCTCATTAGATTTAGAGATGTTACCTGTAGATTGACACCTATCACAACTTTGAACAAACTTGTAAGAGTCCTTGAAGAGTGTAGGCCAATAAAAACCAGACTTAAGTACCTTTTTGGCAGTGCTGCTAGCTTGGTAGTGGCCTCCCGTGGGTCCTTCATGATAATACTTCAAGATATTGATGCTTTTCATAGAATCCATGCACTTTCGAATGATTTGATCAGCACAACATCGGAACAAGTACGATCTTCCCAGAAGTAATGCTCAACCTAGGAGAGGAATTTCTTCTTTTGTTGGGCATTGAAGTCTTCCGGAAAAATTCCTGCAACTAAGTAATTAGCAAAATCCGTATACCAAGGTAATTGAGAAATCTCACCATCAACAAGTAAAAGTTGTTCATCTGGGAAGGTGTCATTGATATCTCCCTCGGCCAATGACTCATGTTTGGGATTCTCCAACCTAGACAAGTGATCCGTAGCTAAATTTTCTACTATTTTTTTGTCCCTAATTTCCAAGTCAAATTCCTGCAACAAGAAAACTCATCTTATCAATCTTGGTTTAGAATCATGCTTATATAGTAGGTACTAAAGGGTGGAATGATCCATATACACAATGACTTTAGACAAAACCAGATAAGAACGAAATTTATCAAAAGTAAACACTATTGCAAATAACTCTTTCTCCGTTGTGGTGTAGTTCTCTTGTGCCGCCGTAAGAGTTTTGCTTGCATAGTAAATTGACCGGAAGTGCTTATTCCTCTTTTGTCCAAGCACTACGCCCACTGCATAGTCACTTACATCACACATTAGTTCAAAAGGAAGAGACCAATCCAGTGCAATTAAAATAGGAGAATTAATCAGTTTTGTTTTAAGCACATTAAAAGCATTGAGACATTTTTCATCAAAATCGAAAATAGCATCTTTTTCAAGCAAAGAAGTTGGGGGTTTAGAAATCATTGAGAAATCTAAGATAAACCTCCTATTAAAACCAGCATGCCCAAGAAAGTTTTGAATTGCCTTTACGGAAGTCGGAGAAGGGAGTTTCTCAATTGCCTCAATTTTGGCCCTATCAACCTCAATATATTTTCTTGAAATCTTATGTTCCAATACTATGCCTTCTTGCACCATGAAGTGGCATTTTTCCCAATTAAGCAAAAAGTCAGTCTCTTCACACCGTTGGAGGACTTTTTCTAAATTGGTCAAACACAAATCAAATGAATCACCAAAAATAAAGAAATCATCCATAAATACCTCCATGATATCTCCCACAAGCCCATAAAAAATAGCCATCATACATTATTGGAATGTTCCGGGACCATTGCAGTGACTAAAAGGCATACGTCGATATGCAAAAGTACCAAAAGGGCATGTAAAGGTAGTCTTCTCTTGATCCTCTGGTGCTATGGGAATTTGAAAGTATCCAGAAAAACCATCAAAGAAGCAATAAAACTCATGTTCAGATAACCTTTCTAACATTTGGTCAATGAAAGGGAGAGCAAAATGGTCTTTTCTAGTTGCCTCATTCAATTTTCTATAGTCAATGCACACCCTCCAACCGGTTACTAATCTCATTGGGATCAACTCATTTTTTTCATTAGGGCTCACAGTCGTTCCTCCCTTCTTTGGTACCACTTGTGTTGGACTAACCTAAATACTATCATAAATAGGGTAAATGATGCCGGAATCTAAGAGTTTAATTATCTTACCTTTTACCACATCACTCATGTTTAGGTTCAACCTACGTTGGGGTTGCACTATAAGTTTGGCTTCTTCTTCCAACAAGATTTTATGAGTACAAAACGAAAGGCTAATTCTCTTAATATCTGTAATTTTCCATGCAATCACTCCCTTATATTTTTCTAATAGACTTACCAATTTGGTCTTTTGGTCATAGGTAAGGTCTTTAGCAATGATCATGGGCAGCTTTTCACCTCTTTCCAAAAACACAAATTCTAAGTGCTCAGGGAGGTCTTTCAAATTTAATTCTGGTGGTTCCTCAATAGATGACAACATCCTTCCCAAACTGCCTTTTTCTATTTCCTCAAAATTTTCCAACCTATGGCCCTCAATTGAGTCCTCCAAATATACAATAGATTGTTCTATATAACCATGGACAAATGATTCCTACACAAAGTCAAAGATAAGTTTATCAAGAATATCAATCCTTGGATAAGAATTATCATAAGAACTAGGATGTTGCATGCTTTTGTGGATTTTTATAATGACTTCCTCGTCCCCAACCCTAAGTATTAGTTTTCCTCCATGAACATCAATTAAAGCTTTAGCAATTGCTAAAAAAGGTTGACCTAGGATTAAAGGAACTTTAGAATCTTCATCCATGTCAAGAATTACAAAATTCACAGGGAATATGAATTTATCCACTTTAACCAAGGCATCTTCAATTATTCCTTTAGGATATTTAATCGATCAATCCGTAAGTTGAATACTCATACTAGTGGGTATGGGTTCACCTAGGGCTAGCTTTTCAAAAGTTTTATAAGGTAATAGATTAATACTAGCACCTAGGTCAGCTAAAGCATTACAAAATGTAAGAGTATCAACAAGACAAGGAATAGAAAAACTTCCTAGATCACTTTCTTTTCGGGGCATCGTCCATTGGTCCTACAAGATAGCTGAACACTCTTCATTTAATACCACAATGGATAATTCTTCCAACCTTCTTCTGTTTACAAGCATACTTTTGAAAAATTTTGCATATTTAGGCATGTGCACTAAGGCTTCACTAAATGGAATATTTATATGTAGTTGTTTGAAGATTTCCAAAATTTTGTCAAATTGGGCAACTTTTTTTGCTTTGTGTGTGCGAGTGGAGTAGGGTATCGGTGGCTGAAAATCTAGTTTTTTAGGTTATTGTTCGAAAGGTTCAATAATAGGGGTTGGTTCCGGCCCATCTTCTTTAGATGGTATCGGTTTCATGCTGGGATTTGGTAGCTCCTTACCACTCCTTAGGGTAATGGTAGCTGAATCATGTTTCACTTCTACCCCTATTGGTGACTTTGTCACTAAATCTGTTACAAACCAAATTTTCCTTTCCATATTTCTAACCATGCCCTTAAATTTTTCCAGTATGTCTTCTAGCTCAAAAAAAATGCTTAGTTACATAGGTGGCAAATTTTTCCAACACCCCTTCTAAGGCAATAGAGTCGGATGAATGAGATGTCATTCCGTGAGATATGTTACGCAACCGTCTCAAGCTCCAATTGGCCATCTTACCTATATAACATAGCTAGTTAGCATCATATCATAATATGAAATCAAGTTAGTTAGGTAAGGTACATGTTTCACAAAATAAGTTACAAGGAGTTACAGCATACAGAGACAAGTATACAAGAAAATAAAATATAGCACCTAGTCATACAAGGAACATATAAACATATTAACATGGTTAAATCACCAAAATTCAAGCTTTCATGATATTGTTCCCTGGCAACGACGCCAAAAACTTGATACGTAAATTTTGGGTATATAAAATCATCAATTTTAAATCTATCCCTTAATTAAGTTTTAATTAAAACATTAATCCCAAAATACACATATGAGCAATTATACTCATCGCAAGTATAGTATAGAGAATTAACGAGTATCGATCCTTAAAGGAACAAGTATACACTAATCACTTTTCATTCATTGTTTAACTGACCCAAATAAAGTGAGAAAATAATAAAAAGAAAAACTAAAGAAACATATACAACTCAAAGATATAGGTTTATGCAATTTGGACAAGTATCTTAGAAAACATGACAATGAATCACTTATCCAAAATCACAATCAATTATCATCCCGGTCTCATGAAAGATTTAATATAGACCCACTTCGTTTACAATTTATGAAATCACTATCTTCTAGTTAAATTAGTAACCATATTCTGTCTCAACTAACTTATCCAAAAGATGCATTAAAATCAATCCTCATATAAACCCCTATATTCTAGGTGATTTAAGGCATGAAATTAGTCAATGAAACCATATTCTAGCAATCATCAACTAACGTTTGATTGCCAATGTTCTAGATAATTAACCCCTTTTCAAGAAAGTTAAGAGATAACAAATATGAAATTAATTAATTGAAGCCAGTATCAACCCCCTTTTCAAGCAAGTTAATAACAAAACTCAATCAACTAACTCCGTAAGGAAAACCAGTAATCAAATACAAAAAACAACAATCAATTGATTCATGAGTTAAATTGATGCATAAATCATAAATCCCAAAATATTGCTAAATTACAATGAAAACATTAAATACATCATTGTTAATGGAAAAGACAACAAAGAGAAAGAAAAAAAAAAAAAAAGCACTCATAGACAAACCACTTTCTTCTTCCTTGAAGACTCCCTTTGAACAATCCTCTTTACCTTGGGTGAATTCCTCCTTCAATGAGAGAATCAAAATTTCTACACTTTAATTCACCTCTCATGGTTGTATATCTCAAGCTCTTGTGTTCTCTTATACTTTTATAGGCCTCTTGGATGCCTATTTTGTGGTTGAGAAAGTCTTGGCCGAGTTGGAATAGGAAAATACCAAAATCCTTAGATAAGCCCGAATTTCACGTACAGAATTTCCGCCTCCAGAACTTACTTGGCACCAAGTACCTTCAACCCACCTGGCACCAGGTACACACTGTTCTTCCTTTGTTTTGCTCTGTTTTTGGCAATCTCTTTCTTGGCAGGTAGAATGGACCCGACACCAAGTATATTTGCCAGACCTAGCACCAGGTCCGGTTTAGAAAAATCCCTAAAGCTCGTTCAATTTCTGCTACTGGACAGAATGGACCCGGCGTTTAGTCCACTTACTGGGCCTGGCACCAGGTGCATTTTGGTTTGTGCACTTTCTGCTTGATTTTAACGTAAATCTGCATATATTTGCCAAAAACACCTTTTATAAGTAAAATGTCAAATAGGAAGGAATATGCCTAGTTATTACAACAATGTATCTTAAAACAACATCAAATAACTAGGAAAAGAATGGTGATTTAAACCCCTATCAATACCCTTACAATTGAACATTTTCTTGTCCTCATCAATTTTAAATCCATCCCTTAATTATGTTTTAATTAAAACATTAATCCCAAAATAGATATATGAGCAAGTATACTCATCGCAAGCATTGTATAGGAAATTAACGTGTATCAATCCTCAAAGGAACAAGTACACACTAATCACTTTTCATTCATTGTTTAACCGACCCAAATAAAATGATAAAAGAATTATAAAAAAATAAAGAAATATATACAACTCAATAATATGAAAAAATATGTAATTAGACAAATATTCTAGAAAACATGACTATGAACCACTTAGCAATTATCACAATCAATTAATATTTTGGTCTCATGAAGGATTTAATATAGACCCACTTCTTTTGTAATCCATGGAATCACGACCTTCTAGTTATATTAGTGAACATATTCTGTCTTGACTAACTTATCCACACGATGCATTGAAATCAATCCTCATATAAACCCCTATATTCTAGGTGATTTAAAGTATGAAATTAATCAACGAATCCATATTCTAGCAATTATCAACTAACCTCTGATTACCAATGTTCTAAATAATTAACCTCTTTTTCAAGCAAGTTAACAGATAACAAATATGAAACTATTTAATTGAAGTCATTACCAACCTTTTTTTCAAGCAAGTTAATAACAAAACTCAATCAACCAACTCCATAAGGAAAACAAATAATCAAATACCAAAAATAATAATCAATTGATCAAAAGACTAAGTTAATCAATAAATCATGAATCACACGAACAATGTCAAATTACAATGGACATATTTAATACATTATTGTTTAAGGAAAAGAAAACAAAGGTAAAAGAAAGCACTCATAGACAAAAATGTCAGTCCTAAGTTTGGAAGTTCTAGCTGGAGGGAAGTATTTAGCTAAGAATTTTTCAGCTAACATATTCCAAGTAATAATGGATCCGGTGGACAAAGATTTTAGCAGTGATTTTGCTTGATCTCTCAAGGAAAAAGGGAAGTGTCTTAGTTTGATTGTATCCTCAAAAACACCATTCATCTTAAATATGTCACATATCTTTAGAAAGCTCGCAAGGTGGGCATTGGGATCTTCCTCAGGTAATCCATCAAATTTGACCATATTTGGGATCATTTGAATCACATTAGGTTTTATCTCAAAATTGTTGGCCTCTATCCTAGGCCATGCGATACTAAAGCCTATACCTGAGATTGCTGATTTTACAAAGTCATTCATAACCTGCCTGTTAGCTCCACTGTTAACCCCATCGTTGTGTTGATTTACTTCTATTACTTTCTTTACCCTTTCACTTATAACCTTTCGGTCCTTAGTAAGAGTTCTCTCGATTTCCGGATCATGGTCGACTATCTCAGCTTTGGATCATCTGGTCATAAACTAAGAGCAGGGTCTACAAAAGACAGAAAATTTTTAAGATTATAGAAATTTACAAGTTAAACAGTTAGGTTACGTTTATAAATTAAGTTACAAGGAATTCCAACATACAGAGACATTAAAGTACAAGTATTCAAGAAAACAAAATACAGCACATAGTTATACAAGGAACACATATAAATAGTCACATATTAACATATTAACATGGTTAAATTAACAAAATTCAAGCTTTCATGATATTGTTCACCAGCAACGGCGCAAAAAACTTGATGCGTAAATTTTGGGTGTATAAAATCATCAATTTTAAATTCATCCCTCAATCAAGTTTTAACTAAAACATTAATCCCAAAATACACATGTGAGCAAGTATACTCATCGCCAGCATAGTATAGAAAATTAACGAGTATCGATCCTCAAAGGAACAAGTACACACTAATCACTTTTCATTCATTGTTTAACCAACCTAAATAAAGTGATAAAATAATAAAAAATAAAAATATATATACAACTCAAGTAAGATAAATATTCTTGAAAACATGACTATGAACCACTTAGCAATTATCACAATCAATTATTATCTTGGTCACATGAAGGATTTAATATAGACCCACTTCGTTTGCAATCCATGGAATCACTACCTTCTACATAAATTAATGAACATATTCTATCTCAACTAACTTATCCACAAGATGCATTAAAATCAATCCTCATATAAACCCCTATATTTTAGGTGATTTAAAGCATGAAATTAGTCAACAAATCCATATTCTTGCAATAATCAACTAACCTCTGATTACCAATATTCTAAATAGTTAACCCTTTTTTCAAGTAAGTTAAGAGATAACAAATATGAAACTAATTAATTGGAGTCATTACCAACCTCTTTTTCAAGCAAGTTAATTACAAAACTCAATCAACCAACTTCATAAGAAAAACACGTAATCAAATACTAAGAACATTAATCAATTAATTAAAAGACTAAGTTAATCAATAAATCATGAATCATACAAACAATGTCAAATTACAATGGACATATTGAATACATGATTGTTTAAAGAAATTAAACAAAGGTAAAAGAAAGCACTCATAGACAAGCCTCTTTCTTCCTCCTTGAAGACTCACTTGAATAACCCTTCTTGATTTGGGTGAACTCTCATTCAATGAGAGATTAAGAATTTTTTCTCTTTAATTCACCTCTCTCTCTTGTATATCTCAAACCTTTGTATTCTCTTGTGCTTTTATAGACCTCTTAGATGCTAATTTCATGGCTGAGGAAGTCTTGGCCGAGTAGGAATAGAAAAAATACCAACATCGTTGGATAAGTCCTAATTCCGTGTACAGAATTTCCATCTCCAGAACATACCTGGTGCCAGGTACCTTCGACCCACCTGGCACCAAGTGCACTCTGTTCTTTCTCTATTTTTGCTCTGTCTTTTTGCTGTCTCTCACTGGTAGACAGAATGGACCCGGCGCCAGGTACACCTACAAGACCTGGCACTAAGTCTATTCTGGAAAACCCCTATAGCTTGCTCAATTTCTCGGCGCCTGGTCCACTAACTAGGCCTAGCACCAGGTGCATTCTAGCTCTGTGCACTTTCTACTCGATATTAACTTAAATCTGCGCATATTTGTAAAAAATACCTTTTACAAGAAAAATGTCAAATAGGAAGGAATATACCTAGTTATTACAACAAATGGATCTTAAAACACCCTCAAATAACTAGGAAGAGAATGGTGATTTTATCCCATATCAATTGGCAGGTTTTATTCTAGTTGTCTTAAGTTGTAATTTTTTAAATACGGCCTATGTGTCATTTTTTATTGTTGTAAAATTGTAGTTGCTTCCTAGAATAGGAATTATTTTATTTTACTATCCAATGTAAAAGAAGACGGAGGCCAACAATTACAACCAAAGAGGAGTATGCTCAAGGCATCAAAAAATGTTCAAGGAGTTCATATACCTAGATTGACCACCTTGATCTTCATTTTACTCATGATAATCAATATAGGTTATGGGCCATGCTACATGATATGTCACTTTTATTTATGTTTTACATGCATATTTGATATGTTTATTTCATGCTTACTACAATCAAAAATTTTTATTATTAAAAAAATAAGTTTTAAATGCCTTCCAAAATCAAACACTTGTTATTACTTGGATCATCATATAATTATTCCTGCCAAAGTAGGATGCTTTTGATTATCTAAGTGAGACAAGATGGAAAATTCTTTTCCATATGTTTAATATGGTTTAACTTAACTGGGCTATCAAAATGGTTTTGGGCCTAAGGTATTATATGAGATTTTTAGTTGGGACATTTGATGTCTATCTCATTAAATTTGAGCTTTTTTTAATTATAAGTGATGCGTATTTTTTAGTGTCGAAAATGTTACCAACAAATTACACAATAATCAAGTTTTAATTAAAATATCAACCACTAAAACCACACATACGGACAAGCATACCTGTCACATAGTATAGGGAATAGCAAGTATCGAATCCATGAGAACTTAGACTCCCACCTTACTTTACCCAAATATTTATTGTTAAACCAACAAAATAAAGAAAAATCAAGTCACCTAAGAAAAGTCATGATGCGTGTTTTTTAGTGTAGAAAATATTACCAACAAAATCCAAAATCAATCAAGCTTTAATAAAATGCTAACCACTAAAACCACACATATGAGCAAGTATACCAATCATATAGTATGGGGAATAGCAAGTATCAAATCCATAGGAACTTAGGCTCCCACCTTACTTTACCCAAATCTTTATTGTTTAGCCAATAAAATAAGAAGAAATAAATATAACACTAACCTAATATACTACAGAATAGACCAAGTTCACACAAGACAAGTCACAAGGATTATAAAGGAGTAAGAATAAGGAGAAAAGACATATAAATAGATAGAAATCCTTAAAGACATAACAATGATTGATTAGCACTTATCACAATTAATTATTATCTTAGCACCATGAAGGAACTTAAGTAAGATCCAATTGTTACCCAAGTCACGAACTTACTTATATAAACTCCACTTTTTTCCCAATCCATGAAATCACTATCTCTTGATTAATTTAATAGATTTCTCATTCGCACTAAAATAACTGAAAGATGCATTAAACTCATACCTCATAAACATGAAATTAGCCACTGGCCCAATGACTATTTGCTCGAGGTAAAATCAACTCATCTTTGATCACTTTGGTTCTTTAATCTTAACTTCGTTTCCTAAGTTCATTAAGATTTAACAAATATGAAATCAATGCAATAAACTTCTAACTTCATTTCCCAAGTCAATTAGAAGAAAACATATCAATAATCAATAATAACAAGTAATCAAATATCAAAGACAATAATCAATTGATCAAAGAACTAAAATCAATACAAATTCATGAATCTAAAAACAACCTCTAAATACAATTAAAATAATTAAAACTCAAATTGTCAATAAATTACAAAAAAAAAAAGAAAAAGAAATCACTCATAGACAAGTAAGCCTTCTTCTTCATCCTTGAAACCTTCTTGAGCAACCCTCTCTTCTTCTCCAAGAATTCTCCTTTAATCCTCCTAAATCTTGGTGTTTCTCTAAGAGTTTCCTATGGGTTTGCAAATCTCAAAAGTGAAAACTAATTTAGAGATGTTATTCTCTTGTATTTATAGGCCTCCTTAATACTAAAATTCATGGCTTAGGAAGTCTAGTCTAAGTAGAATTCGAAAAATACCAAAATCTTTTGAAAAATACCAAATTCGTGCACAAAACCACCATTGTATAGGTTGGACCTGGCACCAAGCCCATTTGACCCTCCTGGTGCCAAGTACATTCTGGTCTGCCCCTACACTTTTGCTTTGTTTTTCCTCTATTCGGCCAGAGTGGACCTGGCACTTGATCCACTTGCCAGGCCTGGTGCTAGGTGTATTATGGAATATGTCCACTTTTCGCTCGAAATCAACTTAAATCTGCACAAATTTGTTAAAAACACTTTTTATAGGAAAAATATCAAATATAAAGGAATATGCACAGTTATTAAAACAAAAGCATCTCAAATTAACCTCAAATAACTAGAAAAATAGTGATGATTTTAGCCCCTATCACATACCCCCACACGTAACTTTTACTTGTCCTCAAGAAAACAAGAATTAGACACTAAGTATTTAAAACAAGACAAAACAATTTTGCAAATTTTTCCTTTGCAAATTCATCCATAATGAAGACATAACCTTCTCTCAACCTTAAACATAAATTCGTCATTCATTTAACATTTTCAAAACCTTGTAAACTTATGTATTAAATCAAACAATTGCAAGGCCATCAAAGTTAAGTTAAATAAGCTTATATCTAGTACAAGAAAATTATCCTACTCCTCAAGCAAAAAATATAGATAATATAAATCATACAAGTTAAGCCATTTATCCAATTCCAGCATTGTAAACTCAAAGTTACACAACTCAAGTTAATGACACAAGGAAAACACTCTACTCATTTTTTTTCAATGACTTAGGCAATTAAAGTATCAAGTGAATGGATTTCTCTTTATGCCATATTAGCCCCATTATAGTCATCATTCATCCTTTTTTTTTTCTCTCTCTTTTACTTTCTGGAATGAATAGCCTCAAGAAAGTGGATTTCTCTTCACTATCCGTATTAGCTCCCACAACCAAGCAAAAAGTGTTTTTCTGTCTTCAAAGAGGAAATAATTTTCTATTCAACTCATTTTTCAACTTTTCAACTCATTTTGGAATGCACATTTTTTTCATTTTTCCTTTTCACTCAGTTTTTTTTTATTTCCTCACATTCCTTATTCACAACTCAACGTCAAACAAATTTTAAATCTATAATACAAGAATTAATCAACAACTCTTCCCATATTTCATCATATCATCCACATTCAAACTCAAAAAATAAAATAAAACTCAAATACTAAATATAACTAAGGTTAACTTAAATTCTCAAGACTTAACAAAATCCAAATTAATACGCAAGTTTACCTTTTAATAAAAATCAAACCATAATAAATGACAAATCTATATACAAAGGTAAAAAGAAAATCACAACTCTATTATAGACAAATAAGCTCAATTTAACTCCAAATCTCCAAATTTTCAAAAATTTCCAAAATTTAGCTCGATACTTAGCTTAATATCAAGAAAACACCAAGATAATTAATAAAAACTTAGACAAAAATTATCACCACTCCACACCTCCACAGTTAAACTGAACAATGTCCTCATTGGCCAACAATTAGCACACAAAAGCATCTCCAAATGGATCAAAAAAATAATAAGGGAGATAGAAGGTTAAGAAATACTTTCCAAGTGCAATAACGCTCCAATAAATATCAAAATTTGGAATAGAGAGAAGGGCTTGCCCAAGAAACATTTATTCAACCCGGTAAAATAAAACACTCCTACAAGAACAAAGAAAAGAATAACCAAAATAAAACACACCAAAAATAAAAACACAAGAAAGACTAATAAAACTCATAAGAAGAAGCATAATGACTCACTCCCCCACACTTAAACTGAAAAATATTTTCCTTATTTGGGAGAGGGAAAAGACACCTAACAATAAAAAAAAATAAACAAACAAACATGCAACTCTTTCCACCCATCATACTTCCTTATCAAACCTTTGTAAAAGAAATTAATGCTCATTGAAAAAGGTAGGCATGATGAAAGTACAAATAAGAGAGGGTTTTGAAAAATGGAAAGTTCATGAAACCAATTTTTCTCCATAAAGCAAAACACGTAAACCTCATTCTCTAACATTCCTTTAGACACACAAATATTTTTGTCAACATATAAGTGCACATGGACTCTAAAGAATACATCAAACTTGAAATCACCATTTAACCCTTCAAAAGATTTGTCACAATGAAAATTCTCCTGAAAACTTAGCAATTGAGTTCTTAAAGATGGGATCAGGAAATCCTTACTTTTCAATACTTCTACAAATACCAAGTTACCTCCTTGAAATTGGGGTGAAGGGTAGAATTTGCCACCATCCTCCAAGGACTTCATATGATGTAGCGTTGAAAGATCTAACTCCTTGAGGTATGGTAAATTCAATACATCATCAACGGCATCATTAGGCTCCGTGAGTTGAAAGGTATCTAAAAATTCATGTGAAAAATAAAAAATTAGAAATATGAAAGCATAGAATAGAATTAATTTTTTTCCCCATCATATTGGTTAATTGTTCCTTATATCTTCTCTCCTCTCTTTGGGGATCCTCTTGTGCAAGTGTATGGGCTTTTATAGCATCTTCAACCAATTTGGCTAGTTGTGTTCTTTGATGGCTCATTCATTAGGATGCGTTTTCCTGCCACCTAATGGATGTGCTTCTGTTGGCAACAAAGAATTTGATTGAAGCTTCAAGTGATGTCTCAATAAAAATGTTAATTCGAATTTGCAACCTTGTCAACATATCATCATTATAGCTTGTTTGACATTATGCCTATGAATAATTGTCCATGATGATGTTTTGAATCTCGCACTCAAAGAAAAATAAAAATCAAATTGAAAATAAAAATAAAAACAAACAAAAATAACAAAAAAAATAAAGAAAATAAAATTACTCAAATTAGAAATATTCACAAACAATCCAAAAACAAAAGTTAGTAATATGTACAAATACAACAAAGGCAAAATCAATAAGATTCGAGTGTTTCTGATAGTGCCCATCCTCGGCAATGGTGCCAAAAACATGATGCGCTTTTTTAGTGTAGAAAATATTACCAACAAAGTCCACAAGCAATCAAGCTTTAATAAAATGCTAACCACTAAAACCACATATACAGGCAAGTATACTCATCATATAGTATAAAGAATAACAAGTATTGAATCTACAGGAACTTAGGCTACCACCTTACTTTACCTAAGTCTTTATTGTTTAGCCAATAAAATAAGAAGAGATAAATATAACACTAACCTAATATACTAGAGAATAGACCAAGTTCATACAAGACAAGTCACAAGGATTATCAAGGAATAAGAATAAGGAGAAAAGACATGTAAATAGATAGAAATCCTCAAAGACATAACAATGATTGATTAGCACTTATCACAATTAATTATCATCTTTGCACTATGAAGGAACTTAAGCAAGATCCAATCATTTTCCAAGTCACGAACTTACTTATGTAGACTCCATTTCTTTCCCAATCTATGGAATCACTATCTCTTGATTAATTTAGCAAATTTTCCAATTGCACTAAAATAGCCAAAAGATGTATTAAACTCATACCTCATATATATGAAATTGGCCAATGACCCTTTGCTTGAGGTAAAATCAACTCATCTTTGATCACTTAGGTTCTTTAATCTTAACTTTGTTTCCTAAGTTCATTAAGATTTAAAAAATATGAAATCAATGCAATAAACTTCTAACTTTATTTTCCAAGTCAATTAGAAGAAAATGCATCAATAACCAATGATAACAAGTAATCAAATACCAAAGATAATAATCAATTGATCAAAGAACTAAAATCAATACAAAGTCATGAACCAAAAACAACCTCTAAATAAAATTAAAATAATTAAAACTCAAATTGTCAATAAATTACAAAGAAGAGAAAAATAAACCACTCATTGACAAGTAAGCTTTCTTCTTTTTCCTTGAAACCTTCTTGAGCAACCTCCTCTTCTTCTCCAAGAATTCTCCTTTGATCCTCCTAAATCATGGTATTTCTCTAGGAGTTTCCTATGGGTTTGCAAATCTCAAAGGTGAAAACTAATTTAGAGATGTTATTCTATTGTATTTATAGGCCTTCTTGATACCAAAATTCGTATTTTGAGAAGTCTAGCCCAAGTAGAATTGAAAAATACCAAAATCTTTTGGAAAATACCAAATTCGTGCAAAAACCACCATTGTATAGGTGGGACCTGGCGCTAGGTCCATTCAACCCTCCTGGCGCCTAGTACATTTTAGTTTGCCCCTATACTTTTGCTTTGTTTTTCCTCCGTTCGGCCAGAGTGGACCTGGCGCCTGGTCCACTTGCCAGACCTGGCGCTAGGTGTATTCTAGAATGTGTCCACCTTTCGCTCAAAATCAACTTAAATATGCACAAATTTGTTAAAAACACTTTTTACAAGTACAATATCAAATAGGAAGGAATATACCTAGTTATTACAACAAAAGTATCTCAGATTAATCTCAAATAACTAAGAAAATAATGATGATTTTAGCTCATATCATGTCACAAGGATAATCAAGGAGTGAGAAAAAACAGAACAGACATGTAAATAGATAGAAATCCTTGAATACATAATAATGATTAATTAGTAATTCTCTCAATTGATTATTATCTTGGCTTCATGAAGGATTAAATTAGACCCACTTTATTTGCGATCCATGGAATCACTATCTTCTAGTCAAATCAGTGAATATATTCTATCTCAACCAATTCACCTAAAAGATGCATTAAAATCAATCTTTATATAAATCATTATATTCTAGGTGATTTAAACATGAAATTACCAATGAATCTTTATTCTAGCAATCATCAACCAATCTTCAATTACTTAGTTTTTACCCTTAACCTCTTTTTCAAGCAAGTTAAGAATAACTAATATTGAATTAATTAGTTGGTCATTCTCTCCAAACATCAGTTAAGCTCAAGTAATCAAACACTAAGAATAGCAATAAATTGATTAAATAACTAAAATCAATATACAATCATGAATCCAAAAGAATATCATCTAAAGACAATTAAAACATTAATCTCAAATTGTCAATAAATTACAAAGAAAAGGAAAAGAAGTCACTCATAGACAAGCAAGATCTTTTCTTCTTCCTTGAAACCTTCTTGATCAATTTCCTCTTCCTTTCTAAGAATTCCCCTTGATCCTTTGAAATCTTGGTGTTTCTCTAGGAGTTTTCTAAAGATATTATATTAAAGAATTGAAAACTATCAAAACTTTGAAAATAAGTTTGTACAATTTTATTCTCTTATATTTATAGGAATTCTAATTGCTAAAAAGTGCCTACAAGAGTTTTTTTCTGTGGTTGAAAGAGTTCCCAAAAGAATAAAACTAAAATTGCCAAAATCTACTTAGAAAAAGAAAACATGCTGACAATGATCAGAATGGACCTGGCACCGGGTCCCTTCTAGTTTCTCACTATTTGCTGCTTTTCTAGAACAGACTTGGCGCCCAGTACCTTAACTGGACCTGGCGCCAAGTATAATCTGGAATCTTTCACTTTTTACTCGAAATCCACTTAAATCTGCACAAATTTATCAAAAATATTTTTTACAAGCAAAATGTCAAATAGGAAGGAATACACCTAGTTATTACATCAAAAGTATCTCAAATTAACCTCAAATAACTAAGAAAATACTGATTATTTTACCCTTTAGCAATTCCCCTACACTTGAACTTTTGCTTGTCCTCAAGCAAACAAGAATTAAAACACTTGAGCACATTAGCTAAAAATAACTTTTCAACTTATCCTTAGCAAATTCATCTATAATAAAGGAATAATCTTCTTCCAACCTCAAATACAAACTTGTCATTCTTTCAACCCTTTTAAAACCTTTTAAAGTCATGTATTAAATCAAATAATCACAAGGCCATCAAATTTAAGTTAAACAAGTTTATATCTAGTACAAGAAAATCATCATACTCCTCAAGCAAAAACATAGATAACATAAATCATACACGCCAAGCCATTTAACTAATTCCAGCATTATAAACTCAAATTTACACAACTCAAGTTAGTAAAATAAGAAAAATACTCCGCTCTTTTTTTTTCAATGACTTAGGGAATTGATAACCTCAAGTGAATGGATTTCTCTTCATGTACCATATTGGCTCCTTTATAGTCATTATCTTTTTCCGGCAATTTTCTTTTTTGTTTCTTACTTTTTTTACCTTTTTGCCTTCGACATAGCCTCAAGAAAGTGTACCGAACAATACTTGCTACTTCTTTCCTTATTAACTGCCTATTCAGCAATTGGCCTCTCTTTTTCTTTCAAAGATAAAAGTATTTTTTTTCCAACTCAATTTTTTTCATCTCGCATAACAATGATTTTTTTTCACTCATTGTTTTTCTATCTTTTTTATGTTCCTTATTCACAACTCAAAGTCAACTTTAAATCTATAAAACAAGAATTAATCAATAACTCTTCTCATATTTCATCATATCATCCATATTCAAACTCAAAGAATAAAACAAAACTCAAATACCAAATATAACCAAGGTTAACTTAAATTCTCAAGATTTAACCAAATCTAACTTAATACATAAGTTTACCTTTTCATAAAAATCAAACCATAATGAATGACAAATCTATATCCAAAGTTAAAAAGAAAATCACAACTCCATTATAGATAAATAAACTCAATTTAGCTCCACAATTTCCAAATTTTTAAAATTTTCAAAGAAATTGCAACAAAATTATTTTTCAAAAGTCAAGTAAAAAAATTTTCAAAGTAGCTAAATACCAAGAAAACACCAAGATGATTGATAAAAACTTGGACAACGAATATCACCAAACCACTCCCCTATACTTAAACTGGACAATGTCTTCATTGGCAAAAAATTAACACATTAGAATATCTCCAAAGGGACAAATTTTGATAGAATTAGGGATAAAGTTAAGCAATACTCCTTGAGTGCAATAAGCTCCAATAAATATTTAAACATGGAGAAGAATAGAAGAGCTTGTTCAAGAAATATTTATTCAAACCTGCAAAATAAAAGACACATAAAAGCACAAAGAAAAGAATAGCAAAAAACACCAAAAAGAAAAAAAATACACAATTTAGGTAAAAGACTAATAAAAATCCTAAGAAAGTAAATAAAGACAAGGACTCACACCCCCACACTTAAGATGGAAAATAGTTTCCTTATTACTAGGGGAAAAGACACCTAAAAAATGAAACTAGATAAAAATAATAATAACCGAAAGACCTAAAGAAATCCCAATTCAAAACAAATCCAAAACACATAAAAAATACTCTTTTCACGTATCATGTTTCCTCATCAAACCCTTGTCAAAGACGCTTAAGCTCAAAGTAGAAAATAGGCAAGATGAATGTAGAAAGAAGGAAGGTTTTTTAAAAATGTCATGTTCATGAAAATAATTTTTCTTAGTAAAACAAAACACATGAACCTTATTCTTGAGCATTCCTATAGGTCCACAAATACTCTTTTCAACATATAAGTGCACATAGTATTTAAAGAATGTATCAAACTTTAAATCACCATTTTTCCCTTCAAAAGATGTGTCACAATGAAAATTTCCCTTGAAACTTAGCAATTGAGTTCTCAAATATGGTATCAAGAAAACCTTACTTTTCAATACATGGTCAACAAAAACTAAGTTACCTCCCTTTGGATAGGGTGAAGGGTAGAATTTGTCAACATCCTCCAAGGACTTCTTATGATGAATCATGGATAAATCTAACTCCTTGAGACGTGTTAAACTCCATACATCATCATTTGGACCATTGTCCTCCAAGAATGGAGAGGAACCTAAGAAATCATGTGACAAAAAGAGATTAGGAGTATTAGCACATAGAGGAGAATCAAATACCTCCCTTTCCACATTGGATAATTGATCGTCATTTCTCTCTTCTTTCCTTGGGGATTCTCTTATTTAAGTGTATGGGCCTTTATGGCATCTTCAACCAACTTGACTAGTGGTGTTCTTTGAAGGCTCATACGTTGAGATGCTACTTCATGCCACCTAATGGACGTGTTTGTGTTGACAACAAAGGATTTAATTGAAGCTTCAAGTGATGTCCCACTAAAAGTGTTAATCCGAGCTTGCAACCTTACCAACATATCGTCATTATAGCTCCTTTGACATTGTGCCCAAGAATAATTGTCCATGAAGATGTTTTGAATCTCGCACTCAAAGAAAAAAATTAAATCAAAACTGAAAATAAAAACAAACAAAAATAATAGAAAAATAATGAAAAGAAAATTACACAAATTAGAAATATTCACAAACTACCTAAACACAAAAGTTAGTGATATTTACAACTACAATAAAGGCTAAATCAATAAGACTCGAGTGTTTCCTATAGTGCCCATCCTCAGCAACGACGCCAAAAACTTGATGCGTATTTTTTAGTGTCGAAAATATTACCAAAAAATTACACAATAATCAAGTTTTAATTAAAGTGCCAACCATTAAAACCACACATACCGGCAAGTATACCCATTGTATAGTATAGGGAATAGCAAGTATCAAATCCACGAGAACTTAGACTCTCACCTTACTTTACCCAAATATTTATTGTTTAACCAACAAAACAAAGAAATAGAAGTAAATAAAACACTAACCTAATATACTAGAGAAAATCAGGTCACCTAAGAAAAGTCACAAGGATAATCAATGAGTGAGAATAAGGAGAAAAGACGTGTAAATAGATAGAAATACTTGAATACACAATAATGATTGACTAGAAATTCTCTCAATTAATTATTATCTTAGCATCATGAAAGATTAAATTAGACCTACTTTGTTTGCAATCTATGGAATCACTATTTTATAGTTATATCAGTGAATATATTCTATCTCAACCAATTCACCCAAAAGATGCATTAAAACCAATCCTTATATAAATCCCTATATTCTAGGTGATTTAAGTATAAAATTAGCTAATGAATCTATATTCTAACAATCATAAACCAATCTTTGATTACTTAGTCTTTACCCTTAGCCTCGTTTTCAAGCAAGTTAAGAATAACTAGTATTGAATTAACTAGTTGGCAATTCTCTCCTAATATCGTTTTGCATGTTAATTAGAATAGAAGTAATCAATCCAATAAGATACTATGCTAAAGTAATCAAAGACTAAGAATAGCAATAAATTGATCAATGAACTAAAATCAATACAAAATCATGAATTCAAAAAAATATCATCTAAAGACAATTAAAACATTAATCTCAAATTGTCAATAAATTACAAAAAAAAAAATAAAAGGAAAGGAAGTCACTCATAGGCAAGCAAGATCCTTTCTTCCTCCTTGAAACCTTCTTGATCAACCTCCTCTTCCTCTCCAAGAATTCCCCTTGATCCTCCTAAATCTTGGTGGTTCTCTAGGATTTTTCTAAAGATATTACATTTAAGAATTGAAAACTATGCAAACTTTAAACACTAGTTTGTAAAATACTATTCTCTTGTATTTATAGGAATTCTAATTGTCAAAAAATGCCTACAAGAGTTTTTTTCCATGGTTAAAAGAGTTCCTAAAAGAGTCAAACTAAAATTGTCAAAATCTGCTTGGAAAAAGAAAACCTGCTGACACTTATTAGAATGGACCTGGCACTGGGTCCTTTCTAGTTTCTCACTGTTTGCTACTTTTTCAGAATAGACCTGGCACCTGGTGCCTTAACTGTACCTGACGCCAGGTACAATCTGGAATCTTTCACTTTTTGCTCAAAATCTACTTAAATCTGCATAAATTTGTCAAAAACACTTTTTTACAAGCAAAATGTCGAATAGGAAGGAATTAGCCTAGTTATTAATCAAAAGTATGTCAAACTGACCTCAAATAACTAGAAAAATAATGATGATTTTTGTCTCTATCAATAAGATTAAAGCCAAAGCTTACTTATGATTAAAATAAAATATTTAAAAAAAGAAAAAAAAAAGTTTTTTTACCCACTAAGAAACACCAAAATGTTGAAGTTTCGAAAGTTTAAATGCTTTTAGTGGGAGTTTTTCATTAAGGCCTCAAAGTTAATTACTTTGCATATTTTGTATGTAGATAATGGCAACAAGTGGTTGGAATAACTCATTGTGATCTGTGCTCAAGACAAGCTTAGTGGGACTAACTTTCTTAATTGGGCACGTAACTTAAGAACCATTCTTAAGTAAGAAAAAAAGCTTTATGTTCTTGAAAAAGCTTACTTCTGATTAAAATAAAATATTTAAAAAATTAAAAGGAAGTTTTTTTACCCCCTAAGAAACTTCAAAATGTTGAAGTTTCAAAAGTTTAAATGCTTTTAGTAGGAATTTTTCATCAAGGCCTCAAAATTAATTACTTTGCATATTTTGTATATAGATAATGGCAACAAATAGTTGGAATAATTCATTGCGATCTGTGCTCAAGAAAGACAAGCTTAATGGGACTAACTTTCTTGATTGGGCACATAATTTAAGAATTGTTCTTAAGTAAGAAAAAAAGCTCTATGTTCTTGAAAATCCTATTCCCTCTGCTCCAACAAATAACACCCTGAGAGCTGAAAAAGATGCCTATAGTAAGCACAAAGATAACTCTAACGATGTTACTTACCTTATGCTAGCAACCATGAACTCTAAACTTCAAAAACAGTTTGAAGAAGCAGGTGCATATGACATGATTCTGCATCTCAAGGAAATGTTCCAAAAACAAGCACGACAAGAAAGATTTGAAACTCATAAGGTGTTAAATGCATGTAAGATGGTTTCTAGCACCTCGGTAAGTACTCATGTCCTAAAATAAAGGGCTATATTGATCCTCTTAAAATGCTTGGTGCTCCTGTTAATCATGACATGGCCATAAATTTGATCTTGGGCTTTTTAATTGTAACACCCTATAGCTACAGGTTCTAAATAGCTGCGGATGTTGCCCTGTCATAATAACAAGGGGTCTTTATAATGATACAATTTAATAAATACCAAACATAGAGACTTAATAGCTCCAAAAGAGATTATATCAAATACACTAAACATTTGCTTACACAAACTGCGGCTACAAAGTCTATTGGATCTAAACCCGAATGATAGTAAGGCAAAATACATCAACTAACTTCTTCGGGCCTTGCCTTTATACAAATACAGGTACTCACAAAAGTATGCCTGAAAAGTATGAATAAAACTTGTGTGAGATATAATATATCTCAGTAAGTCCCGTAGTGTGCTGTGAGAAGCTTTAATAACACTGTGGTTGCGATGCATGATTAAAATTTTTGGAACGGTAAAAAGAAATCACTATTTCTTGTTTGAGAAGTATCTATAGTGAAATTATTGAAGTAATGCTCTTTCCTTTGGGAAAATAGATTCTCAACACCAAAACATGGTGAATAATATAAGCTTTGGGCTTTTTAATAAGAAATCATTCCGTATTTTCAAAATACGTTTAAGTATCCAAAATTCTACATTGCTATTTCATTTGGAAGGAATATTATTCCAACTGATATTGCCATACTGGCCTGTACAGGATTTACAATCTGACGTCATTAATTAGTATGAAAAACCCAATGCGCACACTACAATTAAACATACGATAACCATCGTCATGGTTTGCCACAATGGCCCGGGTGTCCCATGCCCATCCCTCCATTTCCAACTTTTGATAATGTATGCTAGCTAAGGATGACTAAACATCAAACACTAGCATCCTATGACATAAGAGACCACAACGCGGAGGTGGCCACCAACCGGACCGCGTTCTCAAACTCACGTAAGTTAGTATAGGTGTAAAGTTCCTTTGAGTACTCAAGGATCATATCACATTAGAAGTTATAGCAATGTCTCAACATTTTCACAGCCCAACCATTTCCAAAATATTTCCATTCTGAAAATATTTTCTTTCCCGAAATGACTTTAAATATGAACACATATAATTTGGGTCCGTTCTGATATTTCATAAAATCATATTCTCATGCTATGGCTTTCGCAACCTTTATGCATGAAGTGCAATCATAAGTTGGTGAATGGAATTCATGCAGGTTTCTCAAATCATTTAATCATATCAGTATAACTTATCAAAATAAAGTATGCTTAAATAGTGCATAATCATTTATGCTTCCAAATTATTCATAATATTTTCAATAAAATAAGCTAGCATGCTTTATAATGTTTTTCCCATAAAAGAGCTTTATTAAAAACATTGTATGGATGTAGGGACTTACCTCAAATAGCTTATCACTTAGTGTAAAACCCCACCTATACCTACCCTAGAGTAAGAGGGATGGGGTGCATATCATATCCTCTTGCATAAAATATATTCCTTGAATGATTTTGTGTGCCTTAAAATTGTGGTTTATGGGTTATATGGTTTATTTTTGCTTGTTGAATAGAAAGGGTAAAAAGGTAATTTTACTTGAGGGCAAAATAGAAAGATGGCTTCAGGTTTAGATAATAAGAGGATTTGATTGGGAAAATTAGAATAAGAGTTGTTGTGGTTAAGTGGTTAGAACTTTGTGATTTAATCTCTAAGGTCTTAAGTTCAAATCCCATTACTTAAGTTTTATTCATAATTATCTTAACCAATGTTTGAATTTTTCTTTTTCTTACATTCCTTAAAGTTAGGAATGTTGTCTTAGGGAAGGCACAATGGTAATGTCTTAACTATGTGATCTTGTCCTAAAAGGAATTCTAGAAGAATTTTTGTCTCTATTATTTTTGCAAGCCTTGTCCTAACCTCTTTGAATTTAAACTACTCCTATTACTTTAATTCATTTTTATATCTATAAAAGTCTTGTATAATTCCTTGCTTGGAATTTCAAAAATACTAGCTCTTGTGGAATAGGAGGTTGGCCAAAATTGTGGAGGAGAAATAGGAAGAGGTTCTCAATTAAGTCACCATAGTTATTCCTCCAAGAACTTCATTATCTTCTTGTTCTTATTTTGGTTAAAATCTGGAAAATTTTTCAAATTTTCTTCATGGCTGGTTTTTGAAATTTGCAGCCACCTTTCTCTACTTAATTCTTGCAAAGAACCAACCATCCTATATGAAGATGAAAGCTAAAACACTTTGGAATTTCACAGCCTTACAAGCTACACCAAACCAGAATTTTTTTTCAGCAAATTACCAAGCTTTGGACATGAACATTTAGTCATTCATTTGTGTGCAAGAACACCTGAAACTTTCTTCTTTCTTCTCCAAGATGGTGGCTGGAAAACCAGCATTAGTGGACCTTCAAACACTCCTAAACTCCAGCTGTAAATTCAATTCAAAGGGCTTCAAAAAATCTGCTCAAAATCCTCCCAAAATCACAAGAGTTCTTAAGCTAAAATTCTATAAATTTTCCAGCTTTGCCTATTCAATGTTAAGTCGGATTTCTTCATCAAACTTCATCATATTTTCAGCCAAATGTAGCCATGGACAGAACACATTGGCTTCTCCATCTACCTTGGTCATTAGGACTCCATTAACACACCTCAAAACACTCCTATCTTTATTTCATTCAAAATTATTCAAACTTCAAAATTAAATTCCAAATTTTTGTTCAGTTAAACACTCACCTAGCTAGACAATAAAACCAAAAATTTCTCTGGTGTATCTCAGCCATTTTTGGCCAGCTCAAAGCTGAAACAACTCTCCATTCCATGATCAAATCATAGCTAGTTCAGCCATACACCATTGAAGGACAAGAAACCTTCAAAGAGCAAACACCATTACCCAATCCTCTACCTCAAACATCTCCACTTTTCTCTCAATTTGAAATTTGAAAAAGCTGAAACTCTCTCTCTCCTTCCTGAATAACCAAAAGCCTCCCCCTAGCTAGGCCATTTGACCATCATTCACACAAACACACGAAGTCACTCTCTTTCTCAATTCCTCTCACGAACACCAAGAACGTCAAGAACACCAAGAACACACACTAAGCTTCTTCAACCTTCAATCACCTCTATTCATCCCAAATCACTCCAAAAACTCTCAAACCAACTACGATTCAACCTATACTCACTCGTAGGCCACTCCATAATACAAAAATCACCAAAATTGATATTCCATTCGGATTAAACGTACCTTTTTGCTCAAGAACACGAAGAACATTAAGAAGGTAAATTTAATCATCTTGAACCTTCTTTACTACTTCATCACCATTTCATTTTCATCTTAATCTCTCTCTCTCTCTCTCTCTCTCTCTCTCTCTCTCTCTCTCCCTCTCTAATATGATCTTGTGTGGGCTTTTTCTTGGTGTTGTGAGTGGTTTTGTTGGTTATGTGTTCAGCTCAATCAATGGGACCAAAAAATAGAGATTCCTCTTGAGACAAAAAGGAGAAAATGAAATAACAACCTACCCTCTATCAAACCCTTGAAGAACTAAGCTTCAAAAACCCTCAAGAATAGTAGAAAGTTCTACTATAATCTTACCCCAATATCCTTGAAGCAACAAAGGCAAATAAGAACAAATAGAATAGAGAAAATAGGCACCCAAGTAATGAAATTCAAACAAACCTTAGAAGAACAAAGCAACTAAGACCCATTCAAAGAAACTACATTGGATTATCCAAAATATTTTATAGACTCGTTCATAAGGAGGACTAACCCTTAAGCATGGTCTTGAACAAGATGAATAAAGAGGCTAGGGCCTCTAAAGATTCTCTCTTAAATTTGAATTAAAGTGTATGAATTGTGTTGTCAAATCACTAAAGGTGCTATTTATACTACTCTAACCCTAGCTAAGTAATCCCTGAGGTTCTATTACAATTTAGTGTCTTAATAAGTCTTTACAAACACTTAAAATTGGAGAAACTTGGAGAAAACATCAAAAACAACGACTGCCCAGGATAGAGGCGCCGGCTATAGCTTCTACAGCCGCCGCCAGTTGCGCGCTACTTCCTGGGCCGTCGCGTGCAGGTTGAAGCCGACGCCGGTTCGACTACTTGGGCCAGCGCCGGCTATACACTGGAGGCCTCCTTTTTGGTCGAGTTTCGTCCGTCTTTGTTGCCAAGGCTTGAGTTCTTGTTGGGGTCCTTCTTGGATAGTCATCAAAATGAGCTCTTGACTAGTTTCCTTAACCTTCCAACCCACTTCCATCCTCAAGCATGGTTTTATGAGCAATTGAAACTCATCTTGCAGCTTCTTGGACCTAGATCTTGTCATCAGTCCTTGTCCTTGCATGGTCACGCTTCCCCCTCCTTGATCTTGACCTCCATGATGAAGCAGAGTCTCATCTCTCTCTCTCTCTCTCTCTCTCTCTCTCTCTCTCTCTCTCTCTCTCTCTCTCATGATGGTCATTCTTGAACAACTTCAACCAAGGAAGGACCCTCAAGCATTCAAGGACCTTTATTGAACAATGTGATATCTTCAACTAACAATCATCAAAACTAAGTATTCCTTTCTTGATCTCCTCTTCAAATTCTCAAACCCAAGACTCTTAGATGATGGATTTGATAGGTTGATTGAATAACGTGGGGTTGGAGATATGTATGTGGGTGAAGGGAATAGATTTAAGACATGAAACTTTAACTGAATGTTGTGACTCATAAAGTATGGATTATACTTTAAGATCATTGTATGTTTATTATGATTACAAGCTTTATGGATATTTGATGTATGATAGACATTAAACCATCATTGTTGAATATGCCTTTATAATGTTATATTTTTTAATAAATCCATAAATAATATTATGACTAGAATATCACCCTTGTTGTGATGTATGTTAATACAAGCCTATTTTTTTATAAATCGACATGTTGTTTGTTGGATCCATGTGTGTATGAATATGTATATAAATTTTCTCTAGTATTTCACTATAGTCATTAAAAATTATTGTAAGAACTACTTTATTATTATTGTTATTATTATTATTATTATTATTATTATTATTATTATTATTATTATTATTATTATTATTATTATTATTATTATTATTATTATTATTATTATTATTCTTCTTCTTCTTCTTCTTCTTCTTCTTCTTCTTCTTCTTCTTCTTCTTCTTCTTTAATTTAATTGACTAATTTCGATGAACACAAATATTTTTGAAACTAATAATTATTCAAAATATTGGTATTTTATTAGATAAATAAATAGAATATTTTTGTTAAACATTATTAGATATAAATAATAATTTTATATTCATATTATTATTAGTTAGCCTTACTAAAACTTTTATTTACACTCTTAAATATCATTTATATGAGAATAATTTATTTATTATTAATTTTATTTGTTATTTATAATTTATTATTTAAATTATTTATAATCTATTATTAATATTACTTATTATTTTTAATAATATTATTTATTATTTATTACCAATATTATTTAGGATTTATTATTAATAGTACTCATTATTTATTATTTGTTAATAAATAGTTAATATTTTAATTTATTATTTATTTATTATTTATACTACCTATTTATTTTAACTTATCAAATTAATCTTATTCTATAAAATACTTTATTAACTAGTGTTAAAGCTTAATGCATTATTGTCATAACTAGATGTTGTTGTATCTAGTTGAGCTTAAGCATATTAGGCTGGGAATTATTTATTTAAAACAAGTATTATCTGGATGTTGGGACTTATATCCTGTATTTACCCCAGACGGGGTTAGGTTGCTTTGAACTATATTGGAAGGCTATTGTATCAAGGAAAAGTAAGAGATCAAGTAAGTCCTTGCATAAAGATGTTTGTGAACAAATGCATTTCTGCAAGTCGAATGCACTGATTGTCGTGGAAGATGTACCTTGAGATGCAATTATGGACAATATATTCATTCTTCTAAAAAAAAATAATTTTTGTCAAGCAAACAATTTTCCAAGCAAAATAATAAATTTTCCTTCAACAAATTTTTATCTAAAGTTGCTTGAAAATCATAATTGCTACTTCAAAGAAAGCTCTTCATTGATTTTACATTTTCCAAGTGGAATAAACATAATGCTGAGTACTCAATAAGGGTAGACTACTAGGACTAATCTTTGAAGGGTTGGGTAAGTCTCTCAGTAAGAGGCCACCTCTGAGGGTAAACCCTGCCTAGACAAGATGACAGTTCTTGTTGGTCAGGTTGGTCCAAGCTAATAGTATAGTTCAGGTGGACTATTTATTTTCGGAGTGGACAATCGGTATATTTAGGTGTAGAGATGGAGGAATATCTCACCCGGTGAGCCGTACACCCACCTTGTATCAGCATGCACAAAGTGTGGCATATTGATCATTCTCTTGTCATAATGCACAAAGTGTGGCATCCTGATCATTCTCTTGACATGGTGCATAAAGTGTGGTGCCATGTCCATTTATGATGCATAGCTTCATAATCAACTTTATTAGAGTGGTTATTTCTTTTCAGATTGAACATTTTTACTTTACAAATGCTAATAAAACACCACTCAGTGTTCAAAGGTAAATTTCTGAATTTGCAGACTTTTTATTATGACTTGTTCAAAACTTGCATACATGAACTATTTTTCCTGAAATACTATAAGCACACATAGGACTTATTGGGAAATATTTCTCACACCTTTTATATCATATCTTCAGGTCGATCCTGCTTGGAAGGTCGATTTACTTATGCTGCCATAAGTTTAGAAAATTTATCCTAATGCATTTATTTGTTAGAGATTTTAGTTACCATCTATTTGTTTCAAGACTTATAAAAGTATTGTTTTGGGATTGTAATAAGTCCATTATTAAGTTATTTCCTTCTATATTTTCTATTACCTAGTTATAAAGACCCCTTGTCCTAAAAACAAGGCGACATCCTTGCCCCTTTTTGGGTACATAGGTAGCGGGGTGTTACACTTAGCAAGATAAATATTCGCTAAGTCGTCACCAATGTTTAACAATGAACGGCCTACAATAATGATCATTCATAACACATTTAATATTCTGTACTTGTTGATGACAATATTTATATATATATATATATATATATATATATATATTCCTATTTCATTCCATAGTTGAAATGAAATATAATCCTTGCATGCTTGTAATCTATTTCCTTATTTCCTCTTCTTCACAAGAATATAAGTTCTTCATAAACCCAATTAACTTCTCCTTCATCCATGAACATACAGTAATTTCCAGCTTTGGCACATCATCTTGTTTTGCTCATAACTTTCAATCCACCAGCCCAAATGATGTCAAATTTGTTCCAAAATGTCCTCAAGACATTCCTTGATGATTTCAAATTCATGAACCACTGATTTTCCTTCTCATTTCATTCAGTTTTTCTTACAATATCTCAGCTTTCCAATCCCGTCACAGTTTTGGCAGCTTGTGGTATGTTCACTTTTCATTCACAACTCCAAATCATGTAAAATTGGTCCCAAAATGATTCTAAGACATTTAACTACAAGTTTCAGATCATGGGATACCAGAAAAACAAGCCAATTTGTATATTTTATTCATTCTTCAAAGCTTCTCGAAAATTCTTCAAAACAGAATTTCTGTTTTTGTTTCCTTTCTTCCCACCATCTATTCCACTTTAATCCTAACAACTATATAACACTTAAACCATGTTAAATTCCATCATAATAGCCTTCAATTCTCTGACTTTCAGAGATATTTACCCCAGCAAAATCATATTTTCCAACAACAAGTTCAACAAGTGCAAACAACAACATTAACAATTCATTTTCTTCAACAATTAATCCCATCTTTCCTTTCCATATCTTACACCTTCTTGTTCAGTCATGAACTATCAATTAAACCGCCATTAAAACACTTCATCTATCATGTAAAACATAGTTCTCTAATCAGCCGGTATACAACACACACAAAACAACCCCAAAACATAGCAATTGTCCAAGTAATTCTCATAGTTCTCATGAATTTTCCAATAAAATTAATACCAAAATAATCCTCACAATTTAATCTATACCTTTAATTCAAGGAGTATGATTTTTTATCTTGTGTATAAGATCTTCTAGCTTGATTTTGCTCCAAGAATCACCAAGAACACACACTTCTCCCTCTCTCTTCTAATTTTTCTTGATTTTTCTTGATTTTTCTCTTATTTTCTCTCCTTTTATGTTCTCTTTTTTTCCTCCCTTATAGCTGCACAAAATCTAGCCATTTTCACAGGATTTCCACTATCATTTGCTGGTCAAAATTGTGACCAAATTGGTCATACATTGTAGCTAACTTTACACATGTCATTTTCTCAATTTTCACCATTTTTCTTATTATTTCTTAAGCTTTTCTAATTACATAATCCCATAAATATTTCACTCCTCCAATAATATTTTAACACTTGTTTTCATCCTAATAGGAATCAACCCGGCCACGGGGATCAAGCTCAAGAAGGAGAAGAGGATGAGACCGAAACAAAATCGAACTTGCCCAGTCTATTAACGAGAGCCCGTGCCAAACAATTTCAACACAACCTTCAAGCATATTTACAAGCACATTTCAAGTGGGATAGCATATAGACAATACCAGAAGAGGAATGAGAACAGACCATGCTGCTAGTATATGAAGAACGACAACCGGAAGCTGTTCGTATAGAAAAATGACGGCCGCTAGAGTGGAACTGGCGCTGGCCCAAGGAGCCCGAACCGGCATCGTGTGTTCTCGAAAACTCGAATCCCTGACAATTTTTCAGCTATTTTGGGATTTTTTGTAATAATTAAGAGTTGTTTAGTTCAGTGATAGAACACCCTTATATATTGCTTTTGTATTGTAAGAAAACAACAGCATATATCACATTTTAACAAGAATGAAGAATTCATCTTGAAGCTTGGAACAGATTCCTTGTTCATCCTCAATCCAAGACCAACCTAAGGGCTTAGTTCACTCATGAGTAAGTGTCTTTAAACTCGAAGGATAATTCAACTAGAAATTAACAAGAGTTCTTCTTGTGTGTCATCTAGGGTTCTTGTTGTTTCTTGTTTGAATGCCCATAATTCCCTATCCTTTTAGTTCTTTATTTCTTTCTAAGTCAAGGATTCCAATGTGTTATTGTGGTAGACCTTTATCTATTGGGGTTCTAAAAGCTAGTTCTTTTAGGATTCTTTATTTGTGGGAAAAGGTT
Organism: Voacanga thouarsii; assembly: GCA_026120185.1. NCBI lineage: Eukaryota > Viridiplantae > Streptophyta > Magnoliopsida > Gentianales > Apocynaceae > Voacanga > Voacanga thouarsii. The sequence goes on from JANUWF010002074.1 coordinate 2,572,874, forward strand.
TTTTTTTTTTTTTTGTTAACTTTCTTGATCTCTTTTTTATCCTTTCTTGTTTGTTTGAAGTCCTTGAACATTGCTAAAGTTAAACAAAAGCCACTTTAAGATCTTGTAAGACTTTCTCTCTCAAGCTCATATCACATTCCCCAATCATGTTACGCCACTTGTCTCAATGTCGACTGTATTTTAGAATTTCTTCAGAAAATAACTATAATTTCGGCCCATATGAGAAAAATATTTTATTCCACCAATAAAATCTATAAATTGTACTGAATTTAATAGTGAAAGTTAAAATTCTTAATTCTTTCTCAATTCTTCCCAATTTACAGTCAAAATCCCAATCGCGGTTAAAATGATGATAATGCCCCTGATACCTCTGATAGCTCAATTTATGCCAAAATACTCGTCTCATCACACTGATCAATTTTTGTTCTTAATGTACCCTTAAATTCTCAATGTACTAAAAGTAGTTGCAATCTAAAGATTTAGGGTACGAGTAGAACAAATCTAAATTTCCATCTAGATCCCTATAAATTCCAAAATTTCAATAATACCCCTAAATATTTTTATCGCACCAAAATGTTCAATTCATTAAACTGATTATTTCTTGTTCTGAACCTTCATACAAATACTCATTCTATATTAACTAGCCACCAATCAAAGTGTAAAAAAAAGGGATGTTACAGTAACTCCTGAGTATAACCAGTTTGTCATGAATTTTAACATGCAAAATATGAAGAAATCCATTACTGAATTCCATAGGATGCTAAAACAAGTTGAACTGAATATTAAGAAGAATATTCCTAGTATTCTAATGGTTCAAAAAGGGAAAGGGAAAAAGAACAACCAAAATGACAAAGTCATGGCTAGTAAGGGCAAGGGCAAGGCTAAGTTCAAGTTCAAGTCCAAACCTAAGGCCAAGACACCAAAGGAGAGAGTTTTCCACCATTATGGTGAACAAGGACATTGGTTAAGAAATTGCAAGCTCTATTTGGAAGTAAAGAAGAAGGACAGTAAGACTGTTGTTTTAGGTATTTATATTATAGAAATTAATTTATTTACTTCTGATTTTTGGGTATTGGATATCGGTTATGGATCTCACATTTGTATAAATGTGCAGGGTCTAAAAAGAAGCAAAGACTTGGCAAAAGGCGAGGTGGACCTATGAGTTGCCAATGGAGCAAAAGTTGTTGCAGTAGCTGTAGGAACTTTTGAATTAATTTTGTCCAGTGGGCTTGTTTTAGAATTAAATGATTGTTTTTATGTTCCTGCTATGAGTATGAATATTATTTCAGTTTCTTGTTTAGATTTAGAAGGTTTTGAATTTGTTATTTGGAATAACATTTGCTCCATTAATAAAAATGGCATTTTTTTTATGGAGATGCCTCATTATCAAATGGGCTCTATATTTTTAATCTTTGTGGATCTTCAAACAAGCCTATCTATAACATTAATACCAAGAGATTGAAATCTAATGATTTAAATCAGACATACTTCTTGCATTATTGTTTGGACCATATAAATGAGAAATGCATTACAAGGCTTCATAATGATGGGCTTCTAAATTCGTTTGATTTAGAATCTTACGAAACATGTGATTCTTGTTTATTATGCAAAATGACTAAGGTACCTTTTAAGGGATAAAATAAAAGGGCAACTTATTTATTGGGCCTAATACATACTAATATATGTGGACCAATATATACATATGCTAGAGGAGGATTTTAGTACTTCATTACATTTGCGGATGATTTTAGTAGATATGGCTACCCATATTTAATGAAATATAAATCTAAATCATTCCATAAATTCAAAAAATTTCAAAATGAGGACAATGGGTCTTTAAAAAGAGGTACAACTTAAAGACAAACTCAAGAAATCAAACTTAGATAAATAAAGAAAACTCTTATTACATCAGGCTCAAACTGGAGCAAAACTAAATAAAAACAAACATCTGATCCTGAAGCATAAATCAACGATTGTCTCTCAAGCATAATGGAAATAACATAAGCTTCAACTATTACACATCCCACTTGCTCAGCATAATCAATCTCCTGAAAACATGATATAAAACAGTGTGAGATCAACATCTCAATAAATCCTGTGTGTGCATGTGATACTTTGAACAGTTCGTGTATGCATAGCTGAAAACATTTACAGAAATATTTGGCAAGTCATAAATAATTTCTCTTTGCAAGGAGTGTGTTTTCTCATTGTCACACTTTATACAAAATAACTCATCCACTCGAATAAATAGTCATGTCACCACACTTTGGGCTCCATGATAAGAAAAACGATTAAGGCACCACACTTTGTGCACCTTGCCAGGATCAGGTTACCACACTTTAGGCGTTCTGATCAAAGGTGAGTGTACAGCCCACCGGGTAATATACTCCTCTATCTCTACACCCAACAAAATCATCCGGGTGTCCATGCTGGGAAAATAAATAATACCTTACCAGGTACAAATGCTTGCTCGAATCGGCCTGACTAACCAATACTGTCGCCTTCTCAAGCGGAGCTTATTTTCTGGAGGTGGCCGCCTGTCAGAAGACTCGCTCACGCCCTCCAAGACTTGTATTGTTAGCCTACCCTTATTGAGTACTCAATGAACATATCCGTCAATTCCAGATTCACAATAATGATTCCATACATTGGCTTTGTAAAATGTGGTTTTCTTGAAAAAGGAGTTTTCTAAAATATTTAAGAGAAAGAACAGTTCTTGATAAAGGCATTAGGTTGACAAAACCATTTAGGAAATAAACATCCACGCTTACAACCCAAATAATCATAGTTCAACAATAGCTTCACAAAGCTTTACAACATTCGACTTGCCAACACATACATTTAACAAAAGAATTTATGCAAGGACTTACTTGATATGCCTCAGATAAACAAGATAAAATCACAGCTTACTTTCTTCAAAAACCCTCATGATCTAGAATCACATAATATCATGATCAGGGTCTCAATCAACTCAAGCATGCATTAAACTCATTTATTCCCATAACAAATCATGATCCATTATATAACTTCAAATAAATCACTCAATCCTTAAAGTACATACACCATGACCATATATCCATCAAAGACATGAATAATATATCAAAAAGGTCTTGCCTTAACCAACACAATTCACATTCATCATTATCACATCAAACATAGCATCTCTATCTATTGAACATGCTTAATCCATTACTCGACTCCAAATATTCATCTATCCCAACTAAGCACATTTATCATGCTATCATACTTTCATAGATACCATCAATCCCATTAGATCTTAATTTCAACATCAATGGTAAGAATCCCTTTACCTTACACCACCGGATTAACAAGGTCTCGGTGCTCCTATGGTAATCGTCCCGAGTTCATTTGAGAAGAACAGAAAAGCTGCCTTCTTTGCTCCTCTTAATTGAAAATTGAGAAAGAAGATGAAATCAGCCTCTATGTGGTGTGATTCAATGGAAGGAAAAGAGAAGAATCAATGGAAGAAAGGAATCAAGAGGTTGAGGGGTCTTTTGCTTACCTTAGGGAGTGCTCGATTTTTTTGGCCTAGGCTTGCTCTTGAGTTTTTGAAAATTGCAGAGGAGGTTTGCTGAAATTTTTCGTGTGGTAAGGTTGGACTAGGCGGCTGCTGTGGTTTAGGGTTAGAAGAGTTTAATTTAGGGTTAGAAGGTGATGCTAAGAAGGACTCCTAATGGCTCTAGGTTTCTTTGGCAACAATGGCGAAAAATTGCAGTTTGCTGCACTTTTATTACTGCCGAAATGGAGAGGAGTTGAGAGCAGAAAAACAGTTTGAAGTTGCTCTCCTAAGCTGGCCGAAAACTGCTCGAGAGAAGGGTTGTGTGTGTTCAGGTTTTTGGCCAAAACAAGGAAGAGTTTGTATGGGTTTTAACAACCAAATTCTGTGTGAAAGAGGAGTGCTTTGCTGTGCGAAATCTGTGAGCAAAAGAGAGGATTTTCTGGACTGTTTTGGCTGCTATTCTGTTCACAATTTAGAGAGGGAATAATGAGTGCTTCAGGCATTGTAATTGGCCAATTCAATAAGGAGTTTCAGTAGGGTTTGAAGTGCAGAATTTCGTGCATTACACTGAGCAAAGCTAGCCGAAATTCCTGTGCACAAGCTGGCCGCCGAAATTCCTGTGCACAAGCTCGCCGAAATTGGCAAGATAAGAGGAACAAAAATCTGGTTTGTTTAGATTTAGGATAAAGCTTGATTTGCAAGAGAATTTAGGATAAGATTCCCTAGTATTGGAAGAGTTTGCGTTGAGCTAGAAGTCCTCCAAAGGTGGCAGCACTAAGCTAGAAAAATTTTCAGATTTTTAGCTAGGTTTCTATGTTCAAAATCAACAAGATATCTAACTAGAAAAATAACAAATTAATTCCAGCTATCTAATATAAAATCTGGTGAATTAAAAACAAGCCGGAATTTAATTATTCTAGCTAAGGTTTTTCGAAAATTAAAGAGGATAAAAGCTGAAATAATATTAATCTTTATCCTTATCAAAAATCCTTGAGTTTAGAAGATAAATATGGAGACTTATCCCCTAAGAAGATGGCACTGGAATTTTAAAAAGGAAAGCTGCGTTTTTCGGCCAAGCATGAGGAAAATCTAGGAAAAAGAATTCAAAAAGAAAGCTAAGATTCGCAAGAGGTAAGATTCAAACCCAGGTCACCAAGAAATAATCACCAAACCTAACCGCCATTCAAAATCAACTCTGATGTTACTATTTCTCTAAGAAATTCTTTTCACCCTAATCCTCATCCCTCCATTTCCTCTACTAAATTTCACCTAAAACAATTTCCAATTATTGCAACAACATAATTATTTCCCATCAAATAAATTAAATGCAAGAGAAACCTTGAAAATCACATGCACCTACGCAAGAATAATTTTAAGATAACACATGAAATGTGAAATGCTATGCAATGCATGACTTTTTCCCCACAGGTCAAAGGTGGTTTTGGGTGGGGTATTACATAAAGGATGCCAATTTTATCTTCCAAAAGAAAATAGAATAATTGTAGCACGAAATGGATTCTTTCTTCAAATGAAATTTATTTTCAAAAGAATCAGTGGGAGTAAAATACATATTGATGAGATTCAAGAACTACAATTAGTATCTGAACCAAATAATGAACCTCGATTAGATGACTCACAAGTCCAAGATGAGCCTACTTCTATAGAACAAGGACTTTGAAGATCTGATAGGATTCATCAACAACATGAGAGATTTGGATTTCTCATCACTGACGATCACAATGTGGAGCTCATGGTTAATGATGAGTCAACTTCCTATCAAGAAGCCATTAAGAGTTCTAACTCTGGAAAATGGCTAGAGGCTATGAAGTCTGAGATGCAATCCATGTATGATAACCAAGTCTAAACATTGGTTAATCCACCTAAAGGTTCAAAAACTATTGGGTGTAAATGGGTTTTCAAAAAGAAAACAGACATGGAGGGAATTGTGCATACTTACAAAACACGACTAGTTGCAGAAGGTTCTAGACAAACTCATAGTATAGACTATGATGAAACCTTTTCACCAGCTGTAATGCTTAAATCTATTAGAATTCTTCTTGCCATAACAGCATATTATGATTATGAAATTTGGCAAATATATGTCAAAACCGCATTCCTTAATGGAAACTTACTTAAGGATATGTACATGACATAGCCTGAGGGTTTTGATGATACTTTAAATTCTAATAAAGTGTGCAAACTTCAAAAATCTATTTACGGGTTGAAGCAAGCATCTTGAAGCTGGAATCTTCATTTTGATGAAGTAATTAAAGAATTTGACTTTATCAAAAATAAAGATGAGCCTTGTGTTTATTAAAAAACCAGTGGGAATGCAATAGTCTTTTTAATACTTTATGTTGATGATATCTTACTCATTGGAAAAGACATCTCAACTCTACAAAGTGTAAAGACATGGTTAGGAAATTGTTTCTCAATGAAATACTTAAGTGAAGCTACCTATATTTTAGGTGTAAAGATCTATAAAGATAGATCAAGAAAGCTAATTGGCCTAAGTCAAAGTGCATACATTGACAAAATATTGAAAATGTTTAGTTTTGAAGACTCTAAGAGAGGATTCTTGCCAATGTCACATGGCATTAAACTCAGCAAAACTTAAAGTCCTTCCACAAAGGATGAAGAAGAGCGCATGAACAAGATACCATATGCTTCCGCTATAAGATCTATCATATATACCATGTTATGCACTCGACCTGATGTCTCATATGCATTTAGCATAACGAGTAGGTTCCAGTCAAATCTTGGAAAGCCACACTGGACTGCTGTCAAGAACATACTAAAGTATTTAAGAAGAACTAAAGATATGTTCTTAGTTTATGAAGAACAAGAATGCGAGTTAGTTGTAAATGGTTACACTGATGCAAATTTTTAGTCTGACATAGATTATTACAGATCGCAATCAGGTTTTCTATTTTGTTTGAATAGAGATGTTGTAAGCTGGAAAAGTTCAAAGCAAGATACTGTAGCCGATTCTACTACAAAAATTGAGTATGTAGCTGCCTCAACTATAGCTAAAGAAGTAGTTTAGATTAAAAAGTTCATTACAGAACTAGATATATTTCTTAGTATTGTTAACCCAGTAGATCTTTATTGTGACAATAATAGAGCCATTGCACAAACTAAGAAACCAAGATCACATCGACGATCCAAACATATACTTAGCCATTTTCATCTCATTCGAGAAATTATTGATAGAGGAGATGTAAAAGTATGCAAGGTATCAACTGATGACAATGTTGCAAATTCACTGATAAAGCCTCTCCCATCGTCTAAACAAGATACTCATATTAGATCAATGGGATTATAGTTTATGTCAAATTGGTCTTAGTGCAAGTGGGAGATTGTTGGGGATATACCCTAAAACAATTTGTACTTATACTATTATCGTTATGTGTTTTGTAATAATATGAGACATTTCTTTTGATGAATAGTGCGTTTAGTTTTATGGTCATCAAGTACGTGACTTGATAGTAAAACCCTATAACAAATAGAATGACTATTTTTAAATTGTCCCTAATCGATTATTATTAGATGAACAATAATAAAGTAAGATTAGCATATTTGTGACTTGATGGCTATATTTTACTGGTCATGGATATATGGTATATCAAGTCAAAACATAAATAAATGTTAGAGAACATTGTATTGGACATAACCCACTGTGAAAGTACTTCATGGGACATGCTATAAATACTTTCTAGCCATAATGCTATTAGAAGTCATTCAACCTGAATTTATCATAGTTTTCTACTTGATAAATTCTATATCTCGATGTTGTCTTTAACCAAATAATAAAATTAGACCACTATTTGATATAGAATAAACTAGGGAGAGAAATATGATTGATAGTGAAGAAATTTGTCCCTCTCATTCTTGAGAGAGATGTCTATGAGCCCTTTGATAAGTTAGAATGTTAAATGCATGGCCGTACTCAAATATATCAATTTGAAATATTAATATCATTTGTTTGAATAGTCTACTATGAGATCAAATAATGCTCCGTGCCTTATGCTTAATCTAAATATCGTGTGACAAAAGGATTAAATATAAAGTTATGGTTTAGTTCAAAGAAATGACTGATCTTCATGTAATCTGGATAGTTATAATATTTTGTTAGAAATCACTTATAACTTGTGAACTATTTAAATGTGATTTGCGCACACTGCCAATGTTAAATGAACCTATAGGGTCCAATATTAAGTGGGCACGTTAGGTTATTTTTTTTGTGACTAGGTTCGATGTATTTAAAACTATGTCTAGGTTCATCGAACCTAAAAAAAAAGAACAGATACAATGAATCTAGAAATATATCTACATTCGATGTATCTAGAGGATATCTAGATTATAAGAATCTAACTCGGTAAATTAATTAGTTAAATTACTAAAATAATGGCAAAATCTTATCATATCTTTTAAAAATTTAATTTGAACTTAAAATAAGATATGATAAGATATGATGAAAGTTAGACTCCAAGAAATTCATGTGGTTTTAAGAGAAACCCTAGCCGTCTTTTTATGGCAAACTCCTCATAAAATTTTCGTACTTCCATAACCAAAAAATTTAACCTCTCAAAACCCTATATGCTAGCACTCTCGGGTAAGGAACAAAGTTGGCCGTGTGTATTGGATAGAGGACATTCGCGCATTGCAGCATCTGGTGATCGTCCGAAGTGCACATACGCCTGGAAATCTAAAGGCAAAAGTCTTGCTTCTAGTAATATAGAGGTAATTCTATAAACCCTTAATCAGCCTAAATTGTTTGGCTTGGATCCTTGGAAGGGATTCGTGGACGTTTTCCGCGTGTAGGAGTCCATGAAACCTAACAATATGACCCAGCCTAAAGATTTTATTGCAAAAGGCCAAGAACATATGATCTGTAAGTTTAAGAAGTCATATTATGGACTTAAGCAAGCATCAATATACGTTTTAATGAGACTGTAAAGTCTTTTGATTTTATATATAAATCATGTGTGTATAGGAAAGCAGATGGGAATAACGTGTCTTTTATGGTACTTTATGTAGATGACATTCTATTCATTAGAAATAGTATAGGGACATTGTCATCTATAAAGGATTGGCTATCAAATTAATTTAGCATGAAGGATATAGGTGAAGCTAGCTACATTGTTGATATAAAGCTTCTTAAAGTTAGGAAGCAAATATTGTTAGGCTTATCCTAATCTACTTACATTGACAAGATATTAGTTAGGTTTAATATGGATCAGTGTAAATAGGCTATCATACCTTTTAGGTATAGATTGACCTTGTCTTCTAAATAGTGTCCTATGACACATAGAAAGAAAATGAAAGGATGAGAAGAATTTCCTATACCTCAGTAGTGGAAAGTCTCATGTATGTTATATTTTGTATAACGCCAAATATTTGTTTTGCAGTAGGCATAGTTAGCAGGTATCAGTTGAACCAAAGGGAAGAACATTGGCAAGATGTAAACTATATACTCAAGTACCTAAAGTGAATGAGGGATTATATGCTTGTTTACAGAGTTGATGATTTAATTCCTACCAATTATACTAACTCAGACTTCTAAGCGGATAAAGATAAAAGGAAATCTACTAGTGGATACGTTTTCACTTTGTCTAGAGGGGCTATTTCATGGAAGAATATTAGATAATCTTGTATTACTGATTCCACCATGGAAGCTGAGTATTTGGCAGCTTCAAAAGCTTCAAAAGAAGCGGTTTAGCTCTGCAAACACCTCATAGAACTTAGAGTTGTGCTACAAATGGGCAACCCCATTATCATATATTGTGATAATTTTGGAGCTGTGCCACAATGTAAGGAATAAAGGAATCATAGGAGGGGCAAGCACATTGAGAGGAAGTATCACTTGATGCGAGAGTTCATTCAGAAATGAGAGATAGTGGTTGATTAGATTTCCTCTTCAAACAACCCAGCAGATCCATTTACCAAGCCTTTGACAGGGAAGGTGTTCAAAAGATATCTAAACGTCATAGGGGTAGGCACATATGAACTGTCATAGTCTATTTAATGCAAATGGGAAATTGTTGAACTGTTTGCCCAAAATCGACTATGTATTTTTATATTTTGGGAATTAATAAAATATTTCATTCATTAATGTTTATTTTTTTACATATATTTACACATTAAGGTCTAAGTGTGTTAGTAAGTGATCTATATGATTAGATCGTACTTTCACAGAAATGTGTAAATCATGGGCTACAAACGTACAAGTAAAAATGTTCTTGATCAATTAATAAAGTTGGGCACTTCGTCAAGATTTAGATCATTACACTATGACTTCTAAATGGGGAATGGTTCACCTTTGACTAGTGAGTAGTCCACTCATGCCAATAGTGTAAGGTATTTAGAATACGTAAAATTGGATCACACGATAATAATCTTTATAAAAGTAGTATAATAAATAAAGATTGGTTTATCGCCTCTACTGCGTGACTAAATACCTTTAGACTTGAGTATAAGTTGGTGGTTTGATGAAACTAAATTTGTTCACTTTGATGTATAGTGGGTGTGGTCATAACGCAAGGTCAACAACCTTATACGTTGGGGGTATGACTCTAGTTAATTAAGACGGACTTATACAATAGAGTTTCTACGATTCACTTAGTGAAGATATCACCCCCTTGTGATTGTTCAGGATATTCTAAATAAACCAATGTCTTGAGAAACGTGACTTAGTATATATGTTTTTGGATAGCTCCCGAAAAATAAGTTGGTACACACTGAAAGTCATGAATTATTGGACTAGTTATCAAAGGATGATAGATATCATTGAAGAAAGTGATAGTACATTTTTCCTATCTCAATAGCGAGTGTTACGTAGAGGGGTATTTTCATCATTATACCTGTAAGTCAAAGACATTGTGCTTGCAATATTATTCTTGAGATCAATATTTCCATATAGTGATAAATAGAATATTTAAAATGATAAAATACAGCTATTTGTTAGCAAAGGTATTTTAGTCATTTTAGTAGCCAAGAACAATATGTCTTTTGGTCCCTAAAGTAACTCAAGTAACCTAAGAAAATTTATTTGCTATGTGGACTTATTAGGTGAATTAATAATGAAATAGTTGTTCTAGGAGTCCAATTAATTACTTATTTGGGCTAGAATAATTTATTAGGCTAATTTAATTAAATTAATTTATTAATTAATTGTCTTAAATAATTTTATATTGGGTCTAAGTGGATTAATTAATTAATAAGGTAGCTATTTAATTAATCTTAGGCTAATTTAATTTAATTAATTTTTTAATTAATTATTATGGATAATTTTATATTGGGTACAAATAGATTAATTAATTAATTGATAAAAGAGTTATTTAATTAGTCTTGAACTAATTAAGAAAATCTCTGACCCATCAGGATAATTGAGACAACAAGAGTTTCTTTAGGAAACTAGGATTGCCAACTTAAAAAAAAAAAAAAAGGGAAGAGTGTCGGTTAAGGAAAATAAAGAAAGCTATTAGTGTAAAAAAAAAATAGATAGAATAGCTTTTGGCATTTTTTTTTTTTTTTTTAATGCTTGCTACGATGACTAAGGAATTCACATAGCAATTTGGCAGCTGTTGTTTTTTTAATAGGTTGACTTTGTGCATGCTATTGTGCATGCATTATCATTCACGAAAAGTAGAACCATTGCAATCTTGGTTTTCTTATAAACAATAGCCGCCACAATTCTTCTTTCTTTTTTTTTTTTTTTTTTTTTTTTGGAGTCAAGCTCTCCCAATTAATTCTTCCAAAATTAATTAATTCATCTTAATTCTATTTTTATTGGTAGATAGTTCATAGGAGATTCAAGAATACTTTAGAAGATTGAAAATTAGAAATCTTAGTGCGCGTGTTTGATGCAAAGGAATCGACACTTGATCGGAATTCCTACAGAACAAATACTTGTGATAAATCAAAATGTTCTGTCAAATCCAATTCCTCCAATTATTCAATCTAAGCGGCCTAAAAGAAAGTATTCATATACTTTGGCTTGGAAAATATTTTAAATTGCTATTTTTCACAAGTTTTTTTTTATTTTTCCCATAATCCTTTCAGATGCTTAAAGCTTTTATTTGATTGTAATAGGATTTTAGTTTTGAAAAATATTTTATATGTTTCTAGTTTTAAATAGAATTTAATTTTAGTTTCAAGACTGATTAATAAAGGATATTCTATTTCTTTCCATTCTAGTATATTAAGCTGTAGAGATGGAAATATTATTTGTTCTGGAAACATGTATGGCAGTCTTTTCTATGTTAATCCTATTAGTCGTCAAATAAATAATACTCAGATGGAACCTAATAATAAGAAGAGAAAGGTCACATCAAATAATTCATATTAATGGCGCTTAAGATTAGGACGTATAAATGCTGATCGGATTTAGAGGTTAATCTAAGATGGGTTATTGAATTCATTGAAATTGGAAGAATGACCTCAGTATAAATCTTGTCTTATAGGTAAAATAACCAAAAGGTCTTTTACTAAAAAGGAGAAAAGGGCTAAGAAAATATTAGAGTTAGTTCATACTGATGTTTGTGGTCCTATGTCTATATCTGTTAGAGGAACTTATGAATACTTTATCACGTTCATGGATAATCACACACATTTTGGTTATGTTTACTCGGTGAGGCACAAGTCTGACTTCTTTGATAAATTTAAAGAGTTTAAGGCTAAGGTGGAGCACTAAATAGGTAAACTAATCAAGAAGTTAAGATTAGATCATGGTGGAGAGTATCTCCTTGGTGAATTCAAAGACTACTTGACACATTAGAGAATAGTATCTCAGTGAACTACACCTGGGACTCCCCAACAAAATAGAGTAGCTAAGAGAAGAAATAGAATGTTGATGAAAATGGTCACAAGTATGATATGTCATGTAACTCTTCCTATTTCTTTTTGGGAATATGTGCTGGACAATAGCATATATTCTGGGCTTGGTTTCCTCCAAATCAGTGCCTAGGACACCTTATGAGATGTGGATTGGACGTAAGCTTAGTATAAATCATCTCAAGGTATGGGGTTTTTTGGCTTATGTACCAACTAAGAAAAGTAAACTAGACCCAAGGACATAATTATGTTGCTTTGTAGGATATCTAAAAGGAACAAGGGGTGGATGCTTTTATCATTCTCAAGAGCAAAAGGTACTTATTAGTACTCATGCTAGATACTTAGAGGATGAATAGAATGTGTCCACTAAGGTTTTAAGTTAAATGGATTTGGAAGAGATGTTGAGTAACACTTCAACTTCTAGTACCCTAATTAAGTTGGAACTAGAAAAGATATTGCCAGATATTGCTATACAGACTGTAGCACATCGTAGTAAAAGAATATCCAGGGTAACAGATGTTGGGAGATATGCCCTCTTAGACTAGGTTTCTGATGTAAATATCGAATGTTTTAATAAAAGAATTTATTTTCAGAAATTGTTTGTCAATTTACATTTTTATTTGTGCATAATTACGTTTGAAAAAGACCCATTATGTTTAAATAAGTAGTCCATGTGAATGGAGGTCTTTCACAGTAAGGTATAGATCACAGGTTACTTAACACATAAACATTCATTCTTAACCGATTGATGAGAATAGAAATCTTATCATGTCTAAGTTACTATGTTGTGAATTCCAAATAGGGAATGGCTTACTTTTAGCCAGTGAGTAGTCCACTCACTTCATGACATAAGCGTATTTCGAATACGTAGAACAGGACCTATAGTAGTGGTTTCTTAAAGTACTATATGGTAGAAACCTAGACTACTACAGCTACAGCATGGACTAATACTCTACGACTTGAGTATGAGTTGGTGGTCTGACGAAACTGGAAGCATATACTTTGATATGCTATAGTTGAGGTTCTATTGTAGGGCTAATATACTTGCATGTTGGGTATATGTAACAATTTAGTTAAGACAAACTTGTACAAGATAGTTTCTATACTATATCACCCCTTATGGTTATCTGAATGATCTAAATATCCAGGGCCTTGGGAAATATCACTTGGATGTTTGCTTTAGGATAGCTCCTTTGGAAAGCGGAAACAATCCAGGAAGTCGTGGATCATTGGACTAGAGGCCTAAGGATGGTAGATGTCATTTAGAGAGGTGTTAGTACACTTCTTCCTCTCTAAATGTATGGCGATATATAGAGGGGTATTTTAGTCATTACACCTGTAGGTCGGAGACTTTGCTAACGCAGCATTGTCCTTGAGATCAATATTTTCTTATGGTGATATTAGAAAATATTTAAAATTCAAAATATGGCAAGAGTATTTAGGTCATTTTAGTAGCTAAAGCGGTGTGTCTTTTGGTCTCCAGTATAGACCGTGAGTCCTAATTAAATACAGGCTAAGGAATTGATCTTAAATTAAATCAAATTTATTTTATTTAAGTAGCCTATTTAATTGTTGGGCTAGAATAAAATAAAGGTCCATGGAAAGAGAGAATTAATTAAATTAGTTTGGTGGGTTAATTAATTATTTAGGGCTTTGGCCCAATTTGAATAATTAAAGATTAACCTGGGACTAAACTAATATAGGCTTATTAATTGGATTAGTTTTTTTTAACTGAAAATTTAATTATTAATTGGGCCATTTATTTAGTTCTAATTAGAATAATTAATTAAATCCAAAAGGTTAAACTAAGAGTTCAATGGCCCAGTCCAGTTTAACCTAAGGTTTTTATTTAGGTTAAATAGGAGAATTGGAGATAACGTTGTTTCTTGCGGCCTCTTCTCTGTGTGAAAAATTGCCAGACGTCTCTCTCTCTCTCTCTCTCTCTCTCTCTCTCTCTCTCTCTCTCTCTCTCTCTCTCTCTCTCTCTCTCCATGAAAGTTCCCTAGCCTTGTAAATTGTTCACCAAACGGAATTAGACAGGTCATATACTGGAAGACCGAGAGTTTGGCATTCACCTACATGCAAAGACGGAGTAGGAGACTTGCAGGAATTGCACCAGAGGTTTCCACCAGTACACCTACCCCAGTTGCGCATATTCCAGTCCAGCCAATTCTTAGAATGAGGAAAAGAGGTATTTTTTTTAAACTTTGGAATCCGTGCAGAGCACGACCGGCGCCGGCTAGGGTTGTTGGAGCCGACGCTGGCTCTGTTCGATTCCCCTGTTCTTAAGTTTTTCCAGTTTTGTTTTGTTTTCGCTTCCACTGCGTGCCCTGTGTTTTCCGTTTCTATGCCTTCAATTGATATCAGAGCATGAAGGTTATGTGAAAATATAGGGAGCATGCATCTAGATGAATAAAACTGGACACATATGTGCGATTAAAATTGTGATCCTTCGTTGTTTATGGTATGGATAGATTCTCTATTAAACCTCGCGGGTGGAGGTATAGGAGATGTGTAATTTACTGTTTTTCTTAACAAATCGTGTAAGCCCAATATTTATGGGTATAGGAGATTGTTGGTTTTGGTTGATTTCATTTTATTTGGTTTGAAATCGGAGAGCCATTGATACTAGAAATTGAGAAGAAAACAGGGGAAATTCGCACAGGAAATTTGCAGAAAAAAAAACTGCAGGAAGAGCCGTCCAAACTGGAACCGGCGCCGGCTAGACCGCCCAAACCGGCGCCGGCTAGGGTCTGGAATTCGGTCCGTGCACTGGTTGCTCATAGGTCCTGGTTCTATGCGGCAGGTGTAGTGGACCATAGTTCAGATGGGGTGCTTAATCCAGTGTGGCGGGCGCAGTGGACCAAGGAAAATTTTTTAATTTTCCTTATAATTTTTCTTGCAATTTCTTTTGGTTTTGGGGTCCAAACTAGGTGAAGTTAATATTTTGCAATAGTTAATATTCAAGGAATATTTTTGCATAAAAAATATTAGTAAGGGATTTTAGGATTAAACAAGACCAGTAATTAATTAATGTGTTTAATTTTATTATCTGGGCACTTAGGTTTAAAAAATAGAACAGCATGAAAACGTCTATTGTTTTCTAGCATGCTATTTTTATGTACCTATGTGCACGTTTTCTCAAAGACCAAAGTCTTTAGGAATGTTTTGACAAGGAAAATATTTCTCTATAAATTAAATGGTTATTTTAACTTAAACAAAAATTAATCCTTACATATTTTCTCAAAGGATTTAATCCTTGATATAGAAAATATATTGGATTTAGATATTTTTGTAAGGTTAAAATAGAAAGCCATTTTGTTTTAATTTTGGCACAAGAAAAATTGTTTTGTCAAATAAATTTGAAACCAAAGTCTTTAGAAAGTTTTAATTGAAAATTTTTTGATATCATTAAGTTTTTAATTTAAATAAAATTAGTTAATGGGAAAAACTCTCAAAAGATATAAACCTTGACATAGAGATTTTTATGGGCTTAAACATTTTATTTTTTAGTTAAGGGAAAAACTTGATGGAAATTTTCAAAAGAATATTTTTCTAGAAAACCCTTGTTTTAAAAGACTAAGTGGGAGAGGGGTTCCAACGGCCCCATGGCTTCTATCACGATCCTCATTAGAGATCGTGGGTCCCATTGCGTCACCCTGGGACTGAACCCGTATAGGATGGGGATACCACAATGATCTAAATCTAATGGAGGGATGTAATTAATAATCCGAGGCACATACTGTGATCGGCCAGCCCTTCGTTGGAGGTCATAGTGTGAGGTATGTCCATAGGAAATGAGAGGAAACGGTTATCCCCTCGATGGAGTTATCTTCTAGATCATTACCTAGAAAGAAAATTAATTTGTAGTAGTTAACACACTTAGCTTAGAAAACTATAAATCTTCCCAAGAAGCTAAGTCAGTTTTCCTAAGAGCCAAATTGATTATTATCAATTTTGATAATAAGGATAAAGTGCACATATTTGTTTTGTTTTCACAAACTGAATCTTTTTCTTTTATTTTTCGATTTTTCAGAAATGGTGGGAGGTTCTTTTAGTCCATTGGTCGTTATTCTCCAAGAGAATAAGCTAATGGGACCAAATTATGTGGACTGGAAGAGGAACCTGGACATAATACTCACAACAGAAGAGTATAAGTATGTCCTTTACGAAACCTGTCCTGTTATCAAGGAGGGTTCCACTGTCGAGGAGCGTGAGGCTGAGAAGGCATGGAAGAAGGCTGACGAGATGGCTCGTGGTTACATGTTGGCCTCCATGTCTAATGTGCTCCAATCCAAACATGAGCACATGACCACTGCATATGATATAACCCAATCATTAGTCACGATTTTCGCGGATAAGAGTCAGCCTGCAAGGCAGGAGGCTTTTCGGACCATTATTAACACTAAGATGGCTGAGGGAGCATCAGTCAGAGAGCATATGCTTAAGATGATTGCTACTTTCGAGGAGGTAGAAATCTTAGGGGCTGTCATTGACCCCGAGAGCCGAGTGGACTTGGTTCTCGATTTTCTACCTGGTTCCTTTACTCAGTTCAAGTTGAGCTATAACATGAACATGGGTTTAACTGAGTTAATGAAGGAGCTCCAGATGATGGAGAAGGTCATGAAACCACAATCTAAGGCTATGATTGCCAAGGCTTCATCTTTTAGAATTGGGCCCAAGCCCAAGAAGTTCAAGAAGAAGAAGTGGAACGCAGCGGCCCAGCCCAAGACCCAGGTCAAAGACAAACCCAATGGCAAGTGCTTCAATTATGGACTGAAGGGACACTAGAAAAAGGAGTGTCCAGATCTTCAAGCCAAGAAAAACCCCACAAGTAATGTTTTCTATCTAGGGTCTATATCAATGGTTGGATTAACTTCTACTTGAATTGTTGATTCAGGGGCCACTAATCACATCTGTAACTCCTTGCAAGGGTTTAGAAAGATTAGAAGACTCTAGAAGGGCGAACATGGACTACGTGTGGGAATTGGAGCACAAGTTTGGGCCTTTGCAGTGGGAGAGCTGGATTTTGTTTTTTATTGTAATAGAATAGTGGTTTTGAAAGATATTTTATATGTACCTGAATTTCGATAGAATTTGATTTCAGTTGTGAAACTAATAAATCAAGGATATTCTGTATCTTTCTATTCTGGTATTTCTATCAGTAGAGATGGAGAAATTTTATGCACTAGGCACATATATGGGAATCTATTTTTCTTAAACCCTATTAACAATCAATTAAATAACGCTCAATCTAAACCTTTAACAAGGAAGAGAAAAATCAATGTCAACGACTCTTATCTTTGGCATCTAAGGTTGAGTCATATCAACTCAATTAGGATTCAGAGGTTAATCCATGATGGGTCTTTGGGCTCATTGAGATTGGAAAATTGGCCTCAGTATGAGTCTTACCTGATGGGAAAGATGACCAAAAGGTCATTTGCCCATAAGACGGATAGAGCCAATGAGGTATTGAGTTTTGTTCACACTGATGTGTGTGGTCCCTTGTTTACACCAGCTAGAGGGGGTTTTGAGTACTTCATCACTTTCATGGATGATTGTACAAGGTTTGGTTACATTTACCTGATGAGACGTAAGTTTGACTCTTTTGACAAGTTCAAGAAGCTTAAGGCTGAAGTGGAGCGTCGGACAAATAAATTGATCAAGACCTTACGACCGAATCGTGGTGGAGAGTACCTCCTTAGTGAATTCAAGGACTACATGGTACATCATGGGATAGTATCCCAATTCTCTATGCCAGGGACACCCCAGCAGAATGGAGTAGCTGAGAAAAGGAACAGGACATTGATGGAAATGGTCCGAAGCATGATGTCTCATGCTACTCTTCCAGTGTCATTTTGAGGATATGCCCTGGAAACAATGGCATATATTCTGAACTTAGCGCTATCCAAGTCAATACCTAGGACTCCCTATGAGATGTGGATTGGGCGTAAGCCAAGTCTGAATCATCTCAGGATATGGGGTTGTCCAACTTATGTACTGGTCAAGGGAGACAAGTTGGAACCAAGATCAGAATTATGCTATTTTGTTAGGTATCCAAAAAGGACAAAGGGTGATTACTTTTATTATCCTAAGAAGCAGAAGATACTGGTTAGTACCAATGTTAGATACCTAGAGGATGATCAAAGTATTTTCACGAAAGGTTCAACTAGGTTGGAATTGGAGGAGAAGTTATCTTCGGAAGTAACTTCTTCTAACCCGATAGTGGAACAAGAAGAGGCATAGCCTCAAGAGCCTGTACATATGGAGCATCGTCGTAGTGGGAGAGTGTCTAGGGTTTCGGAGAGATGGACTGGAGAAGCTTTCGAGCTAGTCTCTGACCATCATGAACAAGACCCCACTAGATACAAGGAGGCTATTGCTGATGCCGATGCAAATTTGTGACATGAAGCAATGAAGGCCGCGATTGAGTCTATGTATCTCAATCAGGTTTGGGATCTTGTAGCTTTACTTGAAGAGATAAAACCCATAGGGTATAAGTGGGTATACAAGAGAAAGAGTGGAATAGATGGAAAAGTGGAAACCTTTAAAGTTAGGCTTGTGGCGAAATGGTATACTTAGAAAGAGGGTATCGATTATTAGGAAATCTTTTCCCCGGTAGCCATGCTTAAGTCCATCCGTATCCTCCTTGCCATTGCATGTCATTATGACCACGAGATATGGCAAATGGATGTCAAGACGGCATTTTTAAATGGCCATCTTAGTGAAGACATCTATATGTCCCAACCAGAAGGCTTTATTGCTAAAGGCCAAGAGCATATGGTTTGCAAGCTTAAGAAATCCATTTATGGACTTAAGCAGGTATCAAAGGTATGGAACATTCGTTTTGATGAGACTATAAAGTTTTATGGTTTTGTTCAAAACATGGATGAACCATGCGTGTACAGGAAACTTGAAGGCATTAATATGGTTTTTCTTATCTTGTATGCGGTTGATATTCTACTCATTGAAAATGATGTAGGGTCATTGTCATCTATAAAGGTTTAGCTGTCTAGTTAATTCAATATGAAGGACTTGGGAGAAGCCAGCTACATTCTTGGGATTAGACTTCTTAGAAATAGAAAGCAGAGAATATTAGGATTATCCCAAGTGGCATACATTGACAAGATGCTGGCCAGGTATAGCATGAACTCATGCAAGGGAGCTTTAATTCCTTACAGACATGGGTTGTCATTTTCTTTAAGAGACTATCCTAGGTCTCAAGAAGAAAATGACAGAATGAGTAGGATTCCCTACGCTTCGGCTGTAGGAAGTCTCATATACGTCATGCTGTGTATTAGGCCAGATATCTGCTTTGTCGTAGGCTTGGTTAGCAGATATCAGTCAAACCCTGGAGAGGTTCATTGGCAAGCTATAAAGTATATTCTCAAGTACCTCAAGGGAACGAGAGATTATATGTTGGTTTACAGGGCTGATGACTTTATTCCTACAGGATACACAAACTCAAACTTTCAGGCGGATAAAAATGAGAGAAAATCCACTAATAGATATATCTTCACTTTGTCTGGAGGAACTATTTTATGAAGGGGTATCAAGCAATCTTGTATTACTGACTCAACCATGGAAGCTGAGTGTGGCAGCTTCGGAGGCATACAAGGAAGCAGTCTAGCTCCAGAAGTTCCTTTCAGAACTTGGAGTCGTGCCACACATGGACAAGCTGATTGTGATGTATTGCGATAACACTGGAGCAGTATCACAATCAAAAGAACCCAAGAACCACAAGAAGGGGAAGCACATCGAGAGGAAGTACCATCTGATCCGGGATTTCATCCAGAGACGGGAAGTCGTGATGGAATAGATTATCTCCAAGAACAATTTAGCTGATCCATTCACCAAGCCTTTGGCTGAGAGAGTCTTCAAGAGACACTTAAACGCCATAGGGGTGGGCACCTATGGACTTACTTAGTCTTAGAGTGAAAGTGGGAGATTGTTGGAAAATATACCCTCTTAGACTAGGTTTCTGATGTAAATATCGAATTTTTTAATAAAAGAATTTACTTTCAGAAATTGTTTGTAAATTTACATTTTTATTTGTGTACAATTACGTTTGGAAAAGACCAATTGTGTCTAAATAAGTGCTCCATGTGAATGGAGGTCTTTCACAGTAAGGTATGGATCATGGGTTACTTAACACATAAACATTCGTTCTTAACTGATTGATGAGAATGGAAATTTTATCATGTCTAGGTTATTATGTTGTGAATTCCAAAATGGGGAATAGTTTACCTTTAGCCAGTGAGTAGTCCACTCATTTCATGACATAAGCGTATTTCAAATACGTAGAACAGGACCTGTAGTAGTGGTTTCTTAAAGTACTATATGGTAGAAACCTAGAGTACTACTGCTACAGTGTGGACTAGTATTCTACGACTTGAGTATGAGTTGGTGGTCTGACAAAACTGGAAGCATATACTTTGATATGCTATAGCTGAGGTTCTATCGTAGGGTCAATATACTTGCATATTGGGTATATGTGACTAGTTAGTTAAGACAGACTTGTACAAGATAGTTTCTATACTATATCGCCCCTTGTGGTTGTCTGAATGATCTAAATATCCAAGGCTCTGGGAAACATGACTTGGATGTTTTCTTTAGGGTAGCTCCCTTAGAAAGCAAAAACAATCCAGGAAGTCGTGGATCATTGGACTAGAGTCCTAAAGATGGTAGATGTCATTTAGAGAGGTGTTAGTACACTTCTTCCTCTCTAAATGTACGGCGATGTATAGAGGGGTATTTTAGTCATTACATCTGTAGGTCAGAGACTTTGCTAATGCAGCATTGTCCTTGGGGTCAATATTTTCTTATGGTGATATTATGAAATATTTAAAATGTAAAATACAGCTATTTATATTGTAAGGGTATTTTGGTCATTTTAGTAGCCAAGGCGGTGTGTCTTTTGGTCTCCAGTATAGACCATGAGTCCTAATTAAATATAGGCTAAGGAATTGATCTTAAATTAAATGGAATTTATTTTATTTAAGTATCCTATTTAATTGTTGGGCTAGAATAAAATAAAGGTCCATGGAGAGAGAGAATTAATTTAGTTTGGTGGGTTAATTAATTATTCAGGGCTTTGGCCTAGTTTGAATAATTAAATATTAACCTGGGACTAAACTAATATAGGCTTGTTAATTGGACTAGTTTTTTTGGCTGAAAATTTAATTATTAATTGGGCCATTTATTTAGTTCTAATTAGAATAATTATTTAAGCCCAAAAGGTTAAACTAAGAGTCCAATGGCCCAGTCCAGTTTAACCTAGGATTTTTATTTAGGTTAAACAGGAGGATTGAAGATAACGTTATTTTTTACGACCTCTTCTCTGTGTGAAAAATTACCAAACGTCTCTCTTTCTCTCTCTCCAAGAAAGTTCCCTAGCCTTGTAAGTTATTCACCAAACGAAATTAGGCAGGCCATATACTGGAAGACCGAGAGTTTGACGTTCACCTACATGCAAAGACGGAGTAGGAGACTTGCAGGAATCGCACCAGAGGTTTCCACCAGTACACCTACCCCGGTTGCGCACATTTCGGTTAAGCCAATTCTTAGAACGAGGAAAAGAAGTATTTTTTTTTAAACTTCAGAATCCGAACAGAGCATGACCGGCGCCGGCGTCGGCTATGTTCGGTTCCCCTATTCTTGAGTTTTTCCAGTTTTGTTTTGTTTTCGCTTTCGCTGCATGCCCTGTGTTTTCCGTTTCTATGCCTTCACCAGAAAAATGGATTGGAGGGGCTTTTGAGGTATTCTTCGACCATTAGGAACAAGATCCCACTAAATATGATGACGGCATTGCTGATGTTGATGTGTAGACAAATAGCAAATAGCAATGGATGCCAAGATTGAGTCTATGTATCTCAATCAAGTTTAGGATCTTGTCATTGCATCTGAAGGGATTAAACTCATAAGGTGCAAGTGAGTATACAAGAGAAAGAGAGGTGAAGATAGAAAGGTGAAAACCTATAAAGTAAGGTTGGTTACAAAAAGTTATACTCTAAAAAAAAGGATCAATTATGAGGATATCTTTTTACCTGTTGGCATGCTTAAATCCACTCACATTCTCTTGGCCATTGCATATCATTATGACTATGAAAAATGACAAATAGATGTCAAGAGAGCTTTTCTAATTGGCTATCTTAGCAAAGACATTTATATAACCCAGCCTGAAGGTTGTATTGCAAAGGGCCAAAAACATATGGCTTGCAAGCTCAAGAAGTCCATTTATGAACTTAAGAAAGCATCACGTGCACGGAACATACATTTTGATGAAATTGTAAAATCTTATAGTTTTATGAAAAATGTGGATGAACCATGTATGTATACGAAATCGGATGGGACTAATGTGTCTTTTATGGTACTCTATGTAGATGACATTCTACTGTTTAGAAATAATATAGGAATATTGTCATCTATAAAGGTTTAATTATGAAGTCAATTTAGTATGAAGGATATGAGAGAGCTAGCTGCATTCTTAGTATTAGGCTTGTTAGAGATAAAAAGCAAAGAATATTATGTTTATTCTAATCAACTTATATTGACAAGATATTGGCTAAATTTAGCATAGATCAATGTAAATGGGTAATTATACCCTTTAGGCACATATTGAATTTATCTTCCAAACAGTGTCCTAAAACACAAGAAGAGAAAGAAAGAATGAGTAAAATTCCCTATACTTCGATAGTGGAAAGTCTCATTTATGCTATGCTTTGTACAATGTCAAATATCTGTTTTGCTATAAGCATGGTTAGTAGATATCAGTCAAACTTAGAGGAAGAACATTGGCAAGTTGTAAAGTATATACTCACGTATCTGAAGAGAACGAAGGATTATATGCTTGTCTATAAAGCTAATGAATTGATTCCAACTAGTTACACTGACTCAGACTTTTAGATAGATAAAGATTAAATGAAATCTATTAGTGGATATGTTTTTACTTTGTTTGGAGAGACTATTTCATGGGGGAATGCTAAGCAATCTTGTATTACTGATTCCACCATAAAAGTTGAGTATGTGGCAGTTTCAAAAGTTTCAAAAGAAGTGGTTTGACTCTAGAAGTTCCTTACAGAACTTAAAATTGTGCCATAAATGGATATACTATTACTATATATTGTGATAATTCTGAAATTGTGTGACAATGTAAGAAACCAAGGAATCATAAGAAGGGAAAGTACATTGAGATAAAATATCACTTGATTCAGGAGTTCATCTAGAAACAAGAGAGAGTGGTTGACCAGATTTCCTCTTCAAATAATCTGGCGGACGTCATAGGGGTAGGCACATATGGACTCTGAAAGTCCATTTAGTGCAAGTGGGAGTTTATTGGAATATATGCCCAAAATATACTATGTATCTCTGTATTTTAGAAATTAATAAAATATTTCATTAATGGCTGTTTATTTACATATATTTACACATTAAAGGTCTAAGTATGTCAGTAAATAATTTACGTGATTGGGTCGTGCTTTTACAATAAGGTGTAGATTATGGACTACTAACATATAAGCGAATTTATTCTTGATCGATTGATGAAGTTGGACACCTTATCAAAGTTTAGATGATTACACTATTGTTTTTAAAATGGTGAATGGTTTACCTTTAACTAGTGAGTAGTCCTCTCACTCTAATAGCGTAAGCATATTTGAAATACATATAATTGGACCATTCGATAATAATATCTATAAAAGTATTATAATAAATAAAGATTGGTTTATTGCTACTACTGCCTGGATGAGTACTCTAAGACTTGAGTATAAGTTGGTGGTTTGGAAGCTAGACTTGTGCATTTTGATGTATGATGGGCGAGGTCTTATCGCAAGGCTAATAACCTCATATGTTGGGTGTGTGACTCTAGTTAATTAAGACGGATTTATATAATATAGTTTCTATACTTTACTTTATGAAGGTATCACCCCCTTGTAATTGTCCGAGATAATCAAAATAATCCAAGGTCTTGGGAAACGTGGCTAAGTATGTATGTCTTTGGTAGCTCCTTGAGATAAGTGAGTACATATTGGAAGTTATAGATTACCAGACTAATTATTAAAGGATAATAGATATCATTGAGAAAGATGTTAGTACAATTTTTCTATCTAAATTATGGATATTACGTAGAGGGGTATTTTCGTCATTAGACCTATAGGTCAAAGACACTGCAGTTGAAATATTATTCTTAGGGTCAATATTTTCATATGGTGATAAATAGAATATATAAAATAATAAAATATGATTATTTGTTAATAGGGGTATTTTGGTTATTTTAGTAGTCAAGAATAATATGTCTTTTGGTCCATAAAGTAGCTCAAGTAAGCTCTAATAAATTTATTTTACTATATGGGTTTATTGGATGAAATTAACCTTAGAAGAATTATTCTAGGAGTCCAATTAATTATTTATTTGGGCTAAAATAATCAATTGAGCCAATTTAATTAAATAGTTTATTAATTAATTATCTTGAGTAATTTTATATTGAGTCTAAGTGGATCAATTAATTAAACAAAGAGCTATTTAATTAGTCATAGACTAGTTAGACAAAACCCTAGTCCAACAGGTAATGAGTTGGACGGCAACTAGATTTTTGGAAAACTTAAGCAGGCGACACAACATAGTAAAAGAAAAGTTAAGTAGCAGTGAAATAAGGATTCTGAGGAAGCTATTATTTTGCATGATCCTATTCAAGTAAGACAAGTAAAAAAAATAAAAATAAAAATCTTTGTTTTTCTTAGTATGCCACCGGCTTTTTTTCTTCTTGGTCTAAAACATTAGCTCTTCCAATCTTCTTCCATTTTTCATCCTATATTCTACTTTCATCAGTAGTAGTCCATAAGAGGTTCGAGAATACTCTAGAAGGTCAAGAACTAACAATTGTGGTATGTGTTAGATGTGAAGAAGCCGATAGTTAGCTAGAATTCCCATGGAACAAGTAAACATTCCCATACAAAAAGCTCCATCAAACTCGAATCCAACACCAGTTATTCAACCTAAGTGTTCCAGAAGTAAGTATTCCTAAATTTTGGTTCGGGAAAATTTTAAATTTGCAATCTTCTGCTATGTTTTTATTTTCCCACTATGCTTCACTTCAACCCTTCACAACTCCTTCAAAACACTTCTAAACATCACATAACTCACAACAAATAACTCCCACAATTCGCCGCCACTTAGCTTCATCAAAATAATATCACAACAACATTTCTTCACAAATCATCTTCTATATGTCATGCAATTTTTCCATGAAAAGTTACATCAAAATGTTCCTCTCAAGTTATAGAATACTTTTAATTCTTGAAGGAAAGGATTTTACCTTGTAAATGATGACTTCTAAACTTGAAAATGGCTAATCTTTTCTTCCTTCTTCCTTCTCTCTGCTCATGGTTTTCTCTCTCTCTCTCTCTCTCTCTCTCTCTCTCTCTCTTTTTTCTTCTTTTTTTCTTTCTTTTCTCGGCTATTTTGGTTCCACCACCACTTCTTTCCTTCTTTTTATACTTCAATTCAATCATGTGGTCAAATAGAAGTTAGGAGAATTTCTTGAAAACTTATAGATCTTCTTGGAAACTTATAGAATCTCTTGGAAGACTTTAGAACTCTTATAATAGAAATGGGCTTTATGGGATTTTAATTAAAAAAAAAAATCCATTTTCATTTCTTTTGTTAGGCTTTAATTATTTCAAGTGCAATCTCTCTCTTCCTTTTACTTTCGTGAGCCCCAATATGGGCCTATAAATGACCTTTTTAACTTTTCTGTCAACTAGTCCTTGAAACTTTCTTTCAAAGGCCATTAACCTTTTTCCATCTTAACCATGGTTAACCATATTTCTCAAAAATAACCATAGTTAACGTTACTATTTATCTCGGTTGGTAAATTTTTTTTTTTATCAATACGATCTATATATTAAACTGAGCATTTGGTGTCACCCAAAAATTTCATAATCCTTCCCAATTTTTCTTAATTTGAGATCGAAAATTCTTTTGACGCACCTTAAATTTTTTATCTCATCAAAATATCCTTCTAGTTACGCTAATTATTTCTTATTTTGAACCTTCTTATATATACTTAATAAAAGTAGTCGCCTATCAAAGTATATAAGAGAGGGATGTTACAAAAGCCCTCCTTCACAAAGGTACTTTATGAATATTACAATTTTCTCTTTTCTTAATTTAACAATGTTTAAACATATGCATCTAGATTATTGGGATAAATGGATCTATAATGATACATAATCTATAAAAAAAAAAAAAAATTCTGGTATATGGCTTGCAAAAAGTGCAATTCAAGCACTTCATCAAGAATTGAGGAATCTTTCCATGCATTAGCTGTAGAGAAGATGTAGTTGTAGAACCAAAGTAGCATATTCAACATTATAAAATAAGATTATTAACTTATACTCATTTACTAATTCATTTCTATTGTATAGATGTGGCTTTTGAAATTGAGATGCCAGATGATTCTAGACTATTGCCTATCACCACATTTGGTAAATTTGTAGAGAGCATCTTATTAATTAGTGTTGTGGAAGCAATAAAAATTATGAACAAGAAAACAAGATTTAAAACAAAAACTTCAAGAAAAAAAAATCTAATCTACACAATTCATTTGTAGGATATTCCTCTTCGATTGGATGATACAATTTCAAAGATAAAGGATAAAATTTACATAGCATAGATTCACCAAGCAAGATCTTTTGTAGCAGTTTGCATCAAAAGTTTTTTTTTCTTGAAGTTTACATCAATATAGTAAACATAGCACATTTATTGGCATTTGTCTTGTTGATGCAATCTGCTACAAAAGTACTTAGGATTTAAAAGTGGTCATTTCATTTATTTTCTTTATTTTATTTCTCCAGAAAAACCCTGCTATGATAATCATAAAACAAAAAGTCCATAGAAACAATTAAAACAGAGCAAAATATTGAATTATATATGGAAAAAGATACAGTAATTATACGTTATAAACATAAAAGTCTTGGTAAAAATGCAAGTAAATAGTACAAACACAAATAGTTAAATAAATAGTAACAAAAACTTGAAAAGGTAAACAAAAAATAGTTACATAATACTGCTAATATAGTTGTTTTCTTGATTGATTTTCTGAAGTAAACTCCATGAAATCATCAAGCAAAATTTGAAGAGTCATAAAAATTATATATGAGCATATACTTCATTTATTTTCAATATTTACATGAGACAATTGGTCATTATGCGATTAAAGTGATATCAAGAACGAGCAAAATATATCTAACTTTTTGTTAATAGTACAAATATTAATATATATATATATATATATATATATATATATATATATATACTATATATATTTAATGTACAATTTTTATTATAAAACGGGCAAAATCTCCGCATGTAGTATGGAGACGTCAACTATTACAAAAAATCAAAATTATTTCCAATAATATAAAATAAATGTATAAAGATGCATTTATAGAATGCTGTCTTCATGTCAAGAAACACATTAGTTCTGTTCAAAATCCTCGAAGAAAATGGTCGTTTTAAATTGATTTTCAAAATGAGAACCAAACAAAGGAAAGAAGGCAGTATATATATATATATATATATATATATATATATATATATATAAAAGGTATACCTTGTAATAAAACTTTTCTTATATTAAAAATTTTCACATATTTTTAGATATCTCAAAATGGTTAGTAAATCAAAATCAATTAGATGAATAGAATATCTTTAAAGTGGTAAAGAATTATATAATAAATATTAGATGGTAAAAAGTGTTTTTAATATTATTTGTTTGATGGAGATAACATTCTCTTTATCTTTGACTTTTTTTTTTAAATTTCATTTTGTTCTTTTTTCCAGATATCGTGACAGAACTTCTATTTGCATGGCGTTAGACCAGAAAATATAAAAATTAGAATTTCAAGAATCCTTGGCATATGGATTCCAGCTTGCCCTGTCTTTCCCTTTTTTGTTTCTGAAAAAATAATGTAATAATTTTTTATCCATTTTAGTTAAAGAAAAAATATCTAAAATTTAAAATTCCTAATTCTATCGTTGCTCATTTAATACCTTGTATAATGAAAATTTCATATGCATTAGTAGTTTGCATGTAATCTGTAAATTTCAAATACATGGATCACACAATAAATTCAAGTGCATTATCCTCTTGTTGAAAGAATCATCTCCAATAGATGTGCACAATCAATCTCCAATAGGTGTGTTTTCAATGAAAAATTGGTCAAATAGCGCCCCCCCCCCCCCCCCAAAAAAAAAAAAAGAATAGACTTAATAAGGCATAGAAAAGGCAAAAAGGTTCAAACATCGCTATTTTGCCAATTTAATCAGTCAATAATAATACCAGATTTCAATTTGTCGAATCATGCGAAATATTGATTTTTTTTTTTTTCTATATAATCTTACTGCTGTCTTGTTAAAAAAAAAAATACCACTAACAAGGAGAATTAAACTATACCTTAAGGCAACACTCAACTTGCTTCACTTTTGAGATGATTATTTTTTCACACCGCAAGTTTGTATCCAAAATCAAATATCTTGATAACAATACAAAAGTAAATAAATGAATCATTTTGTCATGTTGAAGTGATTAATAGTTCAGATTCTTTTTTTTTTTTTTTAAGTACAGATAGTTATTTTTCCCCCTCTAGTGGTTATAGGGAATCCAAAAAAGAAAAAGACTGCAGGAAAAGTACAGTATCCAAGTACCATAGGTACATTTCTTAGAGGAAAACTTGATGGCAAAAACCAGGTCATCTCAATAATCACCGTGCACTTTCAATTGCTCTTCCCCATGACATAAAAACAAAATTTGTTCAGTATTGTAATATAAATACATTTATCTCCAGTAGTCAATCAATCTTCAATAACATATCTGTTCCTTCTAGCACCAAAAGCCAATCTCTGCCAAATAAAGAACGGAAGCAAAACATTAAATATCAGATTCCTGATTAGACTATGCGTATATCCGGTTAAATAAGTCAAAAATATGGAGAAAGAATGGTCCTACGACACCATAATTAGGTCCACTTAACTGAAAATATCTGGGAGTAGGCCTTCCATCCAGTGAGAAAACGGATGTAAGTTGGCTTTGTCGATCCACTGGTGGGGATTGATCTAATGTTTGGAACCAAGTACTCCGCGACCTGCAAAGTAGGGGCCAGAGGTTGAGAACAAAATGTGCAATGGTAGCAGTAACAAATTAGAAATATCCTACTCACAATACCACACTGCTAAATTTATTGAGAATGAGACAAGTTCTGTGACCAGACTCTTTATACGATGTAGGCAAAGAATGCCTTCAAAGCTTTAGCAAAACTATTTCATTTTGCAAAATTAGGATTCCTCAAACCATATGTAAGCTTAACCAATACAAAAGAGAACAAGAACAAGATAACATTTGTAGAGAAAGGAAAAATAGCATATGGATAATCACTTCAATCGTCTAAACACAATCTTAGCCTTACCACTTCAGCTGGTTCAGCCAAAACATTAATGAAGAACTTAGCCTGCAAAGAGCAGAAATTCATTACTGCTGAAACTACAAAGGTAAACAGGAGAACTTAGGCACATATCTCACCTGTTTTGTGTTAGCACCGGACATAAGAAGATCAGTCGTCACCATGCCCGGCTGCCAACCATGGGAAAAGATTACCAAGGTGGTTGATGATGCTAGAAGGAGCAGTCAACACAATCTATTTAAGTTGGATTTGAGAAAGCATATATGACAGAGTAAACCAGGTATTCCTTGATACACGACTAGACAGGAAAGCATTTGGTCAACGTAAGAGGATGTTGCATTAGATGTTCTCTCTCATCTAACAAGCACGTATATTTTTATCAATGGAGAACCTAAAATCTGGTTTAATGTTTCTATAGGGCATTAGGCAAGGTGATTCTTTATCTCCTTTTTTATTTACCTTAGTCGTGGATGTCTTTAAGTCATACGATCATAAGTGACTTGAAGTTTTACATTTGCAATTTGCTAATGACACGATTCTTTCCTGATGCTAATTTGCCCCAGTTTAAAAGCTGCTTTGTTTCCTTGAAATCTTAAAGAGGATATTTGGTCTGAATCTTTGATTTTACAAAGAGATTGTGGACTGCATCGATGTAGTTTTCATTTTACTTTCTTTCTTCTATCCTTTCTTTTCATTAATAAAATTTCCTCTTTATTTTTTATAATAATAAAAATAAACTAAAAAATTTAAAAATTAAATTATATATTTAAATATTTATTTTTTATATTGAATTAAAAAAAATAAATAAATAAAACTCTCACTTGGCTTCTAGCCAAGATAGGCATTTATTTTCTATCAGAAGCCAGCCATGAAATATTTGTTGATTACCAACACAACATAGAAGTTAGCCTGTCAAATATCTTTTGAAGCATTTTTTGATGAACGTGGCATTTAATACTTCCAACACCTTCATAAGTCTGAAGCACAGGAGGTCAATAGGAAAAACAATGCAATGGAGGAAAACTCATGGAATTTAGAAGCCTGGATGAACAACAGAATGCTTACGTTCAACTCAAAGGCAGACCTAGAGGACCCCCAAAATTTTTAAACTTACCTTTTCCTCTAAAGAAAATTTTTTAAAATTTTAAAAAAACAGCCCCAAAAAAAATTTGTAAAATTTATAATCCTATCCTATAATACATGCCTTCTAGCCGTGGTTCAACTTTTAGGTACTTGTTGAAGGTTCCCAGGTTGAAAGGAAGAATGCATAGTGGGGACTTCTTTTCTACTTTTCATTGCCAAGGATAGGTGCGCAGGGCCAAAATGTTTCATGCACTAATTGTGATTTGTCTTAGGTTGAAACCTCATTGGTTTAGGTTTATTCTATGATTCTTGGTTTATTATGTTTCCTTGTTATTTAGAATCGCATGTTTATTTAGGTTCCTTATTAGCTACTTTCTTGGAAGACTGCTAGGGGCTAACTTGGTCTATATTTTCTAAGTCATTTCTGCTATATTTGTTATGATTTCATGTTTAGATGACTATTGATTCCCATCATTTTTACCATCTTTTGTGTAGGATTTGTAGAATGAAAAGGTACAAGAAAAGATGGTGAAAAGTTGTCAAAAAAGGTGAAAAAGGTGAAAAAGGAGCAAAACAGAGAGCAGCCGGCACCCTTTGGTGCAAGGGAACCAGTGCTAGCCATTTGCTGCAAAAACAGAGCCAAAACAGAGGATTTTCGCACTCCAGACAGCAAACAACTGGCTATGGAGGAGCTGTTGCCGCCTGCTAGAGAGCAACCCGGAGAGGGTTAAGTCCATCAGCCAGGGCTGATTGGTTTCAGGAAATCTACATGGAGAAGGTTTTTCGAGCGATTTTGGAAGGAAAAACTCCTATAAATAGAGGAGGAAACAATCCCTAAGGGACAAGTGAGTTTTGGAGGGCATAAGAAACCCTAGAAAATTCCTAGAGAGTTCAAGAACACACCAAAAGGCGGAGGATCAAAGAAAAATCTTGTAGAAGAGGGAGTTGCCCAAAGAGATTTCAAGGAAGAAGAAGGAAGCTTTTCTTGTGTATGAGTGGTTTCTTTTCCTTTTCTTTGCAATCTATATTGACAATTTGAATTCATATGCTTTTAATTGTATTTGAGGGATGAACCTTAAAGTTATGTTCTTTGATTGGATTTCTTTTGGATCTATTGATTTCAACTTTCTAGTATTTGATTACTTGATTTCATTGGATTGAATTGGTTATTCCGAAGTAATTAATTCAATATTTGTTATCTATTAATTAACTCGAGGGAGAGATTGGGGGATTAGAATTAGTAATCAAAGAATTAATAATAACCCTTGAGATAAGGATATTGTAGCTTCTGAAATTGACGGGTTTGTGATATCGCCTAGAGATAGGGGTATTACTTCCAGATTTTAGTTAGCTTAGTATACTAGGATTAGTCTCTCAACAGTTTGTATAAAATAGCCTTTTTCTCTGTGTTCTTCCTTAAGAACCTAGGGCTTGTTAAATTAGCCCATAAACTAGGGTTTCTATTGGTTTTCCTCTAAAAAACTATAGTCTCGACATGAATAAAGGCCCTACACCATGTTTGCTAGAATGGTGTGGAATGGCCTTTTCAACTCTTCTTTCCATTCTAGCACTTGTTTGACAATATCAAAATTGGAAAGATTATTTCACAGGAAAGCCCATTTCAACAAGAAGAGGGAAAGGTTGTTGCATTCAAAAACTTGAGGAAAGGCCTTTCTATGAGAAGTTGGAATTCGAAAAAAAAGTTTAAGGCTATTTTACCCTTACCATTTGGAACAATACTTTAAATAGATATTGAATACTTTTGTAATTTTTTGTAAAGTATTTTAATTGTAGCTAATAACATGGTACAAAATCTATTTTTTATATAAAAATGTTATGATTATAAATTTTTCTTTAAATACATTTAATATTTAGCTTAAGACTACTTATATAATGTAAAAATAATATCTAATGTTCCTTCAAAAATAAATAAATTAATTGTTTGTAAAAATATTTTCATTTGATGATATTTTTATTAACTACTGGTATAGAAAAAATAATATTTAAATGACTGTCACCAAAATTGAAAAAAGAAATTAGATATTTGCTATTTACGAGTAATGTCATGTAGCATCTAAAACATATTAAGTTAAATTTCATTCCATCCCAACATTAAACAATGGTTCTACCAAACTCTAGAAAATAAAATATTATTCCATTCTGGCTTTTTTCTCCCAAACTCTAGAATGAAAAGAACTTTCCAAGGCTATTCCATTCAATTCCATCCAGCTTACCAAACTTGCCATTATAGATTAAGATTAGTCTCTATAATATTTCCTAGCATCCTAAAAAACAGTTTGTATAAAATAGCCTTTGGCTTTGTGTTCTTCCTCAAGGGCCTAGGATTTGCTAAATTAACCCTAAACTAGGGTTTATATTAGTATTTCTCTAAAAACTATAGTCTTGATATGAGTCAAAGGCCCTTATGTTCTTCTCATGCTTCCATTGGCATCAATTGATATCAAAGCAATAGATCCTCGATATGGCAAAAGTGTTTAAAGACAATTGAGAAACAACTGAAACATGTAGACGCTCTTCACCATGAACTCATCAATCTAGAGGTAAATCAAGATGACAGCTATGATCCAGACAAACCTGCAAGTAGTCATGGAGAAGAATTTTTTGCAGAACCTTCATTTGTTGATCAATGGGAAAACAAGGAGATAGATTAGAGTTCTCTACCAATGTTAGACATGCACCCTAGTAACTGTGAGGATGTTATTAGTCTGACTTCCTTTCATGATCCCTTGTCAGAGAAGCAGTTTTTGAAAACACAAATGAGTTTATGGTGTTTGACAATTTTTCCCAACAGCCGACCACTGCTGATTGAAGAACACATATTCCATAGCTGAAAATTTTACAAATGAAGTGTATTCAGTCCCTATGAAGCAACCTGAAGAATTTTAATTTAACACCAACTGCAATATCTGGGGAAATTTGGGGGGCAGCAAATCAGTATTCATGTTACTTAAATAGATCAGTTACAGGAAGACCTTAAGTCTCTCATTATACCAAACTATTTTCTTCATGTAGGATGCCAGCTGATAAATATCATGATGGTTGAAAATTGATGGAAGTTGAAAATCCTAGTCCTTGGAAGAGAAGAATGAAAGGATGGAAAAGTCAGATATCGAGTAGATTGCGGAAAGTTTAAAAGTCAGAAAACCCATGTTTTTCTCCAACTGGAAGGAGTATTGATGCCGGACAAAATCCTCATTAGTTTTGGTTTATAGGTTTATGATGTTTCCCTCTAATTTAGAATCCCAGAGTTATTTTGGTTTCCTAGTTGCTACTTTCCTGGGGACAAGAATCCCAATAACCATAATATACTCAGATTAGTCCATATAACATAGTATTTTTTTTTCCCAGTATTATGAAAACTGTTTACATGAAATGGCCTTTGTCTTTGTGTTATTCCTCAAAGATCTAGGGTTGATAAATTAGCCCTAAACTGGGGTTTCTATTGGTTTTCCTCTTAAAAACCATAATTTCGACATGAATTGAGGGCCCCTTTCTTGATCCAGCTCTTCCACCAGCATTACAAATGAATTCAGAAATACAAAAAGTATATTAGGCTGCTTACATGTAACTAAAACAGCATTTAGTGATTTTAGCTGTGTCTATAATTTTTTGAGAATATTAGAAGGAAAACTGGGACTTATAGGTCATGGGCTCGAACCATGGAAACAGCCTCTTTGCAAAAATGCAAGGGGAAGGCTGCGTACATTTTGTTGTTCCCTCCCTCTACCCCCGTGAGGCGGGGAGTGCTTATGCATCAGGGTTTGCCTTTTTTTTTCTTTTTATAGGAAGGAAAACTGGGATGGATATGACAAGGTCAAGGGACCACTGCTTCGAAATTCTAGTATTTTAGAACTTGGGAGTAAAAACTGCAAAGTTCAGTATTTCAGGAGTTCAAAACATTGGCACATAAATAGGGAATAAAGCATAACATACCGATAGATTGTGCACAATTACATTTCTAACATCTTGCATTTGCAACTCTGCCTACAAAGATCAAATGTGGATTCAATACAGGAGGAGGTAAACAACAAAAAAATATGGAAGATTTTGAAGGGGAAAAATGGGGAAGGGGGGGGGGGGTTCGAAAGCACAGCAGTTGAAGACTGATTTTGGAACAATCCATTCTTCTTCCATGTGATAGCTACCCATCTGAATATCTGTCTTTTATTGATCTTTTTGACAAGAAATAACAATGCACAAATAAATAGATGACAGGTTCTCTGAAAGCTTGGAGCCACTTTGGTGCTTCATTGACAAAATTTTTTCTTCCTTCTCCGAAAAGAAAATCAAAGATATTTTCTAAGGGCAAATAGATCTATAGTGATAATCTAGATAGAAAAATCAGCAAATAACCATACACAAAAACAGGTTCAACATTATAATTTTAGTGGTCTTTAGAATTTTTAGTTTGCTAGGACAAATTATTGTTATGGTACGGAATTTTGGGCAGCTAAAAGGTATCATATTCAGAAAATGAAGATAGCTGAGATGCACATGTTACCGTAAATATGCGGACATACTAGAAAGGACAGAGTAAGGAATGAGATCATTCGAGAAAAAGTAGGAGTGGCATCCAATGAAAACAAAATAAGAGAAAACTGCTTGCGTTTGTTTGGACATATACAGAGAAGACCGAGGGATGCCTCTGTTAGGAGAATTGAGGGATGGAGGTATGATGGGTTGGATGGAGGTAAAGGCAGGCCTAAGAAGATATGGATGGAGGTGATTAAAAAAGATATGTCTCTGTTAGATTTGGATGAGAGCGTGATAGTAGATAGAAAGAAGTGGAAGGGGAGGATTCATATAGATGACCATACGTAGTCTTAAATTTGTTCATATAGCCGACCCCAAGTTTATTGGAATTAAGACTTAGTTGTTGTTGTTGTAGGACAAATTATTGAAGCCTTATAGTGAAATTGAAGAGAATGGAACTGATTTTACATGTCAAATTTTGGAAGTCAATGAATTATCAACATATCATGCCACGATTTCCTTTCTCCACTCCCTTGATTTTAGATATTACAACCGAATGTGCAAAAACAACTAAAAAGGCAGAGATAAAAAGATATATAAAGAGACAATAGCAAAGCAATAGTTAGGCTAGTAACTTTCACATGTTTAACAGTTATCACAGTCGAATATACTAAAATCACAGCAGTGATTATGTCACATCTTTGCATATGCAAGTGTGTTGTGATAGCAGTTAAACCAAGATTTCTAGCTTAATAACATGCAACAAGGATGAATGTGGACCAGAGATAAAATACAAAATTAGTGAATGGACTAAATTTGGCAGTAGACTGAAACAAAATTGGGAGCAGCACTGATACTATTTCTTATATACTATTTAAATGCGTGTATGTGTGCCTCTGTGTACACACAAACACATACACTAAACTTTTTTTAGGGGTGCAGGGATGGGGTTATCTAGAGGGAAGGGAAGCAGTTACCCAGCATATGGTAGAGGTGAGAATTGAGTCCCCACCAATGGTTTGAGGACAGATGTACTAACGAACTGCACCAGCTCAATTCTCATTATACGGTTAATATATACAATTGATAAAAGTCCATTACTTACCTGCAGGGATTTTGTTAAATGCACCACACTACGCTTAGTTGCCCCATATGCAGCAAATCTAAGGACAAACAACGGATAAACATCATTTGGAAAAGTTCAAAATTTTCCAAGCTTGATTGCTTAGAACTGAATTTCTACCATCATAGAACAATGAAAATGGCAAATAGATTTATTAACAGCAAAAATTGTTGAAATAAGGCAGCAAACAAAGTTAATTAACAATATGATCTCCAAGAACCCACAAATTTGGCCTTTCGTGTGCATGTATGTTTTTCTGGGGTCAAAAGACAAGAATTTCTACAGGCATGCAGTTTGTTGAATCTATTTATTCCACAAGGAAAGACAAGTAAAACATTCACAAGCTTGGAAAAACATCCAACAGCATAAAATGCATCTTTTGCAAAAGCATTAGTAATATAACCATTATCATTATTTTAGAGCTATGTAATTCATTCCAAGTCTCTCCACAAAACAAACAACATGATGAATGGGAATATTCGGACAAATTGAATGTCAGTTCTGTATGATTATTCAAGCCTAAGGCACTGACAAAACCATCTATATTTCATGCTTGGATTATAACACCACCCCCACTCCACAGCTGGTAAAGTAAGAATGTCACCCTGCCTCATGGCAAGGGTCTTTCTAATAAACAACAAAACTACCTACATCCTTTCAGAAATGAAGAAATGAAACATGAATAACAAAATTTCTCCAACTTCATACTCAATATAAGTCTTCAGCACTGTTACATAGATTCCAAATCTAAGATATAAACAATTCTACTCCCTCCGTCCCAAATTATCAGTCCACTTTCTAGCTTAATCTTTGTCCCAAATTATCTATCATTTTAGGAAATCAAGATTTAATATTCCAAAGTTACCCCTATTTAATAATATTCTATTTCCCAAACATATTAAAATATAGTCAAAAACTCATTTTATGAGTTATGATATTCATGCTCATCTTGTTAATTCCCAAGAAATATCAATAGCAACTTGAAGAGAGAATTAAATATTCATCAATATTTTGACCCATTTTTCAGCAAGAATTAAATACTTTAGAGAGAGAAATAATTTAAAATTGTATCAAAGTTTTGGAGTTTGTGTACTTCTTAATATAAAGAGAGATACTAATCAATGGATTTTAAGGGTAAAAATGAAAGAGAATGTTTAATTAACTAAAAAACTTACTTTTCTTAATCTCTACGTAGTCGGTTAAAATGGATAGATAATTTGGGACGGAGGGAGTACATGCCCTAAAATCCAGAAATCTAAATCCTGAACTTATGAGCAAAATGTATAAAATAAAAATTCAATAAGTTCCGTGTGTGCATGTGTCATTTAAGAAACATTTCATGATGCATAAAGTCTCCAAATACAACTTTATTTGAAGTCTTATACAACCATGCAAAAGTTTTGGAAACCAATTATCTTGTAACTCCCAGAAAACCACACATTTGTAAACATATAACAAGTTCCTAAATCATTTGCAAATAACATATGTTCAAATGAATTCTTAAAAACCCAGAAAAACATGTATTACCGGTATAATTTCTGGAAATTAGTGCACATTAGGATAGTACCACATTTTTTGGTAAAGTATGAAAATTCATACAAAACCAAAGCATGTCCTTATTCTTTTGAAAACATATCATATGAGTGAAGCTCGGAACCAATCACATAGGTAGAACTCTAGAGGTCACTCTCAATGCATATGATGTAGCATTTAGTTCCCACACTTCCGATGGGTTATATGAGACGTGACCTCTCCACACAAATATTGGTAGGGTGTACAGCCCCAGAAGTCACCACCTCAGGCCTATGGATAAATCTTAATGCTACTAAAGACTGGTCAACCAGGGATAAACCCTAGCACTACTGAAGACCGGCCAACCATTTGTTCAGATGACCCATTTAGACAGGAGAACACAACTCCCAAAGACACCACCAACTTGAGAATACCTCATTCCAAATGAAGACTAGTCTGAAAGGCATAACCCTCATCGAGTACTCCACCTCATATAAATCCGTCAATTCCATGTTCAATGTATCCCATCAAAGATGAAAAATATTGGTGTGCTTAACTTTACAAGACATATCTTTCTAGCATATCAAATGACAATTCACACTTTCAAAATCCATAAATAACTCATGAGATTTCCAAGATTTTCTTGAATTCATAAACCCTAATTGAGATGTATTACAAAATTAATCATTATAATGTCCGAAAAATAATTTGTAATACAGTATTGTCTAAACTTCATTTGCAAAACATGCATTATAAATCATTTTTCATAACAATGCAAAGTTTACAAACATTTCCATCTAAAGTTCTTGTCAAATCACATAGGCATTTTACAATGTGTCATATCAAAACCTCATTTGGAAACAAGATGGTAGAAATCAAATAAAATTTGTCGAGTGTTTAAAAAAAAAAAAACTCGCATCTCAAACAATGTCATTAGTACAGAAATAGTTTTTGAACTCACCTTCAATTCCATAAATCCAAACATATCTCAATGTCTCAAATTGTTTTTCTTCCAACTCCAAATTCAAATTATATTCGCTGATGCATTAATCTTTGTGCATGAGTTGGGGAACATCCCTCAAAGAACCATTACCCGCAAAACTAAGATAAAATTAGAGATATATCTCCTATCTGGCACAAAGGGACAGAACCAGAACCTTAGACTTGGAGGGTAAGGCCAAAGAGAGAGAGAGAGAGAGAGAGAGAGAGAATATTGAATCTGGATGTTTGGAAGTCAAAAAAATTAGCTTTTATGGCAATCTAGGAAAGCTGTTCAGATTACTTATTAAACTGGCAATCAAATTCAAAATGTTTGAAACTAATAGTATACATATCCAAATTTTAAAAATAATGATTATTTTATAACTACACATCCTGAATTTTACAGCAAGAACTGACACAAATTAGTTAGAGTATTCAGAAAGAAATATATTCAGAAAGTTGCCCTAGTATCACCTGGCACTGCTCCACCCAATTTTGTTTAATAAGCTCTAAAACATTGTAGCTCTAAAAATACACAAAATACACAGAAGGGTAAGTGTGTGTAAAAGTGGCAGCTAAGAAGATAGAGAAAAAGAGAAAATGTTTAGCTAGAGTGTTCTAGCTTTTCCCAAGAATTATTGTTGACAAACTAATTTTAGTTCACCATGTGGAAATATACAGAATTCTTCCATTTTCCTACAACTTCAACCAACCAAAATTTAAGGATTTAAACCATATTAAACAATTCTACCAAAAAAAAAATATTAAATGAAAAGAATTCAAATTAGACTTTTATTCTTTGGATTTTAATTCCATCAAAACACTTTTCCTAATCTAAATAATCACATAGTATTTAAATTATATAATCACACATTGACCACCTTTTTATAGCACAAGTGCAACGGATGTAATCTTAATGTTTAAAACGCAATGTTTCACATGGACAGTTCTAAATGCTGATTTGCTGTTTCACATACTGGTAACTGCTTGGAAATAATTTAGGCCACAAGTGGAAAGCAATTTTCTATTTTCATCTCAAACCAAAATTTCACTTTAATTCAAATATATTATTATTTTATGTAATATTCGTGTCCCAAGAACTCTCATCTACTCATAATAAATCATATTCTCTCTCTTTAGACCCCACCTGACCCCACATATTTAATAATTTTTTACAAAACTCATCCCAAACTAATTCTTATCCACTTACACTCTTAGAAAAAGGAAGATAGGAACTAGAATAGAGGATTTCTAGTCCGGGCAGGCACATAGTAATTGATTAGGAAATTGTTAAGCATATAATAGATTCTACGCTTTTAACATAAAATTTGAATACAAAAGAACTTAAATATGAGTAAAGCAGTTAAGATTTTACTAACTTACTCAAGACCTCCAAAAAGCAAACGAAATATTTCTAAACCTTTGCAACTAAAGCCTTTACATGAGGTGGTATTTCAAAATGGGATTAGGGGAAGATGTCATGGGTTAAATTACAACCACTACATAATCACAAATATTGTGAAAAAGGTTAAGATTTTAAAAAGTATGGATTCCACATACGTCCAAGCATGCTAGGTAAGAAAATTTTATGATATAGACATTTCTGCTTGCGAAAGCAACTTGACAGTTCAAAGAACATTATCTACAGCAATTTTATTGTCTGCCCATTGCCTTGTCATTCAAATTATAAACCTATCCATTTCTGGTTAGACTAGAACTTAATACCTTCCTGCTAGGGTTCTAAACCAGCCACATCTTCCAAAAAGAAAATTACTACTGATCCAACACATTTTGAATTCATTACTTAGTGACTCAAATTTGACTAGTTCAGGAAAGAGATGAACAGTGACAAGTCAATCAGGTTGTTTTGGTGTTAATGTCCAAAAACAATACCACCAAAAGGGGGTTACATTCACAAAATTTCACATATTTATGCAGTTTTATGAAAATACTTGCAATGTGAAGAGTTGACCATCAGAATTCTTGAGAAACAAATTATAAATGCATTGGGAAGATTAGCTCATAAATCAATTCCTTCCCAACAAGATAAGAACATATGGACACATGACAAGAAGTCATGTACGCACTGGGGGAGGTGGGGGGGGGTACGCATTGCTGTGCTGTACTTCATTGTGAAGCCAGAAATGGCCAATTTGGCATGTAGGCTTATGAACCAAAACAAGGACAGAAAAGTAAATAAATAAATCAACAACAATAATAACAATAATTGCAGCAGCTATTCTTGAAGAACTCATCTATGGAATCCAGTTTCTTTGGGGAACAAAATAAGTATGCCAAAACATCATTCATATCTAATCAATCCATAGTCATCTGGCATCCCTTTGACTTTTTCAGTCTCCTACTTAAAATATTTATTTACCACTTAGAAAAATGGAAATTCTCTATTTTCTTTTGTGCAGAAGGTTTATATTCGCCTTATATATCAAGAGATGAAACCAATAGAAAAGAGAAAGAAAAAATGAAACAAAAATTACAAAATACAATACTGATAAATAAAATACAGGCTAATAATATATTTAACAGACAAGGGATCATTTAGTCAATTTTTGAAGGATGCAGTTGTATAATGCCTTCTGTTCTCTGTATGGGAACACATCACATGACTGTTCTTAGTTAAATACTTTTAGCCGTCCTGTAACTTTCAAGGAATTAAAAATGCTGCAAAACCAAATGGATGATGCATTTTTCAGGGCTATAGAAACATATTCTGAGAGTTGCCTATTTTCAAAATTTTCAGATATCCACATAATTTGTGTTATCACAACTGTGAGGAAATTGCCATCCCTGCTTTCCAGCATAACTTTCATCATCTATTAAGCAGGAAAAACATTTTTATTGATAGAGAATTTTCCACCTCTTAAATTCTTGAGCAATGCAAAGCACTGCATCATAATCCTAACTTGATCAATCAATACTGATGAAGGCATATTGGACCAAAGTGTCTCAGCAGATTACTTGAATCCAATTCAGAGAGTAAACGAAACCAACACTTGAAACATTTACAGCTGGAGTAAGCAAAGAACTAAATCAGGATGCTAAACTTTCTACTTAATGTGAATACCGTTACACTAACTTCTATGGATTGAATGACATTCCTTCCACTTGGCAGCAGCAACCAATGTTATTCAAATCTCTTATTGGTAATAATAGGAGAGAGAAGTGGCAAGAATAAACCATTGACAGAAAATGGCAATCATAGGCATCTGAAAGTTAGCCACAAGGAGAGGAACATGGCCATGGGCAATTGTTGTCACTCACATAACAATTGTGCAGAAACAATTACAATAACCAAATGTGAATGGTAAACTAAAGAACATGCTTAGCTCAGGGAAGCTGCTCCAAAGTAACCAAAACAATAAACATACTGGTTATAGACTGTCAATGAAAGCAAATTCCCAGATATCCTTCTGGTAGTCATTTTGCATAAGCAACCATCTTCATAGTATGAGGGTGTATTTCTGAAGAACAAAAGTACCTGGGAGTTGGCCTTCCATCTGAACCCGCTCCATCAATATTAAATATATGACCTCCACGGGATTGTTTTAGCATCATCTTGATGGCCTGAAACAGTTGCATGAGCAAAGGTGAATCCGCCTAATTGCATATGAGAACCTAGCAAATCCTTTTACCTCTCGACAACATATCATCAAACCAAGAGTATTTGTGGATACAACCTCCCTGTACAGAAAATGGTGCTCTACTGATTAGTTTAAAAAAGAATAGCCAAAAAAGGATTAAAAGGAGAGAAATTTTGACTAAGAGTTCACATTAGATCTTCATCTGAAGCTTCTGCCAGAGGTTTAAAACTATATGCATTTGATCCTGCATTATTAATCTGCACCAACATTTAAAAGATAAGAAACCAGAGCTCTGACAAAAAATCAAATGCAATGGATTGAAACACAGACACAAATTTGCAGAACAGTTCATTTTATGCAACCCAAAAAATTTGTTTAGCTCATCTATGGATGTGAGGGGTGAAAATAGATAATAGAAAAAAGAAATGCTTTATTTCCCTTGTTATTTATAGGATGACTCATTAAATTACATGGAAAAATTACTTATTCTTTTTGGAACAACAGAATCGCTTATCCTGAAAACATTGCATTCATCACACAATGAATATCACCGTTTGAGTACTGCAAAAAGTGCACTGAGAGTTACTTTGCCCAATGGTATCACAATCCTTGGATTGAAGGTATCCTGTTCAAATGAGATCCATTTGGTAGAAGGCAAATAATATTTTTTTTCCTTGGAAAATTTTTAAGAAATAACAGAATGAAAAGATGAATGCTTTGCATCATCACACGTCCCTATGCCACTCAAAATGCTATGGTAAAGTATAACCATACTCTGACTGGAAGCTTTTCAGGTAACACAACATCTGGTGGCATCCACGA
The DNA here is from genome assembly GCA_026120185.1 of Voacanga thouarsii. Taxonomy (NCBI): domain Eukaryota; kingdom Viridiplantae; phylum Streptophyta; class Magnoliopsida; order Gentianales; family Apocynaceae; genus Voacanga; species Voacanga thouarsii. Next base: position 2,616,299 of record JANUWF010002074.1, read on the forward strand.
TTGTTTGAAAACTAAAAATACCTCCTCATGACAATGATCAGCTAACAAGTAACCTCTCTTGTGATCACAAAATCAAACACAATTTATGTTTTGGCCTGATATAGTTCTTTTTTTTTTTTTAATGGCTATTATGTCAATGTGCATGTGTGTGTGTGTGTGTGTGTGTGTGTGTTAAGGGTTGTTTATCATTGAATCTACCACTGCCTGATATAGGCCAGAGATCTCAACAATTCCCATTCTAAACACATGCATACTGATCAGATGAATTAGAATTACATACGGTGATGCAGAACACCAAAGGATCCAAGAATTGGAGATTCCTAAGTCAAGCAACGATCTTACAAACCAGCTTTAGTCTTGGAAATCCTAGATTATGTCATATCTGGGAATATTTAGTTTTATTTAGTTTAATTAAGTTTTACGAGTCCTTAGAGATCTAGAGTGTTTAGGTAATTTTATAGAAGTTTCCTAAGAGTGAAGTTTGCTAAGAGTCTAAATTTCTGTTTAGTTAGGATTCCAATACTGGTTGGTTTCCTAAGGAGTCTAGTCCTTGTTAACTTAAATTTTAGGTCTATAAATAGAGAAGTTCTCTATTATTTATGTATGCATGCTTTCACTATTCAATTAATAAGAGTCTACAGATTGTTCTCTATAGTAGTCTGGTTGTATGATGCAATCAAAGCCTAAGGTGCGATGCCTTAAGGTCCTAGGTGTGACTCCTAGGGTTTATCCTTCCCTCTTGGTGTGACGCTAAGAGTTTTCTCCCTTATTCTCATATTTTTATTCTTTATTTGCACTTATTTGCAATATTTATAACCTAGCTTCCGCATTACAGCCTAGTTTCGGTACACAATCCTTAGCAGACTCTAGTGCATATCTTGTGGGGCAGTTTTAGCAGGTTTGTCCTGCATCATTGGGTGCCCAATTGGTGATCCTTGTAACTTTTGAAAAGACAAAGTGGTTACAATGTCTTCTAATATTAGATCATTGAACCTTCAAATGCAATATTACATGTCATCAACTGTTTAATAATTCTGCACTAACTTAAAAAGTATGCATAATTTGTATAGATGAAATGATTAAAAAATTAAAATGACAATCTACAGGACAAAATCCTATTCAGATCATTAGACAATGATGCAAGTAGCAAAGATATTACCCAAATGTCTAGGTACTTGAGGTTTTCTTGTGCAAATGTAACTAAATTCTTCACATCACTTGCCTCTCTAACGTCACATGCAGTACCCTGCAGGGAAGAGAGCTGGATATCACAAAAGGGAGAAAATGCTGCAACATAAAAGAGCAGAAAGAGAAATCATTTATATAGCTACTCTTTATTTCCCTGGAAACTTATTTTCAAGCCATATGTTGGCGGTCTCTCAAAGGAAAACGGTAGAGTTTTTGAGACAACAAAAGGGAAAAGGAAAAGGAAAGAAGAATGGCAAGATGGTATTTCTTGGATTATGAAGCAAAATATGCCAGGAAAACAAATAAAAATCTTTTACATGCAAAAATGACTAAAGATGAGAAGGAGGTACCCACACATGCTGCTTCCCTGATTCCAATTTCAAACTATCAAGAGCAGATTCCACACTTTCAACTGCAATGGAAATAGTAGGTAAAGTCTGAAAACTCGATGCTGACAATGGAAATAGAAGGTAAAGAAGAAGAAGAAACTTTGGATTGTATTATCTTGGTATCTTCCTTTTCCAACTTTCACAACACAAGAAAAAAAAAAATTAGTATTTTTCAATTTCATTTGAGAACATATATTCCAAATGAACTAATTCAGTTTGTAGAATTTTTCTGAATAAATAAAGTTTGAGTTTCTTAGGTTTTTAATTGGGCGCTTGCGACCGCACATTTTATTTTGCTTTCTGGAATTAATTGGAGTTCAGATGCCTGAAATTGCTCAAATACCAATCAGGAACTAAATTTCTTTTAAGGGCACTTGGTCGTTTTGCAAAGTTTCCTGTAATAATCACTATCTCTTTTGAAACTTTAGACAAATGACTGACCTAGACAGGATATCTAAAGTTATGATTCTTTACACGAGGATGTAATGACTAAATCAAGGTTGTCGGAGCTCAATACCATCAAGTGAGAGTCCAGTTCTCCAATTTCTGTTTCTTATTTCCTTTTAATGGATTCCATATCATTTGCCAATGATCAATAGTTTATATTATGGACAGAAGAATGAAATATTAATATGATATGTAAATAGCCCTCTATCTTGTGAAAATAAGCCGGTAACATACCAATAACCTATGGAAAGTTTTGCCAAGATCGTAGAATGTCAAATAGAAAGATTCACATGCTAAAAATTGACCGATGTCAATAGATCATGTAGAATTGTCATTAAATACACTTTCCAGTTGAAAGACAATACTTCGCCAGAAAATCCTTCAATAAAGTTCAAATTACAGTTACCATTGAATGAAAGACTTGCTTGCCCTGGTGTTTAATTCAATTTATATGCTAAAGTGAAGTGAAGCTTAAACATAATACAATAAATAACATTCAAGAAAGTAGGAAAAGTATAGTTCTTCAACAAATAATTCTTGCTTTTAACAGTTTAACCAAGCAGCAAGCCTGCATTTGTATTCCATTGTTCTTTAGTCACATAAAAGTTCCGAGTTTTAACATCCAAGAACCAAATTGCTGCTTCATTTTATTCTTTGTTTCCTCTCCCCTTACATCAGACAATTCGGAATTTCATTTATTCCATTCAATGAGACTTTAGCCTGATCTTGATCTTGATAGTTGCAAGAAACCAATGAAAATGATTTACCTGTACCTGCGAACCAAAAGCTTACACAAATATATTATTCTACATCATTCAGCGGACTATGAGACTGGAAATTTTAGTCAAGCAAATTTCATAGACAGCAGGTAAACTAAAGCCTTCTTTATTTCGCAAAACATCATAGAGCCAAAAAGGAGAAGAAATGAACTTTAGGAAGGGTGATATAGAACTCAACATTCTTACTTGATCTGGAGCAAATAATAACATTGTCGCCTGCCTTCAAAAATTCTTTAGCTAAAGCATAACCTATTCCTGCATTATAAAAAAAGGGGGGGGGGAAGAACAATAGACAGTGATAGTCAAACCAGATGTCTTTATACATTCAAAGAACATGCAGTACAGACACACAGAGCAACAGATATCAGAAAACAGGAGAATACTACTAGCTTCTCAAAATTCTTGATCATAACATCTGCTTCTTCTTGAACAAAATATTCCTTGAACCTAGTCAATTGAGGGCTTCATCAAGTCTACTGATCGCTTAACCATTGTTATTAAGGGACTACGTCTTAAAGTAGCAGACGTAGCAGAGAAAGAACCAACCAACCGCCCCCACCCAAAAAAAAAAAGGCAACTGGAGTCTGAAGAACAACACCAGTCTAACTATCTTATTCATGCATTTCCTAACAGCCTCATACCATATTACAGTTCGAGAACTGAAAATCAAAGAAAATAACGATAATCAGTTTGAAATGAATATCGGTCAAAAATGAGAATTAACCCTTAGAAGAGCCCGTAATCAAGACGTTGTAAGGAGGAATCATTGGCCCCATTGTGTTCTTCTCTAAAGATGATGAAGAAGAAGCATCTCTTATTTGGATCCTGGAATCAAATGAACTGAATTTGAATTTCAGCGAAAGGAACTTCTTAGAAGAATCAGCACTCAAAAGAGTGAAATTGAATCTTTTTTTACTCAAACATGTCGATTTAGGAATGCAAAAGGAGTGAACTGAGGAGAGCGTAGCCATATGTACTATAGTATTTCTTGCAGCGGAGAAGTCCGGGCGATGAAGAGATATACGTGATTGGTTTCCAGAATAGTGGCTAGCAATGGCAACGGGGGCCGGACCGGGCCCGGCCCACTCAGCAGCCCGAAAATTGTTCACCGGTCCGATTCTAGGGCCGGGCCGGCCCGTCTGTCTCTGTTTTTTTTTTAAAAAATTTGGTCCTTTAATTTTTTTTTTTACAGTTTAGCCCCTAAAACGGTTGAAGTAATTTTTTTTTTTGCAATTTGGTTCCTAATCCCCAAAACTCTATAAATACCTCCAATTCAACCCAAAACCCATCAACACTCTCTAATTCTCTCAAACTCTCTCCAATTCTCTCTTATTTCTATTCATCTTTCTCTCATTATCCTCAAATTTATTCATTTTCTCTACAAAGAGTATTAGAATAGAATTTATTTTTGTGTTAATACTTTTTCAATTCATCAAGAAAGTCTTCTTATTTTGGAAGATTGTTGAGTAGCGGAAGTGGATACAAGAAGTAAAAAGCTCAAGTGCTCAACAAAATATTGTTATTCTTGAATTTTGGTCATCAACAAGTTAGTATTTCTTAATCTTACATTCTTTTATTTTAGCTTTATTAGTTGTTTATTTGTTTTAGTTATTTGTTTAAATTTTAAATTAATTTGTTATTTATATTTTTCAATTCTTTTATTTCATTATTTGTTAATACTTCAAGGTGGCTTTTTTATAATTTTAAAAAATTATGTTAAGTAGGGAAAAAAAGGGGGGAATAAGCCACGGGCCGGCCCGCGGGCCACACGGGCCTAAGTCCAGGTCCGGTCCGATCCCAGGGCCTCTGGCCCAGGGACTGGCCAGCCCCTATCCGGGATTGGCCCGCCCTCCAGGCGGGCCGGTCCTCGGGCCCGGCCCGGTACGGCCCAAAACCGTGCGGGCCGGCCCAATTACCATAGCTAGTAGTGGCCAAGGGAACGTGAAATTGTCCTGCAGGTAGTAATTCATCATTTTAATATAATAAAAATTATAAAATATATGAAATTAAAATAAAATTTAAAAAAAATGAATATTGTCGTGAATATATTAGTAAAGCTCCACTAATTCCATTAGTGTTCACCATTAACATCACTAATATATATTAGTAGAGTTAGTGGAGAGACCATTAATATATTAGTGGAAATAAATGATTAACTCTACTAATAAAGCTCTATAAATAGAGCTCTTCCTAAACTTAAGAGATATACTAATTGTGAAAGATAATTGTGAAAGAATTGTTAGAGAAAATTGTAAAAAAAAAAAGAGAGAGAGAAGTTTGAAAAATTATTGTGCAAATAATAGTAAAAAATTTATTGAATGTAGATTATATTCTAACACTACTAAATTTTATAATACGTTATCAGTACGAGTCTTTACTATTTGTAAATTTAGAAGACTAAAGTACGAGTTTTTGCCGTTACAAAAGTCAGAAGACTAAATGTATGCATTTATTGATCCCTATGGCTAACCTTACTAAATTTGAATTTGTAACTCTTGATATTTTTAGAAAAAATTATATGTCATGGGTTCTCGATGTAGAAATGTATCTAAATGCTAAAGGTCTTAGTAAAACTATTAAAAAAAGCAATAGTACATCTGCACAATAAAAGGCCAAAGTTTTTATTTTTATCCGTTGTCATCTCGACGAAAATTTAAAAATGAAATATTTTACATAAAAAAATCTATATGTCATGTGGGTAAATTTTAAAAAAAGATTTGACCACCTAAAGATGGTCGTTCTATTTAACTGTATAGTATGAATGGTTGCATCTGAAGTTGCAAAATTTTAAAATCGTGAATGAATATAACTCCGTCATGTATAAAATTATATCTCAATTAAAATTATGTAGAGAAAAAATTACTAATGAAGATATGTTGAAGAAGATATTCTCCACCTTTCATGTCTCAAATATTATTCTGCAGCAACAATATCGAGAAAAAAGTTATAAAAAATTTACTGATTTAATTATTGCCATCCTCATTGTAGAGAAAAATAATGAGTTATTATTGAAAAATTATAAAGTCAGACCAACTAGCTCAACAGCACTCCCGAAGTGAATGATGTTGGCTCCAGTAGAAGTCATAGTTGAAGTCGTAGTCGTGGCCGTGGCCGTGGTTATGGTCGTAGACATGCTCGATATTTTCCTTATCACAGTAATAATCAAGTTGTGAGAAATACTGGCCACTTTAAGTGGAAAAGAAAAGATAATAAGAGAAAAGTAAAAGAAATGCAAGAAAATTATAAGGATAAGTGTTATAGATGTAGTATGAAAGGTCATTGGTCACGTAACTAACGTACGGCCAAGTTTTTAGTGGAATTATATCAAGTTTTACTAGAAAAAAAATAAAATATTGAAGCAAAATTTTCTCAACATTTAGTGAATGATGCTGACGACAATGATATTGATTCAGAAGATCTTAATATTAATATTACCCATATGGATGTATCTAATTTTTTCGAACACCCAGAAGGTAGGATAGACCATTTAATTGGTGATGACAATGTCCAGAAGAACTAATGCCTCACCCTGATATTTTTTACTTTGTATTATATTTTAATAATATTTAAGTTTGCATGTACATATTTTTGTTCAGATTGTTGTTTTTAATGATGATGTATGTGTTATTGATAGTAAAACTACACACACTATACTAAAAAATGAGAAATATTTTTCTTATCTAAAAGTAAGAGAAATAAATATTTATACTATAAATAGTAGTACAAATTTGATTGAAGGTTTCGGAAGAGTTAGTATATTGTTGCTTGAAGGAATAACAATTAATATTGATAAGGCACTATTTTCCTCAAAATCTAAAAGAAATTTATTGAGTTTTAAAGATATCCGCAAAAATGAGTATAGTGTTGAAACAAATAAGAAAAATGTTATTGAGCATCTTTATATTACTCAAATTAATTTAGGTAAGAAATCTGTATTACAAGGAAAAGGTCAAACAGTGGCACGATAAGCATATCACTTACCAACCTGAATTTGAAAAAGGCGAGCAAGTGCTGCTATTCAATTCTCGTTTAAAATTTTTTCCCGGAAAGTTGAAATCCAAGTGGCTGGGACCATTCACGGTAAGTAAGATCGGCCATTTTGGCACCCTTGAACTCACTCACCCTACTCGGGGCACTTTCAAAGTCAATAGCAATCGGGTGAAACGCTATGTAGGTAAGGGTCTTCCACATCCTGAGTAGGTGGAGATGCTCTTTGACGAAACCACATAGAACTTTTTAGCTTATCAAGCAACGGTTGTTTTTTGGACCGTCCTATGTTCTTTCTTTTGTTTTTGCTTTATTTTTCTTTTCTAGTTTTTATACTTTGGTATGTTCTTCTGTATTTTTCTTTTTAAGTACTTTGCCAATGCCTCATTCTTCAAACATTCAGATTTTGTACAGCACTGTGCCAAACAAATGGAAGTTTGTTTTTCTTATCTCTTCTCCTTTATATTTTTGGTCCCATGGTATTGTTGGCCTTGTTATATTTATTTGGTCAGTGAGGGCAATGTCCAGTTTAAGTGTGAGGGAGTGATTTGATTGACAATTCTTCTATGCATATACTTTAGCCTTCTTGGAAAAATTTTGAGCAAAATTTTCAAAAAATTTTCTAATTTTCTGGAGATTTCAAGCTATATTTTTAATGCATGTCTTTATAATGGATTATAGAGCGTATGTTCTAGATTATTTATGGCTTATGCATGACTTTTTGCACTCACTTTGACGAAGTAGTTCTTGATCTAATGCTTTGCATTGTTCTTAAACCTGTTTTTCTATTAAACTTCATGGAACATTCTAGAACTTACTTGAGTATTTCTCGAGACGAAATAAGAAAGATAATCATAATTTAACTTAGGAATGACGGTAATAGGCCTTCTTTGGATAGTTTTAGCTTTTCAAGCCTACCTATTGTCATATTATCCCTAGTGCCTATTTTGAACCTAAATGGTTGATTTCTTTCATTAAAACCCATCACAATATTTTGTTCATTGCTTGTTGCTAAGAGTTTGAATGATTTTCCAAATCTTTATGCTCTTGATGGATAAAAGTATATGTAAGAGAATGTTGAGGAAGAATGTTGGGATAAAGATCATAACTTGTTACTTTCAATCATGGATTAATACTGAGTTAAGCTGGAAAGAGGAAAAGAAGCAAAGAAAGAGAAGAAAAAGAATAGAGGGATTGAAAAAAAAAACAAAAAGCTGCTAGGAAGAATTGAAAGAAAGAAACAAGTGAGAAAAAGAAAACAACAGTAGTAGTGAAAACAAGAGAGGAGTGAGAGAAAAGACAAGTAAAAGAAGAAGAAAAGAAAAGATCACAAAAGGGATGGTGATTGCGTTATAAAAGTTAAAGTTCATATTAAATAAGAGTTAGAAATTATTGATTCATTTTGTTTATCCTTTTCTTGCGAACTCTCAGTTTCTTTGATATTTGATTCTCCTATATCCTTCGTTTGATAAGCTACATTACAAGCCTTTAGCCTTACATTACAAGTTTAAAAGTCATACTTGATCTAAATAGAATCATAATATGTCTCAGATTAGTGGAGAGAATGAGTGAAAAGTAAGCCTATGGAATGCATATTCTTTTTGAACTAAATTCTTTCCAATGGTTTGAGGATATTGTGAAGTATTAAGATGGTTCTACTAAGTCATTTATCACTTACACGAGTCTTGCATTTGTTGTAAATGATGTAGTAGCATGTGTGTTTATCTTTTTGAATGAAGAAAGCATTGAAGATATTGTTTTGAAATTGATTGAGTGATTTGTTGAACCTTGTGTTTTCCTACTTGTTCTTGATACTTTGCTTGAGGACAAGGAAAGAGCTAAGTGTGGGGGAATTGATAGGGGCTAAATTAGTCATATTTTTTCTAATTATTTGAGGTTCTTTTGCGATACATTTTGTTCAATAACTAGTCATATTCCTTCATATTTGAGATTTTATCATTGGAAAGGTATTTTGTTTATTATTACAGATTTTTAGGGTAAAACGAAATAAAAACGTCGCAAAACAGAGTAGATGTGGTGCTGGCTAGGGCACTGGAACCGGCGTCAGCCATGTAGTGGATTACACGAACTTCAAAACGACAAAAAAATTGGTGAAATAGAGCAAAACAGAGTGGAATCGGCGCCGGCTGCATTCTGGTCTTCATTGTGCAAAATTCGGAGAAAAATTGGTGAACAAGTAGAGAAGCAGAACATAACTAGCGCCGGCTACGAGAGCCAAGGCGGCGCCGGCTGTGCCCTGAAGATAAGGCGGTACTTGATTTTTTCTACGCGATTTTTGGTAATCTATGGAGTTTTAGTATCTTCCAACTTTTATTTGGCCAAGAACTCTGTACCTACGAGTTTAAGCACTTCCTAAGCCTATAAATAGATGAAAAACACAAGGGAAAAAGGAGATAATTCATTGATCATCATAGAAAATCACTCAGTCAAAAGAAGAATTCTTCAAGTCAAGGAGGATTGTACAGGAAGGTCTTCAAAGGAAGAAGAAGGAAACTTGTCTATGAGTGCTTTCTTTTACTTTGTTTTCTTTTTTTTTGGCAATGATATGTTAATTATTTTATTATAATTCAACGTTATTTAGATATTCATGATTTCTAGAGTTGTCTGATATTTTGATTGACTGGTTATTATTTTTGGTATTCAATTACTTGTGTTTATTACGAGATTAGTTGTTTGGTTCTTTCCATTAACTTGCTGGACCAAAGGGGGTTGATGGTAGTTTCAATTTATTAATTTCATATTATGTTGACTATTTACTTGCTGGACCAAAGGGGGTTGATTGCTTAGAACTAGGTAATTGAAGGTTAATTGATGTTTTCCGAGACCAAGGTTCATTGATTAATTTCATACTTTAAATTTTTTGAAACCAAGGGAATTTAACTAAGGATTGTGTTTAATGCATCTTTTAGATGAATTAGTTGAGATGGATCAAGTGATTCTAATTCATCTAGAAGATAGTGATTTCATGGATTGACCATCGAAGTGAGTCTACCTTCATCCTTCATGATGCCAAGAGAATAATTAGTTATAATAAATGTTGGGTACTTTAAGATCATGTTTATCCAAACAATGGTTTGAATTACATAATTCTCCATCCTTGACATGTGTATATTTTTATTTTTTTTCTTTTGTTTTGTTTTATTTGTTTAACTTTATTGAGTCAGTTAAACAATGAAAAAAATGTGATTAATATCTTCCTGTTCCTGGAGGATCGACACTCGTTTGAACCCTATACTAGGTTAATGATGAGTACGCTTGCTCATATGTGTAATTTGGGGTTAACGTTTTAATGTAAACTTGATTGGGAATGTATTTAGTTTTTGTATGATTTTTATACCTAAGTCCATACACATCAGTTAATATATTTATATACAAATATGTAAATATGTATATATGTTCCTTGTATGACTAGGTGCCATATTGTGTTGTTTTGTATACGTGTACTTAAATGTCGGTATATGTTGTAATTCCTTATAATTTAATTTGTGAACATGTACCTTAACCAACTACCCTACTCTTATATTATGATATATGATACTAACCAGCTATTTCGTATAGGTAAGATAGCCAATTGGAGCTTGGGATGATATCCTAACATATCTCACGAGATGACATCTCAACCATCTGACTCCATTGCCTTGGAAAGGGTGTTGGAAAATTTTGCCACCCATGTAACTAAACGTTTTTCTGAAATAGATGACACATTGAAAAAATTTGAGGGCATGGTTAGAAATATGGAAAGGAAAATTTAATTTTTAACGGATTTAATGATATAGTCGCCATTATGGGTAGAAACACAATATAATTCAGTTGCCATTACCCCAAGGAGTGGTAAGGAGTTGCCCAATCCCAATATGGAACCGGCACCATCTAAAGAAGATGGGCCGAAACCAACCTCTATTGTTGCACCTTTCGAAAAACAACCTAAAAAACCAGATTTTCAGCTATAGCTACCCTACCCCATGCACACACACAAAGCAAGAAAAGATGCCCAATTTAACAAGTTTTTGGAAATCTTCAAACAACTACATATAAACATTCCACTTAGTGAAGCCTTAGTGCACATGCCCAAATATGCAAAATTTCTCAAAAGTATGCTTGTAAACAAAAAAAGGTTGGAGGAATTATCCACTGTAGTTTTAAATAAAGAGTATTAAGCTATCTTACAAGACCAACAGAATATGCCACGAAAAGAAAGTGATCTAGGGAGTTTTTCTATCCCTTGTCTTGTTGGTACTCTTATATTTTGTAATGCTTTAGCCAACTTAGGTGCTAGTATTAATCTTTTACCATATAAAACTTTCAAAAAACTAGGCCTAGGTGAACTCAAACCCACTAGGATGAGTATTCAACTTGCGGATCTATCTATTCAATATCCTAGAGGAATAATTGAAGATGTCTTGGTTATAGTGGATAAATTTATATTCCCTATGAATTTTGTAATTCTAGATATAGATGAAGATTCTAAAGTTTCTTTAATCCTCAGTCGACCTTTTTTACCAACTGCTAAAGCATTAATTGATGTTCATAGAGGAAAATTAATACTTAGGGTTGGGATGAGGAAGTCATTATCAAAATCCGTAAAAGCATGCAATATTCTAGTTCTTGTGACGATTCTTGTTTAAGGGTTGATATTCTTGATGAATCTATCTTTTACTTTGTGCAAGAATCATTTGTCTAAAGTTATATGGAACAATGTATTGCATATTTGGAGGACTTAATTGAGGGCTATAGGTTGGAAAAATTTGAGGAAATCGAAAAAGGTCGTTTGGGAAGGATGAAGTCATTCATTAAGGAACCACCAGAATTGGACTTGAAAAACCTCCCTGAGCACTTAGAATATGCATTTTTAGCAAATGGTGAAAAATTACCTATGATTATTGCCAAAAACCTTACTTATGAACAAAAGACCAAATTGGTAAGTCTATTGGAAAAATATAAGGGAGTTATTGTATAGAAAATTACGAATATTAAGGGAATTAGCCCTTCATTTTGTACTTGTAAAATCTTGTTGGAAGAAGAAGTCAAACTATAGTACAACGCTAATGTAGGTTGAATCCAAACATAAGTGATGTGGTAAAAGGCAAGGTGATTAAACTCTTAGATTCCGGCATCATTTACCTTATTTCTAATTGTATTTAGGTTAGTCCAACATAAGTGGTACCAAAGAAGGATGAATGACTGTGAGCCCTAATGGAAAAAATGAGTTGATCCCAATAAAATTGGTAACCGGTTAGAGGGTTTGCATTGATTATAGGAAATTGAATGAGGCAACTAGGAAGGACCATTTTCTCTCATTTTCATTGACCAAATGTTAGAAAAGTTAGTCGAACATGAGTTTTATTGCTTCTTAGATGGTTTTTTCGGATACTTTCAAATTTCCATAGAATCGGAGGATTAAGAGAAGACTATCTTTACATACCCTTTTGGTACTTTTGCATATTGACGTATACCTTTTGGTCTTTGCAATGGCCCCGGAACATTCCAATGATGTATGATGACTATTTTCGAAGGGCTTGTGAGAGATATCATGGAGGTATTTATGGATGATTTTTCTATTTTTGGTGATTCTTTTGATTTGTGTTTGGCTAATTTGGAAAAGGTACTTCAATGATATGAAGAGATCAACCTCATGATTAATTGGGAAAAATGCCACTTCTGTAGGAATTGGAAAATAACAGAGAGCATGCACGGGAGGAATAAAAATGGAGAGAAAAAATTATGACAGAGCATAACAGTAACATGGAAGCTTTAAAATCATACCTCTCAGTGCCTTAAACCTTGAAAACAGTGGTAGAATGGATTGAAGCACAAAAACAGCTTCCTCCTTCCCGTGGGTTGAAACCTCCAGTTACCAACTTCTTCACCTCCAGTGAATGCTTGGTTTTTCAGTTATCAGAATATGACCCTTCCTAATCCAAGTTGGTGATCACAGAAAATGGATGAGAAGAGCCTCTGTCTCTGTCAATCTCTCGGTTGGCTTTGTTGGCTTCTTATGTTAACAAAAACTAAACCAAAAGCGAGTGAAACCAAGAGTCACACATGAGAGGGAGAGAATTTGTGTTTTTTAATTTAATTTTATTTTTCCATACAAAAAGCCAAGAGTCATGAAACCAAAATAATTATTTTGATAATAATAATATCTCCGGGATTTAATATTTCAAACACCCGAATATTATTAACAAAATAAATTTTGACTTCTCCCTAAACTCTTCTGAACTGTGTCTGGAAAAATCCTATGGTCCAGGCTATTGGGCCAAAATAATATTTATTATTTTTCTTGGACCCAAAAAGCCCAAAATAATAAACATGAATTATTTTTCTTGGGATTAAATAAATAACCCAATAAATAATTAATGTGCCCAAATGAACCCAAAAAATAATTAAACTTTAATTATTTATTTCTTGGGATTAATTAAATAAATAACCTAATAAATAATTAAGTATTAATTATTTTCCTCTAGTTTAAGTCCAAGTTAATTTTTTAATTATTCAAGCTGGACCTCGGTCCTGAATAGTTAATTAACCAATTAAACTAGATAATAAATTTCTCTCAATTTATTTTATTCCAGTCTAATAATAAATTAGACTTCTTGAATAAAATAAAATCGTCTCAACTGAGATCAATTTCTCAACCCAAAAATTAATTAGGACTTACGGGTTATTTCGAGGACCAAAAAGACAAATCGCCTTGGCTACGACCAAAATACCCCTACTATATAAATAGATGTATTTTGTATTTTAAATATTTTCTAATATCACCATAAGAAAATATTGATCCCAAGGACAATGCTGCATTAGCAAAGTCTTCGACCTACAGGTGAAATGACTAAAATACCCCTCTACACATCGCCGTACATTTAGAGAGGAAGAAGTGTACTAACACCCCTCTAAATGACATCTACCATCTTTAGGCTTCTAATCCAATGATCCACAACTTTTTGGAGTGTTTCTGCTTTCCAAGGGAGCTACCCTAAAGCAAACATCCATGTCATGTTTCCCAGGGCTCTGGATATTTAGACCATTCAAACAACCACAAGGGGCGATATAGTGTAGAAACTATCTTGTACAAGTCTGTCTTAACTAACTAGTTACATAAACCCAATATGCAAGTATATTGGTTCTACGATAGAACCTCAAATATAGCATATCAAAATATATACTTCCAGTTTCATCAGACCACCAACTCATACTCAAATCGTAGAGTACTAGTCCACGCTGTAGCGGTAGTAGTCTAGGTTTCTATCATATAGTACTTTTAAGAAGCCACCACTACAGGTCCTGTTCTACGTATTCGAAATATACTTATGTTATGAAGTGAGTGGACTACTCACTGGCTAAAGGTAAACCATTCCCCATTTGGAATTCATAACATAATAATCTAAACATGATGAGATTCTCATTCTCATCAATCGGTTAAGAATAAATATTTATATGTTTAAATTACCCATGATCTATACCTTACTGTGAAAGACCACTATTCACATGGATCACTTATTTAAACACAATGGGTCTTTTCCAAATGAAAATTGTGCACAAATAAAAAAAATAAATTATTTTATTAAAATATTCGATATTTACATCAGAAACCTAGTCTAAGAGGGCATACATTCTAACAACTTCATGGTGTAAGAAGGTATAGTATTAGGACACAAGATTTCAAGGAAAGCTATTGAGGTTTAATAGGGCCAAAATTGAGGCAATTGAGAAACTCCCTCCTCCAACTTCCGTGAAGGCAATTTGAAGCTTTCTTGGGCATGCAAGTTTTTATAGGAGGTTTATCTTGAATTTCTCAATGATTTCTAAACCCCTCACTTCTTTGCTTGAAAAGTATGCTATTTTTTATTTTGATGAAACATGTCTCAATGCTTTCAAAGTGCATAAAACAAAATTGATTAATTCTCCCATTTTAGTTGCACCAGATTGGTCTCTTCCTTTTAAACCAATGTGTGATGCAAGTGACTATGCAGTGGGCGCAGTGCTTGGACAAAGGAGGGATAAGCACTTTCAACCGATTTATTATGCAAGCAAAACTCTTACGGTGGTACAAGAGAACTACACTACAACGGAGAAAGAGTTGCTTGCAATAGTGTTTGATTTTGATAAATTTCATTCTTATCTTGTTTTGTCCAAAGTTATTGTATACATGGATCATTCTGCCCTTAAGTACCTACTGCACAAGCATGATTCTAAACCGCGATTGATAAGATGGGTTTTATTATTGTAGGAATTTGGCTTGGAAATTAGGGATAAAAAAGGAGCAAAAAACATAGCTGCGAATCACTTATCAAGGTTGGAAAATCCCAACCTTGAACCCTTGGCCGAAGAAGACATCAATGATATATTTCTGGATGAACAATTTTTACTTGATGGTGAGATTTCTCAACTATCTTGGTATGCGGATTTTGTGAATTACTTGGTTATAGGAATTCTCCTAGAAGACTTCAATGCACAACAATTAAAAAATTCCTCTCTGAAGTAAAGCATTACTTTTGGAAAGATCCGTTCCTGTTCCGGTATTGTGCGAATCAAATTATTCGAAGGTGTGTGGATTCTGTGGAAAGCACCAATATTTTGAAACATTGTCATAAAGGACCCGCAAGAGGCCACTACCAAGCTAGCAACACCACAAGAAAGGTACTTGAGTCCAATTTTTATTAGCCTACACTCTTCAAGAACTCTCACAGGTTTGTTCAAAGTTGTGATAGGTGTCAACGTACAGGTAACATTTCTAAATCTAATAAGATGCCATTACAATTTTTTCAAGCTTATGAAATTTTTTATTGTTAGGAGATTCATTTTGATAGGGGTTAAAATCACTATTCTTTTTCTAGTTATATGAGGGTGTTTTAAAATACATTTGTTGTAATAACTAAGCATATTCCTTCCTATTTGACATTTTACTTGTAAAAGGTGTTTTTGGCAAATATGTGCAGATTTAAGTTAAAATTGAGAAGAAAGTTCATAGAACTAGAATGTACCTGGTGCCAGGCCTAGCTAATAGACCAGGCGCCGAGTCCATTCTGCTCCAATAGAAGAAATTGAGCCAATGACGGGGGAATTCTAGAACAAACCTGGCGCCAGGTTTGGCAAGTGCACTTGGCACCGGGTCTAGTCTGTCTGTCAAGGAGAAGTGGCCAAAAATAGAGCAAAAACAAGGGAAGAATAGAGTGCACCTAACGCCAGGTGAGTCGAAGGTACCCAACGCCAGGTATGCTCTGGAGGCAGAAATTTTGTACGCTAAATTAGGGCTTATCTAATGATTTTGGTATTTTCCTAATCCTATTCGACGAAGACTTCCTTAGCCACGAAATTAGCATCCAGGAGGCCTATAAAAACACAAGAGAACACAAGGGTTTGAGATATACAACATAGAAAAGTGAATTAAAGAGGTAGAAATTCTGATTCTCTCATTGAAGGAGCAGTTTACCTAAATCAAGGAGGATTGTTCAAGGGAGTCTTTAAGGAAGAAGAAAGAGGTTTGTCTATGAGTACTTTCTTTTCTCTTTGTCTTCTTTTTCTTTAGCAATGATGTAATCAATGCTTTTATTGTAATTTAATATTATTTTAAGTTTCATGATGTTGCGTTAATTTAGTTATTTGATTAATTCTTTGTTATCTTTGGTATTTGATTACTTGATTTCATTGGTTATTGATGCGAGTTCTTCTAATTGACTTTGACACAACGATGTTAGGAGTTTCGTTACATTGATTTCGTATTTGTTAAATCTTAATGGATTTGAACGATGAAGTTAGGATTTTAGAACTAAGTGATCAAAGGTTAAGTTAATTTTTCTTGACATAGGGTTATTAGCTGATTTCGTGTTTTTAAGGAATTGAGATTCATGCATGTTTTGGTTAGGATGGCTTGATTAACAAATCTGCTAATTGAATCAAGATATGAATTATGAGCTTAATGCATGCTTTGGTTATGTTAGCTTGATTGACAAATCTATTAATATGAATCAAAATATAGGATTCCATGGATTGACAAACAAAGTGGAATTTACCTGAGTAAATTCATAACTTGACAAACGATTAAATTTTACTGTGCATTCATTCATGATGCCAAGATGATAATTAATCGAGAGAATTGCTAATTGGTTCATTGTCATGTTTTCTAGGATACTTGTCTAAATTGCATAAACTTACATCCTTAAGTTATATATATTCCTTTGTTTTTCTTTTTATTATTTTCTCACTTTATTTTTGTCGGTTAAATAATGAATAAAAAGTGATTAGTGTGTACTTATTCCATTGAGGATCGATACTTGTTAATTCCCTATACTATGCTTGCGATGAGTATACTTGCTCACATGTGTATTTTAGGATTAATATTTTAATTAAAACTTACTTAAGGAATGGATTTAAAATTGATGATTTTATATACCCAAAATTTACACATCAGATTTCATGGGCCCTTTTCCTAGTTCTTTGGGTAACAAGTACATCTTGGTTGCGGTTGAGTATATATAAAAGTGGGTTGAGGCGCAAGGCTTGCTTACTAAGGATGCACGGGTTGTTGTAAAATTTCTTCCAAACCTTTTCACCCAGTTTGGAGTCCCTAAGGTGCTCATAACTGATAGGAGAACCCACTTTTGTAATTCCCAATTAGATAAGGTTCTCAGGAATTTAGGGGTTACTCATAAGTTGGCTACCCCTGATCATCCCCAAACAAGTGGCCAAGTTGAGGTGGCTAATAGAGAATTAAAAAGAATCCTAGAAAAAGTGGTTAATCATACAAGGAAGGATTGGGGTTTGAAGGTAGATGATACTCTTTGGGCTTATAGGACAGCTTTTAAAACTCCTCTTGGTACTACCCCTTATCGATTGGTGTATGGGAAATCTTATCATTTATTGGTAAAGATTAAACACAAAGCTTATTGGGCTATTAAACTTGTCAACCTTGACCTTGATCTTGCTAGATAATCTAGGTTACTTCACTTAAATGCCTTGGATGAATTGTGCATGGCTGCCTATGATAAATCTCTCATCTACAAGGAAAAAGTAAAGCGGTGGCATGACAAATATATTTCTCAATCTAGAGAGTTCAAAGAAGAGGATCAAGTGTTGCTATTTAACTCTTGCTTGAGCATCTTTTCGGGAAAGTTGAAATCGAGATGGTCCGGGCTGTATGTGGTAACTAAGGTTTATCTTTTTGGTACACTTGAAGTCTCTTACCCGGATAATGGTACCTTCAAGATTAATGGGAATTGGGTAAAGCATTATTTTGGGGAGACATTGGACATGGCTCATGTAGATGTTTTTCTCTATGAACTATGATTCTTGTTTCGAATCATATGGATGTTGTTCATCTTTGCCATTTTTTTAATGTTTATTTTCATTTTTTTATAAACTATGTAGATGTCTATTTTCATTTTTTTTTAGATTTATGTTTCTTTTTGGTTTTGTTTTTTTAGTAGGTACTCTTGTAATGCCCTTCCTTGAGGTGGATTCAAACATGGAGGCACGACAATGTAATGGAAGTATCTTTTTTACTTTATTCTTCTTCTTTATTCATCTTGGTCTTTTTGGCTGTACTTTTATTGTTATGTCTTTGGCCATTGAGGACAATGTCCAGTTTAAGCATGGGGGGGAGAATAAGGTTGAAGAAGTGCTTTTTTATATTATTTTGTGAGTATATTTGGTGATAAATTTTTCGATAATTTTAGTGGCTTTTATTGTTAAGCAATGTTGTAATTCTTTTTCTTACTTGAATATAAGTTTTGTCATTCATTAGGTAGATTTTGATGAAATTAGTTTTATTGGATAATATATTTGTCAAGACTTGAGAATTTTGATTAATCTTGTTTATGCATTAGTGTTGAAATATTATTTGACTTATTTAGTTGAAATATAGAATATATGATGAACATGGGAAGAGTTTATTAGCTAACTCTTGTATTATGAGTCTAAATTTTACTAGCTTTGAGTTATGATGAAAAAAAAAAAATGTGTGAGGTGAAAAAGATATTTGAGAGAAAAGATTGAGGAGTATTATGAAAAAAAAAATTGAGTTAAGAAAAAAACAATGAGTAGAAACAACACTATTATTGGTGTGAATTGAAAAAATACTCTTATTAATGATCGTTGAAGACCTTTAACTAAAAAGGGGGTCAATATGGGGAGAAGTAGCAAGTGAATTAGGTGCATTTTCTTGAGGCTATCCCGAAGGCAAAAAAAAGGCAAGAAAGAACATAGAAAGAAAGAATTGTTGAAAGAAAAATGACGAGTGATGACTGTAAAAGGGGCCAATACGGTGTGCGAAGAGAAATCTATGCACTTTAAGCTATCAATTCCCTAAGTCATTGAAAATTTTGGAGAGAGAAAAAAAATTAGAGTGCTTTCCTCACATCATAACTTGAGTGTGCAATTTTTAGATTTATAATGCTTGATTTGTTAGATGGCTTGACTTATGTGATTCATGTTATCCATGTTTTTATTTGAAGAGTGAAATAATTTTTTTAGACTAAGGTATACATTTGATTAATTAGATTTCAAGAGTTTTGTGATGTCTTGTCTAATGTTTCAAAGTTTGTATTGGTTTCAAAAGGTATGAATGATGAAAAGTTCTATCTAAAGTTTGAACGGAAGACATAATCTTTGCTATGATAAAGACATTTTTGAATGAGAAAGAACTTGTGTTTTCTTAATGAATTTTTTTGGACTAAAGTGTTTTGCTTGAGGATAAGCAAATGTTCAAGTGTGGGGAATTGATAGGGGCCAAAAGCACCATTCTTTTCCTAGTTATTTGATGTTGTTTTAAGCTACATTTGTTGTAATAATTAGGCATATTCTTTTCTATTTGACATTTTTCTTGTAAAAGGTGTATTTGACAAATATGTGCAGATTTAGATTAAAATCGAGCAGAGAGTGCACATAACCAGAATACACCTAGCGCCAAGCCCAACCAATGGACTAGGTGTGGGGTCCATTTGCTCCAGCAGAAAAAAGTGAGCAAGCTTCCAGGGAATTCCAAAACAAACCTGGTGCCAGGTCTGGCAAGTGCCCCTGGTGCCGAGTCGAGCCTATCTGCCAAGGAGAAATGGTAAAAAATAGAGTAAAAATAGGGAAAGAACATAATGCACCTGGTGCCAAGTGGGTTGAAGGTACCCGACACCAGGTACGCTCTAGAGGCAGAAAATCTGTACGCGGAATTAGGGCTTATCCATTAATTTTGGTATTTTCCTACTCCTACTCGACCAAGACTTCCTCAGCCACAAAATTGGCATCCAAAAGGCCTATAAAAGCACAAGAAAATATGAGGGTTAGAGATATACAATAGAGAGAGGTAAATTAAAGAGCAAAAATTCTCAATCTCTCTTTGAAGGAGGAGTTCATCCAAATCAAAGAGGGTTATTCAAGAGAATCTTTAAGAAAGAAGAAAGAGGCTTGTTTATGAGTGCTTTCTTTTACCTTTATTTTCTTTTCCTTAAACACTCATGTATTCAATATGTCCATTGTAATTTAACATTGTTCTTGCGATTCATGATTTATTGATTAATTTAGTCTTTTGATCAATTGATTATTGTTCTTGGGATTCGATTACTTGTTTTTCCTAAGAAATTGATTAATTAATTCTTATTGTTAACTTGCTTGAAAAAGAGGTTGATAATGGTTTTAAGCTAATTAGTTTCATATTTGTTATCTCTTAACTAGCTTGAAAAATAGGTTAATTGTTTAGAACATTAGTAATCAAAGGTTGGTTGATGATTGCTAGAATATAGATTCGTTGACTAATTTCATGTTTTAAATCGCTTAGAATATAGGAGTTTATATGAGGATTAATTTTAATGCATCTTTTAGATAAGTTAGTTGAGACAAAATATGTTCACTAATTTAACTAAAAGATAGTGATTCCATGGGTTGCAAACGAAGTGGGTCTATATTAAATTCTTCACGAGACCAAGATAATAATTGATTGTGATATTGGCTAAGTAATTCATTATCATATTTTCAAAGGCTTTTGTCTAAATTGCATATTTTCACATCCTTGAGTTGTATATATTTATTTATGTTTTTCTTTGTATTCTTTTCTCATTTTATTTGGTCGGGCAAATAATGAATGAGAAGTTATTAATGTGTACTTGTTCCTTTGAGGATCGATACTTGTTAATTCCCTATACTATGCTTGCGATGAGTATACTTGTTCACATGTGTATTTTGGAATTAATGTTTTAATTAAAACTTGACTAAGAGATGTATTTAAAATTGATGATTTTATACACCCAAATTTTACGCAACACTTATCCTTCAACTAAGACTTGAATAAAAAACATTTCTTGAAAGCGATAACCTTCCTAGAAAGAAGGTTCCTACTGTTAAATAGAGGCCCGTTGAGTTGCTACAATGTTGATTGAGAGAAGGTCAATCATACTGGGTTGAATTTAACAATGGTCTTTTATAAGTTTAATAGATAGCACTGTGTTGTGTTCTTTTTAGATTCTAATAGGAACACTTGATGACTTGTGATAAGTTTTGTCATTGTAACTTTTAACAAAGTTTAGTGGATTCTTTTTATTGGTCGTGGACCCGTAGAAGCAAGCTTATTGATAGCCGAACAGCGTTATTAATTTGCTACGTTTGTTAGACTACTTACTTTTATTGTCTATCAAACTAATGTAACTTTAATAAGAAAGTTTAATAAAACCACATGATAAACCTTGGGACGAGGGGGGAGGGGGGGAGGGGAGAGTGAATAAAGTTTATAGCAAACAAATGTAAATTTTAAAGATCTTTTGAAAATCTTAAAACGAGAACTAATAAAGTGTGTGTGCCAAAACAGATTGTCTGTACAGCTTTCAATGTACTGCTAAAAAACTTTCAAAACTCCACTAAATGATGGAAAGAAGATCTATATTTAAGATGGGTAGATAATGCAATAATAACAGTTTCACTCAACTACATAAAAGTCTTTGATCAAGTCAGCGAATGCAAGGAGGACTGTAATGCTTTCAAGTTAGATGAACAGTAAAAACGGAGGTATAAATATTAGAGTAAATGCAAGAGAATAGACTCAAGGATTTATAGTGGTTCGATCCTCAAATAATCTACATCTACTACCTTAAGCACCTACTTAAGGATTTCAACACAACCACTAAAACCTTTCTTCCAAATCAATGGCAGTAGGCAACACCAATCTTACACAAGAGGATCACCACACTTGGTTACACTCAATCTTTTTAAACTCAAATAATTAAGGCTCACCCCTACTGGGTTTTACTTCCCAAACTATAATATAGATCAAATTTAAGAGGAGGATAGAAATATCTCATAGATTGAGCAAATTTTAAACTATCTCAGCACTTGTACGTTTTTACCTTAAGAACAATAAATCTCACTTTGAAGCATAATGTAAATGAGGGATTCTTATTTTTCGAAAGTCTTAGAGTGTTTTTGAAAGTGTTAGCAAAAATCTCTTACTGAAAATCGGGTTTAAAGGGCATTTATAAGGGCAAAAGGCAAGTTTGCAACGGCTAGTTTGTTGCTGCCAAGTTTTGCAGGATTTTAGATGCACAAGGTAGAAAATTGTGCGTCCGAAATGTGAGTCCAAAATACCACTTTATGTAGATGTATATTTTGAACACCTACAGATTCTTGGATGAGCATTTTAGATTCAGAGGTCCGTAAAAAATCACTCAACCAAGTTTTTATAAAAAATCTAAATTAAAAATACCCTCTTTTTGAAATGACTTTAAGTGCTTCAATATGAAATAAATTGAACCTAAAGTAAGGAGACATAGAAAATACAAGTAATACCTTATCCACAATTTCCTAGTCTACAATTCTTTAAAAGGTCCATAAGATATACAACTTCTTTGGATTGGATATTCATTTGATCACCCTTTTTAAACTCCATCGACCATGAGTTACTTAGCATTCCTATTTGCAAGACTTTGACGAACCGAGATCAAACATGTCATATCCAAAAATGCTATCACATATAAATATACATGTGAGTCCACATCAATATTTTCCATAAATAAAAAAGCAGGAGAATGCACTTTGGGCTAACTATCTCCTTCTTTTTGAGGAATGACAAATTTGATGGATTGTGATAAGAAAAATAATACAAGCTTGTATGAACATATCAAACCGAGAGATATAAAAGTTTATATACATTTAATGCATGATATCTCAATATGAAGCTCAAAGAGTCATTGTGAGATAAAATAGAAAAAAAATTAAATATAGTCTCATAAGTCGGGCTCAATGAACCAATGGCCCTACCAACCTCCTGATGCTTCGAAAACACACAGAAGCTATGCATGCAATGAATAAAACCAGGAAAAAAATGACACTGCACAACGGAAGAGTTTAATTGATACCTTTGCGTCGTAAATTTTCCTTTGGCTTTGAAAAAGCTAACTGGATCACATGAGTTGCCCATTGCCCGTGAGATAATGTTTCTAGCTCTTCACCCACGATCCTTCTGCTTCTTCATGGCATGAACGCCAAAATCCTCTTGAGAACTCAAAATATTCCACCGCCTATTACTCTTTGGTGAAACAACTTAGGCGTGAAGGATGAAATGGCAAAACGATGAAAACGAAAGCATGCTTACTGAATAAAAAAAAAAAAATACAGAGCATCATGGAAGCTGTTTACCTCTATATTTGAATGACCTTATTAAGAAGATGTCTGGACTAGAATGCTTGAAGACACTGGTTCTCCCAACACCTTCGGTTGTACTCTTGCAAGCTGTCTACTCCTTCTCATTCACACGAAGCTTTTGAGCTTTCGGAATATCGCCCTTTCACTGCCAGTGAAAGCTACTGAGAGTGAATCAAAGAGAAATGGCCTTGGTTCCTTTTCTTTTCTTTTTCATGCCATCACCGAAAAAGACCCATAGAGTGAAACAAAAGCATCATCCTTTTTGTTATCCTCTCACGCCAAACAATACGGGATCCATCTCGTGTTATTTTATTTTATTTTATTTTACCATTGGCCTTATTTATTGAGACAGATAAAATTATTTACTCTTAAATTTGAACACCCATAAATAATAATCCTTAATTATTTATTTTCTAAGCTTCATAAAATAGCCTAATAAATAATTAACAAACTCTAATAGACCGATATAAAATATCAGGCCTTTTATCTAGTTTATACCTAGGTTAATTCTGGACCTTGGGCCCTGAATAATTAATTACCTAATTAAACTAGAGAAAAAAATATACTCTCTCTTGGGCCTTTTATTTTATTCTAATCCAATAATAAATTAGACTTCTTAAATAAAATAAAATAAAACTCATAATTATCAAGACCAATTCCTTAACTCAAATCTATCAAGACTTAAGGGCTATTCCGGAGACCAAAAGACATTTCGCCTTGGCTATTAAAATGACCAAAATACCCCTGCTATATAAATAATTGTATTTTGCATTTTAAATATTTTCTAATATCACCATAAGGAAATATTGACCCCAAGGACAATACTGTGTTTAGTAAAATCCTCGACTTATAGGTGTAATGACTAAAATACCCCTCTACGCATCGCTATTCATTTAGAGAGGAGGAGTGTACTAACACCTTTCTAAAAGACATCTACCATCTTTAGACCTCTAGTCTAACGATCCACGACTCTTGGAATATTTTCACTTTGCAAGGGAGCTACCCTAAAGTAAACATCCAAGTCATGTTCCCCAAGACCCTGGATGTTTAGATCATTTTAATAGTTACAAGGGGCGATATTGTGTAGAAGCTATCTTGTACAAGTCGGTCTTAACTAACTAATCACATATACTCAACATAAAAGTATATCAGTTCAACGAAAGAACCTCAATTACAGCATATCAAAGTACATGCATCCAACTTCGTAAGACCAGCAACTTATACTCAAGCGGTAGAATATTAGTCCATGCTATAGCAGTAATAGTTTGGGTTCTTCTAAATTGTACTTTTAAAACCACTATTACAAGTCCTGTTCTACGTATTCGAAATACGCTCATGCTATAAAGTGAGTAGGCTATACAGTGGCTAAAGGTAAGCTATTCCCCATTTGGAATTCATAACACTATAATCTAAACATGATGAGATTCTCATTCTCATTAATTGGTTAAGAATAAATGTTTATGTGTTAAGTAACCCATGATCCACACCTTACTGTGAAAGACCACCACTCACATGGATTACTTACTTAAACACAATGGGTCCTATCCAAATGTAAATCATGTATAAATAAAATGTAAATTCACAAATAAATTTTGAGAAAAAAATTATTTTATTAATAAACTCAATAATTACAGCAGAAAACTAGTCTAGAGGGCATATATTCCAATAATATTCCACTTGCACTCTAAGACTAAGAAAGTCCGTAGGTGCCCACCCCTATGACGTCGAAGTGTCTCTTGAAGACTCTCTCAGCCAAAGACGTGGTAAAGTGATCTGCTTTGTTGTTCTCCAAGGCTATCTGTTCCACCACGATTTCTCATCTCTAGATAAAATCCTGAATCAGGTGGTACTTCCTTTCGATGTGCTTCCTTTTCTTGTGGTTCCTAGGTTCTTTGGATTGCGAGGCTACTCTAGAGTTATTGTAATACACCACAATCGGTTTGTCCATGTGTGGCACAATTCCAAATTCTGAAAGGAACTTCCGGAGCTAGACTACTTCCTTAGACTCCTTCGAAGCTGCCACATACTCAACTTCCATAGTTTAGTCAGCAATGCAAGATTTCTTAATACTCCTCCAAAAAACAGCTCTTCCAGACAAGGTGAAGATATATCCACTAGTGGATTTTCTGTCATCCTTATCTGCCTGGAAGTCTGAGCCTGTGTATCTAGTAGGAACCAAGTCGTTAGCCCTGTAAACCAGCATATAATTTTTCGTACAAATGAGGTACTTGAGAATATGCTTTATAGCTCGCCTGAGAATATGCTTTATAGCTCGCCAATAAACCTCCTCAGGATTTGACTGATATCTGCTAACTAAGCCTACGACAAAATTGATATCTAGCCTAGTGCACAACATAGCGTACATGAGACTTCCCACAGCCGAAGGTAGGGAATCCTACTCATCTTGTCTTTTTCCTCTTGAGACTTAGGACAGTCCTTAGAGCAAAAAGATAACCCATGTCTGCAAGGGATTAGAGCTCCCTTGCATGAGTCCATACTAAACTTGGCCAACATCTTGTCGATGTATGTTGTTTGGGATAATCCTAACATTCTCTGCTTCCTATTTCTAAGAAGCTTAATCCCAAGAATATAACTGGCTTCTCCTAAGTCCTTCATACAGAATTGACTAGACAGCCAAACCTTAGTATATGATAATGTTCCTATATCATTCCCAATGAGTAAAATGTCATCTACATATAGAACAAGAAAAACCATATTTATGCCTTCTAATTTCTTGTACGCGCATGGTTCATCCTCGTTCTAAATGAAACCATAAGACTTTACAATCTCATTAAAATGAATGTTCCATGTTCTAGATGCCTGCTTAAGTCCATAAATGGACTTCTTAATCTTGTAAACCATATGTTCCTAGCCTTTAGTAATAAAACCTTTTGGCTGGGACATATAGATGTTTTCGTTAAGATGGCCATTAAGAAATGCCGTCTTGACATCCATTTGCCAAATATCGTAGTTGAAATGACATACAATGGGAAAAAGGATACGGATGAACTTAAACATGGTTACCGGGGAAAAGGTTTTCTCATAATCGATTCCCTCTTTCTAAGTATATCTTTTTACTACAAGCCTAGTTGGTTTCCACCTTCCCATCCGCTCCCTTCTCCCTCTTATATAGCCACTTACACCCTATGAGTTTTATTCCTTCAGGTGAAGCTACAAGATCTCAAACCTGATTGAAGCACATAGATTCAATCTCGGCTTTCATTGCTTCATGCCATAAATTTTCATCCGCATCAACAATAGCTTCCTCGTATTTATGGGATCTTGTTCCTGATAATCAGAGACCAGCTCAAAAGCCTCTCCTGTCCATCTTTCTGGAAATCTTGATACCTTCCTACTACGACAAAGCTCCATTTGTACAAGTTCTTGAGGCTGTGCCTCTTCTTATTCCATAATCAAGTCTGAAGAAGTTGATTCCGAAGATAACTTCTCATTGAGTTCTATCCTTACTGAACCTTTAGTGGAAATACTTTGATCATCCTCTAAGTATCTAGCATTAGTACTTACTAGTACTTTCTACTCCTTAGGATGATAAAAGTAACATCCTTTTGTCCCTTTTGAATATCTAACAAAGTAGTATAATTTTGATCTTAGTTCTAATTTGTCTCATTTGATCAGTACATAAGTTTGACAGCCCCATATCCTGAGATGATTTAGACTTGGCTTACGCCCAGTCCATATCTCATACGACGTCCAAGGTATTGACTTGGAAAGCACCAAGTTCAGAATGTATGTCACTGTTTCCAAGATATATCCCCAAAAAGAGACCGGAAGAGTAGCATGAGACATCATGCTTTGGACCATTTTCATTAATGTCCTGTTCTTTCTCTTAGTTACTCCATTTTGTTGTGGTGTACCCAGCACAGAGAGTTGGGATACTATCCCATGATGTACCATGTAATCATTGAACTTACCGAGAAGGTACTCTCCCCCACAATCTGATCGTAAGGTTTTGATCAGTTTACCTGTCTGACGCTCCACTTCAACCTTAAACTCTTTAAACTTGTCAAAAGAGTTAGACTTGCGTCTCATCAGGTAGACATAACCAAACCTTGTACAATCATCAGTGAAAGTGATGAAGTACTCAAAACCCCCTCTAGCTTGTGTAGACAAAGGACCACACACATCAGTATGAACAAGGCCCAATATCTCCTTGACTCTATCAGCCTTTTGGGTGAATGATCTTTTGGTCATTTTTTCCATAAGGCAGGATTCATACTGAGGCCAACTCTCCAATCTTAATGAGCCCAAAGGTCCATCATGGATTAACTTCTGAATCCTGATTGAGTTAATATAACCCAACCTTAGATGCCAACGATATAAATCATTGATATTAGTCTTTCTCTTCTTATTTAAAGGTTCAGATTGTGCGTTATTTATTTGATTATTTATATGATTTAAAAAGAATAAGTTTTCATACATGTGCCCTGTATATAAAACTTCTCTATTTTTATTGATAGTAATACCAGAATGGAAAGAAACAGAATATCCATGATTTATTAGCTTTTCAACTAAAATCAAATTCTATATAAAACCAGGTACATATAAAATATCCTTCAAAATAACTACTTTATTACAATAAAAAAACAAGATCTAGCTCTCCTACTGTAAGGGCCCATACTTGTGCTCCATTTTCTACTCGTAGTCTATGCTCGCCCTTCTGAAGTCTTCTTATCTTCCTAAATCCCTACAATGAGTTATAGATATGATCAATGACTCCAGAATCAACAATCCAAGTGGAAGTTGATCCAACCGTTGAAATTGACTCTAGATAGAGAACAATACCTGTAGGGTTTTTCTTGGCTTGAAATTCTGGACACTTCTTTTTCCAATGTCCTTTCTGTCTGCACTTGAAGCACTTACTCTTAGGCTTGTTGGGTAGGTTCTTGGGCTGGGTCGGTGCATTTTCCTTCTTCTTCTTGAACTTCTTGGACTTGGGCCTAGTTCTAGAAGAAAAAGTCCTAGCAATCATAGCCTTAGAATGTGGCTTCATGACTTTCTCTGCCACCTGGAGCTCTTTTATTAATTCGGTTAACTTGTTCATGTTATAATTTAACTTGAACTGAGTAAAAGAGCCCAGAAGATATTCGAGAACCATGTCCACTTAGCTCTTGGGGTCAATTACAGCCCTAAGACTTTTGATTTCTCGAAAGCAACAATCATCTTGAAATATGCTCTCTGACTGATGCTCCCTCAGCCATCTTAGTGTTGATGATCGTCCTAAGAGCCTTGTGCCTTGTAGGCCAGCTCTTATCTGCAAACATCGTGGCTTGTGATTGGCTAATTTCGTACACAGTGGCCATGTGCTTATGTTTAGACTAGAGCACATTAGACATGGAAGCCAACATGTAAATCGAGCCATCTCATTAGCCTTTTTTCCGTGCTTTCTCAACCTCTCACTCTTCAGCGGTGGAACCTTCCACGATAACAGGACGGGTATCGAAAAAGATATATTTATACTCCTCAGCAGCGAGCATTATGTCCAATTTCCTTTTCCAATCCACATAATTTAGATCCATTAACTTATTCTCATAGAGAATAATGATCAAAGGACTAAAAGAACCTCCACCAACCATTTCTAAAAAATCAAAAAAAAAAAAACTCAGTTTGTGAAAAATAAAATAATTTATGACTTTATCCTCATATTAAATCCGATAATAGTTAACCCTATCACTATTATTTTTAATATGATTAATTTGGCTCTTAGGAAAACTAATATAGCTCCTAGGGAAGATTAACAGTTTTCTAAGCTAAGTGTATTAACCACCACAAATTTATTTTCCTTCTAGGTAATGATCTAGAAGATAACTCTATCATAGGATGACTGTTTCTTCTCATTTCCTAAGGACATTCCCCGCACTATAACCTTCAACGCGGGCTGGCCGATCATAGTACGTGTTCCGAGCTATTAATTACATCTATCCATTAGTTATAGATCCCTGTGGTAGCCTGATAGGGCCTAAATTAGTCATATTTTTCCTAGTTATTTGAGGATATTTTTGTGATACATTTTATGAAATAACTAGCCATATTCTTTCCTATTTGATATTTCCTTTATAAAAATATTTTTTTTGTAATTTTATGCAAAAATAAGGGAAAATTAGAGCTAATTGTGTGATTTTCCAGAATAGAGGCGGCGCCAACCTAAGAAGGTAGAACCAGCACCGGATAGCTACTGGTGGAATAGAGAAGTGTGCAAAGAAATTGAAGGAATAGGGGAATAAATTGCAACTGTGAATTAGAAAGAAAAAGGGAGAATCGGCTCGTTCATGGCTCAACCGAGCCAATGCAACAACAAAGAAAATTCGGTAGGCCCAGTTGCAAATCAAAGTTAACAATGTCAAGCTGAAAAAGAAGCAGCCGGAATAAGAAAAGAAAACAGAAGAAGAAATAGCTTCGGCTGGTTCATGGCTGAGAAAAAGGACAAAAGCTTATCAGGAAAAGATGGAAAGATTTCGGTAGGCTTGGCTGTGTAGCAAGCCGATGCAACAAAGGAAAGGAAACAAACAAAGCAACAAAGCATGAATTCTATAATAAAGACGTTTACTGTCTGTTCTTGATTCAACACATTTCCACTGTAGCGTTCGAGTAGATACTGTTATTTTCTCTCGAACCATAGTAATATTATTTCATTAGATCATTGAATCATTTATTTCTCTTGTTTCTCTTGAAAGTTCTTCAATGTGCATTTCTACACACGTCTTTTTTTCGGAGGTCTACAGCTATTATGCGGCATAGGGGTTACATCCCGTACAAAAGTTAATAATATACCACTTCAACGAATAGCTCGGAGAGTTACGTCTCTTCCGAGACCGGGACCTTTTATCATGACCTCTGCCCATTGCATACCTTGATCCACTACTGTACGAATAGCATTGCCTGCTGCGGTTTGCAAAACAAAAGTCAACAAAAACGACTAAAGCAAAGAAAGAACAAAAGCAACAGGAAGAAGGAAAGAAATAGCAAAAGAAAACAATCTTCGGTGGCTTTCGCACTGCTTAATTGAGCTGATGCAAGAAGAGATTAAATTTCGGTGGCTTAGGTGGTTCATGGCTCAATTGAGCCGATTGCAACAAGGAAAGCTTCTTCGTGTGGCTCAATTTCAAATTCAACAGAATTGCAATTTCAGCACAAGAAGGCAAAAGTCCAAATTGATTTCCAATTCTCAAAAGTCAAAGGCGGTTGATTAATAAATTTTACTTAGGATTTTATTTTAGCAATTTCTATTCCTTTTTGGTTTTGATTTTTAGGTAATTACTTCTTCTTTTCTTAGGACTCTTTTAGGAACTTTGTAAGCCTACAAATAAAGGCCAATTTACCCTAGAAAAGAGGAGGTGCACAATGTAGGGACTTAGATTTATTTTGGAGTGCATCACCAATATTTTCTCGAGATGAATAATTCAAGGAGGATTATACAAGAGGGTCTATGAAGGAAGAAGAAGAAGGCTTGTCTATGAATATCTATTTCTTTCATTTGTTTTCTTTTTCTTGAACAATGATATGCTAATTGTTTTATTGTAATTTGACATTGTTTTAGATATTCACGATTTTTAGAGTTATTTAATCTTTTGATTAATTGATTATTATTCTTGGTATTTAATTACTTGGGTTAATTACGAGATTAATTGGTTGTTTCTTTCCATTAACTTGCTTGAAAAAGAGGTTGATGATGATTTCAATTCATTAGTTTCATATTTGTTGTCTCTCAACTTACTTGAAAAAGAGGTTAATTGCGAAGAACAAAGTAATTTAAGGTTAATTGATGTCTGCCAGAATATGGATTCATTGGTTGATTTCATGTTTTAAATTTGCCAGAATATAGAAATTTAATCAAGGATTGTGTTTAATGCATCTTTTGGGTGAATTAGTTGAGACAGAATATGTAATGCTAATTTGTCTAGGAGATAGTGATTTCATGGATTGAAAAAGACGTATGTCTATCGTAATCCTTCATGATGCCAAGGGAATGATTAGTTATGATAATGGTTGGGTGCTTTAAGATCACGTTTGTCTAAACCATGGTTTGAGTTACATAATTCTACACCCTTGATATGTACATATTATTTTATTTTATTTTCCTTTTTATTTCATTTTGACTTTATCGAGTCGGTTAAACAATGAAGAAAAGTGATTAATGCATACTTGTTCTTGGAGGATCGACACTCGTTTGAACTCTATACTCAGTTAATGATGAGTACGCTTGCTCATATGTATAATTTGGGTTTAACGTTTTAATGTAAACTTGATTGGGAATGTGCTTAGTTTTTATATGATTTTTATACCCAAATCCATACGCATCATATCCCCATCCTATACGGGTTCACTCTCTGGGTGACATAAGAGGACCCACGATCTCTAATGAGGATCGTGATAGAAGCCGTAGGGCCGTTGGAACCCCTCTCCCACTTAGTATTTTAAAATAAAGGTTTTCTTGAAAAAATATTCTTTTAAAATTTCAATTAAGTTTTCTTTTAACTAAAAAATAAAATATCTAAACCCATAAAAATTTTTATGTCAAGGTTTATACCCTTTGAGAAATTTTTTATGGATTAATTTTATTTAAGTTAATAAACTTAATAATTTCAACAATTTTCAATAAAACTTTCGAGAGATTTTGATCTCAAGTTTAATTTGACAAAAATAATTTTTCTTGTTAAAAAAAATCAAAACTATTTTCTATTTTAACTCACAAAAATATCTAAATCCATAATATTTTCTATGTCAAGGATAAAATCCTTTGAGAAAATAACTAAGAATTAATTTTTGTTCGAATTAAAATCAACTATTTAATTTAAGAAAAATATTTTTCTTTGTCAAGAATTCACAAAGACTTCGGTCTTTGAGAAACAAGCACATAGGGTATAAAAAGAAATAAGTATACTAGAAAACTGCAAACGTTTTCATACGTTTCTATTATTTTAACCTAAATGTCTAAATAATAGAATTAAACACATTAATTAATTAATGTTCTTGTTTAATCCTAAATTTCCTTTACTATTATTTTCATACAAAATATTCAAATAATATTAACTATTGGAATAAAATAACTTTGCTTGGTATGAGACCAAAAACTAAATTTTTTTAATTGCTAATCCAGTGCACCGCCACACTGGATCATGGCCCCATGGGAAAAACCTATGGACCGCGATCCAGGCAGGTACTTGCGACCCGCCCAAAGAGCTGCCCAGTGACCCCGCCAAGCTTGGTCAAAATTGTTGACCGAAATTGGCGCAGAACTAATTTGTAAACCTCGCGGTGTGCAAGGAAGCTTTCCTCGCGCACCGGCTTGGCTGTGGCTCCAAGCCACGGCCTAGTCAGCTCCTCTCTCAATCAAAGCAGGCGGCTCAGCTCTGCATAGCTCGGCGCTGAACAATGTCATCTTCTCTAGATTTTCTGCGATTTTTCTTCTACAATTTTGCATTTCTTCTTCTAGTTCTTTCGACCAGACAACATATTAATGCATTTAACAAGTGCCTATGCCCTTAAAAACAGTGGACTCACACGTTTCATCTAAGAAAGCAGTAAATTACAATGTTCTTATACTTCCACTCGCGAAGCTTACACAGAGACTACCCCAAACTAGAAATGCGAAGGATCACAAAAAATATCCAAAACAAATATTTTCTTATTTTAGTTAAGCTTAGCATGCTTCCTATATTTGCCAAACCATGGCTCTGATACTATTTGAAGGATGAAATGGCAAAACGATGAAAATGAAAGCATGCATATTGAACAAAAAAAAAATACAGAGCATCATGGAAGCTGTTTACTTCTGTGTTTGAATGGCCTTATTGAAGAAGATATCTAGACTAGAATGCTTGAAGCCACTAGTTCTCCCAACACCTTCGGTTGCACTCTTGTGAGCCGTCTACTCCTTCTCATTCACATGAAACTTTTAAGCTTCCGGAATATCGCCCTTTCACTGCTGGTGAAAACTACTAAGAGTGAATTAAAGAGAAATGGCCTTGGTTCCTTTTCTTTTTTATTTCATGCCATCACTGAGAGAGACCAAGAAAGTGAAACAAAAGCATCATCCTTTTTGTTATCCTCTCACGCCAAACAATACGGGATCCATCCAATGTTATTTTTTTATTATTTTATTTTATTTTATTTTTCCGTTGGTCTTATTCATTAGGCCAGATAAAATTATTTACTCTTAGGCTTGAACACCCATAAATAATAAGCCTTAATTATTTATTTTCTGGGCTTCATAAAATAACCCAATAAATAATTAATTAGCCCAAATAGACCAATATAAAATATCATATCTTTTATCTAGTTTATACCTAGGTTAATTTTCTAATTATTCAATCTGGACCTTAGGCCCTGAATAATTAATTAACCAATTAAACTAGATAAAATATATATTCTCTCTTGGGTATTTTATTTTATTCTAATCTAATAACAAGTTAGAATACTTGCATAAAATAAAATAAAACCCATAATTATCAAGACTAATTCCTGAACTTAAATCTGTCAGGACTTAAGGGCTATTTTGGGAACTAAAAGAAACATCACCTTGGCTATTAAAACGACCAAAATACCCTTGCTATATAAATAGCTGTATTTTGCATTTTAAATGTTTCCTAATATCACCATAAGGAAATATTGACCCAAGGACAATGTTGCATTTATCAAAGTCTCCGACCTACAGGTGTAATAACTAAAATATCCCTCTACGCATCGCCGTTCATTTAAAGCGGAAGAGTGTACTAATACCTCTCTAAAATATATCTACCATCCTTAGACCTCTAGTCTAATGATCCACGACTCCTGGAATGTTTTTTCTTTGCAAGGGAGCTATCCTAAAGCAAACATCCAAGTTATGTTCTTAGGACCCTGGATATTTAGAGCATTTGAACAGTCACAAGGGGCAATATAGCACAGAAGCTATTTCGTACAAGTCTGTCTTAACTAACTAGTCACATATACCCAACATACAAGTATATCGGCTCTACAAAAGAACCTCAATTACAGTATATCAAAATACATGCTTCCAACTTTGTCAGACCACCAACTCATACTCAAGCAGTAGAATATTAGTCTACGTTGTAGCAGTAATAGTTTGGGTTTCTTCTAAACAGTACTTTTAAAAACTACTATTACAAGTCCTATTCTACGTATTCGAAATAGCTCATGCTATGAAGTGAGTGGGCTACTCATGGGCTAAAAGTAAGCCATTCCCTATTTGGAATTCATAACAAAATAACCTAAATATGATGAGATTCCCATTCTCATCAATCGGTTAAGAAAAAACTTTTATATGTTAAGTAACTCGTAATCTTTACCTTATTGTGAAAGACCACCATTCACGTGGATCACTTACTTAAACACAATGGGTCAAATCCAAACGTAAATTGTGCACAAATAAAATATAAATTCACAAAAAAATTTTGAGAATAAATTCTTTTATTAATAAACTCGATAATTACAGCAGAAAACTAATCTAGAGGGTATATATTCCAACAAGGCGAGGATAATCTTGTCTCAAAATAATTCTTGAACCTTTGCTATTGATTAGCAAAATCAAGAAAAACCAAGAGAAAAGGAATATGAATGAGAGAAAAAGAGAAGAAGGCTTCTAGTATATATATATATATATATATTTTTATTGTGTCGTGTGTTCTGTAGGAAAAAATATCAATCCCTAATACACGACTATTCCCTTATCATCGGATAATCAAAACACTGGAGTTTTGATATTTCAAAACTCCTGGAGGCTATAAACAGAAGAGGTTTGGTTAAGCTTTAACTCTTCTATTCTATGAATAAAAAACCCTTAAGTTCAAGCTATTGGACAAAAAATAATTTATTATTTTCTTGGACCCAATGAGCCCAAAAATAATAACCATTAATTATTTATTTCTTGGGCCTATTAAACCAACCAAATAATTAATTAATGAACCCAAATGAACTAAAATGATTATTTAAGTCTTTTATTAACTATTGTAAGCTTAGGTTAATTTTTTTAATTATTTAATCTAGTCTTAGGCTCTGAATAGTTAATTAACCAATTAAATTAGATAATAAAATTAATTTCTCTCGTTCCTTTATTTTATTCCAATCCAAATATAAATTAGACTTCCTGAATAAAATAAAATCCTTTTTAATTGAGACCATTTCCTCGACCTAAAATTAATTAGGACTTACGGGCTATTCCGAGGACCAAAAGACACATTACTTTGGCTACTAAAATGATTAAAATACCCTTGCTATATAAATAGTTATATTTTTCATTTTAAATATTTCTTAATATCATCATAAGGAAATATTGACCCCAAGAACAATGCTACGTTAGTTATGTCGTCGACTTACAGGTGAAATGACTAAAATACTCCTCTACAAACTGTCGTGCATTTAGAGAGGAAATAGTGTACTTACACATCTCTAAAAAACATTTACCATCCTTTGGCTTCTAGTCTAATGATCTATAACTTCTTGGAATATTTTCGCTTTCCAAGGGAGCTACCTTAAAGCCAATATCCAAGTTATGTTCCCCAGGGCTCTGGATAATTAGATCATTCGAACAACCACATGGGGTAATATAGTATAGACATTATCTCGTATAAGTCTGTCTTGTCTAACTAGTTACATATACCCAACATATAAGTATATTGGTCCTTCTAAAGAACCTCAACTATAGTATATCAAAGCATATACTTCTAGCTTCATCAGACCACCAACTAATATTCAAGTTGTAGAGTACAAGTTTACGTTGTAACAGTAGTAGTCTAGGTTTCTATCACATAGGACTTTTAGAAACTACTACTACAGATCCTATTCTATGTATTCGGAATACGCTTGTGTTATGAAATAAGAAGATTACTCATTGGCAAAAGGTAAGCCATTCTCTATCTAGAATTAATAACAGAATAACCTTGTCATGATGAGATTCACATTTTCATCATCCGATTAAGAACAGTAATTTATGTATTAAGTATCCCATGGTCCATACCTTACTGTGAAAGACCTCCATTCACATGAACCATTTACTTAAATACAATGGGTCTTTTCTAATAAAATCATGCACAAATACAAAGAAGATTTCACAAAAAAATTCTGAGAAAAATACTTTTATTAATACAGGTCAAATTTACATAAAAAACCCATTCTAAGAGGGTATACATTCCAACACCTCCATATCCTCCTTCATTCCTTATAAAGGACTATTTCATAAGGAAATAGCCAAAACAATGTTTATTAGAAATAAAATCTGTTAACGTAAAAGAATGTACAAATGGAGGTTTAGAAGATAGAACATATCTATTAATGCTCCCTCTATTTGTATGCATATGATCAGAAGAAAAAAAAAAAACTTATCTGGAACTTCCAAAAAGCGCGTCCAAAATAAGTCTAGATACAACCTTTGTGTAAATTCTTTTGGACCAGGATTTCAGATTCAGAAATACTCCCCATGTGTCTGCGCACGGTCTAAATAACCTTTCATCACGAAATGCACAAAATTCCTCAATCCTAATGTTCAAGATTCATCACAACCATCCATCCATCCATCATCCACATATTCCCCAACCACATATTCCCTAATTTTCTCCCCCTTTGTCATTAGTCAAAAAATTAAGTGCAGAGAGAGTTAATAAACAAATACAGTAAAATAGTAGTAGCAACAATAGGTACTTGTAGCAGAATATAGAGTTCACGAAATAGAGTTTAGGAAACATGAAACAGATAAGTAGAAAACAGAGTATCATGGTAGTAGAAATGGATAAAATTGCATCAGAAGTAGTTATTAGTTAACTTTCTTCACGTGCCATATCTAACGGAATGATTATAGTCTCAGGCTTAGCATTTGCACCTTTCTTTTTGTGTTGTCCAGCAAGTCTGCTGGACTTTCTTTTGACTACAACATACTTCTGTTTGCGACCTGATGAGCTACCAGCTATAACTGGTTTGTCTTTCTTAAGAGCAACTTTTTTTGCAGAAGGTGCAGTAGTTATCTCTTTAGTGGGCTGAGATGGAATATCTTCAATTGTAGGTTCTTCAGTTTATGGAATTGGAAGCTCATCAATAGTGGGTCTCTCTGCAACAGTAGGTTTTCTAGTGTCCGTTTCTGGTGAGGGAATGACAAGTTCATTTTCTTGCTCCTATGGAGTGTCTTGCTCTTTTGAGACCCCTCTAGTATCCTCCTCTGCTTTGGACAGCCTTCCTTCCACATCAGTTAATCGAGTGCCCAGATTGTGCAATTCAGTCTTGACTTTGGCACTGAAACCATATAAATTTTCAGATAAAAGATTCAGAGTATCTAAAATGCTCTGTGACAGTCCACTCTCTTTAATTTTCTGCTTACCTTTACTGAAGGACTTTTTTGCTATTTCAGCATTACGATTTGTCTCAGTCAAGGCAGCAAGTACAACTTTCTTTGCTTCAGCTTTGACATTAATCAGCTTTTCCTTCTCTTCTTTTATAGCATCTCTAAGCAGAATCTATTGATTGTCCATTTGGACAAAATCCATTTCCTCGAAGGAATCTCTGCTATAGACGTTTACCTTAGAGTGCTCGGGGGCAACCACTCTTAGAGCAATATTGAAATACTTGAATAGCTTGATCAGGAGATTTCCAAAAGGCAGGGCTTTTTTTGATGTATTCCGAGATTGAGTCATTAACTTTACTACCTAAAACCCAAAATTGACTTACCTATCTTCTAACAGAGCCAACATCAATACCACTTGCAGAATACTCAGAGGTCTTGTGGCCAAAACTAGGTATCACCATAGTTGAAACCATGTGGTGAAGCAATCTCCCTATTCCATTTATCCATATTATATTTCAGTCACTTGAGTTTTTAAAGCTCTTACCATCAGTAAATTTCATCTTAAATCGACTCAATTCAAAAAGTCAGAATTTTCAAGTAGTTTGTTCATTTCAAAAAATTATAGTCCACTATCTCTGACATAAAAAATTCTGTTTAACATACGGTGGTCAAACTTGAAGTTCACTCCTTCAACTCTAGATGTATACCACCGCACAATAAACCCCACCGTTCACTATTTTCTCATGTTGTCCCTTTCTCAGATTCGCATAGAATTCCCAAACCAATGTAGTGTATAGTTTTTCGTTCATAGATAATAAAGATCCCCAGCTAACTAATTTAAACAAACCTAAATTGCACGCATAATTTAAAAATGCCTCAATATCAACTCAATAGCCCAAAGTAATGGTTCTATTTCTAGATACCCATTCTTTATTCTCAGACTCACTTTTTGACTTGAGAAATTGAGGTACTTGAGCGTTCATACTCTCCTCTTCTGGTAGTTGTTCTGAAGAGGCAGTTTGAAAAGTTGGTTCATCTGCGGCAACTTCTTTGTTCTTTTTCTTTGTAGGTATCAGAGTAGCGGCAATCAATTTCTTTATCATTGCCTTCTTCTTAGTTTTTTTTTTTTTTTGCTTTAGACTCAGTCTTTTTCATAGGTGTTGGAAGCTTGGCCATGGCAGATGAGATTTGAGGGTTTAACATGTCTAGTTTTGAGAGAACAAATTTCAGAGGAAAGAGAAAAGGTTTTGTGTGAGAGTGATAACTTTTGATTTTAAAGAGAAAGAGGATAATGCAAATAAGTTTGAATTCTTTTGGGCCTGACGAGGTGTTGAAGAGTGTAAGTACAATCAAGTACATTGAAAAAGGTGATTTTTAAAGATATGTAAAGATATTTTGATAAAGGGAAAGAGAGTGTTGTGGCTAGAATAAAAAAGGCGCAAATATTTAGAATTTAAAAGATGTGAATATTTGGACACAGATTGTCCATCCAATTTCCCTATCCATAAGGTGTATCACACGTAGTCAAAAGATACTATGATTTTTTACTTAAATACAATCCAAAAGGCTCATCCAATTTTGACATAGAATATTTTGACTAGAGAGATAGTTTAGCTTTGGGGATTTTAGATTCACATTGTCTGAGTATTGCAACCAAAATATCCATTCAAAGTCAGAAAATCTTTAGGAATTCTGCAAGAATAAACAACCAATCTTTGGTAGAATTGTTAGTTACACAATCTGATAATTCATAGACCTCTCCTCAGATGATTAAACTTTTCTTCAACCAGTGGTTTGGCGAATATTTCTACAAGTTGATCATCAGTAGAAATATATTCGACATAAACATCATCCTTAAGCACACGATCTCTAATAAAATAATGCTTAATTTCAATGTGCTTAGTTCTAGAGTACTGGACAAGATTCTTAGTTAAATTTAGTGCACTAGTGTTGTCACACAGAATAGGAACACACTTAAAATTAAGACCGAAATCAAGTAAAGTATGTTTCATTCATAGAATTTAAGCACAACAACTTCCTGCGCTATGTATTCTACTTCAGTTGTTGAGAGTAAAACACAGGCTTGCTTCTTACTATACCAAGAGACTAGAGAATGTCTAAGAAAATGACAATGTCCACTGGTACTTTTTCTTTCAACTTTACAGCTTGCATAATCTATATCTATATATCCTATAAGGTCAAAAGAGTTAGTTCATGGACACCAAAGACCATAATCATGTGTTCCAATCAAGTACCTAAGGATACATTTTTACGCCACATAACTGGGATTCTTTGGGACATGATTGAAATCTTGCACAAAGGCAAATCGAGAACATGATGTCGGGTTGACTAGCAGTGAGATATAGAAGACTTCCAATCATATCTCTATAATTTGATTCATCCACTTTCTTACCGTTTTCATCTTAGTCAAGCTTTAATGATGTGCTCATATGTCTACTTATTTCTTTAGCTTCATTCATTCCAAACCTTTTGAGCAATTCTTTAGCATACAGAGCTTGATTTAGGAATATCTCATCCTTGGTTTGCTTGATTTGTTACCCAAGAAAGAAGTTGAGTTCCCCAATCGTACTCATCTCAAATTTTTGCTACATAGTCTTCGCAAATTTCTTGCATAAAAAATCATTAGTAGCTCCAAAGATAATGTCATTAATATATATTTGAACAATTAAGAGGTCATTAGAATTTTCAGATTTAATAAACAATGTAGTATCAATCATACCTCTTAAAAATGATTGATTTAAAGAATAGGGGAGCATGCACGGGAGACAAAAATGGAGGAAAACAAAATTGAACCAGCAGCATGGAAGCGTTAAGATCATATCTTTGCGTGTTTTAAATCTCTTAGGTTGTGTAGGAATGGATTGAACCACGAAAATAGCCTCTCCTTGCCCGCTTGATGAAGCTTCCGGTTGAAAACTGCTAACCTCCTACTTCGCCTTGCTTGCATGAACGCCAAGCTTTCTGGCTCACAGAATAGTCCACTGCCTCAATCCTTGTTGGTGAAACAAAGAGTAAAGAAGAGTGGTCTCAAAACTCCTTGGTTCTCTTGCTATTGATTAGCAAAGCTCCAAGGAAAAACAAGAGGAGAAGGAGACGTGAGAGAGAGAGAGCTCCGTGAGAGGGAGAGAAAACCTTGGGAAAAGATTAGGGTTTTTGCTTCCAAGAGGCTTGTCTTATGGTTAGCCAAAACTAAGTCTCAAATATCTGATAACAATATCCCCTGGGATATAATATTTCAAACACCCGGATGTTATCAAGAGAATAAGTTTGGCTTAACTCTAAACTCATCTGAACCGTATCTAGAAGAAACCCTACGATCCAAGCTATTGGGCCAAAATAATATTTATTATTTTTCTTGGACCCAAAAGGCTCAACATAATAAACATTAATTATTTATTTCCTAGGCTTATAGAAATAACCCAATAAATAATTAATGAGCCCAAATAAACCAAAATAATTAAACTTTAATTATTTATTTCTTGGGCTTATATAAATAACCTAATAAATAATTAAACATTAATTATTTCCCTCTAGTTTAAGCCCAGGTTAATTTTCTAATTATTCAAACTAGACCTAGGCCCTGAATAATTAACTAACTAATTAAACCAGATAATTAATTTCTCTCAACTCCTAT
The DNA here is from genome assembly GCA_026120185.1 of Voacanga thouarsii. Taxonomy (NCBI): domain Eukaryota; kingdom Viridiplantae; phylum Streptophyta; class Magnoliopsida; order Gentianales; family Apocynaceae; genus Voacanga; species Voacanga thouarsii. The sequence goes on from JANUWF010002074.1 coordinate 2,657,666, forward strand.
TTTTATTTTATTTATTTATTTATTTTATTCCAGTTAAATAATAAATTAGAATTCCTGAATAAAATAAAATAAAATAAAATAAAATCATCTTCAACTGAGACCAATTCCTCAACCCAAAATTAATTAGGATTTACGGGCTATTCCGAGGTCCAAAAAGACACATCGCCTTGACTGCTAAAATGACCAAAATACCCCTGCTATATAAATAGTAGTATTTTACATTTTAAATATTTTCTAATATCACTATAAGAAAATATTGACCCCAAGGACAATGCTGCATTAGCAAAGTCTCCGACCTACAGGTGAAATGACTAAAATATCCTTCTACATATTGCCGTACATTTAGAGAGGAAAAAGTATACTAACACCTCTCTAAATGACATCTACCATCCTTAGGCTTCTAGTATAATGATCCACGACTTCCTGGAGTGTTTTGGCTTTCCAAGGGAGCTACACTAAAGCAAACATCTAAGTCATGTTTCCCAGGGCTCTGGACATTTAGATCATTCAAACAACCACAAGGGGCGATATCGTGTAGAAACTATCTTGTACAGGTTTATTTGAACTAACTAGTTACATAAACCCAATATGCAAGTATATTGGTTCTACTATAGAACCTCAACTAAAGCATATCAAAGTATATGCTTCCAGCTTCATCAGACCACCAACTCATACTCAAGTTGTAGAGTACTAGTCCACGCTGTAGCGGTAGTAATCTAGGTTTCTACCATATAGTACTTTTAGAAACCACTACTACAGATCTTGTCCTACGTATTCGAAATGCGCTTATGTCATGAAGTGAGTGGACTACTCACCGGCTAAAGATAAGCCATTCCCCATTGGAATTCATAACATAATAACCGAAACATGATGAGATTCCCATTTTCACCAATAGGTTAAGAACAAATGTTTATATGTTTAAATAACCCATGATCCATACCTTACTGTGAAAGACTACCATTCTCATATATCACTTATTTAAACACAATGGGTCTGTTCCAAACGAAATTGTGCACAAATAAATAAAAATAAATTCACAAATAATTTCTGAAAATAAATTCTTTTATTAAAATATTCGATATTTATATCAGAAACCTAATCTAAGAGGGCATACTATCCAACAATCTCCCACTTGCACTCTAAGACTAGGTAAGTCCATAGGTGCCCACCCCTATGGTGTCTAAGTGTCTCTTGAAGACTCTCTCAACCAAAGGCTTGGTGAATGGATCTACTAGATTGTTTTCTGAGGCAATCTGTTCCACTATGACTTCCCGTCTCTGGATAAAATTCCAGATCAAGTGGTACTTCCTCTCGATGTGCTTCCCCTTCTTGTGGTTCCAAGGTTCCTTAGATTGCGATACTGCTCTAGTGTTGTCGCAATACATCACAACCGGCCTGTCCATATGTGGTACGACTTCAAGTTCTGAAAAAAACTTTTGGAATCAGACTGTTTTCTTGGATGCCTCCGAAGCTGCCACATACTCAACTTCCATGGTTGAGTCAGCAATGCAAGATTGCTTTATACTCCTCCATGAAATTGCTCCTCCAGACAAGGTGAAGACATATCCACTAGTGGATTTTCTTTCATCCTTATCCGTCTAGAAATCTGAGTCTGTGTATCCTGTAGGAACCAAATCATCAGCCCTATAAACCAGCATATAATCTCCCATTCCCTTGAGGTACTTGAGAAAATGTTTTACAGCTTGCCAATGAACCTCCCCAGGATTTGACTGATATCTGCTAACTAAGCTTACGGCAAAGCAGATATCTGGCCTAGTACACAGAATGGCATACATGAGACTTCCCACAGCCGAAGTGTAGGGAATCCTACTCATTCTGTCCTTTTCTTCTTGAGACTTCGGACAATCCCTTGAAGAAAATGACAACCTATGTCTGCAAGGGATTAAAGCTCCCTTGCATGAGTCCATGCTGTACTTGGCCAGCATTTTGTCAATGTATGCTGCTTGAGATAATCCTAACATTCTCTGCTTCCTATTTCTAAGAAGCCTAATCCCGAGAATATAGCTAGCTTCTCCCAAGTCCTTCGTACTTAATTGACTAGACAATCAAACCTTTGTAGATGACAATGACCCTACATCATTTCCAATAAGTAGAATGCCATCCACATACAAGACAAGAAAAACCACATTAATGCCTTCAAGTTTCCTGTACACGCATGGTTCATCCTCATTTTGAATAAAATCATAAGACTTTACAGTCTTATCAAAACGAATGTTCCATGCTCTCGATGCTTACTTAAGTCCATAAATGGACTTTTTAAGCTTACAAACCATATGTTCCTGGCCTTCAGCAATAAAACCTTCTGGTTGGAACATATAGATGTATTCGCTAAGATGGCCATTTAAGAATGTCGTCTTGACATCCATTTGTCATATCTCGTAGTCATAGTGACATGCGATGGCAAGGAGGATATGGATGGATTTAAGCATGGCTACCGGGGAAAAGGTTTCCTCATAATCGATTCCTTCTTTCTGAGTATACCCTTTCGCCGCAAGCCTAGCTTTGAAGGTTTCCACCTTCCCATCCACTCCCCTCTTTCTCTTATACACCCACTTACATCCAATGAGTTTTATCCCTTCAGGTGAAGCTACAAAATTCCAAACCTGATTAAAGTACATAAACTAAATCTCGGTCTTCATTGCTTCATGCTATAGATTTGCATCAGCATTAGCAATAGCCTCCTCGTATCTAGTAAGGTCTTGTTCCTGATGGTCGAAAACTAGCTCAAAAGCTTCTCCAGTCCATCTCTCCAGAACCTTAGACATTCTCCCACTATGACGAGGCTCCATTTGTACAGGCTCTTGAGGCTGTGCCTCTTTTTATTCCACAATCGGATCAGAAGAAGTTGATTCCGTAGATAACCTCTCCTCAAGTTCTAACCTTGTTGAACCTTTCGTGGAAGTACTTTGATCATCTTCTAAGTATCTAGCATTGGTACTAATTAGTACTTTTTACTTCTTAGGATGATAAAAGTAATGTCCTTTTGTCCTTTTTGGATACCGAACAAAATAATATAATTCTGATCTTGGTTTCAACTTGTCTCCCTTAACCAGTACATAAGTTGGACAACCCCATATCCTGAGATGATTCAGACTTGGCTTATGCCCAGTCCACATCTCATAGGGAGTCCTAGGTACTGACTTGGAAGGCACCAAGTTTAGAACGTATGCTGCTGTTTCCAAGACATATCCCCAAAAGGACACTGGAAGAGTAGCATGAGACATCATGCTTCGAACCATTTCCATCAATATCATGTTCCTTCTCTCAGCTACTCCATTCTACTGGGGTGTCCTCGGCACAGAGAGTTGAGATACTTTTGTCATGATATACCATGTAATCCTTGAATTCACCCAGGAGGTACTCTCCACCACGATTCGATCACAAGGTTTTGATCCATTTCTACCTTAAACTCCTTGAACTTATCAAAAGAGTCAGACTTGCGTCTCATCAGGAAAATATAACCATACCTTGTACAATCATCCGAGAAAGTGATGAAGTACTCAAAACCTCTTCTAGCTGGTGTAGACAATGGACCACACACATCAGTGTGAACAAGACTCAATACCTCCTTGGCTCTATCCGCCTTAGGTGTAAATGACCTTTTAGTTATCTTTCCCATCAGGCAGGATTCACACTGAGGCCAATTCTCCAATCTCAATAAGCCCAAAGGCCCATCATGGATTAGCCTTTGAATCCTGGTTGAGTTAATATGACCCAACCTTAGATGCTAAAGGTATGAGTCATTGACATTGGTCTTTCTTTTCTTAGTTAAAGGTTCAGATTGAGCGTTATGCAATTGATTGTTAATAGGGTTTAAAAAGAATAGATTTCTATACATATGCCCAATACATAAAATTTCTCCATCTCTACTGATAGAAATACCAGAATGGAAAGATACAGAATATCCTTGATTTATTAGTTTTGCAACTGAAATCAAATTCTGACGAAATCCAAGCACATATAAAATATCTTTTAAAATCACTATTCTATTACAATAAAAAATAAAATCTAGCTCTCCCACTGTAAGGGCCCAGACTTGTGCTCAATTTCCTACGCGTAACCCATGTTCGCCCTTCTTGAGTCTTCTAATCTTTCTAAACCCCTACAAGGAGTTACATATATGATCAGTGGCTCCTGAATCAACAATCTAAGTGGAAGTTGATCCAACTATTGATATAGACTCTAGATAGAAAACATTACCTGTGGGATTTTTCTTGGCTTGAAGATCTGGACACTCCTTTTTTCAGTGTCCCTTTTTCCCACATTTGAAGTACTTACCCTTTGGTTTGTCCTTGGGCTGGGTCTTGGGTTGGGATGCTGCGTTTCCCTTCTTTCTTTTGAACTTTTTGGGCTTGGGCCCAATTCTTGAGAAAGAAGCTTTAGCAATCATGGCCTTCAACTGTGGCTTCATGACCTTCTCTGCCATCTGGAGTTCCTTCATTAACTCAGTTAAACTCATGTTTAACTTGTTCATGTTGTAATTCAACTTGAATTGAGTAAAGGAACCCGGTAGAGACTCGAGAACCATATTTACTTGGCTCTCGAGGTCAATGACTGCCCCTAAGATTTCAGTCTCCTCGAAAGCAGCAATCATCTTGAGCATATGCTCTCGAACTGATGCTCCCTCAGCCATCTTAGTGTTTATTATAGTTCGAAGAACCTCCTGCCTTGCGGGCCGGCTCTTGTCTGCGAACATAATGGCCAATAACTGACTAATGTCATACGTAGAAGCCATGTACTCGTGTTTTGACTGGAGCGCATTAGACATGAAGGCTAACATATAGTAACGTGTCATTTCGTTAGCTTTCTTCCACACCTTCTCAGCCTCTTGCTCTTCGGCGGTAGAACCTTCCCCGATAACAAGACAGGTCTCGTAAAGAACATACTTATACTCCTCCGTTGTGAGTATTATGTCCAGATTCCTCTTCCAGTCCACATAGTTTGGTCCCGTTAACTTATTCTCTCGGAGAATAATGGCCAAAGGACTAAAGAACCTCCTACCATTTCTGAAAAATCGAAAATAAAAGAAAAGATTTAGTTTGTGAAAACAAAATGAATTTGTGCACTGAAAATAATTTGGCTCTTAAAAAAACTGACATAGATTCTTAAGAAGATTAACAGTTCCCAAAGCTATGTGTTCACCACCACAAATTAATTTTCCTTATAGGTAATGATCTAGAGAATAACTCCATTGAGGGGATGGCCGTTTCGTCTCATTTCCTATGGACATACCTCGCACTATAACCTCTAATGTGGGCTGGCCGATTATAGTACGTGTCCCGAGTTATTAATTACATCCTCTCATTAGATCTAGATCCTTGTGGTATCCCCATCCTATACGAGTTCACTCCCAGGGTGACACAAGAGGACCTACGATCTCTAATGAGAATCGTGATGGAAGCCGTGGGGCCGTTGGAACCCCTCTCCCACTTAGTCTTTTGAAATAAAGATTTTCTGAAAAATTTTCTTTTGAAATTTCCATTAAGTTTTTCCTTAACTCAATAATAAAATATCTTAATCCATTAAAATCTCTATGTCAAGGTTTATATCCTTTAAGAGATTTTTCCATGAACTAATTTTATTTAAGTTAAAAACTAAATGATTTCAAAAAATTTTCCAATTAAAACTTTCTAGAGACTTTGGTCTTAAGTTTATTTGACAAAACAATTTTTCTAGTGCAAAACAAAATAAAATGGCTTTCCATTTTAATTTACAAAAATATTTAAATTCAATATATTTTCTATATCAAGGATTAAATCATTTGAGAAAATATCTAAGGATTAATTTTTGTACAAATTAAAATAATCATTTAATTTTTGAAGAAAAATATTTTATTATAAAAAATGTTCCCAAAGACTTTGGTCTTTGAGAAAATGCACACATAGGTACCAAAAAAAAAAAATAGCATGCTAGAAAATAGTAAATGTTTTCATGATTTTCTATTTTTAAACCTAAATGTCCAAATAATAGAATTAAACACATTAATTAATTAATTAATGGTCATGTTTAATCCTAAAATCCCTTACTAATATTTTTCATGCAAATATATTCCAAGAATATAAAATATTGTAAAAATATTAACTTCGCCTGGTATGGGACCCAAAACGGAAAAAAAATAACGAAAATTGCAAAAAACAAAACTGCCAGTCCATGTGCACCCGCTGCATCGGATCAGAGCCCATTTTGCTCTGCGGTCCACAGCGATCCGATGCACCAGCCGCACTAAATCACCAGCTGCTTCAGCCCACGGAGCGCTCGCGACCCGCGACCCGCTCCAAGTGCCGACCTGTGCCCTCGACCCGCTGCTGCCGCTCGCATGTGCGCCCAGTGCCCCGTTTACCCGCGCATCAACCCGTCTACCCACGCACAAATTGCAAATTTGCAATTGCAATCGGCTCTCACGCTAGCACCTTAAGCCGCTTCCAGCGACACGGCTCGACTCACGGCTCGGCAGCTTAGGAATAGTGCCTTCTTCTTCGTTTTTTTTCCTCCACGCAAAAACTTACAGTTTTTTCTGCGCTTTTCTGCTGCTTCTTTCTGTGGCTTCTTTGGACATTTTTACTTACAAAAAACTCATCCAAACCAAATGTACATTCGCCTATACCCTTCAAATTGGGTTTACACGATGTTCTAGCAAAGCAAAAAAAAAAACCTTTACAGTAGCCTATGCTTCCACTGTGAAGCTTACATATCCATTTATCCCATACCAAAACAGCGAAGGATCACACGTTTAAGCACCAAAAAATGATCTTCTCCATTTTTATTAACTAACATGCTCTCTAAGTTGATCAAAACACATAGCTCTGATACCACTTTGATGGATTTAAAGAATAGGGGAGCATGCATGGGAGACAAAAATAGAGGAAAACAAAATTGAACCAGCAGCATGGAAGCGTTAAGATCATACCTTTACGTGCTTTAAACCTCTTAGGTTGTGTAGGAACGGACTGAACCACAGAAATAGCCTCTCATTACCCGCTTGATAAAGCTTCCGGTTGAAAATCCGCTAACCTCCTACTTCGCCTTGCTTGTATGAACGCCAAGCTTTCTGGCTCACGGAAATTCCACTGCCTCAATCATTGTTGGTGAAACAAAGATTGAAGAGGAGTGGTCTCAAAACTCCTCGATTCCCTTGCTATCGATTAGCAAAGCTCCAAAGAAAAACAAGAGGAGAAGGAGACGTGAGAGAGAGAGAGCTCCGTGAAAGGGAGAGAAAACCTTGGGAAAAGATTAGGGTTTTTGCTTCCAAGAGGTTTGTCTTATGGTTAGCCAAAACCAGGTCTCAGATATCTGATAACAATATCCCCCAGGATATAATATTTCAAACACCCGGATGTTATCAAGAGAATAAGTTTGGCTTAACCCTAAACTCATCTGAACTGTATCTGGAAGAAATCCTACAGTCCAAGCTATTGGGCCAAAATAATATTTATTATTTTTTTGGACCCAAAAGGCCCAAAATAATAAACATTAATTATTTATTTCCTGGGCTTATAGAAATAACCCAATAAATAATTAATGAGCCCAAATAAATCAAAATAATTAAACTTTAATTATTTATTTCTTGAGCTTATATAAATAACCCAATAAATAATTAAGCATTAGTTATTTCCCTTTAGTTTAAGCCTAGGTTAATTTTCTAATTATTCAAACTAGACCTAGGCCCTGAATAATTAACTAACCAATTAAACCAGATAATTAATTTCTCTCAACTCCTATTTTTATTTTATTTATTTATTTATTTTATTCCAGTCTAATAATAAATTAGAATTTCTGAATAAAATAAAATAAAATAAAATCCTCTTTAATTAAGACCAATTCCTCAACCCAAAATTAATTAGGACTTACGGGATATTCCGAGAACAAAAAAGACACATCGCCTTGATTGCTAAAATAACCAAAATACCCCTACTATATAAATAGTGGTATTTTGCATTTTAAATATTTCCTAATATCATCATAAGAAAATATTAACCCCAAGGACAATACTGTATTAGCAAAGTATCTGACCTACATGTGAAATGACAAAAATACCCCTCTACACATCGCCGTACATTTAAAGAGAAAAAAGTGTACTAACACCTCTCTAAATGACATCTATCATTCTTAGGCTTCTAGTCTAATGATCCACGACTTCCTGGAGCGTTTCCGCTTTCCAAGGGAGCTATATTAAAGCAAACATCTAAGTCATGTTTCCCAGGACCCTGGACATTTAGATCATTCAGACAACCATAAGGGGCGATATAGTATAGAAACTATCTTGCACAAGTCTGTCTGAACTAACTAGTTACATAAACCCAATATGCAAGTATATTGGTTCTACTATAGAACCTCAACTATAGCATATCAAAGTATATGCTTCCAGCTTCATCAGACCACTAACTCATACTCAAGTTGTAGAGTACTAGTCCACACTGTAGCGGTAGTAATCTAGGTTTCTACCACATAGTACTTTTAGAAACCACTACTACAGATCTTGTCCTACGTATTCGAAATACACTTATGTCATGAAGTGAGTGGACTACTCACTGGCTAAAGATAAGCCATTCCCCATTGGAATTCATAACATAATAACCAAAATATGATGAGATTCCCATTCTCACCAATAGGTTAAGAACAAATGCTTATGTGTTTAAATAACTCATGATTCATACCTTACTGTGAAAGACTACCATTCACATAGATCACTTATTTAAACATAATTGGTCTGTTCCAAATGAAATTGTGCACAAATAAATAAAAATAAATTCACAAATAATTTCTGTAAATAAATTTTTTTATTAAAATATTCGATATTTATATCAGAAACCTAGTCTAAGAGGGCATACTATCCAACAAAATATCCTTTTGAAAGAAAAAAGTCACTAAGTCTGTCAAACCAAGCACGTGGAGCTTGTTTTAAACCATAAAGAGCTTTAGAAAGTTTAAAGATTTGATTTGGAAAATATTCATTAATAAAACTAGATGGTTGCTCCATATACACTTCCTTTTTAATAAAACCATTTAAAAAGGCACTTTTAACATCCATTTGATAGAGCATGAAACCTTTGAAAGATGTAAAAGCAAGCAGCATTCTAATAGACAATAGTCGAGCAACCGAAGCAAAAGTCTCATCATAATCAATGCCTTTTTCTTGTTTGAATCCTTGGGCAACAAGTCTAGCTTTGTTTCTAATAACTACACCATGCTTATCAAGCTTGTTTCTGAAAACCCACTTGGTACCAATCACAGGATGATCAAGTGGTCTCAGAATAAGTTTCTAAATTTGATTTCTTTCGAATTGATTCAATTCTTCTTGCATAGCCAGAATCCAAAAATTATCACGCAAAGCTATATCAATGCAATTAGGTTCAATACTTGAAAATAAGATAAAATTATCAATGAAGTATCGTCCTTTTTTAAAAACACAGCTAGGATCACTAATAATCTACTCTTTTGGATGTCCAGTTTTGTACTTCCAATCTTTGGTAGGTTTTGATCAATGTGCTCTTCAGTTCTTTGCTTACTTTCTTTAGCTTAATGTTCTTCCAATTCCTCTTCTTTGGCATGGATGTCAAGTGATGGAGCTTTGTGCTGTTCACTGCCTTTTTCCTTGGCGGTTACTACATCATCATCATCATTTCTAGAGACGTATATGTTAGATTAATCAAATACAACATATACAGATTCTTCCACACATTGAGTTCTTTTATTTTGCACTTTATAGGACTTTTTGTTGGAGGAGTATCCAAGAAATATAGTCTCATTTGTTTTGTTATCGAATTTTCCAAGATTATCTCGAGTGTTAAGAACAAAACATTTGTAACCAAAAACTTTGAAATAAGAAATGGATGGAATTTTGTTAAATATTAGTTTAAATGGTGTTTTTCTTAGAAAGGGCCTCAGTATAACACGGTTAACAATGTAGCAAGATGTATTCACAGCTTCAGTCCAAAAATATTTTGGAATGAAGTTTTCACAAAGCATTGATTTTTCCATTTCTTGTAAAGTTCTATTTTTCCTTTCAACTACACCATTTTTTTGAGGGGTTTTTGCTATTGAAATGTTGTGAGAAACACCACTCTCATCACAAAATTTTTGTAAACTCATGGTTGCAAAATTATCTACCATTGTCACTTCTAACCGATATCAATTTGAACCCAAGGGAATTTTTAACACAATTGAGCAGCTTTGAAAATTCAAAAAATGTATCATCCTTTTTGTGCAAGAAACAAGATCCAAGTGAATATTGCAAAATCATCCACTAGTACATAAGCATACTTTTTACTACCAAGATTAGTGGTCCTCATTGGTCCAAACAAATCCATATGTACTAGTTCAAGAGGTTTTGATGTTGAAATAATTTTCTTAAGTTTAAAAGAGGTTTTGGTTTGTTTTTCAAATTAGCACGCATCGTACAATTGGTTTTGTCAAACTTCATTTTTGGCAGTCCTCTAACAAACTCCTTTGAGGATAATCTGTTCAGCAAATCAATAGACAAAATGGTCTAGCCTTCTATGCCAAAGGTATCAATTATCATTATTTATGGAAAGACATCTTATATCATGCTCAATATGATCATTAAGATAAAGCACATAAACATTCCTATTCCGTTTGGCAACAAAAATTATTTCATTACTAGAGCTATCTATAATAGTGCAAGAATCCTTTTCAAAAATAACTTTGCAGCTATTGTCACACAATTGGCTAATACTAAGCAAGTTATATTTCAATTCATCAATTAACAATACTTGTTTGATAATAGTATAAGATTCCTTACCAATATTACCTATTCCGAGTATCTTTCCCTTCTTCTTATCTCCAAATATGATAAATCCATCATTTATAGCTTGGATATTTTCCAAAAGTACTGCATTACCTGTTATATGTCTAGAGCATCCACTTTCCAAGAACCATTTTGCAGAGCTCATCTTTTGTGACAAATGTACCTATACATAGGAAAGAAGAGTGATTTTTGATACCCATATTTTCTTAAGTTCATAGGGGTTAGTGATGGTTCTTTTAACTCTCCAAAATATTTTCATACCAGATTCGACTCCTTTCCTAGCGTGACATCTAGATGCATTATGTCCATATTTGCCACAATAAGTACATTATATATGATTTACATTTGAGTAGCTAGTTTTCACAAAAAGAAATTTGTGATTTCCAACTTTGTTCACATACCCATAACTAAGACCATTTCTGTTTCCAACCACACACTGCATTCCAAGTAGTCTATTTAGATTGTATTGGCTATTTGTGAACTTCTCAATACATATGGTAAGATCATTAACTCTCTTTTTCATGTAAACAAAATCACTTAGCATAATTTCAAGAGAAAAGACTTTATCACGTAAGCATTTGTTCTGAAGTGTTAAATACTCTAAAGAAGTAGACATAACTTCTTTTTCAACATTAAGATAAGAAATGGAATAAAGTAAAGCTTTGTTCTCGCTCATTTACTTTTCATTTTCATCTAACAAGGAATTGATCTTTATTTTAATTTCCGTGTTTCTTCTAGATAGCTTTTTGAGTTCATGGAATATATCAATAGAAGCTCATTTGGATCATCACAGTTATCGTAGCCAAAATTGTGTAATTCAGACACAGAGTTAGAAAGGGTAGGATTTACCTTATCTTCTATTGCCATGAAGCATATGTTGGCTGTCTTAGTTTCAGATTCTTCATTTCCTTCAGATTCAGAATCATTTTGATCCCAAGTCCTGACCAGTCTTTTTCCCTTCTTTATCTTCGTGTCTCTTCTTTTCTTTTTATACTACTTGGCTTCTTTCTCTTTGGCTACAGGACAGTCAGCCATAAAGTGTTCTATACTTTTGCACTCATAGTATTGGGGTTTGAAGGATAAAGGTTGTTCTTTTTTTTTTGTTGATAAATTTCTTACCCTTTTGAAGATTTTTTTTTTCTGAATATTTTTTTGAATTTTCTAGCCACCATAGCTAGTTCTTCAGTGTCCAAATCAGTCTCATAGTCACTTTCAGTCTATTCAGTATTTGCATTATCATTAACAGTTTTTAAAGCTATTCCTTTTTTGCCTTTATCACTATCATTATGTTCTCAAAACCTTTTAAGTTTCATTTCATGAGTTAGAAGAGATTCAATCAATTCTTCGTTTGGTAAGCTTTTCAAATCTTTCAATTCTTCAAATAGAAGAGATCCAATCAATTCTTCGGTTGGTAAGCTTTTCAAATCTTTTAATTCTTCAATAGCCAAAGTTTTAGGCTGCCAGCTTTTAGGCAGAGCATCAAGTATTTTTCTATTTTTCTCTCCAATGGAGTAGATTTTCCCCTAAGCCTTTAATCCATTCACTATATTCGTGAATCTAGTGAGCATATTAGCAATGTTCTTATTTAGTTTCATGATGAATAGCTCATTGTCATGAACTAAGAATCCTAATTTTATTCTTTTACTTGATTTGTCACCTCATAGGTGACTTCAAGTAATTTCTACAAATCATGGGCTGAATCACAATCACTAACTCGGTTGTATTCATTTGCATAAAGAGCACAACACAGTATGTTCATTACTTGAAATTTCAGTGTCATTTTGGCATTATCTTCTCCGACATACTCATCACTCTGTTTAGGCATTGTTGTGCCTTCAACAATTTTAGATGGGACATATGGCCCTTTTTTCGATCAAATTTCATAGCTCAAAGTTGATTAAGCATACATAGATCTTCCTTCAGTTTTTCCAAAAGGTATTGTTGCTTCCACTGAATAATGGTAGTCTGTTTATTGAGGTTCCTTCAATATAAGGTAGAGATGAAGTGTACATTCGGATCCTTTCCTAAAAGGTTATTAGATGATAGTAATGTAGACCAAATCTCTTATACCAATTAATAAACCTTAGATGAGGGCAAATAAGATTTATGGCAAACAAATTAAAATTTTAAAGATCTTTTGAAAATCTTAAAATGTTGAAAGAAATGTCTACACCAGTAGTTGAAAGAAACTCTATCACAAAACTATTGTTGCTAAAGGGTACAAATTATGCGTATTAGAAGATTAGGATGAGAATTTTAATCCAAAATTAGGGTATTGCTGCATGAAAATCTATTGAAATTGAATGTAAACCACGAACAAAAATGGGTACAAGTTGTGGAGTGACTGAAAAGGAACCTATTGCAAAATGGACAGAAGAAGAGAGTCATCTTGCTAATGCCAACGCAAAAGCATTGAACATAATTTTTTCTGCTATCAAACAAGAAGAATTTAATTTGATCTTAACCTATGAAGCTGCTAAGGTAGCATGGGAAAATTTTCAAACTATATTTGAAGGTACCAGAACTATTTAAATGTCAGAAAGGTAATTGTTGACAACTTAATTTGAGGAGTTAAAGGTGAATGAAAATGAGACAGTTGTCATGTTTGGAAACAAATTGAGGAATATTGCAAATCAAGCATATCAACTCGGTGAAATCTATTCAGAAGAAAGGTTAATCTTGAAAACACTGAAATCATTATGTAACACCCCACCCTTTTAACTTTCGGTTGGCTACTTTCGGTAATGGGATGAGAATTTATATCAACGGCCAGAACAAAAGTTGATCAGTGTATTGAGATGAATACTTTGGTGTAATAAAGTTTTGTCGGGATCTGGATGTAATTATTAGATTTGTTCTACTCATACCCTAAATTTTTGGAAGGCTATTAATATTAATAAAATAAGAATTTTAGGATACTTTAGAAAGAGAAATTGATCAGTACAATGAAACGCACGTTTTGGTGCAAAATGTGCTACACGGGGTATTGGGGGCATTTTCGTCATTTTGACCACATTCGTGACTTCGACCGCAAATTTGACCAAGTAGAGAGGGAATTGAAGAATTTAAGTGTTACTAATGGATTTAGTGAAATTTTTGGAGTTGGACAGTGAAATGATAGGGGCTAAATTAGTCATATTTTTCCCAATTATTTGATGCTCTTTTGCGATACATTTTGTTCAATAACTAGTCATATTCCTTCATATTTGAGATTTTACCCTTGAAAAGGTATTTTGTTTATTATTACATATTTTTAGGATAAAACAAAATAAAAACGTCGCAAAAAAGAGGAGAGGCGGCGCCGGCTAGGGCACTGGAACTGGCGCCGGCCATGCACTGGATTACACGAACTTCAAAGTGATAGAAAAATTGGTGAAATAGTGCAAAACATGGAACCGGTGCCAGCTCCAAGAGTCAAGGCGGCGCCGGCTGCATTCTGGTCTTCATTGTGCAAAATTTGAAAAAAATTCGGCGAACAAGTAGAGAAGTAGAACATAATCGGTGCCGGCTCCAAGAGCCAAGACGGCGCCGGCTGTGCCCTGAAGATAAGACGGTGCTTGATTTTTTTCTACGCGATTTTTGATAATCTGTGGAGTTTTAGTATCTTCCAACTTCTACTCGGCCAAGAACTTTGTACCTACGAGTTTAGGCACTTCCTAAGCCTATAAATAGATGAAAAATATAAGGGAAAAATGGGAGAATTCATTGATCATCATAGAAAATCACTCAGTCAAAGGAGAAATTCTTCAAGTCAAGGAGAATTGTACAAGAAGGTCTTCAAAGGAAGAAGAATGAGGCTTGTCTATGAGTGCTTTCTTTTACTTTATTTTCTTTTTTCTTGACAATGATATGTTAATTATTTTATTGTAATTCAACGTTGTTTAGATATTCATGATTTATAGAGTTGTCTGATATTTTGATTGACTGGTTATTATTCTTGGTATTCAATTACTTGTGCTTATTACAAGATTAGTTGTTTGGTTCTTTCTATTAACTTGCTGGATCAAAGGGGGCTGATGGTAGTTTTAATTTATTAATTTCATATTTTGTTGGCTATTGACTTGCTGGACCAAAGGGGGTTGATTGCTTAGAACTAGGTAATTGAAGGTTAAATGATGTTTTCCGAGACCAAGGGTTCATTGATTAATTTCATACTTTAAATTTTCTGAGACCAAGGGAATTTAACTAAGGATTGTGTTTAATGCATCTTTTGGATGAATTAGTTGAAACGGACCAAGTGATTCTAATTCATCTAAAAGATAGTGATTTTATGGATTGACCATCGAAGTGAGTCTACCTTCATCCTTTATGATGCCAAGAGAATAATTAGTTATAATAAAGGTTGGGTACTTTAAAATCATGTTTATCCAAACAATGGTTTGAATTGCATAATTCTCCATCCTTGACATGTGTATATTTTTATTTTATTTCTTTTATTTTATTTTATTTGTTTTAAATTTATTGAGTCAGTTAAACAATGAAAGAAAGGTGATTAATGTCTACTTGTTCCTGGAGGATCGACACTCGTTTGAACCCTATGCTCGGTTAATGATGAGTATGCTTGCTCATATGTGTGATTTGGGATTAACGTTTTAATGTAAACTTGATTGGGAAGGTTCTTAGTTTTTGTATGATTTTAACACCTAAGTCCATACACATCATGAAACAAAATATTTTTCTATTACGGATCCGATTTTGGTCATTTCTGAAGAAAATAAAAAATTACGGTTGGAAATGGGACGTGTGGCTTCTTATGATTGGTGGATGAAAATAAGTGTCGTTTAGTGATTGGTTAATGAAGACAAGTGCTTCTATTTGATTGGTTAATGAGGTCAAGTGTTTCTATTTGATTGGTTGTGATACGTTGAGATAATTTAGAAGGCCCACAAGAAATACATAACAGTGGCCCATAAGCATGAAAAGTTTTACCAAGTTGGACCACCTTTTTAACCTCATTTGACCAAGCTTAATTAAGCTAATCTTGATTTGAGTAAGTTAATCATGGTTGATTATGCATGGCCATGCAAGATTAGAAAATATCTATCAATTCTTGAGAATTCTAGGAATTTCTACACTTCATCACCATATGGACCAATGAAAACTCACCAAGTGTTGATTCTATGAATGGTTACAAGAACATTCTTGCAAGAACTTTCTAAATAATTCCATACAACTCTTGAATATTCCAAAGAACACCTAAGTAGCTAAGTAGACCAATCAAGGGCTTCCAAATGTTAAGGCCATTTAATGCACCTTTGACTTGAAGACCATATTCCTCTATATATAGGCCATGAAGGCCAACTAAAATGGCTTTAGATAGCCATAATTTTAGAGCAAATGAGAGAGAAAAGCGAGAAGAGAAAAGAAAAGGAAATAGAGAAGAAAGAGGGAGAGAAACCGGAAATATAGAGGAGAGAAAGAGAGAGAGAAAAGCAAGAAGATGCTTGGACTGTTCAGCCTCCAAACGCAGCAAAGAAAAGGTAAAGATCTACCTTGAAGTAAAGTTATTATATAAAGCATGGAGATCATTTTGGTATATATATTGTGAGAAGTTTATGTGTGAAGTATGGAAACTAGTTAGGTGAAGTTGTGTGAAAGCTGTCCTTGTGTACAGAAAATTCTGGGAGGTTTTATGTTCAGAAAATCTATAACTTTTCTGGATTTGAACAAATCAGGCATATATCTTTGTAGCTAAGGATCATAGAGACATTTTAGAACAAGTTTTAGGTTAATCAAATTTACGGATAAAAAGTTATGGTGAAAATAGTAAAAGGTGCCAAATTAGTAACGGGGTTTTACTACTGGATATTTGTGTTCAAAACTGAACAAAATGGACAACAGAATTGGTACTCCATGAATTGGAACTTGTAAACTAATGTCTTAAGGATATTTTACAATTGGTTTGACATCATTTGGATTTGTTGATTAAAAGTTATGGGCGAAACAAGTTAGGGTGTCAAACTGGAAAATTGCAGAATGTTAAGGAAAGAATGAATAGTGAAACTAAGTCAAAACTACTGAGGCTGTTTTTGCCCAATATCGTGATACTGGAACCAGAAATCTAAAAACAGCCTATACTAAATTAAATTTAAGAGTCTTACGGTCATTTTGGTATATCATGGAGCCAAATTAGAGCTATAAATTGAAAGTTATGTGTAAAACAAAATGGTGTATCAAACTTGTGAAATTCCAGAAAGTAGTCCAAAAATGAATGGACTTAAGGGTGACTACTTATGTGATTTTGGATAAATTAATTGGGGAAACATGAAGTGAATCCCTTGTTTATGAAGGGAGGAAGGATGTGAAAAAAGGAAAACGAAAGAATTGATCAAACGATAGAAAAACGAAGTGAACGAAAGTTAAACGTTTTCCTTGACCGACGGTTAACTATCGGCCTCGTCGGCCCCATCGACTAAACGACGGTTGAACGTCGGCTACCCGTCGGCTATTTTTTGGCCAAACATGAATTGATCTGAAAATAATATTTGATGTAGGTTTAGCGATAAACGGTCAATAGAACATCGAAAATGGTAGAAACGAAGGTTAAACGGTTATGAACAGAAATGATTGCTTAGGACACGAGGTAAGTCCTTTGGATTTCTAAAACTCTTTTAAAGTTAGTGTGCATTGTTTTTCCATGAAATGCTATATTATTTACCGTTTGGAACATTTTATAGAAATATGTTTGGAAACATTGAATTTAATCCTCTTTTGAGATTAGAATTTTGGATTTCCTTAAATGAGTTCCTTTTTGGAATCGGGTATTTGGTAAATATTCCAAATATCCTTATTAGAATATTTTATGAAAATCTTTGGAACTCGGGTATTTGGTAAATGACTGATATATCCTTATTGAAACTCTTGTAAATATTTTTTCAAATCGGATAAGGGTAAAATGACCCAAATACCCTCGAAAAGTCTTTTGGAATTGGGTATCGGTAAAATGACCTAAATACCCTTGGAAATGACTTTTGTGATCGAGTATGGGGAAAATGACCCGAATACTCTTGGAAACATGTTTTGATGTGTGAATAGAACCATTTATCTAGTTTCAACATGATTTTGGAAAAATGTTGTTTTGCCCTAAAACTGTTTTGATATGAAAATTCTATGAGACCAGATAACCCTCTGGCCTGATCAGTCAGACGGGGTTGGTGACGTTGAGTATGTTGGATTGTATGCCCTCTTAGACTAGGTTTCTGATGTAAAATTGAATTGTTTAATAAAATAATTTATTTTCAGAAATTGTTTGTGAATTTACTTTTTGTTTGTGCACGATTTTCGTTTGGAATAGACCCATTGTGTTTAAATAAGTGATCCATGTGAATGGTGGTCTTTCACAGTAAGGTATGGATCACGGGTTATTTAACACATAAAAATTTGTTCTTAACCTATTGATGAGACTGGGAACTTCATCATGTTTAGGTTATTATGTTATGAATTCCAAATGGGGAATGGCTTACCTTTAGCCAGTGGGTAGTCCACTCACTTCATGACATAAGCGTATTTCGAATACGTAGAACAGGACCTGTAGTAGTGGTTTCTCAAAGTACTATATGGTAGAAACCTAGACTACTACCGCTACAGCGTGGACCAGTACTCTACGACTTGAGTATGAGTTGGTGGTCTGGCGAAGCTGGAAGCACATACTTTGATTTGCTATAGTTGAGGTTCTATAGTAGGGCCAATATACTTGCATGTTGGGTATGTGTGACTAGTTAGTTAAGACAGACTTATACAAGATAGTTTCTGCACTATATCGCCCCTTGTGGTTGTCCGAATGGTCTAAATTATCCAGGGCCCTGGGAAACATGACTTGGATGTTTGCTTTAGGGTAGCTCCCTTGGAAAGCGGAAACACTCCAGGAAGTCGTGGATCATTGGACTAGAAGCCTAAGGATGGTAGATGTCATTTAGAGGGTGTTAGTACACTTCTTCCTCTCTAAATGTACGGCGATGTGTAGAGGGGTATTTTAGTCATTTCACCTGTAGGTCGGAGACTTTGCTAATGCAGCATTGTCCTTGGGGTCAATATTTCCTTATGGTAATATTAGGAAATATTTAAAATGCAAAATACAGCTATTTTTATAGCAGGGGTATTTTGGTCATTTTAGCAGCCAAGGCGATGTGTCTTTTTGGTCCTCGGGATAGCCCGTAAGTCCTAACTATTTTTGGGATGAGGAATTGGTCTCAGTTGAAGAGGATTTTATTTTATTTTATTTTATTTTATTTTATGCAGGAAGTCTAATTTATTATTGGACTGGAATAAAATAAATAAATAAATAAATAAAATAGGAGTTGAGAGAAATTAATTATCTAGTTTATTTGGTTAATTAATTATTCAGGGCCTAGGTCCAGTATGAATAATTAAGAAATTAACCTGGGCTTAAACTAGGGGAAATAATTAATGTTTAATTATTTATTAGGTTATTTATGTAGGCCCAAGATAGAGGTTAATTATTATGGTTCATTTGGGCTCATTAATTATTTATTGGGTTACTTATGTAAGCCCAGAAAATAAATAATTAATATTTATTATTTTGGGCCTTTTGGGTCCAAGAAAAATAATAAATATTTATCTGACCCAATAGCTTGGACCTTAGGGTTTTTCCAGATACGGTTAAGAGGAGTTTAAGGTTAGGCCAAACTGTTTCTCAGGATAACATCCGGATATTTTGAAATCCCGGGGATATGTTTATCAGATATTGAGAGACCTAATTTTGGCTAAAAAAACATAAACAACTCTTTGAAAGGAAAAAAAACTCTAATTTTTCCCTTCCAAAGCAAGACTCACGTGAGTCTCTCTCTCTCTCACTAAACTCTCTCCTTCTTCTTGTTTTCTCTTGTTCTTTGCTAATCAATAGCGAACGAACCAAGGAGAATTGAGACCCTTCCTCTTCACCATAGTGTTCACCGACTAGAGGGTAGGCTGAGGAATATCCCGAGAGCTGGAGAGCTAAGCGTTAATGCAAACAAGACGCAGTCGAAGGCTAGCGGGTGTTCAACCGGAAACTCCTTCAATTGTGAAAAGCGAGGCGATTCCAGTCGTTCAATCTGCTCTTACTCAACCTAGAAGGGTTAAGGAGCGCAAATGTATGATCTTCACGCTTCCGCATGGCCTTTATGGCCCGCGTTTAATTTTTTTTTTTTTTTTGGTCTCTGTTTTCCCGTCCATGGCTTCCTGTGCTGCGTTTTGTCCATCAAAGTAGTATCAGAGCCACATGTTTTGATCAATATAGGGAGCATGGTAGTTAATAAAATGGAGAAGATGATTATACCTGTGATCCTTCGTTGTTTTGGTATGGGATAGATGGTTTTGTAAGCTTCACAGTGGAAGCATAGGACCCTCTGTAAATTTTCTGGCTTTGGTGTTTTAATCGTGTAAACCCAATTTTAATGGGTATAGGCGATTGTGGTTTGGTTCTGGATGTTTTTTGTAAGTAAAAATGTCCAAAGAAGCCAAAATTTTGAGCAAAATATGAAGAACAAAGGTTCTGCAATTTTCGCGCGCGAGAGAAAGAAAAACGAAGAAGAAAACTGTTCCTAAGCCGTGTGAGCCGAGCCGAGCCGCAGCCGGGCCGCTGCCGACATTGTGAGTGAAGCCGCGCTGTTCACGCCTTGGAGCCGAGCCGATTTGGAGGAAAATTGAGCCGATTTTGTTGCTCAATTGCAACTTCAATTTGCGCGGGTCGAGCGGCGGTATCGGGCGAGTACGCGGGTCGCACGCGGGTCGGCAGCAGAGGAGAACCGGGCGCGGGCGGGTCGCGGCTTAACGGGTTGAGCAGCTTCTGATCTGGTGCGGCTGGTGCACCGGGGGGCGCGGTGGGCCGCAGGCCATGCGGGCGCGGATCCGGTGCGGTGGGTTCAGTGGACCGCCAGCGATTTTTGCAATTCATTTTATATTTTTTTTTCCTTTTTCGTTTTGGGTCCCATACCAGGCGAAGTTAATATTTTTGTAATATTTATATTTTTGGAATATATTTGCATGAAAAATATTAGTAAGGGATTTTAGGATTAAACAAGATCATTAATTAATTAATGTGTTTAATTCTATTATTTGGGCACTTAGGTTTAAAAAATAGAAAAGCATGAAAACGTTTATTGTTTTCTAGCATGCTATTTTTTTATGTACCTATGTGTGCTTTTCCTCAAAGACCAAAGTCTTTGGGAACCTTTTGTTTTGGCAAGGAAAAATATTTTTCTTTAAAAACTAAATGGTTATTTTAATTGGTACAAAAATTAATCCTTGAATATTTTCTCAAAGGATTTAATCCTTGACATAGAAAATATATTGGATTTAGATATTTTTGTAAATTAAAATGGAGAGCCATTTTGTTTTGTTTTGGACTAGAAAAATGATTTTGTCAAATAAACTTGAGACCAAAGTCTCTAGAAAGTTCTAGTTAGAAATTTTTGAAATCATTAAGTTTTAACTTATATAAAATTAGTCCACGGAGGAAATCTCTCAAAGGATATAAGCCTTGACATAGAGATTTTATTGGACTTAGATATTTTTGAGTTAAGAAAAACTTAATGGAAATTTCAAAAGGATATTTTCCAGAAAACCTTTATTTTAAAAGACTAAGTGGGAGAGGGGTTCCAACGGCCCCACGGCTTCCATCACGGTCCTCATTAGAGATCGTGGATCCCCTCGCGTCACCCTGGGAGTGAACCCGTATAGGATGGGGATACCACAAGGATCTAGATCTAATGGAAGGATGTAATTAATAACCGGGGCACGTACTATGATCGGCCGGCCCACGTTGGAGGTTATAGTGCGAGGTATGTCCATAGGAAATGAGAGGAAACGGCCATCCCACGATGGAGTTAATTCTCTAGACCATTACCTAGAAGGGAAATTAATTTGTGGTGGTTAATACACTTAGCTTAGGAAACTGTTAATCTTCCCAAGAAGCTATGTCAGTTTTCCTAAGAGCCAAATTATTTTCAGTGCACAAATTTCATTTTGTTTTCACAAACTAATTTCTTTCTTTTATTTTCGATTTTCAGAAATGGTGGGAGGTTCTTTTAGTCCATTGGCCGTTATTCTCAGGGAGAATAAGTTAACGGGTCCAAACTATGTGGACTGGAAAAGGAACCTGGACATAATACTCACAGCTGAGGAGTATAAGTATGTCCTTTATGAAACACCTCCTGTTATCGGGGAAGGTTCCACCGCTGAAGAGCGAGAGGTCGAAAAGGCATGGAAGAAAGGCGACGAAATGGCACGTTGCTATATGTTAGCTTCCATGTCTAATGTGCTCCGGTCAAAACACGAGCACATGGCTTACGCATATGACATTAGTCAATCGTTGGCAACTATGTTCGCGGACAAGAGCCGGCCCGCAAGGCGGGAGGCTCTTCGAACAATTGTAAACACTAAGATGGCTGAGGAGCATCGGTCCGAGAGCATATGCTCAAGATGATTGCTTGCTTTCGAGGAGGCGAGAAATCTTAGGGGCTGTCATTGACCCCGAGAGCCAAGTGGACATGGTTCTCGAATCTCTACGGGCTCTTTCACTCGGTTCAAGTTAAACTATAACATGAACAAGTTGAACATGAGTTTGATCGAGCGATGAAGGAGCTCCGGATGGCGGAGAAGGTCATGAAGCCGCAGTCTAAGGCCATGATTGCTAAGGCCTCTTCTTCAAGAAGCCGGGCCTAAGCCCGGAAAGTTCAAGAGGAAGAAGGGGAATGCGACGACCCGGCCAAGAACCAGCCCAAGGACAAACCAAAGGGCAAGTGCTTCAAGTGTGGAAAGAAGGGACAACTGGAAAAGGAGTGTCCGGATCTTCGAGGCCAAGAAAAACCCCACGAGGTAATGTTTACTATCTAGAGTCCATATCAATGGTAGGATCAACTTCCACTTGGATTGTTGATTCGGGAGCCACCGATCATATACGTAACTCCTTGCGGGGGTTTAGGAAGATAAGAAGACTCAAGAAGGGCGAACATGGGCTTCGAGTGGGTAATGGAGCACAAGTCTGGGCCCTTGCAGTGGGAGAGCTGGATCTTAATTTTGATTGTAATAAGATAGTGGTTTTAAAAGACATTTTATTTGTACCTGGTTTTCGTCAGAATTTGATTTCAGTTGCAAAACTTATTAATCAAGGATATTACGTATCTTTCCATTACGGTATTTCTATCGGTAGAGATGGAGAAATTTTATGTCTTGGGCACATGTATGGAAATTTGTTCTTTTTAAACCCTATTAACAACCAATCAAATAACGCTCTGTCCGAACCTTTAACTAAGAAGAGAAAGACCAATATCAATGATTCATACCTTTGGCACTCGAGGTTGGGTCATATTAACTCGACCGGGATTCGAGAGGCTAATCCATGATGGGCCTTTGGGCTCATTGAGATTGGAAAGTTGGCCTCGGTGTGAATCTTGCACGATGGGAAAAATGACCAAAAGGTCTTTTACACCAAAGGCGGATAGAGCCGAGGAGGTGTTGAGTCTTGTTCACAGCGATGTGTGCGGTCCATTGTCTACACCGGCCAGGGGAGGTTTTGAGTACTTCATCACGTTCACGGATGATTGTACGAGGTATGGTTACATTTACCGATGAGACGCAAGTCGACTCTTTTGACAAGTTCAAAGAGTTTAAGGGTGAAGTGGAGCGTCGGACGAGTAAATTAATCAAAACCTTACGATCGGATCGTGGTGGAGAGTACCTCCTAGGTGAATTCAAGGACTACATGGTACATCATGGGATAGTATCCCAGCTCTGCTGCGGGAACCCCCGGCGAACGGAGTAGGCGAGAGAAGGAACGGGACGTTGATGGAAATGGTCCGAAGCATGATGTCTCATGCTACTCTTCCGGTGTCCTTTTGGGGATATGCCCTGGAAACAGCGGCATATATTACGAACTTGGTGCCTTCTAAGTCGGTACCTAGGACTCCCTATGAGATGTGGATGGGCATAAGCCAAGTCCGAATCATCTCGGGATTTGGGGGTGTCCGACTTATGTACTGATCAAGGGAGACAAGTTGGAACCAATATCAGAATTATGCTATTTTGTTGGGTATCCAAAAGGGACAAAAGGAGGCTACTTTTATCATCCTAAGGAGCAGAAGGTACTAGTCAGTACCAATGCTAGATACTTGGAAGATGATCAAAGTACCTCCACTAAAGGTTCAACGAGGTTGGAGCTGCAGGAGAAGTTATCTATGGAATCAACTTCTACGACCCGATTTTGGAACAAGAAGAGGCACGGCCTCAAGAACTCAGTACAAATGGAGCCTCGTCGTAGTGGGAGAGTGTCTAGGGTTCCGGATAGATGGACTGGAGAAGCCTTTGAGCTGGTTTCCGACCATCAGGAACAAAACCCCGCTAGGTACGAGGAGGCTATTGTTGATGCCGATGCAAATATGTGGCATGAAGCAATGAAAGCCGAGATTGAGTCTATGTACCTCAATCAGGTTTGGGATCTTGTAGCTTCACCTGAAGGGATAAAACCCATTGGGTGCAAGTGGGTATACAAGAGGAAGAGAGGAGCGGATGGGAAGGTGGAAACCTTCAAAGCTAGGCTTGTGGCGAAAGGGTATACTCAGAAAGAGGGTATCGACTATGAGGAAACCTTTTCCCCGGTAGCCATGCTTAAATCTATTCGCATCCTCCTTGCCATCGCTTTGTCACTATGACTACGAGATATGGCAAATGGATGTCAAGACGGCATTCTTAAATGGCCATCTTAGCGAAGACATCTATATGTCCCAACCGGAAGGCTTCATTGCTTGAAGGCCGGGAACACATGGTTTGCAAGCTTAAGAAGTCCATTTATGGACTTAAGCGAGCATCAAGAGCATGGAACATTCGTTTTGATGAGGCTGTAAAGTCTTATGGTTTTATTCAAAACGAAGATGAACCATGCGTGTACGGGAAACTTGAAGGCATCAATGTGGTTTTTCTTGTCTCGTATGTGGATGACATTCTACTCATTGGAAATGATGTAGGGACATTGTCATCTACAAAGGTTTGGCTGTCTAGTCAATTCGGTATGAAGGACTTGGGAGAAGCCGACTACATTCTCGGGATTAGGCTTCTTAGAAATAGGAAGCGAGAGAATGTTAGGATTATCCCAAGCGACATACATTGACAAGATGCGGCCAAGTACGAGCATGGACTCATGCAAGGGAGCTCTAATCCCTTGCGGACATGGGTTGTCATTTTCTTCGAAGGATTTGTCCTAAGTCTCAAGAAGAAAAGGACGAGAATGAGTAGGATTCCCTACGCTTCGGCGGTGGGAAGTCTCATGTACGCCATCTTGTGTACTAGGCCGGATATACTGCTTTGCCGTGGGCTTAGTTAGCGAGATATCGGTCAAACCCGAGGGGAGGTTCATTGGCAAGGCTGTAAAGCATATTCTCAAGTACCTCAAGGGAACGAGAGATTATATCTTTGGTTTACGAGGCGATGATTTGGTTCCTACGGGATACACGGACTCGGACTTCCGGGCGGATAAGGATGAGAGAAAATCCACTAGTGGATATGTCTTCACCTTGTACGGAGGAGCAATTTCATGGAGGAGTATCAAGCAATCTTGTATTGCGACTCAACCATGGAAGGCGAGTATGTGGCGGCTTCGGAAGCGTCCAAGGAAGCGATCGGCTCCGGAAGTTTCTTTCGAGAACTTGGAGTCGTACCACATATGGACAGGCCGGTTGTGATGTATTGCGACAACACTGGAGCGAGTGTCGCAATCTAAGGAGCCTCGGAACCACAAGAAGGGGAAACACATCGAGAGGAAGTACCACCGATCCGGGATTTCATCCCGAGAGACGGGAAGTCGTGGTGGAGCATATTACCTCGAGAAAACAATCTAGCGAGACCCATTCACCAAGCCTTTGGGTGAGAGAGTCTTCAAGAGACACTTAGACGCCATAGGGGTGGGCACCTATGGACTTACCTAGTCTTAGAGTGCAAGTGGGAGATTGTTGGATTGTAT
The DNA here is from genome assembly GCA_026120185.1 of Voacanga thouarsii. NCBI lineage: Eukaryota > Viridiplantae > Streptophyta > Magnoliopsida > Gentianales > Apocynaceae > Voacanga > Voacanga thouarsii. The sequence continues at coordinate 2,683,405 of JANUWF010002074.1, forward strand.
GCCCTCTTAGACTAGGTTTCTGATGTAAAATCGAATTATTTAATAAAAGAATTTTTTTTCGGAAATTGTTTGTGAATTTACTTTTTGTTTGTGCACGATTTTCGTTTGGAACAGACCCATTGTGTTTAAATAAGTGATCCATGTGAATGGTGGTCTTTCACAGTAAGGTATGGATCACGGGTTATTTAACACATAAACATTTGTTCTTAACCTATTGATGAGACTGGGAACCTCATCATGTTTAGGTTATTATGTTATGAATTCCAAATGGGGAATGGCTTACCTTTAGCCGAGTGGGTAGTCCACTCACTTCATGACATAAGCGTATTTCGAATACGTAGAACAGGACCTGTAGTAGTGGTTTCTCAAAGTACTATATGGTAGAAACCTAGACTACTACCGCTACAGCGTGGACCAGTACTCTACGACTTGAGTATGAGTTGGTGGTCTGGCGAAGCTGGAAGCATATACTTTGATTTGCTATAGTTGAGGTTCTATAGTAGGGCCAATATACTTGCATGTTGGGTATGTGTGACTAGTTAGTTAAGACAGGACTTATACAAGATAGTTTACGCACTATATCGCCCCTTGTGGTTGTCCAGAATGGTCTAAATTATCCGGGGCCCTGGGAAACATGACTTGGATGTTTGCTTTAGGGTAGCTCCCTTGGAAAGCGGAAACACTCCGGGAAGTCGTGGATCATTGGACTAGAAGCCTAAGGATGGTAGATGTCATTTAGAGGGGTGTTAGTACACTTCTTCCTCTCTAAATGTACGGCGATGTGTAGAGGGGTATTTTAGTCATTTCACCTGTAGGTCGGAGACTTTGCTAACGCAGCATTGTCCTTGGGGTCAATATTTCCTTATGGTGATATTAGGAAATATTTAAAATGCAAAATACGGCTATTTTTATAGCAGGGGTATTTTGGTCATTTTAGCGACCAAGGCGATGTGTCTTTTTGGTCCTCGGGATAGCCCGTAAGTCCTAACTATTTTTGGGATGAGGAATTGGTCTCGATTGAAGAGGATTTTATTTTATTTTGTTTTATTTTATTTTATTCGGGAAGTCTAATTTATTATTGGATTGGAATAAAATAAATAAATAAATAAATAAAATAGGAGTTGAGAGAAATTAATTATCTAGTTTATTTGGTTAATTAATTATTCGGGGCCTAGGTCCAGTATGAATAATTAAGAAATTAACTCGAGCTTAAACTAGGGGAAATAATTAATGTTTAATTATTTATTGGGTTATTTATGTAGGCCCAAGAAATAAATAATTAGAGGTTAATTATTATGGTTCATTTGGGCTCATTAATTATTTATTGGGTTACTTATGTAAGCCCAGAAAATAAATAATTAATATTTATTATTTTGGCCTTTTGGGTCCAAGAAAAATAATAAATATTTATCTGGCCCAATAGCTTGGACCTTAGGGTTTTTCCGGATACGGTTAAGAGGAGTTTAAGGTTAGGCCAAAGCTGTTTCTCGGGATAACATCCGGATATTTTGAAATCCCGGGGATATGTTTATCAGAGATTGAGAGACCTAATTTTGGCTAAAAAAACATAAACAACTCTTTGAAAGGAAAAAAAACTCTAATTTTTCCCTTCCAAAGCAAGACTCACGTGAGTCTCTCTCTCTCTCACTAAACTCTCTCCTTCTTCTTGTTTTCTCTTGTTCTTTGCTAATCAATAGCGAACGAACCAAGGAGAATTGAGACCCTTCCTCTTCACCATAGTGTTCACCGACTAGAGGGTAGGCTGAGGAATATCTCGAGAGCTGGAGAGTTAAGCGTTAATGCAAACAAGACGCAGTCGAAGGCTAGCGGGTGTTCAACCGGAAACTCCTTCAACTGTGCAAAGCGAGGCGATTCCAATCGTTCAATCCGCTCTTACTCAACCTAGAAGGGTTAAGGAGCGCAAATGTATGATCTTCAGGCTTCCGCATGGCCTTTATGGCCCGCGTTTAATTTTTTTTTTTTTTGGTCTCTGTTTTCCCGTCCATGGCTTCCTGTGCTGCATTTTGTCCATCAAAGTACTCAGTAAAGACTTTGATCTTTGTACTAGCCTATGTTAGAGATAGACAACCCCAAGTAACCTGATCAGTTCTGGGGATTGTCTTACTCAAAACAGGACGACAGGACATTTAGATGAGTCATCCTGACTAGCCGTTTTGAGCCTGGCAATTGCCTATTAATTATGATGGTGGATTGTTCACATGATACCGGGCGGGTACACTCGATGTGTTCAATCCCTTGCCACCTCGATGGTGATTAACGTCAGGATTGGAACCCCTGGCTTATGGTGGCAAGTAAAAGATCCCTAAGTGCAAGGTGAGGTACATTTGTATGTTGCTTACCATTCTGGCATGACACAGGTGACGTGCTGTAAGGCGTAGTCCCTGGCACAAGAGACCGTGTAGCCGAAGGCAAGGATTGCGGGACTTGCATACAGGCTGACCTTCTATTGAAGAAGTGCCTGTGATTGGAAAAAAATGGGGCAATGATTTGAAGTTAAAACACCGTTTTCCATAAAATTATTGAGTTCTGAATACACTCTTCATTAAAGAGTTTTGGATTCATTTCTAATGAACAAATGATATATTATTTCATAAATGTTTTATGTACCCTACTTCTTTAATAAAACATTAGCACACACGGGACTCACTGGGTAATTTTTCACTCATACGTGTCTTTTATCTTACCTTTTTGTAGGATCCGGAGTTGGAAGAACCTACGGATAGAGGACGATACCATAGTGACAGCAGAATAGGTTCAAACGTTTCTCTTTTTGGATAATACTCTGTTGGATTTCTCGTTATAAAGACCCCTTATCTGGGTAACTGGACGGGGCGACACCCAAATTGGAGATGCTTCCGCTGTTATCTTTAGTAGGGGTGTTACACGTTACTACTGAGGTTTCATGCAAAAGTAGCTACCATTGAAGAGTGCTGAGATGTGTCAACAATGCGACTTGATGAGTTAATGGGTTCTTTATAGATCTATGAGAAAAGGACTTGCATTGCATAACAAATATCCCGAGCATATAAATTTTTACTACATTTATAAGTGTTTTGTTTAGATTGCCTTGGCTTTTTTTTTTTTTTTTTTTTAGTAGATGGGTTGTTGGGGATTATGTTTTGACTATGTGTAAAGAATTTTATATGTGATAGTCTTAGTTGTGGTGATAAGTTGAGTACGAGTTAGAAGTAAAATGATTTGGTGTGTGGATTTAAGCACAAGAGTTAATATGATCTAGTGGTTATAGTTTTTGACTTTATATGTAATGATATGAGTTCAAATCTAAACTTTTATTAAATTTTCTCAATTCTTTATTTTCTTTTCCTTTCTTGGCCGGCCTCATCTCTTTTCAGTTGCCAAATTTAAAATTTAAGCCCTAAGATTTTGGATAAAGTTTGTCACTAAAAGATTAGGATAACATCTGGTCTTGGTGAACTTAATCCTAGCCGCTAGTTATCATCTCTGTATTAAAAGAGTAAATTCTAGATTTCTCCTAATAGCTTCTAGGTGGATTTCGAGAGTAAAATCTGATTTTTACTTCCATAGATTTAGCCACCCTTATCCTTTTGTTTCTCTAAATTCAAAGTAAGGTACCTATAAACTAGCATTTCGAATTTCAAAGGAAATCTGGAAATTAAAACTACCTAGGAATATTCTTAGTTTGGCCGCCACGTTTGGAGGCTTCATTATTTAAATCACTTTGGGATTCAAAGGGAAAATTAATATTTTATATCTGTTGTTATTTTGAACTTCCATTTGAAATTGAATGAGTTTTTGTAAATAGAACATCAGGAATTTCTTTGGCAAAATTCTCCCAACTTTACGCCATCAATTTCTTCTTCTTTATTTTTAATTTTATTTTTTTTAATGTGCATTCAGCTTTTGACCCTTATCCATACTTAAACTTGCAGGCTACCATTTTGGGTGTTCTGGTTTCCAGAGGTTATTTAATTTTTTTTTTTCAAAAACAAGAAACCTCCAGAGATCAGTCTCTCCCGATCGTGGCCATTTTATCCAATCAGTCAGAATAGCTGGATTTCTATGCAGGAGAACACTTGAACACTAAACCGGCACTCTTCTAATTAATGCTTTAGAGTTCATTTTGCTCTCAAAACTCACGGCTTCCCTCTCATCTCCTCTCATTCTGTCTGAACAGAACACACACAAAACGCACACTCTCCTCTTTCAAGAAACTCTTGGTCATTTCTCCTCTCTTTTTCACCAAAGCAATAAGACTCTTATTAGTCTCAGCTACTTCTTCATTTCCTTGAAGAACTGCGGACGCCATCTCGCAAAAGTGGACATCTTCGTTTACGTCCGAAGATCTTTTGTGCGTAGTCTTCCTTGAAGGTACCGGAAAACTACTCTTCTTTTGCTACTTCCTGCAATCAAGTAAGGTAGACAAGGGGGAGGATGAGAAATTGATTATTTGTGATGGGGGCGAATCTAGTATAGGTGATCCGAATTTATATAAATATAATAAGTTCTATGATATGTTTGTGCTGTTCGTGGTTAAGAGGAGAAGGGATAATGTGATTCTTTGAGTTGTTGAATGCAGAAATACTGGGACTAGCTGCTGGTTTTGTGTCTTGACAGTGGCGAAATGGAAATGGAATCCTATGGAGGTTTGTGTGATGAATTTGGGGCATCTCAGGAATCTTAGGGAATCCTTTGATTTATTTGGATTGTGGTGGATGTATGGTTTTAGAAAATTTCTGTACCTTTAATGTGCTTAAGTTACGAAATTTGATTATGTTATTGTTATATACTTCACCCGTTTCAAAATATTTATTCATGATTTTTTTTATTTTGTTTTAAAATACATATTCATGTATATATTTATAAGACTAATGATTAATTTCTTCTTATTTTACTCCTATTTATTCTAAGTCAACTACATAATTTTTCAAAACTCTTCTTTCTTCTTACTTCTTAAGAATTTTCACTAACCAATAACTATCATGTTTTTAATATGGGTAGAATAGAAATTTTATCCAAATTGTAATATTATTTTCATCACCCTTAATATGTGTACAAAAAGTTTCATGAGCAAATATTTTGAAATGGGGATAGTATTATATAATATTTATTATTATTTATTAATATTACAATTATTAATTATTTTTATTATTAATAATTATTACTAGTATTATTAAAATATTATTTATCAATTATTATTACTACTTATTATAAATAGTATTTATAATATCTATTATTTATAATATTTAATATTCATAGTATTATTTAATTGTTTATTATTAATTATTAATTATTAATTCATTGATAGATTTGTTTATTATTTATTATTAACCATTAGTTATTTATTATTTATTATTTTATTATTTACTACTTATTATTTATTTGTTTATTTGTTTGATGGTTAGTGCATGTTGTTTAGTCTGTTATTTTAGCACGTATTAATTGCTTAGTGCATATTACTTTATTTGTCATATCATTAAGTACATGCTATTTTTTTATTGTTTGAATATTTGTTTCTCGTCTATGTGCTTTGTTGGAATCTTGGGAATAAAATCAAATTCCTTTGAATGGGATATTCTTCATGCTTATGTGAAAATGGGGAAGTTGAATTTTGGATGCATTATTATGTCTATAAAGGTAGTGTTTGATTAGAGATTTGTAATTTTCTTATTAGACAGGAGTGGGACCAAAGAACAAGGAACAACTCACTAGTTCAAGTGTTTGAATAAGCTTAAAAGATAAGTCCTTGTATAAAATTATTTATGTATAAATATTTTATTGCGAGTCAAATGTTGTAATTGTTATGACAAGAAACTATGTACTTGAAGTGCAAGTATGGTTAAATTCTTTCCTTTTTCAAAATAAACATTTCCAAACAAACTGAGATGTTTTAAATAAAATGTTGATTTCTCTTTGACGTAAGTTCCAAACTAAACCTTACTTAACCATGGCTGCATTTTCAAACAAGATGATACTTTGGTGAATTTCCTTTGAACGGAACAAACAACCGTTGAGTACTGAATAAGGGTAGACTAATAGTACTAATCTTAGAAGGTTAGGATATGTCTTCCAGCAGGAGGCTTTCTCTAGGAGTTAAACTCTTTTTGGACAAGGCACCAATACAAGTTAGTCAGGCCGGCTTGAACTAGCAACTTAGTCTAAGTGGATTGTTTCCGGAAGTGAACAATCAATAATTAAGTTTGGATAAGAGATGAAGGAGAATCTCATCCAGTGGGCCGATCACCCACTTGTGTTGTGATGCAAAATTTCATAGTGCGGGGTTATAATACAGGGTTTCACAGCCTTGGACTATAATGCAGGGTTTTATGGTCCTACTTTTAAGAGTGGATTAATGTCTTGCTTTATGATTAAAATGTGCTAACTACCACTCTATGTGTTAAAAGTGTATTGAGATAACTTGCAAACACCTCTTTTCAAACATTTAAAGCTGCATTTCCTAAAACAACTTTAAATATTCAAGAGCACACATAGGACTTATTGGGAAGCAATTCTCACATTACTTATGCTATGTTTTTAGGAAGATCGTACACTAACAAAGTGGAACTTGCCTAAGAGATTGAAGATTTTATTTCTTTGTTTTGATGTATTTCTTTTAAAGACTTTGTTTAGTGGTTTCATTTGAGACTTGTATAAGTAGTTGATCAGTTATAATAAATTTGAATTTACCTTATTTCATTCAAGTTTTCTTTTTACCTAATTATAAAGATCCTTTGTCCTATGGACGAGGCGACATCCCCGCCCCTTCTAGGATATGTAGATAGCAGGATGTTTCAGACCAAGTTTAAAGAAAAAAAGTATTGCATTGAAAGCCAAAGTGTAATCTAATGATGATAAATCTTCTGATAAAGAAATAGAACTGTTAACAAGAGGGTTCAACAAAATGTTGAAAAGATATAACAAAATCAATAAGCCTTCTAGCAAAACTTTCAATAGGAAGTTTGAGCTTCCTAAGAAGATATACATAAAGCAAAAATATATAGAAATTAAGAACATACCTAAAGGACCAAAGTGCCATGACTAGGGTAGAATTGATAATATTTGCATTGATTGTGGAAATTTGAAAAAGAAATTGAAAAACAAATCCTACAATACCACTCTATATGATGATGAGGATGATGCTGAGGAGTATATAAAGGAGCTAAGTTCTGATGAAGGAGATGACTTTGGTTAATAAAGAAACATTTCATTCAACATGGTAGTTATGGAAGAAGCTAAGAAGATTTGAGGAGACATTTGACAACGATGATAAAGAGATGACCCCAGAAGTACTTTTGGATGAATATAAGCAGCTATACTTAAAATGGTGTGAAGGAGTAAAGCAAATCAAACTGTTGAAGAAACAAGTTGAAGAACTCAATCAATTGCTCAGAGATCAACAACAAAAAATGAGTCTATATGAAAAGGAAATTGATCAAAAAGAGAAAGAGTTGAAGCTCAGAGATCAATAGTTGTAAATAGCAAATCAATTGTTGATGGATGTCGAACCAACCATCAAGAGACTAAACACTGGAAAAGTTAAGCTAGATGAAGTGTTGTATTTTAGAAGATCACCTCTGGACAAGATAGACTTGGGATATGAGGAGTTCAACAAGAATGTGGTTACAATTCAAACAACTCAAATAGTTGCCGAGAAGAAAGGGCAACTAAGAAAGTTTAGACAAAAGCTAAAGACACCTCATGTTTATTGTGACTATTGTTCTCTTGCAGGTCATAGGTAGAAGGATTGTTTGAAGAGATTCAAAGATCTTCTAGACGGCCGGAAATTTGTCAAACTCAAGTTTGACAAAAGCAAAAAAAATCTCTAAAAGTGAAGCGAGTCTGGATTAGAAAAGCTGAACATAAGGCACATGTGATACACATGTCTCTAAAAGCTATGATTGAGGACATATGATATTTAGACACTAGTTGCTCAAAACATATGATAGGAGGAAAGAAATTTTTAGTCGATTATGAATCCAACAGTGGTGGATCGGTTACGTTTGGTGATGGTTTTAAGAACAAGGTCGTTGAAATAGGTATGCTAAATATAAAGATATGCCATTTTTCAAATTGGTCAAGACTCTCTAGTTTATGGCCACTTCTCTACGGTACCAATTGTTACTTCATTGAATTTACTTTGCTTCATTTACTTCAGTTTTAATTTAAGTTTAAAAATAAAATTTTAATAAATGAATAAAATAAGAAAAATTTTAAAATCTTTTTGTAGACCCCCCGGGGCCGAACATCTGACTATTACTATCAAATATGCATGTCAAATCCACACAAGTACACACTATTTGAGTCTGATGAAGTTAAATTGGGGCATCAAAGGTTAGGATATGTTAATTACAATCAGTTGGAATTGCTGAATACCTAAGTTAGGTAAAATTCAACAGAAACATTTGTGGTGTATGTCAAAATAGCAAGCGAGTCAAAGCATCACATGTTGGAGTCCAATAAATTGCTACAACATCTATTCTCGAACTTATTCACATGGATTTGTTTGGACCAACTCAAATAGATAGTATTAGTGGAAAAAGGTATGCGATGGTATGTGTTGATGATGCATTAGAAAGAAATAAACATAACCAAAATGCGTGCTTATATGCTGTTACAACCGTCCAATTATTCTATCTTCTACTTGCAATACAATTTTGAAACATCTAACATAACAATAATGTACCAGAAACTGCGACCACACCAATATAGATAAGGATCTCAAATTTCATAAGAGAAGGATATGATTCATAATAACTCACATAATAAAAAATATATATAAAGTGCAAATAAAAATTGGTTCCTAAATATGTCACGGTACCACTTTAGTTAAAAAATACAATAGAAGAAATAATAAGTTATTGACATAAATAGAATATATCAAGAAATAGGTTAGCTAGCTTTTCAAAGCACCAAAGTTGTTGTCAATATAATATTTTCTACTATGACCACTCCTACGATAATTTTAATATCATGAAGGACAATAAAATGGACAATAATTTATATAGTAGGGTATCCTTGAGGTGTGCAAAAATGAAATTCACTTCTCATCATTTCTTTTAGAATTGCAATAAAAAAAAGGCAATAGCTCTAAAATTTTTTATTTATCACTAGAAAAATCTCTCATAGATCAATTTATAATTTTTCTAATTGTAGAACAACAGTACAAAGGTGATGGAGTTCTAACCCCTCTCTTGTAACATGCTGTGAATTTATGTAAGTTATATCATATATGCTCTAGTTTTGACAATTGCATGTCTCTTCTTCTTGTTGACAATGCAAATATTGGGACCTTTAATCCTTTTTTGCACTAGTAACTTTCAAAATAAAGTATCCAGGGTATAAATTAACTCAATTTAATATATATAAAATAGTGTAGAAAGGGATACTATAAAATAAGTATAAACCTTTTACACTTCAAAAGATAAAAAACATTTGAAATTGGTTAGCTTCTCTTTATATTTATTGAAATATGTAAACTATTTTTTTGATGACATTTTTGTAAAATTTCTAATGGAAAAAAAAATACTACTTTTATTAATACATTTATGAATACACTATTTGTGCATTCGGGGAAAAAAAAAAAAACACTACTGGTTATAGAATCACAGCATTGTCCTCTATCATATGCTTGAGCCCATTTTCTAAATCAATTTCCATAAAATATTTGAATGCATCCTCCTTGAGGATCTAATTTCATTTATATATGATTGATAACACTTTGTTATTATACATGCTAGACCTACAGCACACATCAAATTAGTTAAATTTGTATCCTTGAATTTGGCATGAAATTTGCTTTGACATCCAAGACAAAATCAATAAATAGCTAAATATTTTTTTTCATTAATTTAATCTATGCATAGTATTCCTTATATACTTGTGTCTATCTGAAATCATATAATTTATCTTTCAAAACCAACATCTTAGTGTAAGAGTTTTAAGAATAGCTGCTCTTAACTATCTAATAACTCGTTATCTATAATGGTAAATTATAAGTAAAAATAGGTAATTGTTTACATCTTACTTAGATGCTACTACCAACTTTTTTTTTTTTTTACAAAAGTCTTCTTAGAGGGGTTCCATCAATTATATTATTAGACAATAACACTTGAACTCAACGATTAATGGCTTGAATGTACCACCAAAAAAAAAAAAAAGAAAAAAAAGAAAAGGTAAAAATCTTAAAATCATTCATGCTAGCTCAATAATATTTTCACTTAACTACAGTCCCAAGAGTCGAATAATAATATGTGCTTCCACTTAGCAACATTGGGATACTCATTTTCATTTGCATGTTTTGATATTTTTGCAATGTAGTTGTGAACTATTATGAATAATATCTATTTCTTATAAAGTTTATGCTATTTATTTATGTGGTTGCGGTTGTTGCAATATGGTATTTTTATTCATCGTGTTAAACATTTTGAAATTCATTGTAGGTGGATTATAGAGCAATTGAATAATTGCAATGACATAAAAAATGTAAAATTCAATTTAGTTTGAATTTCATAATGTATACTAAATCAAGGCAAATAATGATTTTATTTTTTAAATGCAATCTCAACCAAAATGTCTCATTTGTTATACAATCTCATAGAGGTTGCATTTAAAAGAACATGTCGTTCTCAGGTTGCATTAAGAAATTAATGTATTCTTAATTATTTGAATTTTTCTTCTTTCTACAATTTTTTTTTATAATTGTGTAAAAAATCAATAAATGCCAAAATAGAATATTAACCAGAGGTTTCATTTGTATAATGTGTTCATCCTTGAATTGAGAATTTTTCCTAGAGCATCCTATTTTAGATATTGGATTTAAAAATAGCTCAATTTTAGGATTTTTTTTACATATATAAAAATTTCATAAAACGGGTTGTCTTATATTTAAATAATGTTGCTCTAGGAAAAATTCCTAATTGGGGTGAATATATTATGAAAATGCAACTAGCATTGGCAATTGGGCCAGTTCGGCATTGAGTTGGGCCGGGCCTAGCCTAAGAGCCGAACCGACCACTGTGGGGAGGGCCGGCCGGCCAGGGATTAAAATCGCTGTCCTACCACAGGCGGGCCCGCATTGAAGAGCCATTGCACCAATGGCTCTCCACTTTTTTTTTTTTTTTTTCAATTTGGTCCCTCTAATGTCTTTCTACATTTTTTTTTCCCTTTAGACCCCTAACGGCTATATTCTCTCCCCTAACCCCCAAAACTCTATCTAATTCACCCCAAAACTCACCAAACACTCTCTAACCCTCTCCAACTATATCCAATTCTCTCAAACTCTCTTATTTTCATTCATCTTTCTTTCATAATTCTCAAATCTCTTCATTTACTCTACAAAAAGTGTTAGAATAGAATTTATTTTTTATATATTTTTTTTAATTCTTCAAGAAAGTCTTCATATTTTGGAAGATTGTTGAGTGGTAGAATAGTGCATACAAGAAGTAAATCTCCACAAAGCGTTGTTGTTCTTGGCCATCAACTAGTTAGTGTTTCTTAATCTTACATTCTTATTTTTTAGCTTTATTAATTGTTTATTTATTTTAGCTATTTTTTTTTAATTTTTAAGTTAATTTGTTATTTATATTTTTCAATTCTCTTATTTCATTATTTGTTAATACTTTATTTCATTTTTTTTGAAATTTTATTTGAATTTTGATTAATTGTTTTTGTTTAGAAATAATTGATCCAAATTAATATCATCACTTTTCTTCATCACAATCATCTGTACATATTGATTTTAATATAGATTCAGCTTTAAATTTAATAAATAATTAAATAGGTAATAAAAATGAAGGACCTAGTAAGCCTAGCATCAGTGTTTCACAATTATAATCAACTACAACTATTAATCCTGATGAATCTAATATATGTTAGGATGATGGTGAAATTTCGGAAGTTATAGATAAAGCAAAAAATATCTATGGTTTGGAATCTTTTTTAAAAGGATAATGGTAATGATAGGGCAATATGTAAAATTTGTAGGGTGGTATATGCACATAAGAAGGGAGGAGGGACAAGAACACCATTTAGACATATGAAAAGGTCACACAATGATTGTTTAGAAAACCTACTTAAATAATAAAAAATTCAAACTACAGGAGGTCAAATCATTGGTAATTTTCAATACAATCATAAAAAAAAAAAATAGAAGTGAATTTTCTAAAATTATTGTTCAAACTAAATTACCTTTCAATTTTGCAGAAAATCCACATTATGTACATTACATGCAAAACAATTGTCATCCTACATGGAAAATTTAATTGCTATATTTGATTCTTATAATTGAAAATTTGCTCTTATTTGTGATGGTTAGACTACAATTACTAATGAGTCTTATTTGTATATTACATATCATTGGATAGATCATGACTAGTTAGTATAAAAAAGAATTATTTGTTTTAAATTAGTTGAATATCCTCATGTAGGTACTAGTATTGCTAGAATGATTACTCAAACATATCATGAACATAGGATTTTAAATAAAATTATTTCTATTTCTTTAGATAACGCTTCAAATAATGATTCTGTCATAGCAATTTTGAAAAATATTATGAATCATATGTTAGATGGTATTTTATTTCATACTAAGTGTGTTGGTCATATACTGAATTTGTGTATTAAGGAAGGATATAAATATGTTGATGATATTATTAATATAATTAGAAATGTTGTTTTATTTGTTAAAACTTCTCCAACTAGGTAACAAAATTTTAAGGCTTTATGCTGAGAATAAGGTGTATCTTTTAAAAAATTTAGATTAAATTGTAAAACTAGATGTAATTCAACTTTAAATATATTTGAAAGCGTTATACATTTTCAAAACTAACTTATTGAATTTTCTAATAGTAACAATTTTCAACTTCAACTAATTGAAACTCATTTTAAAAATTGTATTACGCTTTCAACATTTTTATTTAGTATCAAAGAAGCAACTAAACTTTTATTGGGATCTTATTGTCTCACTACTCATCATATTCTTCCAACACTTGCTAAGGTAGTACATATTTTTGGTGAGTATATGGGCTATCCCCAATATGATTATTTTATGATAAGTATATTTGAAAAATATAAAAAATATTATGAAGGTATTCCTATTTTATATTGTATGGCATTATATATCGATCCTCGAGTAAAAAACCGTTGGATTTCGTAGTATTATTAAATATCTATATAAAATATTAGATTTTCATGAATCTTAAACATTTAGGTAATGTATAAAAAAATTTATAAAAGATAAAACGACTAAAGCTCTATCTGACATGTATAATTTGTATGAGTTTGAATTTTCTTGTTCTGCTTTTGCTATTTTAAGTAGGCAAGCTTCATCATTATCTAGCAGTCAATTTCAACCACCACGAAGATCTACCTCTTCGATTTCATCAGTATTTAATCCATGAGATATCATGAAGTGTAAAAAAAGATCATCTATCACCCACAATAAGATGGCAATTTATGAGATGCAGCCTTTGGCAGAAAATGAGGATCAACATTTTGACATTTATGGCTGGTGGAAGGCTCATGCAAGTCAATACTCTATTTTATCTAAAATTGCATGCGATCTTTTGACACTACCTGTCTCTACAGTGCCATTGGAAAGTGTTTTTAGTGAAAGCGCTTGAACAATTGATGAAAGAAGATCTCGATTGGATCCTCATATTTTGGAGATATTAATGTGTTGCAGTAGTTGGTTCGTAACCGAAGATAGGATGACCAATTTGTGAATTGTTGATGATAACTCAGATGATGAATGGGGTGAGTTAAATAGTTAGTTTAGTATTCGAATAATTAGAAACTTAGAATAAGTAATATAATGTATTTAATTTTATTTTTAGGATATTTATTCTATTTTTAAATTTTGATCATTGTAATATTTTAAAGAGGTTTAGGCATCAAGTCCACTTCTTATGAAATCTTTATTTTATTAATTAATAAAATATATAGGGGTCCAAGCCAAACTCCCCACAACTTCAAGGTGACTTTTTTATAATTTTAAACAATCATGCTATTTCAGTAATAATAAAAAAATTACAAAATAATTGAACATCAAAATCTGTAATCGAATTAAGTTGGAACAAAAAATAAAGAATGAGAGAGGAAGGCCAAGGCCCGGCACGGGCAATTTGAAAGTAGAAATACTTTTTACAAGCATGATCTATACCATTCTTTAAAAAGTTCCAAATCTTGGGAATAGAAAAAAAATGATACAAATCCCAAATTCACAACCTTATCATCTCCTCCATTCTCCAACCTTTTTTTTTTTAACTTTTGAATGACAATCTTTTGCCTATATTTCAATCAAATTCATAAAATAGGTGGTTGGTGGTGTTTTCAAACTAGAAAGAGCATTGGACCGATGTAAGAGAAATGACGAAAGAAAGAACGGGATGAAAGAAGATGCCCAGAAGAAGATGAGCAAGGATAGAGAAGAGATAAAGGATGAAATATCGCATATGGAGGAAAATTGGAGAGAGAGAGGAAGGAGCGTAGAGATAGAGAGCAATATAACATAAAGATTAGAGGATGATATTTTCATCAACATAAAGATTGCTTTGGCAAAAGGACAATGACTGGTAATATCGTCAAGCTATCCAAATTAACTAATCCAAATTATTATATATGTGGATTTTGCAAATATAATTTCTACTTTTTGGACCAAAACTCCAGGCCACATCATAAAATTAAGGTTAGCTTAGACTATTCATAGCCATTACACAAAGCCATAACGTTGTCTTCTTCCCTAAATCCCTTCTTACCCTGGATGTTTTCTATTTGTCATTAGCTCTTTTCCATAATTTTCTTCTCTAGTATTAATTGCAAAAACTAAATGGGAGTGAACTAAGGTTTTAAATGCTTTAATTTTTTTTTTAAATCCAAAACTATGCTTTGTAAAAGATAGAGTAATCTTCAAATGGCAACACATGAAAAATGCAACAGTTTAATGTATGCTTTAATCAATAGTGGGTACACGAAATCAGTTATCAACCATATCAAATGTACAATAATAGGAAGATAATGCAAAATGTTAAGCAACGAAGAGTAAAGGACAAGAGGACAAAATTTATAGATAGTGGTTCAACCTAATCAACTGAATTTATATACACTAACTAGAGTTCTCCCTGTGATTTTTATAAAATCCATTAAACAAAGAACAAATCCAACTTAAATACATACACAAAAGGCTCACCCTTCTTGGATTTTAAATACAATCTCTACAAATCACACAATTAAAGTTCACTCCTACCATAACAACTTTATATTACACCTAACAGCCTTACATATACAAAAGATTAGAGATAGAAAGATACTTGCATTTTTTTACAACGGTACATTTGACAATGTAAACTCAATAGTTGATTCATTTTCTCAAAAGATGTTCAATAATAGAAATTCAAATAACTTGAAAAATGAGGTGAAAAATAGAGAGAATCTTATTTGAGTACTCCTTTGAAATATTACTAAAACACATGTTCAAAAATAGCCCACCAAATGCCTTTTATATGATAGAGTAAAAGTCCTTAACATGACAAGTTTGAGAAACATTGTCTATCAAATGTGTTTTCGCACTTACCCAAATGGTTCTGAGATTTGCTTCCAAAAATTTTTGGAAAATGTAACATAGCATATTTGAAGAATATTTTTAACATGCTAGAAACTATTAACTATGTATAATTAGAAACTACTTCTATCAAAACCAAATGAAAAGAAAAAGGCTTTCTTAAAATCAATATCCATTTTAAAGATAGTCTCAAAGAGTAGCATTTTTCAAAGGATTTTATAAAAATAAATCATATAAACTATGCAAAGCTAATGCATTATAAGAAATGATCTTGATTATGTTTAGGGAAAACATATCTCAAAATATTAATCTATAGAACAATGAAATACTGAAGGTCTTTGATGCGTATTTATCAAGTGTTAGAAAAATCATTATTCTCAAGCCCAAAAGTAATCAAGTTTTAATTAAAATATTAAATCTTAAAATTATACACTTAAACACATTAGAGCAAGTGCACTCATCGCAAAGTATAGTACGTATAGGGTATTAACAAGTATCGTTTCTCAAGAAACAAATACCTTTACTCACTTTAATTCTACTGTTTAACCTATTAAATTCAAGAGATGGGGGGGGGGGGATACAAACTGCTTAACTAGACAATAATTAAACCTTACACAAGATCAATCACAAGAATATCAAGGAATAAGAAAAGGAGTGATGACATGTAATTAGACAAAATTTCCCAAAAATATACTGAGTATTGAATAGGCAATCAAACCAAATCAATTACCAATCTAGTGCAAGTACAGATTAAAATTGTGAACTTCATTTTCTCTCTAGTTATGAATTTTCTATCCCAAGTAAAATCAATAGACATATCTATTTCTTTAATTTAACTTAAAGATGTATTAGACTCATTAATCCTTAAAACAAATTTAGAAGAAATTAATTAATACCCTTATCTCTAAGAAATATTATTCTCTCATAAATTACTAGTTCTTTCTTTTAACTTCCTCTCTCAAGTTATTCAAAAGACATACAAATATTAAACCAATTGAACCATTTTAATTAATTTAACACAATCAAAGCGAGTAATCAACACTAGACTTGAAATTAATTGAGTAAAAGAGAAATTTAATACAAAGTTATGAACTTGGGTTCAAGCATCCGATTACAATTAAAGCAATTAAAACATCATTGTCAATTGAAAAGACATAAAAAGATGAGAAAAATACTTATAGACAAGCCAAACTTTTTCTTCTTTGTAGTTCCTTTTTAAACAGTGCTCCTTTCTTCTCTGAGAAATTTCTTGTGATTTGCCTCTCGGTGTTTTCTTCTTCTTCTTCTCTCTCTCTCTCTCTCAAAAGAGAAGGATTTTGTGAAGCAAGTAGCCTTACTTAGCATGCATCGAGCAGCCCCACTCAGTATAAAAATTTTTGCATTCTCCACTCAAAGTGGCCCAAGTAGCATCGCTTGGATTCTACCTTTAGTTGTCTTTTCTGCTTCACTAGGTGACACTACTTACCTTGTTTTGGGCAGCATAGCTTAGTCTCTATTTTTCTCTATTTTCAGCTTCTTTTGACCTTCTTTCTTCATATCTCTCCATTCCCCAAACTCAACATAAAAAAAATGTAAAAAAATAGGAAGGAAGTAGGCATTTGAACATGATTCCTTAACAAATATAACACAAATGACAGAAAAGATATAAATAAAATCAATACTCATCAGTCTTCAGAACTCTTGGAGAGAAGCTTCATAAACTTTCTTGAAGATATCTTCATAAAATGTCTTTTTGTCTGGGATGTTCAAGTATTCTTAAAAATAGGATCTTTCTTATTACAAAGTATATATATTAATCCTTATTAATATTTGTCATAATCAATACAAAATTAACTAAAAGCCATAAGTCTAATGGCTTTCAATAACTTTGTAGCATTAAACAATTTGCATTTTCAAAATCCATTCATCAAATTTTCTTTTTCAAAATCTCTCTTTTTCTTTTTCTTTTTTTATTCGAAGGCGGGGATGACCCATTTTGATTAAGTAGAGATATGTTGAAATCCAATACATCTAGAAATAATAAGTTATAAGAAGCATGGAGTTCCAAGACTACAAAAAAATGTGAGTGATGAAAGGCTTGCTTTCATTTTATCTTTTAATCAAAATGGTGCTACATCTTCAATCAAACTCCAATTATTTGATAATATTAAACTTCTAGTGATTTGGATCAATGTTTTGAGATGATCTATTCATTATCATTGCTACTAAGTAAGCAACGGAGGATGAACGAAAATATCTAGATGTGATTCATATAAGGATTTGCCATTGACGATTACCTTAATGAATGAACCTATTAAAGAAGACAATTGTATCTCAATCCAAGTGCTGCATTTAAATATTTATGGAAAAAGACTAAAATAGATAATTGTCATTACTTGTTCAGAGAAATTAAGGGTAAGATGGAAAAGAAAATTAGAGTATAATGGTAGCATAACGAAGCCTATATTTAGTCAGGTTGACTTAGGCTCCATTTGATTACGTTGAACCTTGAAGATTAAATATTTAATATACTAAAGTCTGATAACTCAGGGCATATTTGATAATTTAATTAAGTATTTAAAATTAATTAATTAAATATTTATTTAATTAAGTGTATTTGATAACAAATAATATTAAAGGTTTAATTATCTAATTATATTTAATAACAGATTTTTTATACACTAAATTAATTAAGACGTATTAAAATCTTATTATAAATTTAATTAAGTGAAATGAAAGTTGTTTGGGTTTGAAATATGAATATCTTAGATACTCATGTAGTTATTATCATTTTTATTTATTTTATATTGTAATAAAATATATTTAATTTAGTCTTCGAATTTAGATTTCAAATCTCATATTTTAAATTCAATATTTAAATATTTAGACTTCAACTATATTGAATGGGACCTCAATTAAGTACTTAGAATTAATTAACTGAGTGCTTATTTAATTTAGAACATTTGATAATAGATAATATTAAATACTTAATTATTTGAATGTCTTTGATAATAGATTTTTGCTACTACTTAATTGTTTAAGATGTACTGAAATCCCTTATAAATTTTAAGTAAAATAACAAT
Source organism: Voacanga thouarsii (assembly GCA_026120185.1). Classification (NCBI taxonomy): domain Eukaryota; kingdom Viridiplantae; phylum Streptophyta; class Magnoliopsida; order Gentianales; family Apocynaceae; genus Voacanga; species Voacanga thouarsii. Next base: position 2,702,023 of record JANUWF010002074.1, read on the forward strand.
TATTTAAATTTGAAGTATGAGTTGAAGACTCATCTATGTTATGATTCTTTTCTATTTAATCTAATTGTAGTAATATATAGTATAAAAATAATTTATAATTAATTTAATCTTCATATTCACACTTTATATTTCAAGATTCAATGCTTAAATATTCAAATTTCACTCTTTAAAATGAAGCCAAAATTATAAAATTTAAAGTCTAAATTTGAAGATTGAATTAATTACGATTCATTTTTACATTATTTTTTTTACAATTTAGATTAAATAGAAATAATAATAATAATAATAATAATAATACTATTATTATTATTATTATTATTATTATTATTATTATTATTATTATTATTATTATTATTATTATTATTATTATTATTATTATTATTATTATTATTATTATTATTATTATTAAGTATAACATATTTAGAGTTAAAACTTAAATAACTTTCTACCCATTTAAAAATGTATAATATAATTTCAGTACTCTTTAATCAATTAAGTAAACAATCCAATATTTCTTGGAATGTTTATTATAATGCTACCAATAATTGTACTAACCCCCCATATGTTTTTCTCCTACCACAAAGAAAGGAAAAAGGGTCCTTTTTCTTTTCAGATTGAAATTATGCCCTCGGTCCTCTTTCGAATTGATTGATGTATTTAGAGGATTCGTCGGGACTGACGGGGCTAATAACAAGAAAGTGTTATCAAACATACTGAAGTAATTAAGCACTTAATAGTATGTGTTTTCAGATATATTTAATTAAAAATACTTACTTAATTAATTAATTTTATATATTGAATTGAGTTACTAAATACCCTTTAAAAATGTCTTCTAAAAGTCAAAATGTAAGAATAAAAAAAAAAAAGAAAAAAGTTAAGCATACAAGAAAAGTTATATATATATATATGAGAGAGAGAGAGAGAGAGAGAGAGAGAGAGAGAGAGAGAGAGAAGCTTTTCAATTTTAGTCTTAGCTCTCAAGTTTCTCACCACTACAGCCCTATTGGGTTTCAACAACATGAATAATGCCGCAGTAGAAGTAGTTTCAGAAGGACGGAAACGGAAACCCAAACTCAAGGATCACTCTTATGTAAATAAAATGGATCAGAGAAAGGAGGGATTGTTTACTTTTCAAAATTTTGCAGCTTCTCAATAAAAGAAATGCCATAATCCGCTATGAAACACTGATGCATGATCAATGTACTTGATGTTTCACAAAACTGCAGACAACTCGAACTCGCAACAAAGTTTGGCTCCTACGGTCTGCCTTCTCTTGTATTGTTCTTAATCAACCACTACATCCCAAGTATAGAGACGACTCTAATAGTATCTACTTGAGAATCATACTTAAGCAAAACGCCATTTGCAGATACTGGACCTCAGGCAAAGATATTACTAAGTGTGTATTAAGGTAGAAGATATTCCCATAATAACCTTTAACATGAGATACGGACACTTCGAATTTGTGGTGATGCCATTTGGAGTGATTAATCCCCCGGTTGTGTTTATGGACCTTATGCACTGAGTCTTCCGACTGTATTTGGATAAGTTTGTGATAGTATTCATTGATGACATTTTAATTTACCCTAAGAGTCTGGAAGAGTACACAGAACATCTGAAGTTGGTTCTAGAGGAGTTGAGGGAACATAAGTTGTTTGCTAAATTTATTAAGTATGAGTTCTAGTTGGATATAGTATCCTTTCTTTGGCATGCGGTGATAATGGATGGTTAAAGTCGATCTTGCCAAAACGAAAGCTATCTCGAATTGGAAACAGCTTGAGAACATAACAGAGATTTGAAGTTTCCTTAGATTAGCCAGTTATTACAGAAGGTTCATCAATGGATTCTCTACACTAGCCACACCAATGACTCGATTATTTAGGAAAGACATATTGTTTGTGTGGAATGAGAAGTGTAAGGAAAGTTTCCAGGAACTTAAGAAGAGGTTGATGACTACGCTGGTGTTGAACCTGTCGGACGAGAGCAAGCCGTATACTTTATACACTGATGCCTCTGAAAGAGTGCCAAAAAAAAAAAATCCAGTAAAAAAATAATAATTTAAAATTTTTTTCTCGAACCAAAGTCTAGGAATACTTATTTTTAGGGTGTTTAACTTGAATAACCGGACTCGGATTTGAATTCGATGAAGCTTTCTCGGTAGGAACGACATTTTTTTTTCTACAGGAATCCCAGCTAGATGTCGATTCATTCACATCAAATACTTACCGTGTTTGCTAACTCTTGATCTTTTAAAGTATTCTCCAAATCACTGTGGGCTTCTACCGGTGAAAGTAGAATTAGGGTGAACTAATTGAAAGTAAAATAAAAGAGCTAAATGATTAAAGAAAAAATGACAAGAAAGTGGTGGCTTGGTTTCTTGTAGGAAAAAACGAAAGTTGTTATTTTGTAGAGTTTCGATCAACCAAAAAACATTGAGAGCTAAAACATGAATGTCCTTAATTAAAAGAAAGGACCACATAACTTTCCTATTTCAAATATCCACAAAGCCACCGCCATCTTGTTTTTTTTTTTAAATTTCTTTTTCCTTTTACCGGCCGCAGCTTTCAGGGATTGTAAAATTCCCTAAGTCATCACCAACACCCTGGTGAGCTAGGGTTTTGTTAAATTAGCCCAAGACCGATTCAATAGCTCTTTTATTAATTAATTAATCCATTTAGACCTAATATAAAATTATCTAACATAATTAATCAATAAACCAATTTAATTTAATTAAATTGGCCCAATAGATTTTTCTAGCCCAAATAAATAAATAATTAAACTTTTAGAACAATTCTTTCTATATTAAACTCACCTAATAAGCCCATTTATTTATTAAGGTTACTTGAGCTACTCTGGGGGTTAAAAGACATATTATTCTTGGCTACTAAAATGACCAAAATATCCCTATTAACAAATAGCTATATTTTATCAATTTAAATATTTTATTTATCACCACATAGAAATATTGACCCCATGAATATTATTATAAGTGTAATGTCTTCGACCTATAGGTATAAAGATGAAAATACTCCTTTACGTAACACTTATCATTGAGATAGAAAAAATACAATAACACCTTTCTCAATGACATATACCATCCCTTGATAACTAGTTCGATAATCCATGACTTCTAATATATATTCACTTTTCATAGAGAGCTACCTAAAAGTATACATACTTAGTCACGTTTTCTAGGGCTCTAGATTATTTAGATTATCTCGAACAATCACAAGTGGGTGATTTCTTCACGTAATGAAGAATCAAAACTCTGTCGTATAAATTTGTCTTAATTTATTAGAGTCATACCTAATGTACAATGTTATTGGCCTTACATTAAGACCTTACTCATCATACATTAAAGTGCACAAGTCCAGCTTCATCAAACCACTAATTTATACTCAAATTTTAGGGTACTCATCCACACAGTAGCAATGATAACCTAATCTTTATTTATTTTAGTACTTTTATAAAGATTATTATCGTGTGGTCTAGTTCTATGTATTCCAAACACGCTTACACTATTAACGTGAGTAGAATACTCACTGGTCAAAGGTAAACCATTCGCCATTTAGAAACCAAAGTGTAATGATCTAAACCTTGATGAAATGCCTAGTTTTACCAATCGATTAAGAACATTTTCACTTATGTGTTAATAGCCCATAATCTACACCTTACTGTGAAAGCATGATTTCATCACGTATATTACTTACTGACACACTTAGACCTTGATGTGCATATATTATATATAAACAAATAAACATTAATGAATGAAATATTTTATTCATTTTCCAAATATAGAAATACATTGTCTATTTTGGGTATACATTCTAACAATTTCTCACTTGCACTAAATGGACTATGATAGTCCATATGTGCATATCCCTATGACATCCAAGTGTCTTCAAAACACCTTTTCTATCAAAGACTTGGTAAATAGGTCTACCAGATTTTTTTGAAGAGGAAATCTAATCAACTAATATCTCTCGTTTCTAAATGAACTCCCAGATTAGGTGATACTTCCTCTCAATGTGCTTGCCCTTCCTGTGGTTTCTTGGTTCATTGCATTATGACACAACTTCAGAATTGTCACAATATATGATAATAGGCCTGTGTATTTTTGGCACAACTCCAAGCTCTGCGACGAACTTTAGAAGCCAAACCACTTCTTTTGAAGCTTTTGAAGCTGCTACATACTCAACTTCTATGGCGGAATCAGCAATATAAGATTGCCTAATACTCCTCTATGAAATAGCCCATTCAAAAAAAAAAAAAGTAAAAATATATCCAGTAGTGGATTTTTTTTTTTAATTTTTATCTTCCAGGAAATCTAAGTCAGTGCAACCGGTAGGAATTAAATCATTAGATCTGTAAGCAAGTATATAATCCCTCGTTTCATTTAGGCACTTGAGTATATACTTTATAGCTTGCCAATGTTTTTCTTCTAGGGTTGCCTGATATCTACTATTCATACCTACTGTAAAGCAAATATCTGGCTTGTACAAAGCATGGCATACTTGAGACTTCCTACTGCTGAGGCATAAAGAATCCTACCCATCCTATCGTTTTCTTTCTGTGTCTTAGAACACTACTTGGAAGATAAGGTCAATCCTTGCCTAAAAGGTATAATTGCCCTTTTACTAAGATCTATGCTAAACCTAACCAATATCTTATTAATATACGCAAATTGGCATAAGCCGAACATTCTTTACTTTCTATTCATAAGAAGCTTTATACAAAAAATGTAGCTAACTTCTCCTACATCTTTCATACTAAATTAACTTGATAATGAAACCTTTATAGATGACAATACCTCTACATCATTCCCAATGAGTAGAATACCATCTACATAAAGTACCAGAAAGACTACGTTGTTCCCATCTGCCTTCCTATATATGTATGGTTCATTTACGTTTTGTATAAAACTATAAGACTTTACAGTCTCATCAAAACATATATTTCATGCACGTGATACTTGTTTAAGTCTATAAATGAACTACTTAAGCTTACAGACCATATGTTCTTGACCTTTTGTAATAAAGCCTTCAGACTGGCTCATATATATGTGTGCTGTCTTGACATCCATTTGCTATATCTCGTAGTTATAATGGTATGCAATGGCCAAGAGAATGTGAATAGACTTAAGCATGGTAATAGGTGAAAGGTATCCTTATAATCTATCTCTTCTTTCTAATTATAACCTTTTGCAACTAACCATGTTTTATAGGTTTTCATCTATCTATCTGTACCTCTTTTTTTTTTTTTTTTTTTTTTGTATACCTACTTACACCCTATGGGCTTAATCTTTTTAGGTGCAGTGATAAGATCCTAGACTTAATTGAGATACATAGACTCCATCTCGATATCTATTGCCACTTGCCATTTGTTTGCATCAACATCAGTAATGCCCTTATTGTATCTAGTAGGAACTTATTGCTAATGGTCAGAGACTACCTCAAAGGCTTCTCCAGTCCATCTATTCAGAATCTTGATAGCTTCCCACTATAATGTGGTTCATTTTGTATAAGAGTATCTGGTTGTGCCGCTTTAGGTTTCTCAACTGGGGTATTAGAAGTTAAAGAATCACTCAACTTTTCTTCATTCCTGAAGTATTTAACAAGAGTACTCACAAGTACCTTTTGCTCTTAGAGATGATAAAAGTATCTACGTTTTGTTCCTTTTGGACACCCTACGAAGTAGCATAATTCTGATATTGGATCTAACTTACTTCATTTTGTCAGTACATAAGCTGGACAACCTCATAACTTGAGATGATTTATATGGGTCTTGTGTCTAATCTACATCTCATAAGATGTCTTAGGTACTTGATAGGGGTTAAGTTAGTCATATTTTTTCTAGTTATTTGAGGTTCTTTTGTGATACATTTTGTTCAATAACTAGCTGTATTCTTTCATATTTGAGATTTTATCCTTGGAAAGGTATTTTGGTCATTATTTCAGATTTTTGGGGTAAAACAAAATAAAAACGTCGCAAAACAGATTAGAGGCGGCGCCGGCTAGGATAGAGGAACCGGCGCCGACCATGCACTGGTTGCACGAATTTCGAAACAACAAAAAATTGGTGAAATAGGACGGAACATAGTGGAACCGGCACCGGCTATGGTAACCAATGTGGCGCCGACTGCATTCTGGAATACATTGTGTGGAATTTAAAGAAAAATCGGCGAACAATTGGAGAACCAGACACAACCGACGCCAGCTCCAAGAGCTAAGGCGGCGCTGGCTGTGCCTTGAAGTTAAAGTGGTGTTTGATATTTCTACCCGATTTTTGGTAATCTATAGAGTTTTAGTATCTTCCAATTTCTACTCGACCAAGAATATTACACCAACGAGTTTAAATAAATAGATGGAAAACACAAAGAAAATGGGAGAATTCATTGATCACCATAGAAAATCACTCAAATCAAATGAGGAATTCTTTAATTCAAGGAGGGTTGTACAAGAAGGTCTTTAAAGGAAGAAGAAGGAGGTTTGTCTATAAGTGCTTTCTTTTACTTTATTTTCTTTTTCTTGAATAATGACCTATTAATTGTTTTATTGTAATTCGACATTGTCTTAGATATTCATGATTTTTATAGTTATTTGATCTTTTGATTAATTGATTATTATTCTTGGTATTTAATTACTTGGGCTAATCACGAGATTGATTGATTGTTTCTTTCCATTGCTTGAGAAAGGGGTTGATGGTGGTCTCAATTTGTTAATTTCATATTTATTATCTCTTAACTTGCTTGGGAAAGGGGTTAATTACTAAAAGCTGGTAATTAAAGGTTAATTGATGTCTGCTAGAGTATGGATTCATTGGTTAATTTCATATTTTAAGTTTGCCAGAATATGAAAATTTAATAAAGGATTGTGTTTAATGCATCTTTTGGGTGAATTAGTTGATACAGAGTATGTAATGCTAATTTGTCTAGAAGGTAGTGATTTTATAGATTGGGAAAGAAGTGAGTCTACTTTAATCCTTCATGATGTCAAGAGAATAACTGGTTGTGATAAAGATTGGATACTTTAAGATCATGTTTGTCTAAACAATGGCTTGAGTTACATAATTATCCATACTTAACATGTATATATTTTATTTTATTTTTCTTTTTTATTTTCATTTTCACTTTATTGAGTCGGTTAAACAATAAAAGAAAAGTGATTAATGTATACTTGTTCCTTGAGAATCGACACTCGTTTAAACCCTATGTTATGTTAATGATGAGTACACTTGCTCATATGTGTAATTTGGGGTTAACGTTTTAATGTAAACTTGATTGGGAATGTGCTTAGTTTTTATATAATTTTTATACCCAAATAAATACGCATCAAGTTTCTGGCGTCGTTGCCGAGGAACAATAGTATGAAAGCTTGGATTTGGTTGATTTACCATGTAAATATGTAAATTATGTATAATTGTTCGTTCCGCAAAAAGGTGCTATCTTTTGTATTTTGTGTATTCGTGTATACCCTTGTAATCTAACCTACTAACGTTGACTATGTTCTATTAACTAACTTTGTAATCTTGTAATTTTGTTTTCATCATTAATTCTGTTATCTAACTTTCTTCTTGTTTTCTTAGGTGTTATCTTTGTTACATGACCCGAAAATCCGAAGGCGAGATAGTCGATTTTGACCTTGAAATCGAAAGGACACTGTCAAAGATTCGCCCAACAATCCAAAGGAACTTGATCATCGACATGGATGGTGCTCAAAATAACAATGCTGGGAATGATAGAAGGGTTATGGACGACTTTGTGAAACCCGCAATCTCGGGCACAGGCTCGAGTATTACTAGGCCTAGGGTAGATGCAAACAATTTCGAAATAAAGCTCAATATTATCCAAATGGTTCAAAACATGGTTCAATTTGACGGGCTGCCTGAAAAGGATCCCAATGCTCATTTAGCTAGTTTTCTTGAGATTTGAGATACTTTTAAGATGAATGGTGTTTCTGAGGATTGCATAAAGTTAAGACTTTTTTCTTTTTCTTTAAGGGATAGAGCCAAATCTTTGTTGAAGTCTTTACCTACTAGTTCCATTACTACTTGGAATGCCCTAGCTGAAAAATTTCTGGCTAAATATTTTCCTCCAACTAGGACAGCCAAACTTAGGAACGAGATATTCGCCTTCCAACAATTAGATTCTGAGCCTTTATATGAAAGTTGGAAGAGATTTAACAAGATGCTAAGAAAATGCCCACACCACAGATTTAAGATAGGAATGCAGATGCTTATATTTTTGAATGGCCTCACGTTCGCAACACGGCAAGTGGTGTACTCTTCTGTAGGGGGTTCCATTAATCATAAGACCCCGGAACAGGTATTTGAGCTTATTGAAAATTTGGCTTCTTATAACTATTCTTGGGGTAGTACGAGGTCTAGAGTTCGTGTGCAAGGAGTGCACAAAGTGGATGCTGTGGCAGCATTGGAAGCTAAGGTGGACGCCTTAACTCAAAAGATGGAACAGATGGTGATGCCTCAAGGCCAAGTTTTAAACGTAAGTTGTGATTTCTGTGGAGAGGAACACCCCAATCATGAATGCCAACATATGGGGTCACTCCAAGAAATATCGGAACAAGAGGCTTTTATAGGTAATATCCGGCCAGGTAACAACCCTTGTAGCTCTACCTATAATCCTGGTTGGAGAAATCACCCTAATTTTTTATGGAGCAATGGGAATCAACCTAGGCAGGATTCTTTCAATTTTGGAGGCAATTAAAGGAACCAAAACCCCATGCCCAATACTGCAGCACCTTCAAAGCCACCATTAGAAGAGTTGATTGGCCAATTGGTAAGTACAACGGAAACTAAGTTCCAAGGGGTCGATGTGACAACACGAAACCTAGAGGCCTCCATGTGCAACTTGAAAAATCAAATTGGTCAGTTAGCTAAACTATTAGGAGATCGTCAAGTTGGGACATTGCCAGGAAACACGGAGGAAAATCCACGGGATCAAAGCCGTGAGAAACATTGAAGCCTTTTTACTTTACTTTACTTTTAGTTTTTGTGATTGAGACAATTTTTATACCTGTCATTTTGATTGATTGTTTGTTATTAATTAGAGTGCATTATTGTGTTTTTTCACATTTTGATTAAAAAAAAAAATTATTTTGGAGAACCGGACAGAACCAAGTCGGCGCCAGCTCGGAGAGCCAGGACCAGTGCCGGTTCCTGTCGGGTAAGCGCAACTTATAGGCCATTTTGGCCACTTTTTCTTCAAAATCTCCAAACTCCCTCTCAAATTCTCTCTAACCTGCGCCGGCTTCACATTCTCCATTTTTCAAAATTTAATTTTTCATCTCCTAAATACTTCTATAACATCTATCTACCTCTCTTTTGTTGATCCTACGAATCAAAATCCTCAAATTTTTCCATTTTTCTCAATATCATATTCAAGCCACAAGCAAGGAGCTTAGATTTGTGCAAAAAGCTTACATCTTTTGCTTGTCCATGCATACATGAGCACAAAGGTATGATTTTTATTCAATTCCTACGGTTAAAATGGTGAAAATGACTTTTTCTAATTTTAGGAACAATTTTGGCTGAAAATTGGGATTGTGTATACTTTCTTGAATTATGCATTACTCCTTGAGCTTAATGAATTGGACTAGATTAGGAGTTACTGATTCTTTGATACTTGATCCATGCATATGATCATTAAGGACTTCATGCATATAGCTAAGGGTGGAATTATAACTATTTGTGATGATTAACTATAGGCTATTTATGGAAATTGCATTACTTTTCACATAATGCCATGATGATACCTTTATCAACATGATCATATCTACTTGCATGCATTGAGGATATTCAACACGTTTATACTTTACAGTGCACTCTACGTATATTGTTGTAGGTTGAGTTGAATTGAGTGGAGGGGATTGAATGGATTGATGGTTGGAGTGTGATATGTATTGAAGGGGTTTGGGTTTTGTGGATTGTGAAATTGGTTAAGGGTTGAGTGAGATTTGAAGAGTGTATTTGTAAGGGCTAGTTACTGTTAGTGTTGTGCCCTAGAGGCAATCACTTGTACATTGTATATGACACATTTTATTTCAATAAAAGGCATTATTTATCTTACAGTTTCTTTTGTTTACATTAAGTAATATAACTGTTCGATAAAGTCCCTAGTACAACACTGTGTTAAGGAAATTATGATAGAGATCATGATATGAGCCTACTACACTGGATGGTGTTAGTACTTAAATAGTCCCTAGTCATAGTATTAATGAGACAGGACATCATTAATGCGTTAAGACTAGCATGTGTTAGACTTCCTGATTTGATCAGGCGGTGGTTCTCATAACCGTGAGTATTGAGATACTCAAAGTTAACGCATGGATGCTTGTTAATGGAACAAGTTCATTGGATGACTTAGCTTTTAGATAATCACATGGATAACTATTTAGTGCCAGTGATATAATCTCAATATAGCAAATGTGCAAGTATCCTTAGATTTGAGATCTCCAAGGTACTTTGTTTGTTGAACCTTGTACTTTGATTCCAATCTCCGGAGCTCAATCGAGGGCCGCCTATGGGATGGATATTGGGTACATGATGAGGTAAACGAAAGTAGTTGAGAGGGTCAATAAAGGATTCACCACTCCTAATAGTAGGGGCGAATATCTCACGGGTACTTGTAGGAATTACTACTCGAAAGTCCTTAACCAAGGCAATTGTGTATTAGAAACAGTTCCAATTGATACACATCTAGAGTAGTGGGTTCTTGGTACAAGTATTATTATATTCGGGCCAGAATTAATTTTGGAGGGAGTTGGCACTAATTCCATACTCCAAACCGAATGAGATATTGTATGGTGAAAGGAGTTGATTGCATTGAAGTTTGTTATTGAAGGGTTTATGTCAAGCCACTTGACTTCCTGGACTCTTGGGTGGTCATGATGTGTTGCTAGATACCGCTCATGATCTGGAAATACGGGTTTATTAATTAATGAATTAATAAACCAATCCCGATTAGAATTAATAGGATTAATTCTAATTAATTATGAATTATTAATCTCAAAGACGTTTGGATTAATTCATGTTCTCTACCAATTGACTGGGAAACCTAATAGGTCATACACAATAGATGATTATATACTCAAGATGTTATTTGATAACAATGTGGGGTTAATTGAGAGAAAGAAAAGTTGTTGTGGACATATTATAATTAGTTATAATTTGTGGTACAAGTTGTAATTGTGAGAACTTGATGTTTCCAATTACAATTAAGGAATTCTAATAGGAATAGAATTCTCAGTTTTGGGAAGGGAATTTCGTGTGATATATAGTAGCTAATAACACACGAAAAACCCTAGCTAATAGATGAAACACAACACACGATTCTCTCTTCCTTTGATCTCTCTTTCTCTCATTTTTCTTCTTGAAAGAAAAACCCTAGCCGTCATTAATTTTTGCTAGCACAGAAATTTTGGTGCTTGAGTATTCATCTGTGTGGATTACTGTTAGAGATAATCACATACTGTGATTATAGAGGTTTGACGTTCAATTCACGTGAAGGTTGATCACGAAGATTGCTGGATCACCCAAAGGTAAAAGTTGTTGCCTTTATTGTCGTTATGTCTTGTTTTCCACACATAGAAGAGTTCTAGGAGGGTATCTCGATGTATTTTCCGCTGCGCCGTATAGGATACGAGCCTGAGATACTCAACAGTGGTATCAGAGACATGCTATGTGTGGTCTACGGACATTGTTTTGGCATGAAAAACTATTTTCGTGTTTGTCTTTATTCGCTGTGAAAATCGTTTTCACTCGAGTCGAAATCGTTTCGATCTTTATGAGTTGGGTCCGTAGCACAATATGATTGTGTTATAGTCACAGAGTATTTCGAAAAGATGCTTTCTTTAGTGTTGAAAAATTTCTGCAGAAAAACGTTTTCTTGCAACATGGATGTTGCCCTCCGTTTCATCTTAATTTTCCTTTTTGATTTTGTTTAAACTAATAAATTGGTTGTTGTTTATAGCTTCAAAATAGAAAATGCAGCTGAGAATTGTTCTCACTGAAAATTTGCAGAAGAAGAAAGCACCAGAAATTGTTTCTGGAATTTTTTTTGAAAATCGCCGCCATTGTTGCAGAACACAGGCGGCGCTGGCCTCCAAGCCGGCGCCGGTTCCATTCTGTTCTTGATGTCCGAAAATCGTTTTAGAAGAGAAAATTTTTTGGAAACCAGAATAGAGCCGGCGCCGGCTCCAGCTTCCAAACCGGTGCCGGTTCTACTCTGTTTGTGACTTCCAGGTATTTTTTTTTAAAAAAAATTGGGAATAGAAATATGGAAAGAAAAAATATCATTTGATGAGAACGGGACCCAAAAACTATTTTCTCAAAATTAGTTGTGAGACAAACAATTTTGTTTTTCAAAATGATGATTTTGAAAATCTAAAATTAGTATATCTTTCTAAAATGGTGATTTTAGAATTTGTTTTGTCTTTCCAAAATAGTGATTTTGGAAACATAAAAGTATATGTTTATTTTGTTTAAGCATAGTCAATGGCATGGTGGATGGTTATGGACTAAAACCAATTATATTTGTTCATGCATTTTACAGTTTTAGTTTTTATGAAATAGGGTCTGCGTGTCCTGCCTTCTCTAGAATTCCTGTGTAATTCTCTTCTCATCTAACTCCCCTCGAATGTAACTCGAGGTTTTCTCTCTTTAGGAAATTATGTAATTAGCTTACATAGGTTAGATAGGAGTAAAATTATTTTATTCTGGAGATGGCAACCAAAATAAGGCGAGGAGGTAAGACCTTCTACTTAAATCATGCATGAACACATAGGGTTAACTATATTAATTTCTTTTATGGCTCAAAGAAATTAATTTAGGGTAAAGTCCATAACCATACCACGTAATCGCTTTATTACCATGATTATCAATTATACGATTTATTGATTTTTATGCATGTCATGCAATGAAATCACTAAAAGGAACAAATCCCTCAATTAATATTAAACCTAATTCCTTCCGTTAATATAGTAAGAATGAGAGTCATTTTTCGAGACCAGGTTGTTGGGTAAACCCAAGCCTACTTGACATTGAGCATGTTCAAGCTATGGAATTAAATTCCTGATTAATGGGTCGGATTTAACTAAATTCTTTATCCCGGTTGGGCAAACTCAAGCATAAAGAAATTTAAAGGAAAAGTTGGAGTAGCCCAAAAGGCTTTAAGATTAAAAGCTGTTAATCACCCAATAATCCGGTAGTTACATACGATGTAATTGGTATTAGATACCTACTAATAAACTCAAGGGTGGCTTGTTGGGCAAACTTAAGGTTATTCTTGAGGAATTTGGATACCGGTCCACTAGAAAAGCTTCCTATGGTCTTTCCCGAATCAGTAGTGGGGGCTATTGGTTTGAATAAAATAGTGGAGTAAAAATGCGTTTAATTAAAGTCCTAATTATTTGCATATCATATGCATATACAGGTAGTTAATGCTCTTTATCTTTATATCTAGGTCACTTGCATCATGTCAACGAACTTGAACTTACGTAGCATTTTGGAAACCAACAAGTTAACCGAATCAAACTATCTCGACTGGTATAGAAATTTGAGAATCGTTCTCAAATCGGAAAAGTTGCTCTACGTGCTAGATGCTCCTATTCCACCACCACCAGCCCAAGATGCTCATGCTGATGAGCATGCTGTCCACAAAAAGCATAAGGAGGATAGCGATACAACATCATGTATTATGCTGGCATCCATGACTCCTGAGTTGCAAAAACAGCACAAGCATATGGATGCTCAATCGATCATTTTACAATTTCGAGAGATGTTTGATGCCTAAGCTAGAACTGAGAGATATGAGATCTCGAAGCAACTATTTCGTTGTAAAATGGCAGAGGGTTCTTCTGTGGCCACTCATGGGCTGAAGATGCTGGGCTTGATAGAGAAGCTTGGATCTCTCGGGTTTGTAATGGATCATGACTTAAGTGTTGACTTAATTCTACAATCTTCGCCTAATAGTTTCTCTCAATTTGTGATTAACTATCAAATGAACAAGATTGAGTCCACCATTCCTGAATTGATCAATCTTCCCAAAACTGCGGAGTCCTCTATGAAGAAGGATTCCAATGCGGTTTTAATGGTAGAATCTTCCTCTTCCAAGAAGAAAGTTCAAAAGAAAAAGAAGAAGGCTGCCATGAAGCCCAAAGGTGGTGTGAACAAGAAGGACGCAGCTACCAAGGGCCCATGCCATCATTATGAGAAAATGGGCCACTGGAAGCACAACTACAAAGCCTACTTGAAGACCATCAAGGACAAGAAGTAGAAGGAGAAGCTTACAAGCACTTCTACTTCTTCTTTAGGTATGTTTATGATTGAGATAAATTCTACCTTTAGAAATGAGATATGGGTATTAGATACTGGATATGGATCTCATTTGTGCAATAACTTGCAGGAACTAAAGAGCAGTAGAAAGCTAGAGAAAGGCGACGTGGACCTACGTACTGCAAATAGGGCAAAGGTTGCTGCACTTGCTGTGGGAACATACGAGCTGAACCTGCCTTCAGGATTGATTCTAGAACTGAAAATTTGTTATTATGTACCAGTTTTAATGAAAAATATTATCTCAATTGCGTGTTTAGACTTATGTGAATTTCATTTAATATTTAAGAATAAATGTTGTTCTTTCTCATTGAATGATATTCATTATGATTCAGCAACTTTGGTTAATGGCTTATATGTTCTAGACTTGGACAATCCAATTCTCAATATAAACAATAAGAAACCTAAAATAGATAACTCTAACACCTCTTACTTATGGCATTGTCGTTTGGGCCATGTAAACAAAAATTGTGTTTCTAAGTTACACAAGCTTGGTGACTTAGGGTTATTTGATTATGAATCATATGGCACATGCGAGTCTTGTTTACGAGGTAAAATGACTAGAACTCATTTTCTAGGAAAAGGAGAACGGGCCAAGGAGTTATTAGAACTCATATATTTTGATGTATGTGGCCCAATGTCAATACAAGCAAGAGGAGGTTATAACTATTTCATAACATTTATCGACGATTTCTCACGATACGGATATTTGTATTTAATGAAATACAAATCTGAGGCATTTGAAAGGTTCAAAGACTTTAAGAATGAAATAGAGAAACAACTTGGCAAAAGTGTTAAGGCTCTAAGATCTGATCGAGAAGGAGAATACTTGAGTCAAGAGTTTCTGAGTTACCTTAGAGATAATGGGATATTATCTTAATGGACTCCGCCATATACACCTCAACATAACGGTATATTTGAGAGAAGGAATCGAATCCTTCTAGACATGGTACGGACCATGATGGCTTCTGCAGACCTACCAAAATCGTTTTGGGGGTATGCACTAGAGACTTCTGTTTATATACTAAATAAAGTTCTGACAAAATTGGTTGATACTACCCCATTTGAGATGTTCTTCGGTAAGAGACCAAAGTTATCTCACTTGCGAGTATGGGGTTGTCCTGCCTTTGTTAAAAGGCCACAGTCGGACAAACTTGATAGTAAGTCTGACAAGTGTTTGTTTGTGGGATATTCGAAAGAATCTTTTGGATATTACTTCTATCTACCCTCCGAAAACAAATTGTTTGTTTCGAAGCATTCCATCTTCATAGAGAAGGAGCACATGCTCAAGGGGGACAGTGGGAGTAAGATTGAACTTAGTGAAGTTCATGAAGATCAAACAAACGAGGATCAACTATCTAACCCCACATCTATTGAGAGAATAGATGAACCTTCTAATACGCAAGAACCTTGTAGATCTAGTAGGATACGCATGGCACTTGAGAAATATGAATTTCTCATTAGTGACCATAATGACGTATTGCTCATAAATGAAGATGAGCCTACAACCTACAAGGATGTTCTGAATAGTTCATAATTTGACAAATGGCTTGAGGCCATTAAGTGAGAGATGGATTCCATGTACGACAACTAAGTATGGACTTTGGTTGATCCACCCAAAGGAATTAAACCTATTGGGTGCAAATGGGTTTTCAAGAAGAAAATGGACATGGATGGTAACTTAGTTACCTATAAAGCATGACTAGTGGTGAAGGGTTATCGTCAACAACATAGTATTGACTATGATGAAACCTTCTCGCCAGTAGCCATGTTGAAATCCATCAGGATACTCCTAGCCATTGCTGCTCATTATGATTATGAGATTTAGCAAATGGATGTGAAAATAGCTTTCCTAAATGGAAATCTTACTGAAGAAGTGTCTATGACACAACATGAGGGTTTCACATTCAGTGATGGCACAAAGGTGTATAAGTTGCAAAGATCTATTTATGAACTTAAGCAAGCTTCTAGGAGTTGGAATATCCGTTTTGATGAAATAATCAAAGAGTTTGGTTTCATTCAAAATATGGATGAGCCTTATGTGTATAAGAAGGTTAGTGGGAGTGCAATTGTTTTCTTACTGCTTTATATAGATGACATATTGCTAATAGAAAACGATATACCTGTCTTGCAAACGGTTAAAATTTGGTTGTCCAAACAATTCTCTATGAAAGACCTTGGTGAAGCAACCTATATTCTTGGAATAAGGATCTATAGAGATAGATCCAAAAGGTTACTTGGTTTTTCACAGTCTACATACATAAATAAAGTGCTAAAGAGGTTTAGCATGGATCAATCCAAAAAAGGATTCTTGCCCATGTCACATGGTGTAAGCCTTTCAAAGTCGATGTCTCCAAAGACACAAGTTGAAAGGGATCACTTGAGTAAGATTCCAAATGCCTCGGCAGTTGGATTTATCATGTATGATATGATATATACTAGGCCCGATGTATCTTGTGCTCTTAGTTTGACGAGCAGATACCAATCCGACCCTGGTGAGGGTCGTTGGGCGGCTGTAAAGAATATCCTTAAGTACTTACGAAGGACTAAGGACATGTTCTTAGTATATGGGGAAGGTGATTTGAAAATAAACGAGTATACTGATGCCAGTTTTCAATCTGATAAAGATAGAGAGAGTTCTCATGGATGAGAACATAGCTGACCCGCTTACGAAAGCACTATCCCAAAAGAAACATGATTGTCATGTTGAGTCATTCGGTATTAGATACATGAATGATTGGCTCTAGTGCAAGTGGGAGTTTGTTAGTGTTGTGTCCTAGAAGCAATCACTTGTACATTGTATATGATACATTTTATTTTAATAAAAGACATTATTTATCTTATAATTTCTTTTGTTTACTTTAAGTAATATAACTGTTCGATAAAGTCCCTAGTACAACACTGTGTTAAGGAAATTATGATAGAGATCATGATATGAGCCTACTACACTGGATGGTGTTAGTACTTAAATAGTCCCTAGTCATAGTATTAATGAGACAGGACATCATTAATACGTTAAGATTAGCATGTGTTAGACTTCCTAATTTGATCAGGCGGTGGTTCTCATAACCGTAAGTATTGAGATACTCAAAGTTAACACATGAATTCTTGTTAATAGAACAAGTTCATTGGATGACCTAACTTTGAGATAATCACATGGATAACTATTTAGTGCCAGTGATATAATCTCAATATAGCAAACGTGCAAGTATCCTTAGACTTGAGATCTCCAAGGTACTTTATTTGCTGAGCCTTGTACTTTTATTCCAATCTCCGGAGCTCGATCGAAGGCCGCCTATGGGATGGATATTGGGTACATGGTGAGGTAAACGAAAGTAGTTGAGAGGGTCAATAAATGATTCACCACTTCTAATAGTCGGGGTGAATATCTCACGGGCACTTGTAGGAATTACTACTCGAAAGTCCTTAGTCAAGGTAATTGTGTATTGGAAACAGTTCCAATTGATACACATCTAGAGTAGTGGATTCCTGGTACAAGTACTATTGTATTCGGGTTAGAATTAATTCTGGAGGGAGTTGGCACTAATTCCATACTCCAAACCGAATAAGATATTGTATGGTGAAATGAGTTAATTGCATTGAAATTTGTTATTGAAGGGTTCATGTCAAGCCACTTGACTTCTTGGACTCTTGGGTGGTCATGATGTGTTGCTAGATACCGCTCATGATTTGAAAATATGGGTTTATTAATTGATGAATTAATAAACCAATCCTGATTAGAATTAATAGGATTAATTCTAATTAATTACGGATTATTAATCTCAAAGACGTTTGGATTAATTCATGTTCTCTACCAATTAACTGGGAAACCTAATAGGTCACACACAATAGAGAGTTATATACTCAAGATGTTATTTGATAACAATGTGGGGTTAATTGAGAGAAAGAAAAGTTGTTGTGGATAAATTATAATTAGTTATAATTTGTGGTACAAGTTATAATCGTGAGAACTTGATGTTTCCAATTACAATTAATGAATTCTAATAGGATTAGAATTCTTAGTTTTGGGAAGGGAATTTCGTGTGATATATAATAGCTAATAACACACGAAAAACCCTAGTCAATAGCTGAAACACAACACATGATTCTCTATTCCTTTGATCTCTCTTTCTCTCGTTTTTCTTCTTGAAAGAAAAACCCTAGCCACCATTAATTTTTGCTAGCACAGAAATTTTGGTGCTTGAATATTCCTGTGTGTGGATGACTATTAGAGATAATCACACACTGTGATTATAGAGGTTTGATGTTCAACTCACGTGGAAGTTGATCACGAGGATTGCTGGATCGCGCCTCAATTTGAAGAAGAAAATTTTGTTCTTCGTACGATCACCCAAAGGTAAAAGTTGTTGCCTTTATTGTCGTTATGTCTTGTTTTCCACACATAGAAGATTCCTGGGAGGGTATCTCGATTTATTTTTCACTGCGCCGTATAGGATACGAGCCTGAGAAACCCAACAATTACATCCCGTTTGACATCCTTGAGCTCAATTGTTCTCTCTTCCTATTTCCCCCACTCCTTACTTGAACATGTCTAGAGCAAGGGGTCATTCTTCTAAAAGGGTGAGAGCTTCTTCTTCCTCAGCCCCTTCATCTGTCAATCCTTTGTTCCTTAGACCAACTGAGTTTATTGATGCATCTTGTGAGGAATGGTACAATAGGAGAGCATCCAATAAAATCATTGTCGAGCGTACTTTTACATCCATCTTAGACCGTGCACTCAAATTGGGATTGATGTTTTGAAGGTTAGGATGGGGTTCGATAGTACAACTAAAAGGGAAGTATTGTCCAGTGCTCATCAAGGAATTTTATGCTAACATGATTGATAAGGGCAATAAACATCTTCCCTATATTGAAACGAGAGTGAAAGGAATCCCCATCGTCATCACCCAAAATCAATTAGCTAACCTCCTCTAGGTATTTGATGATGATTCTTGGTAAGGGATAGATGTGAATAATCAAAAGATTCTTTCTGACCCGAATTGGAATGTTAGCGGAACTAGAGCCACACTAGGGTTGTATAAGCATAATGCCTTTCAAGCCAATAGTTTCTATTCAAACAATGATCTTCCTGCCAACTTTCGAGCTCTAGTCTATATGTGTTGGGTTCAATGTTGTACCCCGTGCTTGTGGTTTTAATGAGTCCCGACTTATTGACACTTATATTTTGCATCGGATGATGAAAACACTACCTATCCCTCTTGCACCTTTGATCATCCAATCCATTATGGATGTTGTTCATCATCGTCTCTCAACAAAAGCCTTTATTTTTCCCTTGGTTATAATGAAAATTCTAAAAGACTTTGGTGTTAGTCTTGAGAGAGAACTGATGGAGGCTACCACTAAGCACAATATGGTGATCGAGCAAACTCTAATGAGTTGCAGGTACAAGTACAACCCGAAATTAAAAAAATGGCTAACTCCCTTCGAGGTTCGACATCCTGGTCAGGTAAGGCCACCCACAGTGGAGGAGGAGCATCCACCATCACCGGCACGTGCACGAGCTAGTAGTTCTCAGTCTCAACACCGAACTAACTTTGAGACTACCGTGCTAGGACGACTAGACTAGCAAATGGAGGTGCTCCTACTCTTGCAAGGTACTATGGCTGACATGGCGCAATGGCAAGCTACTATGGAGCAGCAATTGGCCAAATTGAAGCAGAATTCTTCTGGGCCACATGGTGGTGAGGGAAGTTCTACACCAGCTGATGATGATGAGCATGATGATGATAAGGAGGACTAATGATGATTGTCTATATTTTCTCGATCACTCTTGTTTTTCCTTTCTATTTTAATTTTTTTTTTCTTTGTCGTAGTTTTTGCTTTCTTCCTTTGTTTGTACTATTTTCTTTTTTTTTTTGTTTTTGGCTTTATTTTCATTTCTAGTTTTTATGCTTTGGTGTGCTCTTTTGTATTTTTCTTCTTTAGGTATTTTGCTAATGCCTCGTTCTTCAAGCATTCAACTCTTGTACAACACACTGCACAATGAATGGAAGTTTTATTTTCTTATCTCTTCTCCTTTATATTTTTGGTCCCTTAGCATTGTTTATTCCTTGTTATATTTATTTGGCCATTGAGAACAATGTCCAGTTTAAGTGTGGGGGGGTGATTTCATTGACAAGTCTTCTATACATATACTTTAGCCTTCTTGGGAGCAAATTGTGAGTCAAATTTTTCAAAATTTTTCTGACTTTCTTTGAGATTTTAAGCTGTATTTTTAATGCATGTCTTTATGATGGATTATAGATCATATGTTCTAGATCATTTATGGCTTATGCATGACTTTTTACACGCACTTGGACTAAGTAATTCTTGATTTAATGCTTTGTATTGTTCTTAAACCCGTTTTTCTACTAAAATTCATGAAGCATTCTAGAACTTACTTGAATACCTCTCGAGGTGAAATAAGAAAGACAATCATGATTTTGTTGGGATTCGTGGACTCCTAAACGCGAAAAACATCTACGAATCCCTCCCGAGGACCCAAGTAAACGATTAAGAAGATCTAAGCTTTAAGAATTACCTCTGGTTGCTGTAATCGAAATCCTTCGATTCTGGTTGCACTGTTGTACGTTCAACCCGAACAATCACCGTACGCCGCAAGATGCGAACGTCCTCTATCGGATACACACCGCGAACTCACTCGATACCCAGGGAGTGCTAGCGCCTAGGGTTTGAGAGGTTTTTTTTTCTCTGGTAGAGAATGGCACGAATGTTTTCAACCAGAAAAATTGGACTATTGAAAGACGGCTAGTGTTTTCTTAAAAAACCCTCGAACCTCTTAGAGTCCAACCCTAATCATATCTTATCATATTCTAATTTAAATTCAAATTAAATTAAAACTGATATGATAAGATTCTGTCATTATCTCGGTAATTTAACTAATTATTTTACCGAGTCGTATTCTTATAATCTGGATATCATCCGTATTCATCGAACTCGGTCACCGTAAAAATAACCTAACAACTTCGCTTATTGTGTGACCCTATAGGTTCATTTAACACTCGGCAGCGTGCCTAAATCGTATTTAAATGGCCCACAAGTTATAAGCGGTTTCTAGCAAAACATTATAACTATCCAGGTTAAATGAAGATCGGTGATCTCTTTGAACCAAACCATAATTTTATATTTAGTCATTTTGTCACACGATATCCAGATTAAGCATAAGGCACTGAGCATGTCATCCTTATTAAGCTTAATCAATTATTTCTTGATTGCATAGTAGACTGTTCAAACAAATGATATCAATATCTTAGATTGATATATTTGAGCACGGCCATGCATTTTTAACAGTCTAACTTATCAAGGGGCCCATGGATATCTCTCCCATAACCGAGAGGGACAAATTCCTTCACAATCAATCATATTCCTCTCCTCGATTTATTCTATATCCAACAGATAGTCTAATTTATTATCTCGGTTAAAGACAACTTTAGACAATGTCAAAATATAGAATTTATCAAGTAAGAAACTATGATGAATTTAGGTCGAAGGACTTTCAATATTATTATGGCTAGAAAGTACTTATGACATATTCCATGAAGTACTCTCACAAATGGGTCATGTCCAATACAATATTCTCTAACATTTATTTATGTCTTGACTCGATATCACAAATATCCATGGCCGAGAAACCATAGCCATCAAGTCACAAACATACTAATCTTAATTTATTATTATTCCAATAATAATAATCGATCGAGGACAGCTTTTAGAATAGTCATTGTATTCATTGTAGGGTTTTACTATCAAGTCACGTACTTGATGACCAACAAAACAAAACTCACTATTCATGGAAAGGAAAGCCTCATATTATTATATAAAACATAATGACAATTGTATAAGTACAAATTGACTCTAGGGCATATCCCCAACAGATTTAACTTAGGAATGACGGTAATAGGCCTTCTTTGGATAGTTTGAGCTTTTCAAACCTACCTATTGTTATATTATCCCTAGTGCCTATTTTGAGTCTAAATTGTTGATTTCTTTCTTTCAAACCCATCACAATACTTTGTCCATTGCTTGTTTTTGAGAGTTGAATAATTTTTCAAATTTTTATGCTCTTGATGGATGAAAGTATATGTAAGAGAATATTGAGGAAGAATACTTGAAAAAGATCATGACTTGTTACTTTCAATCATGTATCAATAGTGAATTGAGCTAGAAAGAGAAGAAAAAGAAAAGAGAGATTGAAAAAAAAAGAAAAAAAGAAACAGCTGCTAGAAAAGATGGAAAGAAAGAAATTAAGAAAGAAAAGGAAAGCAGCAGTAAGAGTGAAAAGAAAAGAAAAATTTTTGAAAGGAAAACAGAAAAGAAAGATCACAAGGAATGGTGATTGAGCTGCAAACAGTTCATATAAAGTACTTGACATCATTACTGGAAATTTGAGTGATCTTGTGAAAGAAATAGAGAAGAGTTGATGAAAGAAAAAGAAAAAAAAAAGAAAAAATGCAGGATTTGCTTGAATGGAGTTGTAATTACTGAATAAGGTTATGGTTTGAGTGATTTCTGGAATAGGAGAGCAAGAAGAGTTGGAAATTATTGATTCATTTATTTATCCTTTTCTTGCGAACTCCCAACTTCTTTGGTATTTGATTTTCCTATATCCTTCGTTTGTTAAGCTACATTACAAGCCTTTAGCCTTACATTACAAGCTTGAAAGTCCTACTTGACCTAAGTAGAATCATGATATGTCTCGGATTAGTGGAGAGAGTGTATGAAAGGTAAGCCTATGGAATGCATATTCTTTTTGAAATAAATTCTTTCCAATGGTTTGAGAATATTGTGAAGTATTATGATGGTTCTACTAAGTCATTATTCACCTACACAAGTCTTGCATTTATTGTGAAAGATGTAGTAGCATGTGTTTTATGTTTTTGAATAAAGAAAGCGTTGAAAATGTTGTTTTGAAATTGATTGAGTAATTGATGAAACCTTGTGTTTTCTTACTTGTTCATGATACTTTGCTTGAGGACAAGTAAAGAGTTAAGTGTGAGGGAATTAATAAGGGCTAAATTAGTCATATTTTTTTTAGTTATTTGAGGCTTTTTTTTTTATACATTTTGTTCAATAACTAGCCGTATTTTTTCATATTTGGGATTTTACCCTTGGAAAGGTATTTTGGTCATTATTTCAGATTTTTTAGGTAAAACGAAGCAAAAACGTTGCGAAATAGATTAGAGGTGGCGCCGACTAGGACAGAGGAACCAGCGCCGGCCATGCACTGGTTGCACGAACTTCGAAGCGATGAAAAATTGGTGAAACAGGAGGGAACATAGTGGAACTGGCACCGGCTCCAGTAGCTAAGGCGGCGCCGGCTGCATTCTAAAATACCTTGTGTTGAATTCAAGGAAAAATCGGCGAACAATTGGAGAACTAGAACACAACTGCCGCCGACTCCAAGAGCCAAGACGGCGCCGGCTATACCCTGAAGTTAAGGCGGTGTTTGATTTTCCTATGCAATTTTTGGTAATCTGTGGAGTTTTAGTATCTTCTAACTTCTACTCGGCTAAGAACATTACACCAACGAGTTTAAGTACTTCCCAAGCCTATAAATAGATGGAAAACATAAGGGAAATGGGAGAATTCATTGATCATCATAGAAAATCATTCAAACCAAATGAGGAATTCTTCAATTCAAGAAGGGTTATACAAGAAGGTCTTCAAAGGAAGAAGAAGGAGGCTTGTCTATGAGTGCTTTCTTTTACTTTGTTTTCTTTTTCTTGAACAATGATATGTTAATTGTTTTATTATAATTTGACATTGTCTTAGATATTCATGATTTTTAGAGTTATTTGATCTTTTGATTAATTGATTATTATTCTTGGTATTTAATTACTTGGACTAATCACGAGATTGATTAGTTGTTTCTTTCCATTAACTTGTTTGAGAAAGGGGTTGATGGTGGTCTCAATTTGTTAATTTCATATTTGTTGTCTCTTAACTTGCTTGGGAAAGGGGTTAATTACAAAGAATTGGTAATTAAATGTTAATTGATGTATGCTAGAGTATGGATTCATTGGTTAATTTCATGTTTTAAGTTTGCCGGAGTATAGAAATTTAATAAAAGATTGTGTTTAATGCATCTTTTGGGTGAATTAGTTGAGACAGAATATGTGATGCTAATTTGTCTAAAAGGTAGTGATTTCATGGATTGGGAAAGAAGTGAGTCTACTTTAATCATTCATGATGCCAAGAGAATAATTGGTTGTGATAAAGATTTGATACTTTAAGATCATGTTTGTCTAAACAATGGCTTGAGTTACATAATTATCCATCCTTGACATGTATATATTTTATTTTATTTTATTTATTTTTCTTTTTTTATTTTCGTTTTCACTTTATCTAGTCGGTTAAACAATGAAAGAAAAATAATTAATGTATACTTATTCCTTGAGGATCGATACTCGTTTGAACCCTATGATATGTTAATGATGAGTACGTTGCTTATATGTGTAATTTGGGTTAACGTTTTAATGTAAACTTGATTGGGAATGTGCTTAGTTTTTTTATGATTTTTATATCCAAATAAATACACATCAGTACTGATTTAGAAGGCACCAAATTTAGAATATATGTTGTTGTTTCTAGAGCATATCCCCAAAAAGAAATAGGAAGAGTTGCATGACTCATCATACTGTTGACCATTTCCATTAAAGTTCTATTTCTTCTCTCAACTAGCCCCTTCTGCTAGAGAATCTAGGTGTAGTTGGCTGAGATACTATTCTTTGTTGTGTCAAGTAGTTCTTGAATTCACCAAGAAGGTACTCTCCACCATAATCCAATCTTAGCTTCTTAATTAGTTTACATGTTTACCGCACCACTTCAGCATTAAACTCTTTGAATTTATCTATGAAATCATACTTGTGCCTCAATAATTAAACTAACCAAAGAACAATATTTCATCACTAAGTTTTTATCCTTTCTCAAAGAATTAAGTTTCACAACATTTTCAAAGGCATAAACAAAATTAACTCACTTATCCAAGCTTAGTCTGTGTCATGCCCAATATCTAACTGTACATAAAAATAAATTTCCTACAAGTCCTAAGTAGAATTCCAGGCAAAAGATAAATAATAACCCCACCAAACTAACACATATCAACACACATACCAACAAGCCTTTAAAACTAACCCAACAATGTGAAATAAATAAAAAAAAATTGCCTAAATGCAAAAACAAGAAATTCTACCCAAAAATAAGAAAATTCCAAAATAAATAATACAAAATTATAAAGAAAATATTATTCAACCTCTCCCCCGCATTTAAATTGGACAATGTCCTCGTTGGCCACAAATCAAACACTATACACATTTTTCCATAGGACTAAAAGAAATAAGGGAGATGAAGATAATTAAATACTCCCCTAGCATCTTGAAACTCAATGTATCACAAGAGGGAAAGGAAATGAATTATTGTCCAAAAGAAGAGAATCTTCCATCTTGCAAAAATAAAGAAAAATACAATAGTACACCATGACTAAAGAGATAATAATAAAAAGGATATAAACAAAATAATGGACAAAGAAAATAATTCAAAAGTGAATATAAATAAAAGAGATACAAGGAGTTGGTACAAAAATGCATTAGTCTCAATACTAATAACAAATAAACCATCATATACTCATATATACACAATTATTATGAACAAGCCCCAAAATCATCTAATATACATAATATCAAAATATACATTAATATCATGAATTACATTAATACCGATACAACAAAGCCAAAAAAACAATTGAACAACCTAATCATTTCACTAAAGCTACGCTAAGTCAATATAGATATGCCAATACCTTAACATCAATAATTATCCTATATATATACAACAAAACAATATACCATGCACTAGAACTAGTATACAACATACACATTATAAATTCAATGAAATTTAAGGAAAAGTGAAATGGTCGAGGATTTAGTGGTTTTATTGAAAATAATTTCAAAATATTTTCACAACTACAACTGCCAATTCATGAACACTACAAACTCTGCATAACATAATAATATCTCCTAAATAATCCAATAACTAATTTCACTACTACAAAAACTATTTTACAAAAGGTTCTCCAAAAACTTAACACAAATAGTCTCCAATCAACCAACAACATTCCACAACACAAAATGCCAATTATACAAACTAACAAATCATTAATTTATTCACCATAACTACAACCAAATTTTCAACCTCTAAAATCTGTAGTACAACAACAACAAAAACTACAACCAACAATACTTTCATTCTCAAAACAATACTTAAATTCTAAAAACTCCAACACTGTAACACCCCACTACCTAGGCCCGCCAAGGCCGGGGATGTCGCCCCGTCCAAAGGACAGGGGTCTTCATAACTAGGACACACAATCAAAATAGCAAAATAAAAATAATATTTTAACTTAAAATTTATTACAACCTGAGAATAAATCCAAGAATAAATCCAAGAATTCTAAAATCAAATCCATAATAAAAATTATCCACTCTCAACTCCCCAAAGCATTACACAAATTAAACATCAGAAAAATCTTCCAAGGTAGGCAATATCTAGCTACTCATTCCCACAGCATGATCGACCTGAAATCATGGTAAAAAGGGTGATGAGATAAAAATCTCAGTAAGTCCATGTGTGCTTTGAGTGTCCAGTGGAAACAGTTCGTGAATGCAAAGTATAAAACCTTTATAAGAGAAATACTGGCAAGTAATAAACATTAGTTAAAATCAAGAGTTGTGTTTTGGTTTTTCCAACCATATAGAATCAATAATATCAATCACTCAAAAGAAATGATCATGGGTTACCACACGTTGGGCCCCATAACCGGTTAGAATGCTGACACTTTGTGCAGACTGACAAAAGATAGGTGATCGGCCTATCGGGCAAGATACTCCTCCTTCTCTATACCCAAATAACAACCGGGTGTCCATTCCGGCAAAACACAGTCACTTGACTGAAAGAAATAACTGCTAGCTCAGACCGGCACGACTTACTGGACTGACATCCTATCCGGGAAGGATTTACCCCTCAGAGGTGGCCACCTACTGAGAGACTTACCCTAACCCTTCAAAGACTAGTCCCAGCAGTCCACCCTTATTGAGTACTCAACGTAACGTATCCCATTTGGAAAAAATGAACAAAACATAGTTCCACTTGAATATGGCAATTAAGGGTTTCCAAAGTCTTTGTCAAAATCAGTTTTTGAAAGAGTTTTGAGTGTGAATAAATTTGCTTATTGATTTTCAAATAATTGTTTGACTAAAATAAGGAAGAAGTCAATCCTCAATTGCCTTTGTGGAAATGAGTGTCCATGCACTCTACATTTAGCTTGCCATTATAAACATTTCTCATCAAATAGGTTTTAAGCAGGAGCTTACCTGATCTTTAGCTCGAAATAAAAAAAAAAAAGATCTTCAACCGCTGACCCAATCCCGCCTGTGGTAAATATAAACCACAATCAAACTCAAGCCAAAATCCACTTTCACAAATAAGACTAGCTCAACTCACTACTACCACGATCCTAGTGTCCCAAGCTTTAAGGCTAAATAATAAATAAAAAGGTTTATAAGCTAAGTCTTATTTGATATTTAAAATAATTAGTGTTTTGAGAAATAGGTACTAATAAGTTGAAGGTTTAAATTTTTACTAAGAATAATTTAGAGTTTATTTGGTGAAGAGTCCTAGGTGGTATTAGGTAAAATAATAATTTATTAATAATTAATTGTTTAAAAATAATTGCTAACTAAAATTAGTTGAAAATAAATTTTAATGGGTCTTGATTGAAAGCTAATAAATAAATTTTAACAGGTTTTGATTAGAAGATAATAATTGAAAGATAATAAATTTTAATGATATTTATGAACATAAGACTTACAAAATTAATATTCTTACTTATCATGATTATTTATATAAAAGGCTTTATTTGATATTATTATTATTATTATATATAATATCTATATATTTTATTTCTTGAAATAAAAGCTATCATTTACTTAACTAAAATATCCTTATATAATAATCCAAATCTACCTTTCTAGGGTTTTCAAATTTGCTAGCAAAAATTATAATATTAAATATTTTATTGAAGAGCTAAAAATAGCTTAAGGACCACTAGATCATGATCATAATTCCACTTGCTCACCACAATCATGAACATATACTCCACTTCCAATTCATCAAATCATCCAAAACATGAGTAAAACATAGATCTAAATTTACCAAGGCATGATCCAACCTTTTCTAGCATAAACATAATCATGGCTCTATCAAACATACATGAATATAAATCCTATTCACTAAAGGTGACATAATCTCTAACATGCTTGATCACAAACATCACTCACAACATGGAGACATGCATTAAACCCTAAAACATCATAATATCATCCAAGATAAATCATCACATGCATCAACTCCAATACCATCATATACACACATTCATTCATGCTTCAATCTCAACTCATCACAACAACACATGCTTAAACCACAATCATAGCCCATCTCCTTCCAATATCATCCTAGAGACATGAATCTAGAGTCTAAAAAGAGGGTTGAAGGGACTTACTTGATTGATAAGTACCTTGAAGGAGTTTCAAATGGATCTCAACTCCCAGATGACTAGATTCGTCCAAGGGAGATGAAGAAAGCATGGCCATTGTTGAAGAGATCATTCGGCCGAGAGAGAGAGAGAGAGAGAGAGAGAGAATAAGAAGAAAAAGAAGAAGAAGAAGAAAGTCCATTAGCATGATCATACACTTATATATTCATTAGGGATTGAAGATTAGTGGAGAAAAAGTTGATTGAACAAACTTACCTTGAAAGTGTTCTTGAGCCTTCACAAAAATACTGATTTTTGATCTAAAAGAGAGAGTTGAATTTTGAAGTTCGATGTTAAAAATGGCATGGATAAAATCACGACAGTGAGTAGATGAATTCTGAAATTTTTTTGAAGAAGTTTGAAGTGGTTTGGAGAGGTATTAGGTGAGAGAAGTGAGTAGGTATTCTTGGTGTTCTATGTGTGCTTGAAGGTTGAAGAGAATGGAGGGATTTTGGTTTGAAGCTGCCAAAATTCTGTGTGTGTGTAGTGGCTGAATTGTTTGTGTAGTTTAGGTAGATGATTTTTCTGGTTTGAAAGGAAAAGGAAAGGCTGGTTGTTGAAATTCTAAAATAATATTTTTGGGAATCAAATTTGGAAATAAAATATAGCAAGAATATCTTTAATCAATGGAGAGCTTTTTGGAGCTACTATGGCTGACTGATGTTTAGTGTTTCGGCTGGATGAAAGCTGGTTGAAGAAGGTTAATGGTGGCCGAAAAGAAGGAGTGTAATGGTGCAGGAAAGGTCTGGTTGTTTAAGGGACATTTTATGGAAGGTTACTAAATTAGGATTGCTAGAATTTTGGTCCCAATTAAGGCATGATTGCAGTATTGTGTTGAAGATATTTTAGGGTAGCCATGACTGATTTTTGTGCAGAAGGTTGGGGAAGACAATGGAGTTCTGTTCATGACTGTTCAAGGGAGGTTTGTGCAAAAAAAGGATGAAGTTTCAGCCAGGGCTAGAATAGGAAATAAAGCTGGAAAATTCCTGCACAGAATTGCGCCATTGTTGGAATTTTTCTGAGTAGCTTTTGCTGTCATTTTCCAGCCAGATTGCAGAGAGTTTGAAGGGGCATTCAGAGGTCTTTCAAGTCTGGTTTCCAACCTTCTTCATGGAGGAAAAACGTGGCTAAGGAGCTGGGAGAAAACTGGAAGGAAACGGCTTGGTTTAAGACCACCTAAGCTGCCATTTTACCCAGAAATTTTTCTGGTTTTGCACAGCATTTGTGCAGTCCGAAAATGGCCAGAAAATTTCAGATTTCAAGCTGATCAAAAGGGCCATTTTCTGGCAGCATTTGGGAGGGAATAATAGCTGAGAATTTCGACACTTTGCATGCACAAGAAGCTGAAAAAATTTCAGATCATTACATGAAGGAAAATGAACCTAGTTAGAATGAAGTTTTGAAAGTTCACTAGGAAAATTAATTCTCGTGGAACCTTTCCCATCTCTTCCACATTTTCGGTCCATAAGATGTCTTTCACTAAGACATTTTGAACCTTCAAGGGCACAGCACTTTACTGAAATTTCTGGAATGAAATTGGCTAGAACAAATTTGTCCAATTCAAAGAAAATTAAAGATCAAGAAGAAATGAATTCCCTTAGGAATTTTTGTAGGGTACAAGAATAGGATTGGGATACTCCTATCATGTCTCCACTAAGACAACACTTCTACTCTATTCTAAAGCATCTAAGGCCGAAAATACAACCTTCCCAAGTAAAAATAAAATTTAATCATGCTAAAGCTCCAATGATGGAATTTGAACCCAAGACATCAAGAATTAATTCCAAAGCTCTAACCACTATACCACAACAACTCTTGTTTTTATTTTCTCTCTAAAATATTTTTCCTATTTAATCTTCAGGCTATCTCCCTATTTCCACCTCAGGCAAAAATTACCATTTTGCCCTTCTTACTCAATAAACATAATCAAGTCCTCGAGACTATCAAACACAAATCCAAAGCATATAAAATCATATAAAAATATATTTAAACATGCAATAAAATATGATATGCATCCCAACTCCCTTACTCTAAGGTTGGTTCTGACTGGAGTTTCACAAACACAATTACAAAAACGATGGAACAATCCCATTATACAATAATCAACTAAAATAATTATCATACACCAAC
This sequence comes from Voacanga thouarsii, assembly GCA_026120185.1. Taxonomy (NCBI): domain Eukaryota; kingdom Viridiplantae; phylum Streptophyta; class Magnoliopsida; order Gentianales; family Apocynaceae; genus Voacanga; species Voacanga thouarsii. Next base: position 2,733,107 of record JANUWF010002074.1, read on the forward strand.
ATCCTTTCAATTGGTAGCCATTTACACAACATTTTTATCCTAAAAATACCAACATAACAATGAAGACAAAATTCCCCAACAACAACAATAATAGTCCATAGGAACAAAATTTGAATCCAATGAATCCACTATATATAGACAAAATTCCCCCACAAAAACAATAATAGTCCACAAGAACAAAAGTTGAATCATATGAATCCACTATATATATACAATTTTCTATATAGCAATATACAACATTATCAAAAATAATAATAGTACAACAAAAATAATTATACAATAGAACCACATACAATTTATTTATCTCAAAGATAAAAAAATTAAAAAATTCAAACAACATACAAACAAGCTATAAATAGGAAAAGAAGGTTATATACAAATAATTGTTAGTACTATACACAAATAGAGAAATAAATACTTACATAGAATTTACCAATATATATATATATATATATATATATATATATATATATATATATAGCTAAATCAACAGGAGTCAAGTTTTTCATATGATATTGCCAACATCCTCAGCAACGGCGCCAAAAAGTTAATGCGTATATTTTACGTGCATTAGAAATAGTATAAATAATCCACAAAAATCAAGTTTTAAATTAAAATGTTAAAAACTAAAACCACACATATAGGCAAGTATACCCATTGCATAGTGCAGGGAATAGCAAGTATTGAATCCAAGGAACTTAGAAATTATCACTACTTTGTTCTAATCTCATTATCTAGCCAAAATGAATATGTGAATTACAAATAATTACATAACACTAGGAAGCTTATCATGTTTCCACTCAAGGAAGAGTCACAAGTTCATCAAAAAATTAAAAAAAAAAAAAGAAAGGCCATGTAACAAAGAGAATTCTCCCATTAATGCCTCAAGGATAAGAACCCTTTAGATCCACAAATTTTAACTCTAGGCACCAATGTGAGTCACAAATCAATCTCACTCTTTCTTGAGTTATGAGATCCCTAATCTGTAAGTTGATTAACCTGTATCTCTATCTAATCAACCAAACCCAAGATGGCATTATACACCACTCACAGTCCCAAACCATTCGGAAGCCACAAAATCCCTATTTCTAGGGAATCTCATGAACCCATTGGTTATTAGTCCTAATTTCCAATCTCCCTCTTGGGTTAATTGAAAATGATAAATGTTAAATTAGTCAAGTGAGTGTCTAAATATCATAGATTTAAGAAAAATACATTATCCCAAGGTATAAAATATGATACAACCTTTTTATTAAATTAAAAATTAATTCTTAGAAAAAAATCACAAGTAAGATAATAAAGAAAATTGTTAGAAATACTCATAGACAAGTCATGTATTCCTCCTCCTTAAAAGCTCCTTGCAATCCTCCTTTCTTCTTCCTTGAATCATTTGCTCCTTCTCTTCATCTTTGTGTGAAATAAGCCTCCTAGGGTTCTTAAAAGAAACCCCCAGTCCAAGCACAAGTGTTTTGAAGTGTATAAGGAGTCTTTATAGCCAAAATGCCTGTGGATCTTCAAAAATGCACTAAATTTGCATTTCTGTTGCAAGTGGGCAGCCCAAGGGAGTTGAACTTCCCTAAGCCACCAGGTCTTCTAGAGACCAAATAGCCCAGGGAAGTTAAACTTCTGTGGGCTTCCATTATTCTATATATGGAGTAGTACCAAGCCAGGTACTATTATTCTTCTTAAATGTTTTGCTCATAGGCAGCCTAGGGAAGTTCCTATTCCCTAGGCTGTTAGCTTCCTACTTGTCTTCTTCATTTTTCTTCCATTTTTGCTCCATTTTTCTTCTTTTTCATCTTTATCATCTCTAAATAGTATTTTCTTTACTTCCTACAGAAAGAAGATGAAAAGGGTATGGTGAGTGGTGATTTAAACAAGGAGAGGGAGAGAAAGAAACTGGAAGAAAAGAAAGAAAATGAGAGGAAGAAAGGAAATCGGAAGGGAAAAAAGAGAGAAAATATGGAGTTGGCCACTTGAAAGCTTGATTTCTGCTCTTAAATAGGTAAAGATCCTTTTCTTGAAGCTAGAGTTGATTTGATTTTCATGGAAATTATTTATGTAGAGAATATTATGTTTAAACATGTGAAATTATGGATGAAAGAATGGAACGCTGATTGTTGTTGTTGTGAAGTTGCAATTATTTAAAAGGAAATAATGATGATATTTAATAGCTTGCATGCTTTACTTTGAAGTGTTTGTATGCTGGAAATTTGTTTAAGATTTACTAAGGAGGAAGTTCATGGAAGGTATGAAATAGAAAAGCTATAGTGGTATATAAAGGATAACATATGGAATACTAAGAATTTGTATGTGATTTTTAAGTAAAGATGGTTGGAAATGGAATATGATTAACATTAACCATCTCTTGGGATATTAGGAAGGTTTGAAACAAGTTATATGGACTTTTGATGGCTAAGAAATTAATAGGAACAAAAATACCTCAAGCTGCCATAAGAAATTCTGGTTTGGCAACCTTAACATGTAAGCTGTGTTTGGACGGATGGAAAGTTTTGGAAATGAAAGCAAGATAAAACATCATTATTGGAATGTTAAACAAGGTTTTAGAAGGCTTGTATATAGTAGGTTGTGCTGAAGAAAAGATAGGAAATACTTGAGGGAAGTTAAGTATAGAAAATGATTGTTTTGCTTGGTTGGAGATACAGAAATTTACTGTTAGAACTGAACGAAATAAGGAAGGATAATGGTATGTTATGAACTAAAAATTGTATAGGGATGTCCTAAGAGTATTTAGAAACTAGTTTGACCTCATTTAGACTTGTGTAGCAAAAGTTATGAACAAAATACCAAAAAGTGACAAAGGTGTGAAATAATGAAAGGAAAAGTAGAATATTTGGTACCTTGATTCTTTAGTATTGTGCAAGCCTAATTTAAGAATAATGAGTAATGCTATATGAGAATATCTCATTATTGTTGGTGGTCCAAGTCAAGAGAATTATTAAAGCTTGTTATAGTGTGAGTATTGGCTTAAATAAATTAAGGTGAGTCCCTTAGTTTTTAAATCTTGTTTTAGCCAAGTGTTTTTTCTGAAATAATCAAGCACGAACTTTTATGGATAAATAATCTTTATTATAGAAATATTCTGCTATAAATGAGCATATGTCAATTATGACCTTATTCATTAAATAATATGTATTTATGAAATTTTTTACTGGTATTAATGTTATGTTTTGATAAAGAAAAGCTTTATCATGCTAAATTTGCTATAGCCACTGGCAAAGTGATTTGTGCACAAATTGAAAAGCTCATTTGTTTTTATATTCAATAAATCTTAGAAATAGTTATAAGAAATATGATAGACATTTGAAAGATGATACTCCGAAAATAATGTTCTTATGCTCGGGTATAAGCTTGTATTTTGGAAAGAAAATATTTTGGGAAAATGGCTTGGTGTTGAAAGGTATTGAGCTATGTTGAGACATTGCGATAATCAAGCGTTGAGTACTCAGCAGGAGTTTTGACTACTATACTAGCCTACATTAAAGATAGATGGCCCCAAGCAACCTAACTAGTTCTAGGGTTTATCTTACTCCGAATGGGGTGACATCCCACAAAAACAAGTGATAGGAATCCATCCAAACAATATGCCAAAGCTAAAAAGGGGGAATAGACATTCAAATCACATTTTATGGAGCCTTGGAGAAATTCAAATTATGGAGGTTTTCAATGGAGGTATCAAGCTAACCAAGCACCCAAGCCAAGGATGAAGAGGGTTGTTAAGAAATGGAAGATCAAGAGAAGCCCAAGTAGATCAAGACTTAAGCAACAATTAGTGTACAAGGCCAAGAAAGCACAAGAGAAGGTGGAACACAAGAAAAGGCTAGTTGTGGAGCTACAAGCACTGGCTCAACAAGTACACCAGTGCTAGTCAAACTAGTATGGAATTATTATTGGAACAGATCAGGTCCAGCACCGGCTTAGCATGCCAAACTGATGTCGGTTTAACTGTAGAACCGAGCAACTTCTGTACAACACACAACCGATTCCGGTTTACTCATATGAATAGGCACCGGTTCAAGTCAGGTAGACTTACCTAGTTTTGAAGTGTTTTAATTTTTGCTTTTTTTGTAATATTTTCAATTCCCACAATTTTTAATTTGCAATAGGGATATTTTAGACTTTTAAAAATAGTACAAGGGATGATATTACATCTCACATTAGCTAGGGTTGAATAGCTATATATATGCCATTATAACATTTTAAATGTAAGTTGAATTATATTTGAGAATTGAAAGACACTCATTAAAAGAGTTATTCATTGTTCTTCTACTAGGGCTAAGAACAATCTTAGTTCAATCCTTACGTATGATTTGAATCTCTAAATCTGTAAGGATATATCAAATTAACTTACCAAAATAGTATCTTAGGATCTTGTTCTCCTAAGGTTCTAAAGTAGGAGTTGATCTTGATTGCCCAAATTCCTTTCTTCCATGTTATCTTGAATCCTTAGATGATTCAAGGGTTTTAAGGAGTGGTTTGGTAGACTTCTAGTGTTCTAGGATCTCTATTTGACCTAGGGTGTTAGAGATTTGAGTTAGGTGTTATTTTCTTTGCTAAAAATTCTGGTTTGAGTACTAAAATGGGGTCTTGAGTTTTCCACAAAATTATCCACGAAATTCACAGAAAAATCAGCCCTAATGTCATATCAACAAGGCCTACTATGACTAGAATATGTGGAGTGTTAGAGCTTGAATAATCCCTTGCCTGCTCATAATGAACCATAAAATGATATTTCAATACACTTTATATTAGGATTACCTAGAACTAAAAGGAAAATGATTCTATCTTTGTTGTTGTTGATCGTTTTTCTAACATGGCTTATTTTATTGTATATAATAAGACTAATGATACCTTTTTTATTGCAAATTTGTTTTTCAAGAAAGTAGTAAGATTGCATAGGATACCTTGTGATACCCCATCTAAAGTATACCTAGAAGTAGGGTATGTGTGACCTAAATGGCATGAGCATGCTTGTATGTGGACACATTTGGCATGGTATAGACGAATTATGTGAGCTTGTTACATAGAATAAATGTTGTGCATATGATAATGGATTTAAGTGTAGGATGGCGTTAACTAAAATAATTTAGGCAACTAGTTATTAGGCGATAAATAATTGATATTTATGTCCTTGTCATACTTGAGCAATTTCTTTTATTTTTATCCATTAGACACTCATTATATGGTTGTTTTATTTAATTGCTTATGTATTAAATTTTAAAAAGTAATTAAATATAAGATTAGCAAGCATTTCCTTTTTATTTTATGTTGCTTGGAAAGATTAGGATTTCTTAAATTAAAATTTTGGTTGGGCTAGGAGAATTATTTAGAGGGGACTACTAGGCTTCTAGAACCCTATTAGCGTCCATATTTGGAAGAAAAACAAGAAACCTAATTCATGTGTAATTGGGAAATTATCCTTAAATGAGTATTAATGTATTTTTTTTCCCCAATTCTATAATACTTAGGAAAAATTAGGGAATATTCCTTCTTATTCTCCCTCATGTGTGCTACCACCTAGGGCCTTAATTCCTTAGGATTTTTGTTAATTAATTAATTGGAGCTTTAATTAGATAAATCCTTTAGAAAATAGGTTTTTCCTTTAATTCTTTTCCTATTTTCTAAACTCATTAAAACTCCTTTATATAAAACCTAATTAATCATATTTTCTCTCCTAATTCCTACCTTAGCCACCACACACACACACACTCTCTCTCTCCCTCCCTTCCACACGAAAATCCCTTCATCCCCATTAGCCAAAGTTAATTATTTTGCTAATGGAGAAAATTCTGCACAACATAGCAACATGGGAGTAACATTCTAAAGTTGAATCTTTGGCGTTCTTGGTGGCAACGGGAGTTAGAAGCCATCTACCCCTTTCTTCTAAGATTGCTTGAGTTAGGCAAAGCAAGAGGTGAAGATAAATTATTTCTTTTTTTGAATTTTCTTAACTGCTATCGATAAAAGGGGAAAATTTATGGTTTTGGTTTAAAAAAAAAAATGATCTTATGTGTTCTTTGCATGGAATCTGATCATTATCATTAGATTATGCTTAAGTATTAAAAAGAAATCAAATTTTAAGAGTTTTGATGGAAAGAATACATTTTTGTGCATTATTGATGAAATCTGGAAAATTGTTGATGCTCTAAAATTAAAGCAAAATGAAATAGCAAAGAAGTTATTATTGTAAAGGCTTTTGAACTTGTTTACTATGCATGTTTAGGGTGGGATTTATACTAGAGTTCATGCAAGAAAACCTTTATATTGATCTCAGTAATTTTTTTTTTTTTAAGCATGAGAAAACAGAGTGTTCTGTTTTTACAGGTCAGTGAAGTTGCGTGGGTAATTTTGTGTAGAGAACTGCTGAATCTGGGAAAGGTTGAAACATAAAAGTTGTATCCCTATGTGTGTAGAAGTTCCTTGTAAAATTTCGTAATTTTCTGATGAGGAGTCAATGAATTACGAATTTTTCTTTAAGTCTGGACAGAAAAGTACAGTAGCAAAAATAAATAATTGGGGCTTAATTTGCATGCAATACCACCTAAACTCTGTTGTATATGTATTAAGGTGTATCTCTATAAAATTTGAGGTCAATTCGAGGAGTATTCATAAGTAATATGTCTTTGGAAAAACTGAAATACCTTGCTAAAAATTTTGTTTAACCTAAGAAAAGTTGAGGAAAATTTCTATTATTAACTCATATGTGTTTCTTTTGTGTAACAATGGTGTAAGAAGGCATTAGGATGTAATAAAGGATTTAATGTAGGAAATCCTAATAGTGCCACTATTTTATTAACACGCATTAATATTATTTTTTTTAATGGAAATGTAAAGTATATTAATCATCAAAAGGAAGTATGTACAAGAGTTCGACTAGTTAGCAACCCAACTAGGAGTGTGACTAGGTCAGCTTACATAAGTTTCAAAAAGGTTCAAAATATGAGGGTACAGGGTGAAAACAACTTTGTACACGTGTTTTGATCCTAACAACTACATCCCTCGGTTGGCAGTGATGGTTGTCGAACAACAACCGATTTTGAGCAGTCCAAATATGATATAGTGTGGGACAGAGAGCTGTAGATTTGGCCTTGGCTACCCAGCTTGTCCCTCGGCTGTGATGCTTGAACCACCTAAGGCATGTGGTTAGCGAAAACATAGCCCGTGGCAATCGTAACCAGCCTTGAATGTCAGCCCATATAGACTTTAGAGAACCTGCACTCGAAAAACAAATGTCTTGCAAATTCAGGATCCTGCTTGCAAAGTGGGCATAGCAAGTCATCGACTGTGAACGGAAGTGTATCCTTGGTTTTGAGTTTGCCCTTAATGCACAGCCACATAGTGAATGAGTGCTTAGGGGTAAGACTCTACTTCCATACCATCGCGACCCATAGGACCTTCGGCTGATGCTCTCGGAAAAAATCATATGCTTGACGAGTGCTTAGCTTGGCTAGTGTTGTCCACGACTGCATAGTTACGATGGCTCGATCATGGTTACCTTCCTTAGTTATAAGTGCATCTCTGATGATAAGGATCTGTCTAAATAGCAGAGATTGTTCTCAATTTGGTGTGATGTCCCAGACGGTCCACCCCTTCATATAGTAGTGGGAGACCCATTGAACCCACAAAGATTGTTTCTCCAAATGAATGTTCCATAGTACCTGGGCTAGGAAAGCAAAATTCCAGACATAGTGATCCTTAAGATCCAGTCCTTCTTCTTATTTGGGCAGGCATAAATTGGTCCAAGCAACCAATGAGTTTTTCGAGTCCCATAGGAAGTCCTTTGCTAATCAATTTAACTGATCAAGTACCCCAATGGGCACAGGCAGAATGGATAGCCAGAAACAATAGATACCTTGGAGGACAGCCCGAATAAGTTGTAGTCTTCCTGCATAGGAAAGTGACCGGGTGGTCCATCTGCCTATATGGGAGCCAATTTTGTCCAGCAATGGCTTGTAATTATTGAGCCTAACCTTGCCAAGCATAACAGGGACGTCGAGGTATCGAAATGGGAATGAGCCCAACGGTATACCACACATATTAGCAAAGTGATCCCTGTCTTCATCCGGTAGTCCAGCCAAGTATAAGTGGGATTTTTTCTTGTTGATCTGTAGGACAGAGCAGACTCGGAATTCATCCAAGCAGTTGAGCAGGATGTTGATAGACATTGGTTTAGCTCTAGAGAATAACATGAGGTTGTCTGCAGATGCCCAGTGCGTAATGCACAGCCTATCACATTTGGGGTGATAATTGAAGCCCGTCCCTAATGTAGCCAACTTAATGACCTGTGAGAGATATTCCATACAAAGCACAAAGATAAAGGGAGATATGGGGCCCCCTTTCTTGGGGATATGCCCTAGAGTCAATTTGTACTTATACAATTGTCATTATGTTTTATATAATAATATGAGGCTTTCCTTTCCATGAATAGTGAGTTTTGTTTTGTTGGTCATCAAGTACGTGACTTGATAGTAAAACCCTACAATGAATACAATGACTATTCTAAAACTATCCCTGATCGATTATTATTATTGGAATAATAATAAATTAAGATTAGTATGTTTGTGACTTGATGGCTATGTTTTACTGGCCATGGATATTTGTGATATCAAGTCAAGACATAGATAAATGTTAGAGAACATTGTATTGGACATGACCCACTGTGAGAGTACTTCATGGAATATGTCATAAGTACTTTCTAGCCATAATAATATTGAAAGTCCTTCGACCTAAATTCATCATAGTTTCTTACTTGATAAATTCTATATTTTGACATTGTCTAAAGTTGTCTTTAACCAGATAATAAATTAGACTACTGTTGGATATAGAATAAATCGGGGAGAGGAATATGATTGATTGTGAAGGAATTTGTCCCTCTCGATTATGGGAGAGATATCCATGGGCCCCTTGATAAGTTAGACTGTTAAAAATGCATGGCCGTGCTCAAATATATCAATCTAAGATATTGATATCATTTGTTTGAACGATCTACTATGAAATCAAGAAATAATTGATTAAGCTTAATAAGGATGACATGCTCCGTGCCTTATGCTTAATCTGGATATCGTGTGACAAAAGGACTAAATATAAAATTATGGTTTGGTTCAAAGAGATCACCGATCTTCATTTAACCTGGATAGTTATAATGTTTTGCTAGAAACCGCTTATAACTTGTGGGTCATTTAAATATGATTTAGGCACACTGCCAGTGTTAAATGAACCTATAGGGTCACACAATAAGCGAAGTTGTTAGGTTATTTTTCTGGTGACCAGGTTCGATGAATCTGGATGATATTCAGATTATAAGAATCTGACTCGGTAAAATAATTAGTTAAATTACCGAGATAATGACAGAATCTTATCATATTAGTTTTAATTTAATTTGAATTTAAATTAGAATATGATAAGATATTATTAGGGTTGGACTCTAAGAGGTTCGAGGGTTTTTAAGAAAACCCTAGCCGTCTTTTCAATAGTCCAATTTTTCCGGTTGAGAACATTCGTGCCATTCTCTACCAGAGAGAAAAAAAGAAAAAAACCTCTCAAACCCTAGGCGCTAGCACTCCCCGGGTATCGAGTGAGTTCGCGGTGTGTATCCGATAGAGGACGTTCGCATACTGCAGCGTCTGGTGATTGTTCGGGTTGAACGTACAACAGCGCAACCAGAATCGAAGGATTTCGATTACAGCAACCAGAGGTAATTCTTAAAGCTTAGATCTTCTTAATCGTTTACTTGGGTCCTCGGGAGGGATTCGTAGATGTTTTCCGCGTTTAGGAGTCCACGAATCCCAACACCCTTGACGCAGTCCCTTCTGTCCCCGAAAGAAGCCATGGATCCTTCCGTTAATGACAATGGAATAAGTTGGTGTGGTAATACATTAGGCCAACCATTGGATAAATTGTTCTGGCAGTCCCAGTTCCGCCAGTAGCTCCATAATGAAAGACCAGTCTATGAAGTCGTAAGCCTTTCGAATATCCACTTTGATCGTGCACTCGGGGATGCCCGTTTCCTGCTATATGTCTGCAATAGCTCCTGCACTAAGAATACATTGTCAGCCATGAGTCTGTCCTCAATGAATGCTGGTTGAGCAGTGTCCACTAAATCAGGTAAAATACCACGTAGTCGATCAGCTAGAATTTTCGAAATGATTTTGTAAACAATGTTGCAACACGATATCAGTCTAAAATCCCCAACAGTTTCAATTGTGCTAGATTTCAGAATTAAGGAGATGAGTGAATGATTGAGTTGGCATAATAGTTTGCTCGATCGGAAGAACTCATTACAGGTAGCCAAGATGTCATTGCCTACTGTTGGCCATGATTTCTTAAAGAAAAGTGCAGAGTAACCATCCGGGATTGGGGCCTTGCAATCCCCAATATCCCATAAAGCCCATTTAATTTCCTCATTGGTTACATCACGGATCAAGTCCTTTGCCTTCAATGGCAATAGTAACAGTCCCGCTTGAACTACCTCCGGGTTAAGCCTAGTGCACAGTGTTGGCTATCGCAACAAGTTTTGGTAGTATTCAACAAATTCCTAGACAATCTCTGCTGGGAAAGTTGTTTTTTATCCATCCGCACGGGTAATTGAGGCAATGAAATTCTTCTTTTTGTTGCGGTTGACAACATAGAAGTACTTAGTGCACCGATCTGTATTAACCACGTAATTGGTTTTTACAAGCTGCTAGTAGAACTTCAGCTCAGCTTCTATTAGTCACCAGGCCTCTCGACGTACCCCCTTTAGCTGGTCAAATAGAGCCTCATTTGTGGGGTTCAATTGGTGTTACTGCTGAGCATGTTCCACGGCTTTGTTGGCTCTCTCAACCTGCTACGAGATATGTGAGAATTCTTTTGTATTCAATGACCAAAGATGCACCTTAAGTTGCTTAAGTCGTCAGCATAAGATAAACTGCTTGTATCCTTGTGCAGGAATGGCCCATTTATCACGGATCAAGTCTTGGAACTGGATATGATCTGTCCACATATTAAGAAATCGAAAAGGTCTAGATGCTTTCAGTTCTGGCTACTGTAGGCTCTAGAGGCAGGGGCAGTGATCAGACAGAGTCGAGATAGGGAAGAACTCGGCTCCAACCTGGAGCAGAGAGGAGAACCATTGCACGTTGCCCATTATGCGACCAAGCTTGGACCAAACATGTGAGTTAGTCCAAATGTAGCGAGGCCCATTTTATGGGAGGTCAGCCAAATTTGTATCCCGGCATAAATCTGCAAAGTCTTTTAATTCATAATTTGTTAAGGGAGCCCCATTGAGCTTCTCATCAGGGGATAGGTACGTGTTGAAGTCCCCCATAAGTATCCATGGGCCTTGCACATGTGCAGCCAAAGCACCCAGCTCTACCCAGAAGGGACGACGAACCACAATTGTATTATAGGCGTAAACAAAAGAGAAGTGCAAAGTAATGTGAGAAACCTTACTGATGAGCACGCAGGAAATAGCTTGTTCCGAGGACAAGAAGACTTGGAGGTCAACTCAGTTAGCATTCCAGAGGATGAGAATCCGTCCATTGGCATCTAAGTCAAAACTATGCACATATGACCAATTGGTAAACTGGGCATATAGTGCAGGCAATAGGCTCACAGCATTCAATTTTGTTTCCAAAACTGCAAACACATCTACATTGTGTTGTCTGATAAATCCCTTCACTCCATGTTGCTTGAGGGTCCGGTGGAGCCCTCGAATATTCCAACAACTGACAATCATTGGGGAGGTAGGAGTGCCTTGGGGGCACCACCCAGATTACGATTTGATTAAGTATATTTGTCCCAAGCCATGTGAATAAATTTGGTCACCTGCAGTGTGGCTTGTCTAGCTTTAATTGCTGCATTAGGAATTCTTACTCAAATCTCCGATGGAAAGAGAGATGGATGATTCTGTCGGTGTGGCGGAGCCCTTGAGTTTGAGCAGGTGCAATTCCAGTATCTGCCCCGTGAACCCCGTGATCGACCTCTGCTCTGTCTTGGGTTCTGCCTCCCCTATTGGGAGCCATGTCGGTTTGCTTGCTAGGTTATTGCTACCTCAAACTAAATGTCTTTCGTGCTTATTGGCTTAGTTGCAGGCTATTTGTTGGTAATAGCCTCTCCTACATGTGCAAATTGCCTCGGAGTCTTTTGTTGTAGCTTCGGGTGTTCGGCCATTGGTGCTTTGCCCTTGTCCAGTCAGGGGTTCCTTGATCATGCCTGAGCAGAGGAAGCACGCTTTGACCTGGCAGCTAGAGAACGGCCCGTCTGTCCTAACTTATTCAAGAAGATAGCCTTCCTGTTTGGAACCTTGTCACCCAGAATTTCCGTTAAATGGGGTCGTTTTGGGGAGATTTTACGACAGTGGGGCGGCTAAACGGAGAATTCTGTATGTAGTGAGGTCGCATTATGGAAATGCGACCATATTCGCCCTTGCTCCATGCAAGCATTGATATAAAGCTGAGTGAGGTCGCATTATCTAAATGCGACCTCAGTTAGATCGCATTAGCATAATGCGACCTGTAGGTCGCATTACTTCACCCCCTGCCTCGACGTGATTTTCATTTCTGCGTCTTGTTCCTCGGCTTTCTTCCCTGCGTTCTTCCGCGACCTGCCATCTCCATTTGCGCCGGCAACCGGTGACCTTATTCCGGCAGTGGGCTTCCTCTTCAGCGACGGGCATTGCATTTTGTCCCATTTTGGTATATTTATTTGTTCTTTCTCCATTTGATTTCTGATGTTTTATTTCTCTATTTGATTCAGTAATCTGATTCTCTTACTTCAATGACATCCTTGCTCGGCGTGGTCACCTTAGAAAATGCCTTTAAAAATTCCCTTGCTCATACTATGCATGAGGATTATAAATGATGAATGCATATGCAAAACAGCTGTTTTCTGGATGCTTCTTTGTGGGGACATGATAGTTATTTTTTTCTAGTTTTACAAATTCTGTGAAGGGAGTTAGCGAAGTGGGGCTTTGAAGACAAATCTTTATGCTCTGTAATTTGATGTTTATACACTATTCTGATGTTAAATTTCTAACTCAACCTTGGTTTTGACTTTGGGAACTATGGTTATGTTGATAAGTCGACGCAGATTTATGCTTGTGATGTGGAACAATGTTTACTAATAGAAAGTATAAAGTCAGATACATGGTATGAGTTGTAATAACATGTTTCATTCGTAAGTAACTGAAAATTCTGATTAAGGGATTTCTTTTGAATAATTCTACTTGATCATCTGGTGGGGCAACATGCTTGCTCCATATGTCTTACCGTTTCAATTCCTGTCACTAGTATGTGAAGTTACAATCATTTGGAGTGAGTTTATAATAACACCATATTTATCTTAAGATGAATTTTGGGGTCAACCGATAAAGTTGGAGTGAGTTTCACCTTTGGTAAAGCAGTTTGCACTTATAAAAAATCTCTTAACTTGAGATTTCACTAGAACTATATGGGGCCCAAAGAAACCAATTTGTGCTGATATAACAAGAGGGAGTGGGTTTGTTTTGGTTTATGATGATATAACAATTTGTATTATGGACTTATTGTGTCTGATGCTGGAAGGACTGGGCATCCCGGGATTGGAAAATTGTAATTTCTATTCAGCAATATTATTCTGCTGTTTACCCAAAAAAATGAAAAAGTAAGAAGAGCTCTGGTATCCCATTGAATGCCTCACTCTCATTGTGAACTAATTTGGCTGTCATTCAAATGCCTGTTTTTTACATATGGTGCTTCTGAAGAAGATGATGAATTGCATCTCTTTCTGGTAGTTTGGATTAAATCATGAAAAAGTTGAATTCATCTTCTTGAATAAAAAGCTAGTCGAATTGCTAATATCTTGAGTGTTGCAAAATAGAATTCTCTAGTATATATCTAATGCTATAGTTTGCTAGTGATTTTGATAGAAATCAAATGCATACTCATTTAACTCTGTTTCTTGAAGTTTTGGGATAATTTGAGTAGTGTGGAAATGTTCGAATGTATGCCCATTGGGTAGCTTGTATATATGGTCAATGTATTACGTTAATTGTTTCAATTTACTCCAAATAGGTAGGATGGATCACATGCACATAGATATCCACCCCGGCCCTCTTGTAGGTGGTTTATTATCTCTCCAGCCTAGTCACCGTTCTTCATTGGTATGGTCTAGCGATCAGCGTGCCTGTGAGACTCCACTGGTATTTAGACGATACGATTCTGCATTTTGGGAGCACACTCCACTTTTAGGCAGAGTCATGGATTTAGTGGATATTGCTGGATTTGGGGGAGTTAGACGATCTGGGCATATACAGGTAGATCATGCCCTTATTACTGCATTAGTAGAGCGATGGCGGCAGGAGACTCATACATTCCATTTACCAGTAGGAGAGGCTGCTGTTACATTGGAGGATGTAGCACTTTTATGGGGCCTTAGAGTAAATGGGGATCCAGTCGTAGGAGCACCTTTTCACTATTCAAAATCCGATTGGATTGATCTTTGTGATAGATTACTAGGTATTAGACCACGAGCAGAGCACATTCGGGGGAATAGGATTAGGAAGGCTCCTATTGAGGAGCACTTGCAGATTCCTCTGGCAGATGACGCTACTGATGACGTCATACAGCAGCGTGCTCGTTGTCTTATATTCTTGTTGATTGGGGGGTTATTATTTTCTGATAAGTCTGGGAATTTATTGCACTTGAGATATCTGCCTATTATAGAGGATTTGGATGCCTGTGGCACCTTGAGTTGGGGTAGTGCAGTCTTAGCATACCTTTACAGATGTTTGTGCTAAGCTGCTATTGGGTCCGCCCAGGAGATTTGTGACCCAATGGTCTTACTTCAGGTAAGTTTGAATTTGGTCCATTCTTTATTTTAAATATTCTTGATAACATATGTATTATTCCTAATACCTTTTTGTAAAGGCGATGTAGCTATGGGCCTGGGAAAGTATTCGCGTTGTGTGACCGGAGCGGGGTAGACCCCGCAACGAGCTACCACCGCTTGCACCATACGGAGCTCGGTGGAATGTAGGTTTACACCTCTATCGCACGTCCACGCATGTTTTGGTGTCATATCGTTCCCAGCTTGATGCCCTATCCGACGATGATGTGAGAATACAACTCTTATGTATGCATACTTTATTTATAACTCCATGTATATGTACGCAAACCTTATATCTACTGTGTGTATTGTAGTTTATTTGGCAGCCATATTAGCCGGACTTGGTGAGCGTCCTCCCTCCCCCCCCACTATTTGGACGGAGCCCATATTTGGAGGTCACGCACAGCGCTTATTAGTTGGGAGGTCGTCGAGCTATACTTTCCGGACCGGGTCATGCATCAGTTTGGGATGCTGCAACCTATACCGGTAGACTGTGATACACGGATTGACCTCTATGATATTGATAGGCGGAGCAATCCTACACGAGATTATGCGATCTACCATGGGTCGTATATCCAAATGTGGGTGCATCGACTAGAGTACATATAGACCACTGAGTTAGGTATCTCGGTTGATGAAGCGTACATGCAGTGGTATAGGGATCACACTCGTCTTAGGGTCGGGAATCCCATTTCTCGCGATGCATCGCAGTCGGGATATCAACCTACCGGATCTAGTACAGTTGTATTGATAAGTTCTTATAATTTAATAAGTTATAACATGTTGAAATATATAACAAAATGTTGAATGTTTTTTTGTAGGCCGATATCATGTGACATGCTATGGTTGTGGCAGAGCGGCATATTCATGATGCCGACGTGGTTTCCCGGATGGGGTTTATAGAGATACGGGATATGTGTGCTCGGGGACTGACAGCGACCCATCAACCACATGATAGATACCCTGGCCCAATCAAGTTGGAGGAGCCGACTATTGCGGTGAGTTAGCCGACTGCGAGGCACCGAAAGCCTATTGACGGCCGTGCACATGCCGGGGTGAGGCGAGGAGGCAAGAGGCCCCGAGCGCGACCACATCCTCCACAGGACCATCAGCACCAGGATGGCGGTGCTGACCATTTTGACCAGGATGCCTGGGATGGTTTACCCCCCGAGATTGGTGCGGATAAGCTGATAGGGGATGATTCCATGGTGATTCCGATTCCGGACGACCAGGGTGCCGCTGCTGACGATCATGATCGTGTATGCATAGATTCATGGCCTACTGGTGGGCAAGAGGAGCCTGTCAGACGCATTGATGACCTGCCTGTTCGGCCATTCAGCGGGATTGTCTGTGCTAGATGCGAACGACGGATTCCAGACCCCCCCCAGCAGGATGATCCGCAGCCTGCTCATTCTCCCCAGCCGAATCCGCAGCCCGCTCATTCTCCCCGGCCGGATCCAGACCCCCCCCCCCCCAGCATGATGATCTAGGCCCTGCCGGGAGACCCAGAAGAAAGATTAGGCCTCGGAGGCCATGTGTACAGTCTCCACATTAGTGGTTCTTCACTTCTATAGATGTAGTGTAGATGGTTTTGTGATGTTTGTATTCTGTATATTTGGACAGTTTAGTGTTTGTACTGTGTGTCTGTGTACTATGTGTTTTGGAAATATCTGTTTTTAGTGTTTGGACGTTTGGATTTTGATTGGATGGTTTTGGCGTTTGGATTTTGATTGGATGGTTTTGGATTTTGGATTTTGATTTGGAGTTTGGTTGTTGGTTTTGATTGGGAGTTTGGTTGTTGGATTTGGATTGGGAATTTGGTTTTAGGAAATTTGTTTACGTTGTACAGGGAGTTTGGTTGTTGGTTTAGGTGCAACTTATAAAAAAAAAAGTCATCCACTATGGTCGCATTTGGAAAATGCGACCTTGTCGCTATATCTTCCCAAATCTGCGGCCATTTAACAGAAAGCTTGTGTCTCCATTACCGGCGCCTTCAATTTCTCAGTGGGCAATCTGCGTGAACGTTGAAAGAGTTGCTGCCATTTTACTAATTTGAGTAAAAAGGTAACTTCATCCATCCACATAAACTTATTTTCTTTGCATTTTTCCTCCAATGTGCTTCATCATTATTTTTTGTTTTTAAATTGCTGTGAAATTTCTTCCCTCCACATCATATTGCTTGCACTTACACTGTCATGTATCTTGTAATTTCAGATCGTGCGGATTTGGTAATCATGAATGTTTTGGAACCACCTATTATGCTATGCTTTTTTTGGGATTGTCAAATACAACGCGATTATCAAGGGTCAATATGGTTCGATGGAGCGATTAAAAAAACTTGCATTCTCCACATTTGTTATCGTACTCGGAACTAGTAGATAAGGTTCGTACATATCTTGGATTGGGAGGGCGAAATGTGACAATCAAGATTACGCTGAGACATCCATTTCTTTATGGATCTGATCAACAGTATGCTGCAAATGAGTTAAACGATGACGATGATATGGAGGTTTTGTGGATGCTTCCGCATGAATTTAATACTGGGACAGTTAATGTTGGGACCACAACTGGAGTCAATGCATGCAACCTGGTCAACCAAGAATATCTTTCGAGTTCGGCACGCCCTCCAGATCCTAGTACATATCAGGAGGAACGGGTACATCGTAACACCACCACTCCATCACATGGTCGAGTGTCTCGCCCACAAATGGTCACTACTGCAGCGAATGTTGATTCAACGGTGCATACATCTGATGGTGAGGGTTTCACAGGCTCCGAGGGGCCAATGAATTGGAGTGATAGATATGATAGCGAAGAAGATGACATTCCGGCCAACAATCCAAGCATTCCCTTCGAAGATGATGGGGGTGACGTGGCAGGACCTTCTAACATGGCTGGACCTTCCAACACCACATGGGAACATACAAGATTTCCAATATTTGAGGACACAGGGTCCGGTGCATGTGCTAATGAATCGCTTCAGAGACACTCTATTGATATCACAAGAAGTTGGTCCGACACTGATATCGATTTGCAACTAAACATGAGGTTTCAGAACAAGAAAGAGGCTATATATGCAGTGAGGAAGTGATCTATTCAAGCAAGACGGGAATTCAGGGTCTTCGAGAGTAAGAAGGACTGTTGGCATGCTAAGTGTAAGCATGCGAGTGCTGGCAATCCTTGCTCTTGGCATATTCGTATTATACATAAGAAGACCCATGGACAATGGCAGATAACAGTTTTGAACAAGGAACACACGTGTCATTACAGTTGTGAATAATGTGCATAGAAACATGGATCATCGGTTTATAGCACATAATGTGACACATTTGGTTTTAAATGACCCTCAATGCCATGTGAGCGATGTTATTGCTGAAGTTCAGAAAATATGGAGGACGGGTTGTTCTTATAAGAAAGCATGGGAAGCCCGGAAAGTAGCTATGGAACATGTATACGGTGATTGGCCCTCCACTTAGATTGCACTACCAAAATACATGCTTGCCTTGCAGGATTCTAATCCTGGGACCATTGTGAAATGGAGACATCATTGGACTAGTGTGGGTGATTTGAAAACTTTTGGTTTCCTTTTCTGGGCTTTCAAACCTTCAATTGTTGGCTTCAAATATTGTCGACCAGTGGTATCTATTGATGGAACTCATTTAAGGGGACTTTATCGAGGCAAATTATTGGTTGCGTCAACTTGGGATGCAAACAGTCACCTCTTCCCTCTTGCATTTGCCATCGTGGATGACGAGTCATTGGAGAGTTGGAGCTGGTTCTTAAAGCTACTATGTCAACATGTCATTATGGAAAGATATATATGTCTGATTTTAGATAGACATAAAGGTATAATTAATGTTGTACGACATATGACTGAATGGCAAGAACCTTTAGTTGTCCATCGATATTGCCTCGAGCACATTAAGGGAAATTTTCATGCCAAATTTAAGGACACAAATTTGACAAATTTGATGTATGCTGCGGGTTTGGAGCGTAAAAGGATAAAATGTCAAGCATACTTGGATGAAATTAGGATTCGAAAAGAAGATGCATTTAAATATTTGATGGACATAGGTTTAGAGAAATGGACTTTGTCGTATGATGAAGGGCATAGATATGGTTCAATGACTACTAGTTTGTCTGAATGCATGAATAGTGTGCTGAAGAAAGCGAGATCTCTCCTGCTGAAAGTTTTGGTCGAAACAACTTTTCATAAGTTAGTTAAGTATTTCAATGAACACAAATATGAGACATCTAATTTGAGACACCCATTGCCATCTGAAATGTGGAAGTTGTATTCTTATTTTGAGGACAAATCTAGAGGGCATGTTGTGACTGAATTTAATGCACAAGCCGGCATATATGGGATCAAATCGTCTGTCCAACAAGGGGGTAGAGTCCAAATGTTTACAGTGTCAATTTGATGGAGAGATCATTCAACTGCCTAAAGTGGAGCATATATGGTATACCTTGTTCGCATGGGTTTGCAGCATGTCGTCACAGAGGTTGGAACCCTATTGAATTTGTTTTGGAGTTCTATACCAACCAGAATTACGAGTTGACATATGAGGGTCAGTTTTTCCCTGTGGCAGATGAACAATATTGGAGGCCTTCTACTTTTACGCTTGCACCTGTGGACGAAATGATGACGAATGAAGTTCCTAGCCGTCCGCGAACATCAAGGATACCTTCTGATATGGATTATCGAACGTCCAACTCTCCTCCAAGATGCAGCAACTATCATAGGAGTGGACATACTAGGAGAAATTGTAATAATAATACTTTTACTGTTTCGAGAGATTAGGTCACTTCTTCAAATGTTCCTTTGTAATATATTTTATCGAACTGCTTTATTTGTAATGTATTTTAAGAATCATTTCTAAATAGTACTTGTGATGTTGTAATTTATATTTTGAAATGTTTCTGCACTTTACATATATTTTTTTTATATGGGAATCGAATATGTTCAGTCAATAGAAGCTTTGGTTGTGGAAGTTTTTAAGTAGGATGACAACAATGTTATATTTGATAAACAGGGGCACTAGGTCGCATTATTGTAATGCGACCACAAGTCTTCAAGTGCTCCGTCATTGCTTAAGTGTTTGGGAGCAAGGGCGAATATGGTCGCATTATGGTAAGGTCGCATTATGGAAATGCGACCTCACTACATACGGAATTCTCCATCTAGCCGTCCCACTGTCAAAAAATCCCCCCAAAACGACCCCATTTAACGGAAATTCCGCTTGTCACCCAAATAATTCTGCACAAAGTGTTCGAACTTGTAGCATTTTGAGCAGAAGGATGGCTCAAATTCAATACGGACTGGTTGTTGTTTAATTTTCCCCAATGGCAGCCTTATTGGGATGGCATAGCAACGTCCACTACCACCAAGACCCGAGCATATGATAGCCTCTCCAGTCGGGCTGTCAACATATCTGTCATGATGGGAATCCCGACCCCACATACAATTTTACTCAACACCAATCTGTTCTAGTATCCAAGGGGAAGGCCGGGGAATGTAACCCACAGAGGTATCACACTGACTTCATCCAAAGAGAAGTCAAACTCACGAGGCAGAACCTTTAACATAAACGATCGTCCATAGGCCCCATAGGGTCCACCACGGAGCACAACCTATCTGTCTTCATCTGTGTTAAATCTGAAAATAATCCAACTCGATGCATGGGGATAGACCAAGGAAGGCACTGGCCACTGCTTGGTGAGATCGCTAACAACTTTAAGCCCTAGGAAACGGCCAGCAAAGATACCAACCAGGTAAAAGCCTAATTTCAACTCTACATCTTTGAATTCAATCTCATCGATGTCAATGACATCCCCATTCCATGGGTAGTGAACGAGCTTCATACCGTTACCCATTTCCCTATTGCCTTTGACAATATTTGCCCAGGTTTTGGCTTGCTCCCCCTGCCTGGCAGCAGCCTCATCCTTATCTTTATATGGCGGGATAGTTTCAGGGACAAAAGATAAGGATGCCTCCGAAGGACTGGCCAGCAAGGCAGGGTCGGCATGGGTGTCATTGGCTTGGGGCTCGGAGGGGTCAGTCAGGGGTGTCATTGGCTTGGGTTGGCTCCTGCTTGTCCGAGGATGAAGGTGGTTTAACAGTCTGAATAGGATCTTGGGTTAAAGGTGGGTTCATTGAGTTAGATGATGAAACTTTGGTGGGTGATGGGTTCTGTATGGGCTTTTTCTGACGAGTCTGCGCCATAGAGAACGGACAGTCCAGAGAGTTGGATGGGCTAGGCTCAGGCAAGTATGGGCTAAAGCCAGGAGGCGCACTGGGTTGGAATCAACTGGAGAGATGGGCTATTGGCCCACAGACTGGGGCAGGTGCCCACTATAGCCCAGGCAGGGCAAGCGCACCGTGAAATTGACCTAGGGCCACAAAAGGCAGCTGTGCTGAGTGGCGGGACAAACAATTGGAATTTGAATTTTGAAATTGAATAGCTGAACAGGTGTTGTCAGGCTTTGGGTCCCCGATGGCAGACCGGAAACCAGGTTTGGGTGTTGAAAACTTGTTTTAGTTGGTCAAATGTGGGTTCAGAGGATTTAAGACGGGTTTAGAACACGATTTTGATGAAGGCCAACCAGGAATATCATAAGCAACACAAATACCAGACCCCTTCTGCTCGGCTTAAGTAGCCTCAAAAGAACCCAAATGGAAACCGATAGTATATAGTCGGACTAAAATACTAATTGAAATTAACCAACTGCACAGCGGGACTACTAGTTCCCCAGTTGGTACCTGAACCACTGACGGGAATGTAGCATCCAAAAACAAGTCAGCTAGTAACCAGTGAAAATTGATGAAACTAAGTGCCAGCCAAGGGCATTGAGCAGGGTCAGCAGCTATGCTGACCTGGGGCCCATCCCCAACCAAACGTGGGTACCGAATGCAAACACTCAAAGAGAACCGAGATGTGTAACAGAAACCAGAAACTCAATCCTTATCTTTATCTACTATTATTATTGTTCACTCTACACAATGTTGCTTACCAAGTTGATGTTCATCATTGTTCAAAGACTAAGCTAAATCTTTCACCAATCAGTTCCATAATCCGTTTCTTTGCATGAACAAGAATCCTCATCCTTTGATTTCTTCTTTGCTTCTATGATTGTTGGTTTGATGTGTTCGATGGCTAACAATATCTATCAACCAAACATGGGTACTGAATAGAGCGATACTCTCATTAATATTGTTACTAGTTTTAAAACTAATATTGTTAGTATTGTTAGTATCTTCATTATTATTATTGCTAATATTAATACTGTTAATATTATTATTACCATTAATATTGATATTATTATTCTCATTGCTATTTTTAATATTACTATCTATATTTATCACCTAATAAATTATCTATCCATTAAATAATATATTACCTTGTCATTTATTTTTCTATAGCTACAAACAAATAATATTTTATTTAACTAAGTAAATAATTAAATAAATATCTATTTATTTAAATTCTTTAGTCACTTAATATTTTTGCATTAGATAACTTAAATACTCTCTTGAGCAACTTCTATTTTAATAACTAGTCAATCCTTTATACAATATTTCTATGAATAATTCCATGGAAAGACACTTGGGATTGAAGTAGAAATGTGGGCGAAAAGTTAATTGGATTGCTTTTTGTATGCAATTGATTTCTTGAAATACTAGGACTAGATTGTGACTAGATTACTTTGTGACTTTTAGACGTGGAAGGTTATCAAGAGTAAGGATTCACTCCTTTCGAATAAGAAATTAATTTGCTCTTCTGAGATAAGTCCTTGCATAAAACCGTTTGTAAAACATAGCAATTGCAAGTTGTCAAATGTTTTGAGGTATCAATGGAAACATGATTCAATGTGATAAAAAGTTCAATATGGCCAGCTTTTCCTACTCCTCTCCAAATCACGCACTATTTCTTAAAACAAAAAGGATTTCGAAACACTTCACTTGATTTTTGCACTAAATGACTTTATAAAGGCTGACCAAGTTATGCTTAATACTTTCTTGTTGGTTACTACTTGATACTAATGTTTTTTCTTGTGGCAAAATCGTTAAGTACTCAATAAGGCCAGTCTACTATCTCTAGTCTAAGATAGGCGAGCTAGTTTTTCGGTAGATGGCCACCTCCGGGAGATAAACTTGTTCTTGATTATGTGACAATGTTAAGGAGTCAGGCCAGTCCAAGCTAACAAACCAATTCCAAATAGAACAACATTTGTAATCTAGTGTGGACAATCGAAGTTAGCAGGGGAATGGGAGATGGAGGAGCATCCCTACCCAGCAGGCCGATCACCCGCTGTACTATAGTGCAGTAGTATTATAGTATAGTTAGCAGGGGTCATGATGCAAGATTTCAAGACTCGGACTATGATGTAAGGTTTCATAGTCCACATTTTTTGTTGAGTGGCTGATTTACTTAAGATAAAGTTAATTATTGAGATTACAAATTGAAAACGCCACTCCTGTGTTTAAAACGGTTGTTTAAGAATACAATTGAGCTTTTGGTATTTCAAAATGTATCTCATAAAATGGTTTCAAATAAGCATTTTCACCCACACAGGACTTATTGGGAAATTTATTTCTTACTCCTTTTATGCATGTTTTCAGGTTGTGAGCACTGTTGACACGACTGGGGCTAGAGTCCAAGATTTTGGAACTTTACAATTATTTGTTTTATTCAGAGACAGTTACTCTGTTATTCTATATTTGAGACGTTGTATGTGTTTATTTGGATTGTAAAATGTTTAAGTTTTTATTTGAAGTGTTTCTTTGGATAAGTCTTTTATTACCTCGTTATAAAGACCCTTTATTCTTTGGATGGGACGACATCTCCGCCCTTTTTAGGTACGTAGGTAGCTGGGTGTTACATACCTAGAAGCATAGTTTCAAATAGGGATATCAAGTTTCTAAGTCATTTTTTGAAGAATTTTATGGAATAAACTTTGTACTAACTTGTTATTTTCCATAGCTTGTCATTCTTAATCGGATGGGCAAATGGAGGTAGTCAATTTGAACATTAACATACTCTTAATGGTAATTGTAAAGAAGAATTTAAAGAATTTGAAGGAACGTTATCTATTTATAAAGTTTGCATATAACAGAACCACTCATTCTACTACTTTTCATTCTCTATTTGAAATTCTATATGGCTTTAATCAACTAACTCCTGTAGATTTTATTCCTTTGTCTATAAATGAATGTACAAGTCTTGACGGGAAGATGAAGGTTGAATTGGTGAAAAATCTCTACAGATGAAGATGCTTATTAAGAAAATGAATGAACAACTAGATTCCAAGCAAAAACAAGGAAGGCGAAAGGTTACATTTGAGCTGGGAGATTAGGTGTGGGTGCACCTTAGAAAGGAAAGATTCCCTATGTACCAAAAATCTAAACATGATACAAGAAGAGATGGACCATTTTAAGTTTTAGAGAAATTTGGAGATAATGCTTACAAGATTTTCTAGTGAATATAGTATTAGTGCCACATTCAATATTAGTGACTTATCTTCATTTGATGTAGGTGATAATTTGTGAATGAATCAATTTCTAGAAGGGAGAAGTGATACGAATCACCTTCAACAAGAAGAACAATCACAAGAAGGGTGAGCAAAAGTGGAAGATCAATTCAAAGACCTTGGACATGATCAAAGACGAAAAAGTTTCAAGAGGACCTTCAAGCTTTCATGGAAGGATCCTTGAGATTTAAAGAGCCTTAGAAAGCATTTGAGGACTTAAGAGAGCTTAATTTGTTCATTATTTAGGTGGAAGTTCAAGGGTTTGCAAGGAAAAGCAAAGAGAAGTGGAAGAACAAGTTTGAAAATCTAGAGCAATGGATGTACAGCTTGGTGCACAAAAATACAACAAGCCACGCAAAGGATTAAAAAATGTGTAAATCTTAGTGATTCTACCCAACATCTAGCATGGTCGTGCATGATGCCATGCAAGGGGTGAGTTTTTAGTAAAAATGGCCTTCACAGCCATGTCGGAGTTATGCAAGGCCATGCAACCCTCCTGGCAGCATGCTATGTTTTTTTATTTTTGCTTTGATCTAATTTCATCTATTCCATGGAATAAAAAATTACAAGGCCTTAAGACATGTAATTAAGCCTTTAAAATCCTAATGACATATTGGTAATTGTCCCGTGTTGAGCTAGTATGAATACTTTCTTTCAAGAGAAAAAACACTACTCTGACAATCAATTGAGAGTATTGGGTTATTGAAGAGATTGTTCCTCCTTGTTCTTACAATTTTCAAGACCTAACAAAGGAATCAATCTAGCATTTGTGTTAAATCTCTAAATTCCTTAGATAATCTAACTTCTTTCTCTAATTTTAGGTCCTAGATTCATAGTTACTCTAGGGTTCTTGTTCAAAAGCAATTTGATTGCCTTCAAAATCCTATCCCTAGGGTTCTATTCTCCTTGCAGGGATTAGGGTGTTAGGGTAGGCTTTTGAAGTAACCCAATTCCATTAATCTTAGGGTTCTAGTTGGTCGACCATCTAGGGTTCTAAATTGTTGAAGAGGTAGGAGATTGAGCAACCAATTTCAATCATTGAAATTCCTATTTTTGTTGTCCAATTGTGTTCTTATTTGGAATCTATTATGTCACGAATTTTGGGTATAATTGTAAGCCAAATTGGGATCAGATCACTTCTCCTAGCAACTTATTGTCACACTTAAGAGATTGCTCCCCTCCATAAACTTTTACAAACTCACAAGTGTTGATCTACCTAAGGTAACCCACAGTTCACAAAGTTATTTAGATGATGAAGGATAAACATCTCAACCTAATAATAAGTAGTTTTAAATTTTAAGCTAGCAAGACACTCACTCAATAGATAGATATTACAAATGAAAGTTCTAAACAATTTTTAAGAGAGATAAGAAGATGAAGCTCAAAGAATTCTTTAACAAAGATTGCAAGAATTAAGCACTAGAAGATTCTTTAAGATGAAAAATAGATATAAGCTTT
This sequence comes from Voacanga thouarsii, assembly GCA_026120185.1. Taxonomy (NCBI): domain Eukaryota; kingdom Viridiplantae; phylum Streptophyta; class Magnoliopsida; order Gentianales; family Apocynaceae; genus Voacanga; species Voacanga thouarsii. The sequence continues at coordinate 2,758,961 of JANUWF010002074.1, forward strand.
ACATGCTCAATCTTCAATGTTACAAGGTGAATATATATATATAAATACCTAAAGAACTAGCTAAGAAATGATATAAACATTGCAGAGTATAGTGTGATGATTATACTAGCCGTTAGAGAGAAAGCTTTCAATTTGCAAAGTACATAGATGAAACCTTCATCCTTGGTTTCATTCTTGCATTCATTCTTGGTTTAGCAAAAATTTGGAAGCTTAAAATACTTTGGAAGCACAATCTAAAACTTCTAAAAGCACATTTAGCTAATATGATTTAAATAAGTTTTCCAAAACTTCTTAGAAATAAAACATAGCTTTAAGGAAGTTTTATAAAATATGTTGAACTTTATGAACTTAAGAACTTCTCAAAAGTGATTGATTACCTCAAGTAACTAACCTAAATCTTCAAGGCTTCAAAGCTTGATCCACTTAAGTACACTTTAATTGAAAATTTTTCTCTTCATCGTCTTGAAGTTCTTTTTGTGATTTGTATAAACATCTTACTAGAAATCCTTTTGATCAATTGATCATCACATCCAATCTCTCTATTTCATAATTGTGTATATGATTAACTCTAAATCTATATGGTACAATTCACACATAATCATTAGAATTTTTTAATATGTTATTATCATCAAAGTATATGTTGATTACTTTTCAAGGCCTCAACCTCAACCCTTTCACATAAATAAAGGTACCTTTTAACTTGGACCTTCTATAGTAAAGTATAATAAAATTAACCAAAATGGCCTGGTAGATGAAATCTTTGAACTAGCAACTCTTGCTTGATTAACTAAATATACATTACACAGAATTTTAAAACCAATGTCTACTTCAAAATTTATTGACAATATTTTGAACATGTTTTTGTATCTTGTTTACAAATATTGTAGAAGTCAGGCTCGTAACTCTAGAAATGGCCATACTTGCCATTCATTTAAGAGGATTCCATTGCATGTGTTACCATAGTAGACACTCTTATAGATCTGTTAAGAATTTAAAACTCGACTTTCAAATATAACCAAGGGGAAACAAGTAATTTACTTGAGAAATAGGAATAATATTATAGTACTTGTAACCATACGTAATATTTTTACTCATTGAACTTAAGACTTGATTATGTATCAAGGTGTTGAATTGATATTCTATTACTAGTGATTTTGTGGCGTGAATTTAAGTCCCATCCTACTTAACAAGAGTTCTTATAAGATATTTTACCAATGTATTGGCTAAGTTCTAACTCGATCTTATAAAATAAAAAATGATCACTTCATCTTTTATCTATTTGCTAAATAACAATATTAACTTCTAAAGAATCATTTAGTTTGATGACCATGAATTGATACACTTCTATTTTGTGCATCATCCCAAAATTATAAATTAAAATTTTCTTTTATCTTAAAATTTTCCTTTTAGGTTTGAGAACACTCACAATAACCCTATAGCCCCAAACTTTCTAATGTTTAAGGTTAGGCTTTCTTTTATTCTATATTTTATATAGGGTAGTTTTTTTTTTTCTTCCTTTTATTTGAACATCTATTCAAAATGTAATAAATTGTTAAAATAGCTTTGCCCTGAAACTTGATCGAAGATTTGCTTTTGGCGTCATAGCATTAATCGTCAGCGTAAATTCTATTTTGTATTTCTATTTAAGGAAAGGAATTTAATAATATTTTAATGAGCATGCATATGTTGAAATTATTAATACTATAATCAAAACTAAGAATAAGATATAACTTAACCATATTATGTATTTTATAAAAGTTAGTATGCACCAAATATTTTTGCCATAAATAAAAAGACTTAATAATATAAGCATAAGTAACAATACTGAATTTAAACATGCAATTATACAAATAGCTTTTTCCTACAAAGATATCATGCTTGGACAGAACAAATTTGTGTGAACTAAATTCAAGTACAAAACCAAATTTGTTTAACGAGCCGCCAACTACTAATTTTGTAATACCCCGCCCAAAACCACCTTTGACTATGGGGGAAAAAAAAAGTCATGCATTGCATAACATTTCACATTTCACGTGTTATCTTAAAATTATTCTTGTATGGGTGCATGTGATTTTCAAAGTTGCTTTTGCATTTGATTTATTTGGTGTGAAATAATTGTAGTGTTTAAGAGTTGGTTAAATGAAGTTTAGTCGAGGAGATGGAAGGATGAGAATTAGGGTGGAAAGAATTTCTTAAAGAAATATTAGCATTGGAGTTGGTTTGGAATAGTGGGGAGGTTGGTGATTTTATTTGGTGACCCGAGTTCGAATCTTACCTCTTGCGAATCTTAGTTTTCTTTTTGAAAATTCTTTTCCCTATACTTCTACATGTCTTGGCCAAAAAAGACCTAGCCATCCTAGTGAATTTTCAGCGCCATTGTTCTAAGGAAATAAATCTCTATATTTATTTCTTAACTTCAAGTATTTTTTATGTGAATAAAGGTTACTGTTATTTTCAGCTTTTGTTCCCTTTGATTTTCGAAAAAACCCTAGCTGAATAACTAAATTCCAACTTGATTTTAACTTACTAGATTTTGTAATGGATAGTTGGAATTCAAGTGTTATTTTTCTAGTTGGATACCTTGTGGATTTTGAACCTAGAACCCTAGCTAAAAATCTGGAAAATTTTACAGTTAGGTGCCACCACTTTTTGAAGGAGTTTGAGCCCAACTCAAACTCTTCCAACACTAAAAAATCTTATCTAAAATCCTTTAGCAAATCAGATTTTATTTCAATCCTACTTCAACTAGGTTTTGCTTCCTTTTTCTAGCAGAATTTCGGCAGTCTTGTGCAAGCACAAGCTGTCCGAAATTCCAGCACTTCTAAGTGCAGTCTAACTTTTCAAATCCTAGCTCAAAACATCTAGAACACTCCTCATCAATTCAGATTACTTTAGCCACACAAAAATTAGATTTTTACTCACCAAAATTCCAGAAATTCAGCCAGCTTAGGAACCAGAATTTCGGCCAGCCTTGCACAGGAAATTTCGGTCAGCTTGCACTCCAACTCAAACGAAAATTCTGCACACCAAAACCTACCAAAATCCTTAGCTGATTAAGCCAATTTTCAGCGCCTAAAACCCTCGCATTTTCTCTGTAAATCACGGCAGAACAACGGCTAAACAGTCCAGAATTTCTCCCCTCTGGTTCAGTGATTTTCACACAGCACATGAGCCATTCTTGCACAGAATTTTAGTTCTCAAAACCTACTCAAACTCTTCCTTATTTTGGCCAATAACTCTGAACGCATAAAGCTCTTTTCTTGAGCAATATTTCGGCCAGCATAAGGTAGCAATTGCAGAATATTTTCTCCTCATAAACCCTCCCAAATTCGGCAGCAACAAGGTGCACAACAAGCTGCAATTTTCAGCCTTGCTGCCCACGAAACCTAAAGCCATTAGGAGTCTTTCTTAACCCCACCATCTAACCCTAAACCAATCTTCTCTAACCCTAAATCACAGTAGCCGACTACCCTCTCCATTCTACACGAAAATTTCAGCAAGAATCTCTTTACAATTTTCGAAAATTACAAGAACAATTCCTAGCAAGAAATCGATCACACTCTAAGGTAAGCAAAAACCATCTTAACCTCTTGATTCCTTTCTTCCATCAATTCTTCTTCTTTTCTTCCCTTGAATCACGCCACCTAAAGGCTGATTTCATCCCTTTTACTTGCTTTCGGTCAAAAAGGAAAGGAAAGAAGGTAGCTTTTCTCTTTTACTCGAACGAACTTGGGACGAACACTATAGGAGCATCGAGATCTTGTTAACCCGGTTGTCGCAAGGTAAGGGAATCCTTACCCTTGATGTCGAAATTAAGGTTTAATATGGTTGATGATGTCCATTAGTACGATGAATGGGTATTTTGAGTCGAGTAATTAATTAAGCATATTCGATGCATAGCAATGCCATATTTTACTGTGGTAATGATAGATATGAGTTGTGATGGTCAAGTCAAGCCTTTTTAATATAATATTCATGTCTTTGATGAATATATGGTAATAGAATATAAACTTTGGGGATTGGTTAATTTATTGGGAATTAGATAGTGGATTGTGAATTGTTATGAGAATAAATGATTTTAGAGCATGTTCGAATCGATTGAGACCCTGATCATGATATTATATGGTTTTAGATCAGGAAGATATTTGAGGAAAGCAAGCTGTGATTTTATCTCATTTGTCTGAGGCATATCAAGTAAGTCCTTGTATAAACTCTTTTGTTAAATGTTGTGATGGCAAGTCTATGTTGTAAAGCTTTGTAATGCTACTGTTAAACTATGTTTACTTGGGTTGTAAACGTGGATATTTATTTTTTAAACGGTTTTGTCAAGCTAACGATTTTATCAAGAAAACTATTCTTTCTTCTAAATTTTTAGAAAACTCTGTTAAAGAAAACCACGTTGTACAAAGCCAAGGTATGAAAATTTTGAATCAGGAATTGACGGATATGTTCGTTGAGTACTCAATAAGGGTAGGCTAACAATACTAGTCTTGGAGGGCTAGAGTAAGTCTTCTGGCAAAAGGCCACCTTCAGAAGATAAGCTCGGCTTGAAAAGATGACAGTATTGGTTGGTCAGGCCGGTCTGAGCTAGTATTTGTACCTGGTAAGGTATTATTTATTTTCTCGGCATGGACATCCGGATGGTTTTGTTGGGTGTAGAGAAGGAGGAGTATCTCACCCGGTGAGCTGTACGCTCACCTTGATCAGAACGCCCAACGTGTGGTAATCTGGTCCCGGCAAGGTGCACAAAGTGTGGTGCCTTGTCCTCATGGAGCCCAACGTGTGGTGGCATGACTGTTTATTCGAGTGGAAGATTTGTTTTATATAAAGTATGATTATGAGAAAAATCCACTCCTTGTGAAAAGAAAGTATTTATGACTTGCCAAATATTTCTGCAAATATTTTCCACTATGCATAAACGAACTGTTTGAAACACCATGTGCACACACAGGACTTACTGAGATTTCATCTCACACTATTTTATATCATGTTTTTAGGAGATAGATTGTGCTGAGCCAGCGGGGCATGTGATAGTTGAAGCTTTTGTTTCCCCCCCCCCCCCCATTTTGTTCTAGGAGCCAGTTGTTGTTTAAGCTTCTGAATGATATTTGTTTTATTTCATATTACTCCAATTTGAGCCAGATGTAATAAGAGTTTTTCTCTATTTATCTAAATTGATTCTTTTGGGGTTGCCTTTACATTTTATACCTCGTTTTAAAGACCCCTTGTCCTACGGGACGGGGCGACATCCCCGCCCTTTTAGGGTACGTAGTAGTAGGGTGTTACAAGTGGTATCAGAGCCTAGGTTTAGACAATTACTGAACTTACTGGGTTTTATTTTCTTATGTATTTTGATCTGGTACTAATTGTTACCTTTTGTTTATATGATGGTCAAAAGAGTTGTATCGGCTGCCAGAGACTGGCCCGCTGGCTGCGGGAATCCACCTGCCCCACTATCCGTAGTTGATCCACCCTCGTCTGATTCGGCGAGAGAGCATGAGCCGCCAGTGCTAGACGACCCGGTGGTAGAGGCAGAGATAGAGGTTGAAAGGAGCCTAGGAGAGTACGAGGGGGATGATGAGAGGGAGGTAGTAGAGTTTGCCAGTAAATGAGAGGAAGATGAGGAGATGGTTGAGTTGAGTGAGGGGGAGGTAGATGAGCTTAGGAACGAGGGAGACGGTGAGAGTGAAAGGGAGATGGTTGGGATCGAGGAAGAGGAAGAGGAGGCAATGGAGGTTCCTCGAACCCCGCAAATAGGAGAAGTTAATAGAACTCCTACTTGTTATGACCCTAAGGAGTCCAGTGGTGGGGGACCTAGGTCGAGGGATGAAGTTGCCCTGGGAGAGAGGGAACTTAGGCAGTCAGCTCTGGGAGTGGTAGATAAGGGAAAGACGAAGCTGGAAGAGGGTCCTAAGGGGTGTGGACTCTAATATGGATTGGGAATAGATGCCAAATTAAGGAGAGAGGGGTTGCTTGATCCATCCGACTCGGGGAATTAGAGGCCTGCGCCTAAGGATGCGGTTAGATTAGCGTTGGATGAGCTTTATGAGATGGCCATGAGAGCCAAGAGGGGTCGCGTGAGGATGAGTTAGGGCAGTCAAGTGAGAGTGTTGGTTTTGCGAGGGACTACATAGGGAGACCCGATAGCTCCGTAGGGTGGCTTGTGGAACTAGCCTCTGACGACTCCGATGCCTCTGTTGAAACTAGGGAGAGTCGGGTATAGAAGACTAGCAGCATTTACTTTTCCTCCTTCGGGATTTGCATTCCTTTGTTTGTTTATTTTTTTTAAAAGAAGCATGTTGCTTGTAGGACTTGATTATTTTATTAAATAAAAGGATATCGCATGTGATGACCCCTTCTTTTCGGAAGCATGGTTTATATGAAAAGCATGAGTTTTAGTTATTACTTATTTTTTTCCTGCATAACATCATCAAATTCTCTTTTAAAATGAGTGGATAACATTGCTATTAACTGATCATGCACCTGAGCATACTTTTTTCCCCTTGGTAATTATCTGACCTTAAGTGAATGTGATCAAAGATGGCACCAAGACGCAAGACAGTCGTTCCTAACAGAACTATGCAGGAAAGTGTAGCCTCCACTCCAAAATTTGAGTAGGTGCATCGTTCTACACCCAACGTGGAAGAGCACTTACCACGAGAACAGGAGTTAGCTTCGGAGAGATCACAAGATGTGACCATGGGTCAAGCTTTCGACAAGATGGCCTCGATCCTGCAGAACCTAACAGAGAAAGTAGACAAGGTGGCCAGGAAACCACCGCGGAGAGAGGATGAGGCCTTGGAACGTTTCCTGAAGTTCCAACCTCCCACCTTCCAGGGGGAGGTGGAGCAGGATGAGAAGGCCGAGTAGTGGGTTGAACAGTTGGAGGATATCTTTGCTACTCTGTAGTACTCAGAAGGGAGAATGGTGAAGTTTGCTGCTTTTCGACTGAGGGGACCGTTACGGGCATGGTGGCAGCGTGTACAGGGTGACTGGGACAGAGAGGAGCAGGAATGGACATGGGACGACTTTACAGAAGCTTTTCGTGCCGAGTACATTCCTCGATAGGTAGCTAAGAAGAGGGAGGATGAGTTCCAAATCCTCAAGTAGGGAGGCATGTCCGTTGCTCAGTATGCAGCCCGGTTCATGTAGTTGTCCAAGTACTGCAAATGCTTGGTCGACACGGAGCAGAAACGCACCCGGCAGTTCGTGAAGGGGTTGAAGCCAGATTTGAAAAAGGCATTGGCCCCATCACCGCCAACGTCGTACACCGCCGCCGTGGATGCAGCTTCCCGGACGGAGAATGAAGATCGGCATCGACCGGTGAGCAGACCCCTCCAACCGAATCGTCCACCCATGAGGCCTTCAAGCAACAAGCGATTCGCGAGCTCTAGGCCGTGGGGAAATCGGAGCAAGCAGCCTCGAGTGCCTATAGCTGGACCAATGCAAGACAGCCTGAATTGTCGACTGTGTGGAAAATGAGGCCACACCGAGAGGAATTTCTGGGGCAGCGAGAGTGTAAGGAGGTGCTTCAATTGTGGAGACCCAGGTCATTTGAGGAACGCCTGCCCTAAACCCTTAAGGATCGAGCAGACAGCCCTGACCCAGCCAATGGGGATCAATAGAGGTGCTGCTGCTGGACCAGCTAGAACGAGAGGCCAGCAGCCTCAGGTGAAGGCCAAGGTTTTTGCCCTGAACAGAGAAAAAGTCGGAGCGGATGCCGCCGTGATCGAATGTGACCTTTCTATCCAAGGTTGTCTTATTAATGTTTTGATAGATCTAGGATCCACACACTCTTACGTAAGCAAAGTATGTGCATCATATCTAGGTTGGGAAGGAAATGAATTACCCTATACCCTAGTAGTAAGCTCACCCTTGGGAAAGGTGGTAGAAGCGGGTTAGAAAATGGGGAGTTGTGGAGTTGAGGTAGGAAATGAAATTTTGGAGGCCGACCTCATAATTCTACCCATGGACGATTATGACCTAATCTTGGGCATGGATTGGTTGTCGAAGCACGAAGCTCGGGTGGACTGTAAGATCAAGACAGTGCAATTTGTGAGACCTAGTCGGGATGTAATTGAATTCAACGGTAAGCGAGTGAAGGAACTGAAATTTCTGATTGCTGGTGCTAAGACCCAGAAGTTGCTCAAGAAAGGATGTACGGGATATTTGGCGTATCTCCTAAACAAACCTAAGGATCAGTGTACCCTGGAGAGTACAGAGGTGGTAAAAGACTTTCCGGACGTTTTCCCTGCTGAGCTAACTTCTCTACCCCCTGAACGGGAAGTTGAGTTTACTGTGGACCTGATTCCCGGAGCAGAACCGGTGTCAAGAACCCCCTACTGGATGGTACCGACGGTGCTGAAGGAGTTAAAGGAGCAATTGGAAGAATTGGTGAGGCAAGGCTACATCCGACCGAGTACGTCACCATGGGGAGCCCCGGTGTTGTTTGTTAGGAAGAAAGATGGTACCCGAGGCTATGCATTGATTATCGGGGACTGAACAACTTAACGATCAAGAATAAATACCCTCTACCCTTGATCGACGAGTTGTTCGATCAACTTCAAGGTGCCGCTTGCTTTTCGAAGCTGGACCTGTGGCAAGGATACTATCAGGTGAGGATTAAGGAAGAAGACATTCCTAAGACGGCTTTCAACACACGGTATGGCCACTACGAATTTATGGTAATGCCGTTCGGTGTAACCAATGCACCGGCAGTTTTCATGGATTTGATGTATCACGTCTTCCAACCATATTTGGACAAGTTCGTGGTTATCTTCATTGATGATATCTTAATCTACTCTAAGAATCCGGAGGATCACGTGGAGCACTTAAGGTTGGTCCTAGAGAAGCTGAGGGAATTCAAGCTTTTCGCCAAGTTCAGTAAATGTGAGTTTTGGTTAAGCTCGGTATCCTTTCTCGGCCATGTGATATCTAAGGATGGGATAAAGGTGGATCCTGCCAAGGTGGAAGCCGTAGCAAATTGGAAACAACCGGAGAACATTATCGAGATACGAAGTTTCCTTGGGTTGGCCGGGTACTATCGGCGTTTCATTAAGAATTTTTCTACTTTGGCTTCACCGATGATGCGACTGTTAAAGAAGGATGTCACTTTTGCTTGGAGTGAGAAGTGCGAGAAGAGCTTCCAAGAGCTTCAGAGGAGGTTGATTTCAGCACCCGTACTGAGCCTACCCGAGGCTGACAAGTCCTATGCACTCTATATGGACGCATCCAAGGAAGGTCTAGGAGCTGTGCTGATGCAAGAAGGGAAAGTCATAGCTTATACGTCTAGGAAGCTAAAGCCGCATGAAGCTAATTATCCAGTGCATGACTTGGAGCTGGCAGCCATAGTGTTCGCCTTGAAGAAGTGGCGACATTATTTGTACGGTGCCCAATATGAAGTCTTCACTAACCATAAAAGTTTGAAGTACATCTTCACGCAAAAGGACTTGAACCTTCGACAGCGTAGGTGGATGGAGTTTCTGGAGGAATATAAGTGTCCTATTAATTATCACTCGGGCAAAGCGAATGTGGTAGCTGACGCATTGAGTCGAAAAGTGAAGATGGCACACCTGAGAATACAGGAGGTGTCGGCAGTCCAGGAAATCTTGGGGCAAGAAGCGGAAGTTCAAGAGAGGAAGATCTGTGTGAGCAATTTGGCCCTGAAACCTGATCTGGAGTAGGAAATTATATCATCCCAACAAGACAGTATGGAGTTTCGGGCCTTCAAGGAGAAAGAAATTATGAGGGGAGGAAAGGATTTTCGAACCAACGAGAAGGGGGTACTGTATTTTCGGGACCGAATTTATGTGCCTGACATCTAAGACTTAAGGAAGAGGATACTGGACGAAGCTCACAAGAGCAAGTATACCATACACCCTGGGGAGGTAAAGATGTACCATGACCTGAAGAAGAAATAATGGTGGGTTGGGATGAAAAGAGATGTGGTTCAACATGTGTCAACATGTCTGACGTGCCAGAAAGTTAAAGTGGAGTATAAGAAGTCTACAGGTTTACTGCAATTGTTACCGATCCCCGAGTGGAAATGGGAGGAGGTGACTATGGATTTTATGACTGGTCTTCTGATGACCAAGTCACACAGGGATGCAATTTGGGTGGTAGTGGACCAACTGACCAAGATAGCACATTTTATACCAGTGAACGTAAGGGACTCGATGGAAAAGTTGGCTCAGACGTATACCCAAGAAATTGTAAAGTTGCATGGTGTACCATCAAGCATTGTATCGGATAGGGACCCTAGGTTCACTTCGAGATTCTAGAGCAAGTTTCAAGAGTCTTTAGGTACTACATTGAAATTCAGCACCTCTGCTCATCCGCAGACCAACGGTTAATCCGAGAGAGTCATCCAGATATTAGAGGACATGCTCCGAGCATGTATTTTGGACTTCGGAGACAAGTGGATCGAGTGTTTACCACATGCAGAATTGGCATATAACAACAGTTATCAGGCATCGATTGGGATGGCACCGTACGAAGCATTATATGGGCGAAAATGTCAAGTACCGATATACTGGGGATGGACGGAAGAGGGGAACATTAGAAGGACTGGTCAGGTATGCATTCAGGAAATGACGGATAAGGTCAAGGTTATCCGAGAGAGGCTAAGGGCAGCGCAAAGCCGATAGAAAAGCTACGCAGATTCTAGAAGAAAGGAACTAGAGTTCCAAGTGGGTGATTGCGCATTCTAGAAGTTGACTCCTAGTAGGGGAATCCTAAGGCATCCGAGAGGAGGGAAGTTAAGTCATAGGTATTTAGGACCGTTCCGGATATTGGAGAAAGTTGAGCCAGTTGCCTACAGATTGGATCTACCCGATGGTCTAACTGGGATACGTGATGTATTCCATGTATCTCAGTTGAAGAAGTACAATCCCGATCTGAGTCATGTACTCAATGAGGAACCATTGGAGTTGCAATCGAATCTGAGTTATGTGGAGAGACCAGTCAAGATCTTAGAGCGGAGTATCAAGACTCTTCGAAACAAGCAGATACCTATGGTGAAAATACTTTGGGATCATCATGGAGCACAAGATGCAACATGGGAAACGGAGGAATGGTTAAGACGAAAGTATCCGGATATGCTCTAAGGGTATGGAACCTGAATTTCGGAACGAAATTCTCTTAAGAGGGAAGGGATGTAATACCTTGCCCAAAACCACCTTTGACTATGGGGAAAAAAAAGTCATGCATTGCATAGCATTTCGCATTTCACGTGTTATCTTAAAATTATTCTTGCATGGGTGCATGTGATTTTCAAAGTTGCTTTTGCATTTGATTTATTTGGTGTGAAATAATTGTGGTGTTTAAGAGTTGGTTAAGTGAAGTTTAGTCGAGGAGATGGAAGGATGAGAATTAAGGTGGAAAGAATTTCTTAAAGAAATATTAGCATTGGAGTTGGTTTGGAATAGCGGGGAGGTTGGTGATTTCTTTTGGTGACCCGAGTTCGAATTTTATCTCTTGCGAATCTTAGTTTTCTTTTTGAAAATTCTTTTCCCTATACTTCTACATGTCTTGGCCGAAAAAGACCTAGCCATCCTAGTGAATTTTCAGTGCCATTGTTCTAAGGAAATAAGTCTCTATATTTATTTCTTAAATTCAAGGATTTTTTATGTGAATAAAGGTTACTGTTATTTTCAGCTTTTGTTCCCTTTGATTTTCAAAAAAACCCTAGCTGAATAACTAAATTCCAACTTGATTTTAACTTACTAGATTTTTTAATGTATAGTTGGAATTAAAGTGTTATTTTTCTAGTTGGATACCTTGTAAATTTTGAACCTAGAACCTTAGCTAAAAATCTAGAAAATTTTCCAGCTAAGTGCCGCCACTTTTTGAAAGAGTTTTAGCCCAACTCAAACTCTTCCAACACTAGGAAATCTTATCCAAAATCCTTTAGAAAATCAAATTTTATTTCAATCATACTTCAACTAGGTTTGCTTTCTTTTTCTAGCAGAATTTGGGCAGCCTTGTGCAAGCACAAGTTGTCCGAAATTCCAGCACTCCTAAGTGCAGTCCAACTCTTCAAATCTTAGCTCAAAACATCTAGACCACTCCTCATCAATTCAAATTACTTTAGCCACACAAAAACCAGATTTTACTCATCAAATCCAGAAATTTGGCCAACTTAGGAACCAGAATTTCGGCCAGCCTTGCACAGGAAATTTCGGCCAGCTTGCACTCCAACTCAAATGAAAATTCTGCACACCAAAACCTACCAAAATCCTCAGGTAATTAAGCCAATTTTTAGAGCCTAAAACCCCCGCCTTTTCTCTATAAATCGTAGCAGAACAACAGCTAAACAATCCAGAATTTCTCCCCTCTGGTTCAGTGATTTTCGCACAGCACATGAGCCATTCTTGCACAAAATTTTAGTTCTCAAAACCTACTCAAACTCTTCCTTGTTTTGGCCAAAAACTCTGAACGCATACAGCCCTTTTCTTAAGCAATATTTCGGCCAGAATAAGGTAGCAATTGCAGAATATTTTCTCCTTATAAACCCTCCCAAATTCGGCAGCAACAAGGTGCACAACAAGCTGCAATTTTCAGCCATGCTATCCACAAAACCTAAAGCCATTAGGAGTCATTTTTAACACCACTATCTAACCCTAAACCAATCTTCTCTAACCCTAAATCACAGTAGCCGACTACCCTCTCCATTCTACACGAAAATTCCAGCAAGAATCTCTCTACAATTTTCAAAAATCACAAGAACAATTCCTAGCAAGAAACTGATCACACTCTAAGGTAAGCAAAAATCATCTTAACCTCTTGATTCCTTTCTTCCATCAAATCTTCTTCTTTTCTTCCCTTAAATCACGCCACCTAAAGGCTAATTTCATCCCTTTTACTTGCTTTCGGTCAAAAAGGAAAGGAAAGAAAGTAGTTTTTCTCTTGTACTCGAACAAACTCGGGACGAACACCGTAGGAGCATCGAGATCTTGTTAACCTGATTGTAGCAAGGTAAGGGAATCATTTCCCTTGATGTCGAAATTAAAGTTTAATATGGTTGATGATGTCCATTAGCATGATGAATGGGTATTTTGAGTCAAGTAATTAATTAAGCATATTCGATGCATAGCAATGCCATATTTTACTATGGTAATGATAGATATGAGTTGTGATGGTCAAGTCAAGCCTTTTTAATATAATATTCATGTCTTTGATGAATATATGGTCATAGAATATAAACTTTGGGGATTGGTTAATTTATTGGGAATTAGATAGTGGATTGTGAATTGTTATGAGAATAAATGAGTTTAGAGCATGTTCGAATCGATTGAGACCCTGATCATGATATTATATGGTTTTAGATCAGGAAGATATTTGAGGAAAGCAAGCTGTGATTTTATCTCATTTGTCTGAGGCATATCAAGTAAGTCCTTGTATAAACTCTTTTGTTAAATGTTGTGATGGCAAGTCTATGTTGTAAAGCTTTGTGATGCTACTGTTAAACTATGTTTACTTGGGTTGTAAACGTGGATATTTATTTTTTAAATGGTTTTGTCAAGCTAACGATTTTATCAAAAAAACTATTCTTTCTTCTAAATTTTTAGAAAACTCTGTTAAAGAAAATCACGTTATACAAAGCCAAGGTATGGAAATTTTGAATCAAGAATTGACGGATATATTCATTGAGTACTCAATAAGGGTAGGCTAACAATACTAGTCTTGGAGGGCTAGAGTAAGTCTTCTGACAGGAGGCCACCTTCAGAAGATAAACTCGGCTTGAAAAGGCGACAGTATTGGTTGGTTAGGCCAGTCTGAGCTAGTATTTGTACCTGGTAAGGTATTATTTATTTTCCCAGCATGGACACCCGGATGGTTTTGTTGGGTGTAGAGAAGGAGGAGTATCTCACCCGGTGAGCTGTACACTCACCCTGATCAAAACGCCCAACGTGTGGTAATCTAATCCCGGTAAGGTGCACAAAGTGTGGTGCCTTGTCCTCACGAAGCCCAACGTGTGGTGACATGACTGTTTATTCGAATGGATGATTTGTTTTGTATAAAGTGTGATTATGAGAAAAACCCACTCCTTGCGAAAAGAAAGTATTTATGACTTGCCAAATATTTATTTCTACAAATATTTTCTGCAAATGTTTTCCACTATGCATACACGAACTGTTTGAAACACCATGTGCACACACATGACTTACTGAGAATTCATCTCACACTATTTTATATCATGTTTTCAGGAGATAGATTGTGCTGAGCCAGCGGGGCAGGTGATAGTTGAAGCTTTTGTTATTTTTTTTCCCATTTTGTTCTAGGAGCCAGTTGTTGTTTAAGTTTCTGAATGATATTTGTTTTATTTCGTATTGCTCCAATTTGAGCCGGATGTAATTAGAGTTTTTCTCTATTTATCTAAGTTGATTCTTTTGGAGTTGCCTTTACATTTTATACCTCGTTTTAAAGATCCCTTGTCCTACGGGACGGGGTGACGTCCCCGCCCTTTTAGAGTACGTAGTAGTGGGGTGTTACAAATTTGTTTCTAACTTCTAGAATATAAATTATACTCCCTCCATCCAAACTAATTTGATCTTCTTACTATTTTAGAATGTCCCAAAAAATTGATAATTTCCTTAAATGGAAAGTTTTTACTATATAATTTTTTATAAAATAATCAATATACTATATATATATATATATATATATATATATTACTTTTATACACTTAGATTTGATATAAAGTATTGTAGGACTCACAAATTTTTTACTTTTATTATACTATATTATACTATATTATTATTATATTATATTTTTTACTTTTGCATAAAGTCTCGTACCAGGTTAATCACATCAATTTTAACGGGACAGAGGAAATATTGTTTAGTATGAGAAAATTTCTAGAAGCAAATTTGAACTTCACTGTTCTTTTGCGTTGGATCAACACAGTTGAAGAGTATGCCATTTACAAAATGTTTCAATCTTCAAAAATTTCAAATGTCTTCAACAAATTGTTAACATTGCACCAGATTAATCTACCATGCTCCATCATGATCAACCATGTGAATTTCAAATAATATTGCAACAAAGTTTACCCTTGTCCCAAGTACATCTTTCTTATCTTTCTTTTCCAAAAGATGTCACTCTTTCTTGGTTTAGGATTTCCACAATTGTAGCATGATTCTTTCTTGTTTTTATTGAATTTGTGATCACCGGAAGATCTACAAGGACATTTCTTTGAGGGCTTGCTCAAAGTGAAATTTAGAAGTCCAGAAACTTGGTCTAGCATTTAGGATAGAAATGGATACAAATTTAGATGTCCAAAAACTTAGATTTAACTTTGATGTTTTCGATAAAACTTGAAAGCTATCATCTAAGTTTCTCGTAGTCCAAAAAGTATCTAAACTTATCTTAATTCCCTATAAAATAACTTTTAAGCACAATACTATTTTTTAAACTATTTGCAAAGGTAGAATTTAAAACATCTGAGCTTTCAAAATTATTTCCAAAAACCTTTACATTAAAAACTTATCTTTGAGCTACAAAAGGTAATTCTACTAGGATAAAGTAGACTAGATAGAAGGAATAAAATATAAAAGTTACTATACCATTTAGGTCTTTAAGAACCTTGATCTTCAAATTTGATTCCATATGACCTTTAAGTTTCTTTCAAATTCAAGCATAGTGGGTTCCAAAAGTGTTCTTATATAATAAACTTATCATGCAAAAAGTTACACTTGTCAATTCTCATTAATATTTGTTATCATCATAACATAATGTATTTCAAGCCGTAGAACTTTCATTCTCAAGAGACAATTCTTCCTTCTTATATTTTTGACCTTCTTTTAACATGCATCTTTCATCTTCCTGCAATAGTTCAAGTTTATCAATTACAAAAGATAAAATAATAGCATCATCCATATTTTTTTTGTTAATTTTTCAAGATGTGGTCGACCTTAATTAACTATTTCATACCAAATCTAGCATCAATTATTTTGTAATTAAAAATAATTTATAAGAGATTTCTTATTTGTTGTGTCCTCATATACTTTACCTCTAATTTGTCCCATAACTCTTTTGTAGTTGATATGTCCTGATATGAATCGACTAAAATTTCTAACATTGTATTTAATTTGTGACCTCTATACATCTAATCATTATTTTCCCACTTTTGCCTTGTGCATGTCCTATTAGATATACATCCTCGTTCTCTATATGCCTTCCTGTTCTGAGAATATAGGCAACATACGTTGCAAGAAGGAAATGCATCTTGTTTTGTCATCATTGAAGCTACTTCTCTCAACTACCCCACTTATATGAAGTCAGTAACCATCTCTAGTAATAACGTAAGGGCTATCTTTCAAAATAATGTTTAAGATCTTAGAAATGTAAGAGAAAATTAACTAAGATGACTTCAGGGATTGTAACAATTTGACTTTCAATAAGTCTTCAATAGGAAGCATGACTAAGAAGAAAAGGGGCTTGGAAGAAATTATGATGTTTGTATAGTTCCATTGAAGTAAAAGAAATTCCAAATTTTCTTTTATCGTAGTTCCAACAACTAGAGGATGTGCTTGCACTGATACTTTTTTTTGGATGAGTTTCAGCTTGTTGGAAGACCAGTTCTAAGGGCAATGAACAAATTGGAAGGATGAAATTTTTGGTGGTTGTGTTACACCACCAATTAGGACTCGTAAGATTATTATAAATGGTGGATTTATAGGAGAGAGAGCATGAACTGGAGTTGTGGTTCATAATTGTGGGGATGATATTTGTTCTGTCTTGTGCCAAAAACATAATAGTTTAAATAAAAAATTTATCAATAATTAATATAATACCAAGCAAATTGGAGATTAGAAGGTGACAAAGATTGTAATATTGAGACAAAACCACTAGCCTCCAAAATAGAGTCAATCTAGCAATGATCATAAGAAAAACTAATACTCAATTTAATCAAGACAAGCTATCAGCTAATCTAATCTAGACCATTGGATTAACTAATCATCACTAATTCTCAAAACTACTTCATTTCACTAATAAATTATTTATTTAATATCTAATGAGGACATTACATCACCCCTTCCCTCACACTAGCCATCCCCTCAAACCTACCAGTAGATCAACCAATTTCAACCTTTATTCTTTAAGCAAACTTCCATCACACCATTTGCTTCCTCTAAATCTTCAACTAAGATAAAATTTAGTTGTCTTTAAGATACACATGTGCAAGTAAATATTTGTCACTAAATTTGTAGCACAAGCTCTTTTCTCTCCTTGCCTACAATTCTGATGGAGTGAATTCTCTAAAGACAAGATTAATTGGTCTGTTGGTATTGAATATAGAGTTTTGATTTGAGAATAGTTCAATAGTGGGGAGAGATGGCACTATTGTATAGGCTTTTAAAGATTTATTGATAGTTGACAAATAACTCTATAAATGTAATGTTCACAAACCTTTCCTATGATACAAAGCTTATCTGGACCATAAACTTGAACTCTTCTTTTTAACCCATTAATAAATAGGAATGACAATTAGGTCAAGAATAATCGAGAACTAAAAATCTTGGTCCCCGTCCCACCCCGCCTTCTAATATCTAGCCCGTCCCTAGCCTATTCTCATAATGGAGATAGGCGGGAATCCCCAATCTCAACCTGCTAGAGACAAGACCATCTTGCCTTCACCCCATCCTAAGTGGAGAAGTGGAGGCATAACGAGGTAAGAGGAGAAAAAATCCGTATATAATCTAAAAATTAAAATAAGTAAGAAAAATAATACTAAAAAATCAACAAATTTATATTTTAATAATAGAAAAACTCACAATTACATGATAAAATTCTAAAATACAACTTCATATACTCCTTCTATCCCTATTTATCTGTCACAATTGAAAAGTTTGGATGTCTCTTTTTATCTGTCACATTTAAAAATTTTAGGTGTCATTAATATTAGTTTTTCTGCTATACCATTACATTAAATAACTTTGATAAATGAAAGTGTAATAACTTTAGAAAGAGAATTGAGCAAACAAAGTAAGAAAACGGTTATGGGGAACATTAAATTCAATGGTATTTTTGAAATGTATAAAAAAAGTTGTACGAATTTAAGAGACTAACTAATTTTTATTAAATTGTGTGAAGTAGTTAACTGTGATAGATAAATAGAGACGGAGGGAATAATAAATAAAATATATCAAAATCTAACATCAGTAATAATAATAATAAAATACAAAAAGTTATGACAACAGAGTACAATTTCGAATAACTAAATCTCTCAATATAATTTTATTTATTCAACATTCAAGAAGACTAGTAAAATAAAAAAAAAAAAAATTGAATATGAAGATCATTTAATTTTACACAAGCAAACACTTCTTACATTTTACTTTTAAAATAAAATGTAAAATACTTTCACAACAATTTAAACTAATTCTAAAAAATATTGCTTCTCTCTCAAATTACATATGTTATAATATATGTTTAGAAAACTTTAAAAGTGTCTAACTATTTACTATATTCTAAATTATGAGGATATATTTTTAAAATATATTAATTATAGATTTTTTTTATAAATTAAATATATTTATATATTTTTTAAAAATTTATGTATGTATGTTCATTCATATATATATATATATATATATATATATATATATATATATATAAGATAAACAGATATAAATATAAAAAAAATTAAAGAATAGGTGGGGCGAAGAATCCTAACCTAACAAGACCAGGCAGGGCTGGATAGGGTCTCCAAATTAACTGGCAAATATGTCATCCCTACTAATAAATACATAAATATAATATTATTCAATTATTTGGACATATATATCTCACGATTCGCTTGAACTTTTCAAACTTATTTAAAGAATAAAGACTCAATTCTTCCTTTCCGTTTATTTTTTACTTTTTCCAAATCTCCTACAAATTACTTTGAATATTATTCCCGGGTTCACGTAAGTCCATTAAACTAAATAAATACTCTATTTCATATACAGTCTAATCCCACAAAGATAAGTCTACTTTCTTTTTTTATTTGTCCCGAATTCCTTTTTTAAAAGACAGTTAATATATCTCTATTAACGTACATTTTTATCAATATACTATTAATTATTAATAAACACATTAATTGTTGTAATTGTAAAAAAATAAATCTTAAGTAAAAGAAGTTAAGACATAATTTCAATAGTGATTTAATAACAAGATCATTCAATAAAAGAATATACGAGAAAAATATTAAGAAAAAATTATTGCATCAATTATATTTCTTAATTTATATAAAAACAAGTCTACCTTTAATGTAATCAAACAATCTACTTAATCTTTATACAAAAATCAAAATAAACTATAAAAAAAATAGCAAATTGATAAGTTTAATCCTTGAATTTTTTGTTATTTTGTCATGTTTAGTCCTTATTTTTTATTTTTAATTTTATAAATCCTTTATCTTTTTTAATTTGACATATTAAGTACTTCCCACCTAATTTCGGTAGGTCAACCCAACAACTCTAATTTTAACCCATTAAAAAAGGACAAATTTAATATTTTACTGAACATCTTCAATATTTATAAAGGCAAGTTGACAAATTTAATCCCTATACTTTTTATTTTGGCATGTTTGGTCCTTATTCTTTTTTTTTTTATATGTTCTCTATCTTATTTAGTTTAACACATCAAGTCCTTCCAACCTAACTCCAGCAAATCAACCCTAAATTAACCTGTCAATTCAAATTTTTACCTATTAGAAAATGACAAATTTGATATTTTACTGTACACATTCAATCATTCTTTACACTAGAATTGTACATATATAAAATTAAAATAATTATAAATTTACTATCACATATATATAAATCGTATTACAAATTAAAGAATTAAAAAAAATTACAAAGGTAAAACCCAAACTGATATTGAATCTATCCTAACCAAATCACACAACATGTTAACCTACTTTTTTCTAAATAAAAAATTCCAATATCATATCCTTCATTCAAGTAAGACAAATTTGTAAGTTTAGTCCTACGATTTTTTTTTTTTTTTGGGCGTAATTGGTCAATATTTTTTTTTAACTTTATAAATCCTTTATCTTTTTTAATTTAACACATTAAATTCTACTAAACTAATTTCGACATGTCAACTCTAAATTAATTTGTCAACTCCGATTTTAACCTATTAAAAAAAAGGCAAATTTAATATTTTACTATACACATTTCGGAGTTGGCGAGTTAATTTAAAGTTTACTTACCGAAATTAGGTCAGAAAGACCTGTGCCAAATTAAAAAAAAATAAAAAATCTATAAAGTTAAAAAAGATATTAACCAATCATGTCAAAATAAAAAAATTGAAGGACTAAATTCACCAATTTGTCTTACTTGAATAGAAGATATGATATTTAGATTTTTAATTTAGAAAAAAATAGCGTTGACATGTTGTGTTATTTAATTATGATAAAATCTGAATTTTACCTTTATAGATTCTTTTAATTTTTCGGTTTATAATACAATTTATATCTGTGATATAAATTTACAATTATTTTAATTATATATATATATAATTCTAATATAAAAAATAATTAAACATGTATAATAAAATATTAAATTTGTCATTTTTTAATAAGTCAAAATTAGAATTAATTATTTAATTTAGAATTGATTACTGAAATTAAATTGGAAGGACGTAATATATCAAACTAAAAAAGATAAAAAAATCAATAAAATAATAATAAAAAAATAGCGATCAAACATACCAAAATAAAAATTCAGAAATTAAACTAGTTAACTAGACTTTATAAATATTAAACTTATACAGTAAAATATCAAATATATCCTTTTTTTAATAGGTCAAAATTAGAATTGACAAGTCGACTAGACAAAATTAGGTGAGAATGACCTAATGTGTCAAATTAAAAAAAATAAAAAGTCTATAAAGTTAAAAATAAAAAATAAAGACTAATCATACCAAAATAAAAAAGTTTAAGAACTAAACTTTCCAATTTCCCTAATTGATCATGCTAAAAACTTGAACGTGTTTTCAAAAAGCTTCTGGCCCCACCATATAATCCGATATATATTCATTAATTCAGAAAATGTAGCTAGAAGTTCAATATTTCTCATTTTTGTGCTTCTTGTGGCGCACGAGCATCCACATAGATTGGACAAAGATACATGATTCTCTATCAGAATACTGTCATAAAAACCTTGAGCCTTACAATTTTAGTTTATCACCTTTAATAGAACGCATCTCCTTCCCTCCTGAGAAGCAGAACCTAGGTTATACATACTACACATCATTTTGTCAAAATCACTAGCCCCTTCTCATGCGTGGACCTGAAAACTGCTGTAGAGCTGTGATAAATCCTACTGGCGTGTGCCATTCGTTATATACATCAACCGCCCAGCAGTTTGCTGGACACCCAACCAAAGGCAAAGACACTTGTTTGTAGACTTCAAAGCCATTACAATCACTCTGCCTGTGGAACAGCACCGAGCAGGTGCCAGCAGAACAGATATGCAGCAGACGCCAACCATATCAACTCTGGACACCAGAAGAGCACTACCAGAACCGTTATGGATCTTTAATATTCCTTAATCCTTGACAAGGTCATTCTACTGCATATACAGATACCAGTAGCGTTTTGCTTGCAAATAGAAGGTTTGTAGGGACAAACACCACACTCATTGGTCATTAAAAGTAGTACAACAGCTAGACGAGCCATCTTAATGTTCAACAAACTTAATGCCTTTTTGACCTTCGCCTTTTCCCTAGTAGTTTTAGCATGTTGCCTGTTACATCAGGTGGTGAATTATCGTCTTCCTCACTGTTCTTGTCAGAGGTGTGAGTCAACCAGGCCAATGCCTCTACAGCAGCATCCTTCTCCGCAAGTGCTTTGTTTCTCTTTGGTTGTCCAACAAACTGCATTCCCTTGAACTCGACTAGTGCCCTAAACTCATTTGTCTTAAGATGCTTCATTTTATATTTGGGAGGGGAATGACCAGCCCTCATCAATAGAGTTTGTAGCAGACTCTTGGGATTTGTCCCATCTCTTGTAAATCTATCACTGTCAACAGACTCTTTAGGCCTCTTGTTTTCACGACCAAAAACAAATCTCCCTTCACATTGATCACCTGACACCAATTCTTGGACTGCAAGCATCAGGTACTTGCCTTCTTTGTGGATATCTACATTAGGATCTTCGAGCTGCATTATCAAATAAGAGTAGCCATATTAACAGAAGGTGAATATCAGCAATTGGAAACCATAGACAGAAAACAAATGAATCAAAATGTACTGCAGGGATCAATAATTGCAGTCATTACATTCAGTTAAACAAGACTTGTAATATGGTAAAATGATACACAAAGGCAGTTCACAGAATTTCCCAAACATAAATAGTAAATGTGTTGTCTAAGACTCCTGCCACAACAAATCTTAGGAAATGTCATGAACTGAAATAACAAATGAGCAAATTGAGTGATTTCAGAAGAACTTATGATCATTAATAGAAATGATCTGAAACAGGAGCATTTCTATTTCTTTAAACCTGGAAATTGGAAATGAGTTCATAAACAAATTGTTTGATCACTGGCTAGGCTCATAGCTGACAACTAACATAGGCATTTTCAGTTGCATCCAAAGTTACCTCCAAATGAGAAATTATGATAAGTAGAAAAACATCTAGCAGGCTAACAATTTTGAACACCTTCCTGTTGGAGGAACTTTAGACTACTGAATCATCATCCCTCTCCTTCGAATGCTTGTAGCAACACCATCCATCACCAGATATATCAATTTCTAACAATGAAACCTATCGATTCGACAATCACAAATTACATCTCTGGAAGTGCCCATATAAGCCCAAGAGGCTGTATAGCAGACCTAAATGGAAGTCATGGATATATTTTAACAATTGTTCTACCTAAGAAGTAAGTTCATGACTACAATTAATATCTAGTTGACCACAAGAACAAGAGTTCCATGCAACTTACCATGATAAACAAAACAAAATAATAGCATGATAAGGCACAGCTCATCAGCAACAAAAAGATGCTTTTATGGACCACAGTTCTACTTGGTGTCCATTTATACACCCGTGAGTCTAAAAGTTGGCGAACGTGGCAACATTGTAAGCAAGAAGGGTCTACCCTTGTCACCACACAACAAACCTCCATTTCAAAATGAATAACCACTTTTAACTTGACATAAAGATTTAGGAAAGCATTTAACTATCCAATACTTTTTCACACCCTTGATGACATGTTCTAGGCCCCACGTACAATAAAGTTCCAAAAGCATTTCTTTGAATGAGGTAATGGTGTAAAATTAAGAAAGTGGATTTTTTTTTTTTTTTTTAAACTGATTTCATTTTGGAACATCCCCAAAATAAGATATGAAGACATTCATTTTAGAACAGATGAGAGTATTTTGAAATGTTCGACAATAATTACATTTCAGAAAGCTTGCCAACAAAGTCCCAAAATCCAAAATGGATGTTAGAGTTAGCAATAGTTTTAAGAGCATAGTTAAAAATAGCGGATTGGATCAAAGCATTATCCTCACAGGAAATTGCCATATCATTATACATTTGGCATCAATATGAGGAACATGTGGCAATATGGACGCTCACGCTTTAGGAAACAAAGGTGGCGAAAATCAACCATTTAGAGACAAGTAGAGTCATATTACGAGTTAATAGTAACTTCCACCAAATGTAGTTTCAATAAAATCTCATTGTATGCCAGCTATTCATATATTGCAGTGTACTATGCTCTATGGAATGGCAAACGCAACAGAGTACAGAATAAATTCCAAAACTATCAGATTAAAGGAAGCTTAAACCATAATATTATTGCAATTTTCTCCCATCAACAAAATCAATGACAGTGTTTGCAAATAAAAATACAAAATTATTTTCTAATCAGTATCAAAAAGTTCATTCAAACAACTTTCCGATTTGGTTAAGTGACATTCTTTAATTTAGTGTTGAATGCTAAAAAAGGAATGGGCAGCTTCTGACAAGATATGAAACATTCTAGCATATCCCCACAAGTGATACTTACTTGTACAGAAGGATTTGCCAACTGATTTCACTACTTTACCTCATTTTACATGGCAGTCCACATTAAAGCCAATCGATAAACTCTGTTGTTTTTTGGGACATAGTCAGGTTATACATCTTTTTTCTAATGTGTAGACTACCTTCTTTAAAAAATGGTTCCTTGCAAAACATGATTTCATTGTTATTGCACAAGGATTCTCATCCTAAACATATTTGGCTCTCTTTCCTAATTAGTTTTTCCCTTTGGAACCAATTCAATAATGTTGCTAAATCCAATCCTGCAGGTACATAACTGCCTAAAGTAGATAACAAGTTGGACTCTCCATGCTAGATGAAATCTCACAAAATAGGAATGATTAACTACCCTTCTTTTTGTGTAATTAAAAATACAATGATGCTCCATTGCCTATATGTTACTCCCTCCGTTCCAACCAAACTAATAATGTTTGACTTGGCATGAAATTTTATTTAAAGGTAAAAAATGTAATATAATAGTAATATACTACAATAAAATGTAGGAAAGATGTGGCCACAAAATACTTTATGTCAAATTTAAACAAATAAAAGTAAAATATAATAAAATATTGATTATTTTATAGTATATAATACATTAAAAAATTTCCTTGTAAGGAAGTGTCAATTCTTTTGGGAGAACCCAAACGCTGGTCAATTTGGTTGGGATGGAGGGAGTAATTTTTATTGGTTCTGTGATTCAGAAATAGAATGATAATATGACAGTTACCAGAAATGGAACTTGTTCACAAGCCCATCCGTCATTTTATATTATTAAAGCAAACCTTGAGCAAGCACTTCCTGCCCCTAGGCATTCAACTTCGAAAAGCATTATGATTATGTATATCTCAGCAAAAAGAATAGCCCAATCAATGTCAAATAAGTATGTTCCATTTTTCCAAGAACCCTTAATATATTGGCTTTTCATTAATAGGATAAATAGATGGTTACTTCCGGAAACTCATTCTGAAGTATGTACCAAATGAAAAGAAACATCAGAGAAAAAAAAGCTTTTCAACAATTCACCTTCTTTTGCAGAAGTTTTTGAAGTTCATCCTTCAGCTTCAGGTAGCACTCAGCCAAGTTGGGGTCCATAAAAAATTCAATATAACCTGCTAACATCTTCAAGTGCCCAGCCTGATATCCAAAAAGGAAAAGGGGAGATAAAAACAGGATTACCATAACCAATGAATCATAAGCTAATTATATGAGACAAATAAATCATAAGCTAATTATATGAGACAAGTAGCAGGTAAATGATACCATAGCTCCGCAGCTGAGTACACCACCAAAAAGGATCAAGATTGAATCAGAAACTCCAGTGGAATCGCGTACAAAAACAGTATTAACCTTCACTTTTTCACCAAAAACCAGCCAGGGATATGGTATCGTTTGATAGCGAGCATTCACAGAATTCTGGAAAGGGTAAAATGTTTGCAAGATCACACTACTTGATGAGTAAAATGAGTTGTTGGTTTACAAGAAAATAATTCCTAAATGACAAAACCAGGATAATACAGTCTCTTCTGCCCAAAGGCTACAAAAACTTGAACGGACACTCTATTGAAATCCAAATTATTTAACTTTATTTTTCATGAAATGAATCAATCCTATGAATTGACAAATGGACAACACCCGTATAGCATTTGAAATGGCAAAGCCTGAGATACGAAGAGCATTGTTCTATAGAAATTAGATACCAATATGGTAAAACCATGCCAATTGGAGATAATAATAATGTGGAAACAGGCTCAAAAAATGACTACCGACACAATTGAACGACAATTTTTTGTATGACACAAAAACATTAGTAACACTTTTAGCTTCTGAATTTTTCTACTTTCTCAAATCCCACTATTTGTTCAAAACATAACATAAAGTGATAAATTGAATGATAATAAGTTAGCAGCAACAATTCTAAAACTGAAAGATGTATACTTTTTCTTGCATAGCAGTGGTTTGATTCAGCTCATTTTTCCATGAAACCTCCAGTTAATATTCTGATATCTCCTTTTTGTAAAATTTTCATACTCTTGCAGCCCATGTAACACAATTTTTATTTTCCCTTCCAAATATAAACAAATCAGTAGGTGTATGTATGCTTGTGAACTCATGTGACCCATTGTAGATGTTATTCTCTATATACTTCTGTTGGGTAAAAACATCAGCAAAAGCACAAGACATAAGATATTTTGCATTTTCAACTAAAAATATAAAATTTTACTACAGGCAGATTTCCAATGTTCAAGAAAATGCACCAAGTGAATAAATGACTGAGATTATCAAAGTATTGCATTTTTTAAACATACCGCATAGAGTAAGACCTGTCCATCATCCATTGTTTTGAATGACATTGATGTCTCCCTGTGCTGGACATGAATAAAACTTAAATAAGTTGGCCTCATAGAAGTATAGGCAAGTTAAAATACCTGAAAACAGAGTTATCTTACCACTACAGATGCAACTCCAGGAAAGAGTCCAGAGCATATGACTGCACGAACCAATGATTGATTGTGGCTTAGCCCATTGTTTGTTGCAACATCCACGTCTAACAATCCAGCTTCTTTCAAAATAAAGGTGAATTGCTTCTGGAGAGAATGGATGGCCTGAAGAGTCTGGGAAGACAGGAAGTTCCTCCAGCAGTACTCATATGAAGATCCCTCTCTATCTGCGTCCTTCCATCCTTCATATGCACGGACAAGGGCCATATGGTCACTGTAGTCCTTTGCTGAGAATCTGGATTTAGCTGTCCCTGCCAACTGCATTGAATAATAATAACAATTAACCTGCAAATCTGTTATTAGCACCTCATCCAAAAGCTTAAGCTATTAGAGAGGAGTGTAATTTATACATTTAATATGTTGCAAATAGGAATTATAGGCCAGTTCAGGTATTAAAAGCAGGATTCTAGAAAAATGAGCCGCCACTATGTAGTGGAAAAAAAAACTAATTACCCAATTCATATACCAGTCCATTCTCTGTTTATTTGCATAGCTAAACATGGAAGGAGCTAAGATCCTACAGATGCATTTGTTAAAGCAAGCAAGAAGGAGACAAATTTAATAAACCACCCAATGCGCTACAAAAAGCCAAAACACCTAAAATTAGGTTTATAAAGGAAGTAAACATGCGTAAAAAAAATTATAACATTAAATTTATACAGGAGTCAACGAACTAATTATTCAACTAATTTTTTTTTTGTGTGCACGCGCATGTACATACAAATATAAATGAGGGTGTGTGCGTGTGCACAAATGCATATTTGTTTCTGTATAGTCAACCAACTAATTATTCAACTCAAAAAGCTCCCTACAAATCTTTGCTCAACTGCATAATTTCGGGCAATTTTGTTATCACCATCTGTAAAACTTTCTAATTGGTTCACTTTAGGTCCTCTTTTTTTTTTCCCAGTCTTGCCAATATTGCATGTATCAGCTTTACATACAGGAAGAACACCTCTAAGATGAAGTTCTAAAAGATGATACTTTTAGCATTCAGCTAATGATGTATTTCAAAATTCCTATTTGCATCTTATAGAAAATCCATCCAGATGGATTTTCTTGTGGGAAGAAAAACTGCCATTTATGCAACTCAAATAGAAATTTAGTAGCTCTAAGACACACACACACAAAAACCAAAAAAAAAAAAAAAAAGTGAAGAATAGATCTCATACAAAAATATTTGTATAACTCTAGTATCTGTAACCACTGCACTCATCATCTGAAACCTATCAAGAGATTTAATCCAATGAGGAATTCAACATTCAATGCTACAACATGAAATCCATAGAATATACATTTTTAGTACATACCATATGCACACGATCAGAAGAACACACACACACACACACACAAAGGAAGAAGAAGAAGACAATAACAGTCCCTCATAAAAAATGGGAATCACAAAAGAGCAGTGATAGTTTAACAGAGATTGTTACTTTGACTTCAAACTGCATTTCATTTTAGCCCTTCAAACTTCTACTAACGGTGTCATCCAAATCAAAAACATTATTTGAGTAACAGTTCTGGGGATCTTGTAATGGCCAAAAAAGGGTGGAACACATAATCAAACCACACAATGTGCAAGTAGGAACACAAGACGAGGAGAGACTCTACAGCAGCTTTACCATGGATCAGAAAAAGAATTACATGTGAAACAGCCAAACAAGAACTCTTAAAGTCATGGGTGGAAGAGCCTCCCACATCCTAGAAAAATTCTGAATCCTGCATTCCTATCTGGAACTTCTTTTCCTCCAAAAGCGAGTTATTTCCTCTTCTGCTTTTACCACCCCCCCCCCCCCAAACAAAAAAACACACAGCAAAACTCTCTTCTTCTCCAAAATGAGAATTTCCAGCTTTCAATTAGCCCTTATCTAAAGGAACCTACCCAGTTAATTGCAAAGAGATAAGAGAACATACAGATATTTTCCAAGCAAGACCTCAGAGCAGCAGAAGATGATCAGTGCTTTCACCTGAGCCTTTGGATTTGAAAAACAACTTAATGTCACTTATACATGAAGGTTGTCATTTGTTAAAATGTCAAAATGAACACCCAGGACGCCTCCAAAGTGAAAAGGACAATATTCAACAGGGCCATCAACTTCCATATATTTTACTTAGGAAATTATATCACATCCCCAACTAAGAAAGAGAATAATATGATGACTGTAAAATAAACGTTATAATTCCCTTGCCAAATACATTGTCCACCATATTTGATAGAATTTATTGATTATAGAGTCAATGGAAGAGAACACCAACCAAATAAATCTCTCCATGTTTTCAAACAATACCCTCAAACCCATCACAAGAGGAGAGCTCAATTGAAGTAAGAAATGAGGTATACTGCAAGAAATTGAAGATTTAAGGCCCAAACAAAACTTGGGGAAAACATTATGGTTCTACTGTTCTTAGCAAACATATTCTCAGGATAAATTCAAGGATGCTGTACAAAGTGCAACAAATTCTCCAGACAAGACAAAAGAATTAATTATTTTTTTTAAAACAAAGGTCAGTCTTATGTGTCATATCATGGATAGAAACACTTTAACCATAGTTGATGGGACCATGTTCAAAACAGCCATGCACATTGTTTTCCAAGTTTATGGTAATTGATTCTTATCTATCAAAGAAAATGAAACAGATCAATATTTGTTGAAGAGGAGACCACAAATTATTGTTAAATTAATTCATGACATTCATAGAATTCCCTAAGCAGATTGTAGATATCTGCCAAATGTTCTCTGCAATCAACAGTGTCCTACAACCATTTCTATTTCTTAGCAGGTCAAGAATGCTTGAATTCAGAAAATTCCTGCTTTATCCCTGTAAAACTTCATAATTTCTTTTTTCAATTAGTCAGTATTTGTCCCCACAGAATTTGGCAATTAACCAAGTATCCCATGATATTATTTCTTGATACATTCTTTTAACTGATCTGGGAGTGCACACACATATCATGACCAAAACAAATAAATTGTTATAACCTATTAAAGAGCAGTACACATAAAATTAATAAAGTAAAAAAATAACAAATAAAATAAATTTTATTTGGAAAAAAAATACATTAACACTAAGAAGAGATAGATCAGCTATACTCACATCTTTTTTATCTTGAGGCAAAAGAAAAGGATCCCTCACACTAAGTCCAGCCACAATAGTCAAGATGGGATCAAAGCAACGAAAAACAGCACCCATTATCAGCATTTTCCCTAGCTTGGGATCCACAGGAAGCACTGACAAAAACTTTCCTGATTTGGAAAGACCAGAAAAGATAAGACGATTAACTAACAAGAACTATCCCACACCCCGGACCCCCCCCCCCCCCTTCCAAAACACAACAAAAACAATAACCCAGGAAAAAAGGCATAACAAACTAGTTTGACAACAGACCATACCAAGATGCGTAAGATTTTCATTTTCATCTAATGCACCAATCATCTTCAAAAATGCAACAGCATTCTGAACCTGCCATACATTGAAGCTTTGTACTTCAGTAAATTGAAGATAACCCACCTAACTCAATGTACCAGATGAGCCGCATATATCATCACATTATAAGGAAAGGCAGATCTGCAACCCCCTGCCCATAATTTTTGAAATTCCTATAATTCTTTTTCTTCCAAAAGGTCCTTATTAATTTTGAACCACACTCCCCAAAGGAGACATTTTTTGAAATTCCACTATATTCGTTAAAGAAAATCTTTTTCTTTTTTTTTTTCAGTACTTACAAGGTCCTTCCCCGCCCCCCCCCCGGTGGGGCAGCAAACCCCAACTTCATTGTTCCACCCTTGTCATAGTGCGTAATACTTTAAACCAGGAGTACAGTATCAACCTAAGAGACCATAGGGATAAACTCTTAAAAGCTTCCAAACTACTGACTTTCGTGCAGCCTGATATTAAAGCTTCAGAAGTGAAGCCCAAAAACTAGAAAATCAAACCATCATGCTGTTAAATTACAAAGTGAGCTGCTTATGAAATATGGCAATGCACAATGCAACTCCACAAATCCTGCAAAAGTTCATAATAATATTAACTATTAAAGCAGGTTAATACACAAACTTCAGTAAAAATCTCTCATATAAATTATTCATTTTGTTTCTTCCTTTGTGGTGGTGATTGGGTGGGGAGGGAGGGGTCGAAAGGGGAGGGGGTTTGTACATGGGACTAATAAGAGAGAGAGACTTCTATCTTAACCAGTTCTGCAAGCAAACATTCTCACTTTCACAGGGCCGTACATTTTCTTTTTTGTTGGTTAAACATGTCATTGTATTCTGCACAGATGTCTCTCTTTTACTTCAGAAGGGAAAAACATAAGCAGCTGGAAGCAAAAACTTACATATTAGGTGGATCATATGGTTGTTAACTTGATAGATATAAACGATGTCATAATGTATAATTGAGACATTGCCAAAAGATAAGACAAAGAAAAAGTGAATACTCACAGCCAGTGGTTCAGGAGGTTGCAAAGCAGATGATAGGAATTCTCCAATGCTTCTAACTTGCAAACGTTTTATTTGCAAGCAGAGCGAGTTCAAAGGTGTCCTCAATAGTTCAGGAAGTTGGTATTCAGCAAAGGCTTCAAAAACACATCGGGGGTAAAGGTGGTAACATTCACCTGGCTGCACACGGCCAGCTCTACCCCTTCTCTGCAGCCAAGCAGTAAATACTTTAAACTTGTATATTTAAATATGTACAATAGTGTAAGTCACAATCTGGTACTTGATCTTTAATTTGAAAATGAAATCTACCAAAGCAGGTATATCCTAGCTGTGAAAGAAATTAATGAATGAAAAATAAAAGGAGAGAAGCTTTTATGCCAAGATAAAATAGCCATGAAACATCAAAAGAGCAAAGAGAAACACCGGCATTGGTACATGGCACCTATTTACACAGAAGAAACACATTGTTCTTGAACCTAACAGGAGAAACCATAACATACTTCCACACTATTATGGGACAACTTGATAGAGACAAGTGGCAGCAACTAGTTAAGGTTTACAAGAGGAGAAAAGTTGATTCTTAAGACCAAACCTCAATTTGGCACACCGTAGATGATGGACAGCTCATATGGGAGTAAAAGTAATAATGGGTCTTTCTTTGTAGTAACAAGTCTTTCATTTAGATTGTTGTTTTATGAGTTTTAGAATTTAGAACATTTTGGTAACTAGTGGGTTTGGAGAAGTTTCCTAAAGTTTAAATTTCTATTTAGTAGGATTCCTAAACTGGTTGCTTTCCTAAGGAGTCTAGTCCTAGTTAGTCTAGAATTTTAGGTCTATAAATATAGAAGTTCTCTATTACCTATGCATGCTTTCTTTATTCAATTAATAAGAGTCTACAGAAACAGAGTCCACAGATAGTTTCTGTAATTTCTGGTTGTGAGATGCAATCAAGCCCTAAGGTGGGAAGCCTTATGGACCTTGGTGTGACGCCTAGGGTTTCGCTCTTCTCTTAGTGTGTTGCTACGCATTTGTGTTCAGTTTCTTTGCCTGACTACTGAATTTTTCAGCAACTAAACTTGGCTGTTCTAATTTCCAATAATTACTTGGACTGTCTAACAGTTGTCCTGCATCAGAACTTTGATGGAGAAGATGATATAGCGCCAAATGGGCACCTACTTAAGTAGAAACTTTATGATTTTGGCAACTAATCTGATAAAGATGGTATGTTCCAACAAGAAAGTGGTATTTACCACTTTTGTCAAATTAATTATTATCAAATCCACAAAAAGTTAACCAGTTTTATTATTTGTTTGCTAAAACTTATCACTTTTACCAAATTAATTACCATTAAATCTACAAAAGTTACTACTTCGGTAGATACAACATAATCCATCTCAAAATAAACTAATACTTCATGAACAAATAAGTATGGATAATGTTACATCCATATCTTGAAAGATGCAACCCTCCATCCAATATTGACAAGCATATAATCTAAAAGAAACCTATAAAATGCTAAACAGCATGCAGTGGGAAAAAATGTATAACAGTAATTGAAATGTAACCGTTGAAGGAGGACCACTATGTTAAAGCAAAAGCACAGAGTAGAAATTAACTCACTTGCCGAGCAGAAGCTTGAGATATCCATGAAGGTAGTAAACAAGGAGTATTATTTAGTGCATCGTAAGTTGTCTCCTTGGCTTTTCCACAATCAACCACAAAAACTATGTCATTAATTGTAATACTGGCCTCAGCCATATTAGTAGCAAGGACAACTTTACGAATATTTGGAGGCGGTCGCTCGAATATGAGTTTCTGTTGAAGACAACAACTAAAGACCATTTAATTTTTTAAAAAACTGTAAAAGAAATAAAGTCCTTGAAACAAAGTAGACAATGAAAATTCAAGAAGAGAACCTTCACCTTCAGTAATGCGCTCAAGCGAACAAAACAAAACCAAATTGAAACATAGCTGATATAATCAATAAAAATCAGTTGTATATAATTAACAATTGGCTGAAAAACACTCTTATATTTATTCCATATATCTCAAGGTATTTATACAAGATACCTAGATCTATTTAAGGTAAGTCAACTATACATTAAAATTATAGAAACAATTATAGGAAATAATTACAGGAATATTACAGCTATAATTCCTAAATATGTGCAGCTATATATGCTAAGTCTTCCCCTCAAGTTGGTGCATAGATATCACACATGCTCAACTTGGACAATGATGCATAAAATGAGCCACTAGTAACAGCATGAGTCATTATGTCAGCCAGCCAGCTGATCTGCACTCTTAATGTACGGAACCTCTATCATACCAGAATCCAGATTATCCTTGATATAATTCCTGTCAAGTTCAATGTGCTTAGTTCGATCACGTTGAACCGGATTGTTAGCGATCTCAATAGCTGCAGTATTATCACAATACAGTATCATTGGTTTCTTTGGACCAAACCCGAGTTCTGTTAAGAGAATTTTTAACCAAGCAAGCTCTGTGGTTGCATGATGAAGAGCCCGGTATTCAGCTTCTGCACTAGACAATGACACCACATTCTGTTTCTTACTCCTCCAAGTCACCAAATTACCTCCAACAAATGACACATAGCCTGAAGTAGACTTTCTATCTAACTTAGAGCCAGCAAAATCAGAGTCTGTGTAACCAACAATATCCAAGTGCCCATGTCTAGAGAACATAATACCTTTACCTGGAGAGGCCTTCAGATAACCCAAAATACGATTCACTGAATTCATGTGTCTATCACTTGGATTGTGCATAAACTGACTGACAACACTTAACTGCATATGATAAATCAGGCCTAGTGTGAGTCAGATAAATCAACTTCCCCACTAGTCTCTGATATCTCTCTTTGTTAGTTAGAACTTGATCAGGATAGATGGCTAGACCCTCATTCATCTCAATGGGAGTATTTACAAGTTCACAGGCAGAATTACCAGTTTCAGCTAAGAGATCTAAAATATACTTCCGTTGAGAGAGAAAAAGTCCTTGCTTGGACTGAGATACTTCAACACCCAAGAAGTATTTCAGAACCCCCAAGTCCTTCATCTCAAATTCCTTGGCCAAATAGCATAGAAGCTTCTCTATCTCACTAGCATTACTGCCTGTAACAATCATGTCATCAACATAAACAATAAGCAAGGTAATATCATCATACTCCCTCTTATAAAACAAAGTATGATCCGCCAAAACTTGCTTAAAACCATACTCCTTCATCGAGTAGCTTAACTTGCCAAACCATGCCCTTGGCGATTGTTTCAAACCATATAATGCCTTTTTCAGCTTACACACCTTACCTTCCCCTAGTGTAAATCCTGGAGGAGGAACCATGTACACCTCCTTGATCAAATCACCATGGAGAAAAGCATTTTTTACATCAAATTGGCGTAATGGCTAGTCTAGATTGACTGCAAGAGATAGAATGACGCGAACAGTGTTCATCTTAGCCACAGGAGCAAAAGTCTCATAATCGTCAATCCCATAGGTTTGAGTGTAACCCTTGGCCACCAGTCTCACCTTATACCTTTCAACTGTCCCATCTGACTTGTGTAAACACCCACTTGCATCCTACTGTCTTCTTCTCCTGTGGCAACTCAACCATCTCCCAAGTAGAATTCTTTTGAAGGGCCTTCATCTCCTCTTCCATAGCAACCTTCCACTTGGGATCTCCAAGGGCTTCCTGAAAATGACTAGGAATAGACACAGAAGACAACTGAAGAGCAAAAGCTAGATGAGCCTTAGACAAGCGATGATAAGAGATGAAATCAGAAATGGGATAAGTGACATTAAAAGACGACTTGGAGAAACCCAACCTATCAAGTTCTCTATGTTCGTGAAGGGGATATCTCCTACCATGATCGTGATCCATAACTGGTGGATTCAAAATAGTAGAATCTATCTCTAAAGTTGAAGTTGGAGGAGAAGGAACACATACCTCAAGGTTAACAGTAGAAGAGTCATCCGATGGCATGGTAGTATCATCAGGAGGGGCACTAGAATTAGGAGGAGGAGGCATAACAGGGGTATTCTGTTTTCTTTTCGTATAGCCTTTTTGAAATAACCTAGCTGGTCTTTCATCCTTTGCCTCCTTAAATTCAGACTCAACCTCAGCTGAACAAGTATCATCTAAAGAGTCCGTAGTCTCCACAATAGCGGAGTTCTCCCCCTTACTCGACATCCACAACTTCTTCTCTTCTAACCATAACCGTTCCTCTTCCTTACTACTAATCTCCCCCTGAAGAGGAATCATAGAGACATCTCCAGAAAAATAAGACTCGTGTTCACAAAACTGAACATCTATGGAAACATAATATTTACCTGTAGGAGGATGAAAACATTTATAGCCTTTTTGAGAATTAGAGTAACCAAGAAAAACACTTTTAAGAGCACGTGGATCAAGCTTATCCCTATATATAGAGTGGACATGAACATAGCATATACAACCGAAAACCTTAGGACAAAGATTTAGAGCAGAAGGGATAGAGTGAAACTTTGACAACATCCTTAAAGGGGTTTGAAAATTAAGGATACGAGCAGGCATATGATTAATAAGGAAGATAGCAGTCATGATAGCCTCAGCCCAAAAACGTTTAGGAACATGCATAGTAAAGCTTAAAGCCCGAGCAACTTCAAGGATATAACGATTCTTACGCTCAGCTACACCATTTTGTTGTGGTGTGTAGGCACAAGTTGTTTGGTGGAGAATGCCATGTTCTAGGAAGAATTGGGTAAGAGATTGATTTACAAACTCACGGCCATTATCAGAATGAAAAACTTGGACCTGAGTATGAAACTGTGTCACAATCATTTTGCACAATTGACGAATCACCGGTATGACATCACTTTTAGATTTCATCAAATATACCTAGCTCACTCTAGTGCAGTCATCAATAAAAGACACAAAGTATTTATGGCCTGAAGCAAATGGAGTAGAAAAAGGACCCCATACATCAGTGTAAACATACGAAAAAGGAATAGAACTCTTATTGAAACTGGTTTTGAAAGGAACACGATCGATTTTAGCATAAATGCATTGTTCACATCTTAAACTAGAGATAACAACATTGCGAAACAATTTTGGAAACAAACGCTCTAAATAAGGAAAAGATGGATGCCCCAGACGACAATGCCATAAAAGAATCTTCTCTCTATCAACCGACTCGCTCTTTACTTGAAGGCCATGGCTAGGTTCAGAGTGAAACTGCGTAACCCCCTCTAAGTAATAAAGACCTCCTCTTTCCTTACCAATGCCAATCGTCCTCTTCCTACGTTTGTCCTGAAAGATACAATGAGCGGAATCAAATATTGCAAAACAATTAAGACTTTTGGTAATCTTACTAATGGAAAGAAGACTATTAGAAAGAGCAGGTGCAAGTAAGACAAATGACATGGAGAATGTAGGAGAAATTGAGACACTCCCGACTCCTGTAATTGGCATAGAGGTCCCATTAGCAACCTGTACAGCCTTGACAGGTGAAGACATTAGAGAGGCAAGTATGGAAGAATTACTAGTCATATGGTCAGTGGCCCCGGAATTAATAACCCAAGTGTTAGAATTACCTTGGTGAGGAGACACTTGAGAGACATGAGAAGCAAAAGGTGGAGAAGTATCAATAACAGCAATTTGAGCAGATTCTTATTTTTCTTCTCAGCTTGTTTAAGTTTATACCACTCCGAATATCCATGCTTCTTCCAACAAACATCTATTGTATGCCTGAGACTATTGCAATGAGTGTAGAAGCGAGAATTTGAAGCGGCAGAATCAC
The DNA here is from genome assembly GCA_026120185.1 of Voacanga thouarsii. NCBI lineage: Eukaryota > Viridiplantae > Streptophyta > Magnoliopsida > Gentianales > Apocynaceae > Voacanga > Voacanga thouarsii. The sequence continues at coordinate 2,795,718 of JANUWF010002074.1, forward strand.
AGGAACAGAAGGAGTCAATTGAGAGGTGCCCTTTTGGAACGTTAGAGCTGAAGCTTCAGAATGATTTTCTGTTCCCATGGTGACTTGTCTCTGCACTTCACGACGAACTAAAGAGTAGGCTTCTTCCAAGCTTGGTAGAGGGGAAGTAGCCAAAACACGATTACTAACTTGATCCAAACTGTGATCAAGACCTGCAAGAAACATATAGATGCGATCCTCTGCAATATGCTTCCTTTGTTTCTCAATATCAGCGACACATGTCATGTCATTGGGCCTACAATAATCAAGCTCCATGAAAATTGAATTCAACTCGTTGTAATATTCCGGGAGAGGACAACCACCCTGGCGCAATTGGAATGACCTCTTCATCAGTTCATAAACTTGGGAAGAGTCAGAAACATCAAGATAGCTCCTCTTAACCGCATCCCAAACTTCTTTAGATGTCCCACACTGAACAAAGTGTGACATCAGATTGTCAGTCATGGAATTAATAAGCCAAGACTTGACAAGAGCATCTTCAGCCTCCCATTCATCATAGCTCGGATCATCTTCTACAGGTGCAGCCTTTCTTCTAGTAATATAACCATTCTTCTTCCTGCCAGCAATATGCATCTCTAAAATCTTCGACCAAACACGATAATTAGTACCATCCAATTTAATATGGATTGGAGAAGAGGTTTCATGAATAATCACCGTCGAGAGTTTCTTTCTATCAGGAATCTCTTCGTTGTCAGTTTTAGTAGCCATTATTGATGATAACCAACGTAAAGGCTGCTGGAGTTGGAGATGGCGGCTGTTAAAGAAGGTGACGGCTGCTAACGAAGGTGGCGGCGGCTGACAAAGAAGGTGGCGGCTGAAATTAGGGTTAAGCTGGAAGAAGGTGATGGCTGGAAGGAGGTGACGGCTAGGGTTTGAAAAAGAGGTAGCGGAAGTCTTTCGTAGGCTCTGATACCAAATTAACAATTGGTTGAAAAACACTCTTATGTTTATTCCATATATCTCAAGGTATTTATACAAGATACCTAGACCTATTTAAGGTAAGTCAACTATACATTAAAATTATAGAAACAATTACAGGAAATAATTACAGGAATATTACAGCTATAATTCCTAAATATGCACAGCTATATATGCTAAGTTATATAAATGGAAAGCACCTGAAATCCTGTCAAGGCACCAACTCCTAGAAAAGCCTAAAATTGTATGAACCTTGCCCGACAAGATTAAGACAACTCTCTTGCTCTTGTAACAGAAGAGTAGATAACCTAGAGAGATAAACTGCGCAATCAAACTCTTCTAAGAATTATAACCCCTAGAATGAGCTCCTCTTAGGATTTAATGACAACAGCTAAGAAACACACATGCAGCCCGCGAAGGGACCACAAAGCAATCTAGTGCTGAAAAAGCTGCATCAGCATGTCCAAATGAGCAATCAATCAAGTATTCACCTTACCAAAATATAGCACTGGGGGATCATAATGATTTTGCTTTCATATTGTCAATTTTGCAAAAGGCTTAAATGCAAAATTGCATCAAAACAATGAAAACAACAGACTTCAGGGCCAGTTTGGAGCAGCACTAGTGAACATAATTTTACCAAGTGTATTTTAGTAATCGTCAATTTAGAAAATCAGAATTAGAATCCTATGATTTCATATTCTGAATTTTCAGTTTAACGTGATTTGGTATTGCAAAAAGTCCAAAACAACCATCACATACTTTTCTATTTACATGAAATATTCATTAGTTAATTACTTCCAACGAACTATTTCTATGATGTTTTCCATATACTTATGGCATTTGTTATTTTCATATATATTTTAAAACAAAACTTTTTAAGGAACATTAAATTAAAACAATAAGTATTTATCTCTACTATTATAGTAAAAGATGAAAGAAAAAAACATTTGAATTGTAAAATAATAATTTGTTTCATTGAAGAACAAAACTGTTGGTATTAGCATTTAAGAAATTAAATCATGGCAAATAGATAGCAATTAAAAAAAAAAAAAAGAGGCATGATAAATATAATTAAACCGTGACATCTATTATGGGAAATGAATAATTAGACATCAAGTTTGAACTGAGCATTTGTAAGAAGCTGTTTTTCTCAATCCTAGAAAAACCACATTTCAAAACGCTTAAGCTCAAACTATTAAGCGGCCCAGGAAACTGAATTTGCAATTCAAACACCCATTTGAGTTGCACAAGCTCTCCTCCAATCAGGTTCATACGGATCCAATATTCAAAAATTGATGTGCATGTCAAGGGTATTCTAGCCAAGGTACTCCCCAAATGTATTAAAAATCTCAAGCACTAGACATCAAAATTTACCTGATGGTAAACATCAAGCCCCATAATAAGAGACTAAATACAGCAGGCTTAAGTACAAATCCATCTTCAATTACCAAATATGCAGTGCTACTTTAGTAAAGTAATGCTGTAATGAATATAGGGCAAAGCATCCTAGTGACCCTTAAACTTTTTCAAAATCTAACTTTTACCCTTGAACTAAAAACAGTCATCTCCCTCCATAGGCTGCTGCCACCCGCTGCCACTAACCTATTAAATTAAAATAATCAGAAATGGGAGTTGATCATTGGTCAATTTACAGAAGGGTAAAATATGGACAATAATAATTTGAAGGCAAGTGGGAAACATTTTTTAGTTCGAGGGCAAAAGTTAAATTTTGAAAAAGTTTAAGCTCACCAAGACTATTTAACCATGAATATATAATCAGATCAGTGCCACTGAGAATTTTGGTTCCCTACATTATAAATCATAATAATCCACCATAGGAACTTTTCTATTTAGATAAGAATCTTCAATAGAAACTAAATGCAAAGGTAAGATGGTCAGACAAGTCATTGGTTCCTTCCCAATGAACATCCAAAAGACAACATGGATAAGACTCATATCCACAACCTTGTTAAAAGTTGTTTATGAATTTCAAGATTCAACAGCCCCTGGATCATAAATGTGCAGGCTGCCTTCTCCATATCATGATACAATTCAGTTCCACAACCTTGTTCTTTTAGAAGATTCATATATATATTTCCAAGCTAAACTGAATGCCCACATTTGACTTGGAACAAAAGTATAGTAGATCATTTGGCCATAAAACATTTTACTATCTTAACCTCCATGGATTATTATGGGACCCATGTCCTAATAAATCACAGCCATCCTTTTTCTTTTTAAAAGAAAATAATGGTGGAAATTTAGATTAAAAAGCATTCTTATCTCAAGACAGTAAGCATTCCTTTTGGGACAGCCCGGAGGAAATCTGCAAGTCCAATTTGGACGTCAAGTACCCATTGTGGATGTAAGAAAAGACACAAAAGGTAAACCCTCTTAAAGTTGTGAAACTTCTTGTTAAGATTTATATCTTTGTTAGGGTCTTATTGAGAGTATAGATAATTCTAGGGACTTGTATGCAAAGTTGTAAAAGCTGTATATAAGCCTAAATCGTTATCGAATAAATGAAGTTTTACTCGATTAATTAATTTGGTATCAGAGCCAAACCCTAGCCGTAACCTGCTTCGCCGCACAGTACCCACCGCTACAATACCGCTGCCGCTACAGTAAAATCGCTCCAGTAACAGTAACCCTCCTTTCTCTCTAGGCCCCTCACAACTTCTAGTTTGTTTTCTATCTCCGTGCTTGTGCGGGGAGGGCAATACCCCATGGGTCCTGAGATAGCATGAAGATGCCGGAGTTCTAGCAGATCTTGATGTGTAGAAGATCGAGATCGGGTCAAGGAGAAGAAGGGTAAGTGTGTGATAGGCTCATGTGATAGGTGTGCGGAACCTGAATACGAGTCGATGACAGAGGCTAGCAAGAATACGATGGAGGAGGTGGTTAAGAAATTGGATCCTGCAGATCTTGCGACATTGATGCGGTTTATGAGGATGTCAGGGGGTGAAAATTTTGCGAGGCCACCTACTGTTAAGGTGGAGCTTCCACCTGTTGATCTGAAACTCGATGGGCCAGCAACGTATCTGAGCTGGTCACGTCGGGTGAGGTATACTCTGGAAGGGAGGAATCTAGGGGAGTACTTGACAGCTGAGAAAGCAGAGCCAGCTGAGGGCACGGCAGGGAGAGATGAGTGGAAGTCAACTCACATATTGGTGTACATGTAGCTTCTCAACTCAATGGTCCCGTCTATTGCTGCAACAGTGGATGGCATCGAGAAGGTCAATGATGTCTGGGAGAAGTTGAGGAGAACCTATGATGGTGTGGGGAACAATTTAAGGGTGTTCCAGATTAAGAGGGACATCTATGCTACAGTCCAAGGAGATAGGACAATGCAGGAGTATGCCACAAAGTTGGAACGCTTGTGGCTAGATCATGATCATTTCTCACCTCGAGCATGCTGTAAAGATCCTGAGTGTAAGGAAAGAGAGGCCTTAATTCAGGAGAGGACTATATTATTTCTCCAGGGGTTAGCCCCAGCATTTGAGCAAAGGACAGCGATGCTGCTAGCTCAGACGAGGATCCCTTCACTTGAGGAGGCGGTCTCGGCCATGATACAGGAGGAGAGTCGTATTAAGCTACAGGTTGGGACAGGCGGACATCCTGGGATGAAGTCAGCGCTAGTGGTCTCCAACTCAGGTAACACAGGGTTCAAACAGGAGACTAAGCATGCTACAACTGTGGTGAAGTAGGTCATCTGAAACAGGCTTGTCCTAAGCTACCCAAGGAGAGAGACTCAGGTGGACGTGGACAGTTTGCAGGTCGTGGTCGCGGCCATGGGGGCAAAAGAGGTGGAAGAGGCTATTGGGCCAATCCGATGGTAGCGGAGGAAGAGGAAGAGGCGGGTGTGGTCTTTACTGAGGAAGACCAGGCGCTATTAGAAATACTGAGAATGAAGCAAAGAGCAGCAGGTGATGGAGCCAAAAATAGTGCGGTTGAGGATGCATCCTCCTCCGCTTTACCCATAGGTAACACTGCTACCTATGCTCAATTGACCAAAGGTACTGCTCTTGCCTCTATCTCCACCACTAGATCACCAGAATGGATCGTAGATTCTAGTGCATCTCGACATGTGACAAGTAATGCTAGTGAGTTCTCTTCCTATACTCACTTAGCGATGCCAGAGAGCATCCAGACCGCTGACGGGACAGCAGAGCCTGTGGTTGGTAAGGGTACAGTGAAGTGTACGGGTTCAGTAACTTTGTCCAATGTTTTGCATGCTCCTTCTTTCCTAATAAATCTTTTATCTATTAGTACCATTATACTCCAACTAAAATGTGTGGTTTCTTTTGATCTTCCCAAGGTGATCTTCCAGGAGAAGGAGAAGGGCCGGAGACTTGGGACTGGCACGTGGCGTAATGGACTATGGTACCTGGATCGTGAGGGGATGGACTCAGCATTGATATCTGTGGTGGAGAAGGTAGGAGTAGGAGGATCTGAGATGAGTGCTGAGGATGTGTTGATGCTCCATCACCAACGCATGGGACACATTTCGTTTAGTGTGTTAAGTCGGTTGTATCCAATTTTATTTGAAAATGCCAATAAACAGAAAGTTATGTGTGATGCATGTGAATTTGGAAAACTTACGAGAAGTTCTTATGTTAGTTCTGGTCATAGAAGCTCTCGTGCTTTTGATTTGATACATTCTGATGTTTGGGGACCTTGTTCCACTAGTTCTATGAATGGTTTTAGATATTTTGTGACTTTTATTGATTGTTTTTCTCGTGTTACTTGGTTGTATTTGATGAAAAATAAGAGTGATGTATTTGACTGCTTCAAAGACTTTTATAGGTCTATTCAGACTCAATATGGAGCAGTGGTAAAAATATTGAGGTCTAATAATGGTACAGAGTATACCAATAGAGCATTTGCGGAATACTTGTCAGCTCAAGGCATACAACATCAAACTACATGTCCATACACACCAGCTCAAAATGGGGTAGTAGAAAGGAAAAACAGACACCTTCTAGAGACAGCTAGGAGCATGATGATCGCGATGAATGTCCCAAGGCAGTTATGGGGGCAAGCAGTCTTAACAGCTGCTCAATTGATCAACAGGATGCCCACAAGAGTGTTGGACTGGAAGTCTCCGTGTGAAATGTTGAAAGGAGATAATGGTGGAATCCTCCCATTGAAGGTGTTTGGTTGTGTGTGTTTTGTGAAGGACAACAGACCATCCGTAGGGAAGCTTGGTCCTAGAGCTGTGAAATGTGTCTTTGTAGGATACTCTACTACCCAGAAGGGGTATGTTTGCTGGAGTCCAGTAGAGAAAAGGTTGTTTGTAAGCATGGATGTACATTTTCGAGAGTTTGAGCCATATTATACACTGGAGGTGACCTCACCCATTGGTAACTTATCTGAAAAAAAAAGTATGAGGCGAGAGGGGGAGAATGGTGAGAGGTTGGTGAATGTAGGATCAATTCCCTTATCAATTCCTTATTCTGTTGAGAGGAGGGAATCAGTTGAGGAGCACGAGAACAAAGAAGAGGAGGAACCCATCGGTGTTGGGACTGTTACACAGGGGGAGTTGAGAGTGTATACCAAGAGGAGGCAGAATGAGGTGCCAGAGTCAACATCTGCAGTACCACTGATGCCATCAAGTCCCTTGTCCCGGCCTACTCCAACTTCTGAGACACCCACACCACCCTCAAACTCAGAAAACACAGGTGCTATAATTCCTTCTTCTCATCCCACTCCTATGATAGTAAGGAGGACCTCTCGCAATAATGCAGGAGTTCCCCCCGACCGTTATGGTTTCCCACATGACATTGCTCAATTTGTCTCATACTCTAATTTATCACCTACGTATAGAGCATTCATTACATCTTTGGACTCTGTTACTTTACCTAAGTGTTGGCAGGATGCTAAAGAGGATCTAAAGTGGAAAGCAGCTATGCAAGAAGAACTTGGAGCTCTGGATAAGAACAAAACTTGGGAGATAGTGTCACTACCACCAGGCAAGAAGGCAGTGGGGTGCAAGTGGGTGTTCACAGTGAAGGAGACCCCAGAAGGAAAAATTGATCGCTACAAGGCAGGTTGGTGGCGAAGGGGTATAGTCAGACATATGGCATCGACTATGATGAGACCTTTGCTCCCGTGGCCAAAATGGGAACAGTAAGGACACTTTTCTCCATTGCAGTGAATAGGGGTTGGAAACTACATCAGTTGGATGTTAAAAACGCATTTCTTCACGGAGATCTGCTAGAAGAGGTGTATATGGAGGTTCCCCCAGGCTTTGGTACAAAATAGACAGTGGACAAGGTTTGTAGATTAAGGAAGTCACTGTATGGGTTAAAACAGTCTCCTAGAGCTTGGTTTGACAGGTTCAGAAGAGCTATGGTAAGCATGGGCTATCAGCAAATCAATGCCGATCACACAGAGTTCTTTCGACAACAGGGTGGTCACATTACTATGTTAGCAGTGTATGTGGATGATATGATTATCACCGGTGATGACGAGGATGAGATTGCTCAACTGAAGGCAAAACTGAACAAAGAGTTTGAGGTGAAGGACCTCGGGCAGCTAAAATACTTCCTGGGGATTGAGGTGGCTCGTGGAGAAGAGGAGATTGTTCTATTTCAGAGGAAGTATGCATTAGACTTACTCACAGAGACGGGTATGTTGGGTTGCAAGCCTGCGGTTTCACCAATTGATCAGAGGTTCAAGTTGAGCGCAGAGACAGGAGAGCCGGTTGATCGTGAGCGGTACCAGAGGTTGGTAGGACGTCTCATCTATCTGAGTCACACTCGTCCTGACATATCATTTGCTGTGAGTATGGTGAGCCGCTACATGCATGACCCAAGGAAGGGCCACATGGACGCAGTGTACCAAATTCTGAGGTACCTGAAGAGTGCACCAGGGAAGGGGTTAATCTTTAAGAAGAATGGACATCTGAACATTGAGGGCTATTGTGACTCTGACTGGGCAAGTTGTGCTGATGATAGAAAGTCCACAGCTGGATATTGCGTGTTTGTAGGAGGCAATTTGGTATCCTGGAAGAGTAAGAAGCAGTCAGTGGTTGCAAGGTCAACAACAGAGGCTGAGTATAGGGCAATGGCTTTAGGAGTTGCGGAGATGGTGTGGTTGAGAGCTTTGTTAGTAGAGCTCAAGATGGATAAAGGAGTTAAAATGAAGCTGTTGTGCGACAGCAAGTCTGCAATTAGCATTGCCAATAACCCCGTGCAACATGACAGAACCAAACATGTGGAGATTGATAGGTTCTTCATCAAAGAAAAGCTGGATAGTGGACTATTGGAGCTGGGACATGTAGCTACTAGAGAGCAAGTGGCTGACTGTCTCACTAAAGGACTTAGTTCATTAGATCTCTCAAGCTTGTGTGACAAGATGGGCTTAATGGATATCTTCTGCCCATCTTGAGGGGGAGTGTTAAGATTTATATCTTTGTTAGGGTCTTATTGAGAGTATAGATAATTCTAGGGACTTGTATGCAAATTTGTAAAGGCCGTATATAAGCCTAAATCGTTATCGAATAAATGAAGTTTTACTCAATTAATCAATTCTTCTTTTCTCAAAAAGTCGAGCAGAATCAATAATTCACTCCAATATAAGGGAAGACGAGAAAAAGAGAGTGGTGATCAATTCTAGATGGAACAAAAACTTAGTATACAGGATTTGGAACCTATTCAACTGCACTTCAGAAAGCTAGAAACATGTTCTTAATTATAAACTAATTCAACAAAAGGAGCAAAAAAGTAACTCAAGTTTGAAACATTACGATGTCCTTTTTCCAGATATTGTAAGTTAAGAGGCAAAAGGAAACTTGTTACACATGACTATACAAATTAGATAAAATTTTTATCCTTATCAAAATGGGCTATACTTGATAGGAATGGTAGCTTCAGAAGTTGCATGAAACAATGAAGATTGACAAAATGTTTAGACAAGCTGGCACAAGCTCAGTACACTTTCAAGACGAGAAAGGGAAATAAGATTTATTCTTCATTTTCTAAAATGCATGTTGCATATCTTCAAATGACCACAGCAAGTAACTTGCGTGTTTTAAATTTATCCATTGGGCTTCCTGAGAGCAAAATAATGAACATCGGATACGTTTCTAATTCATGCTCATGCTGCCAGTCCCACTGAAGACCAACTTCAAATGCCCTTCTTGGTATCCAAGTTTAAGGCAATCTGACTTGCCCTTTCAATTGCAAGTATTTTTCCCCCCCATACTTTGTTCCTTTGTTCTTTTCAATATATGGGATCACCTGTTTCATCTTCCTTATCAAATGGACACCCTCAATGATGTAGCTTAAGTATCCCTAATTGACTTTCAGGAAAAGGAAAAGGCAATTTGATTTCCCAGTTTGGAATGAGGAGAGCTTCCTAAAAGCTATCAACAGGATGGCTTGCTAGCATTTAGCTGCTACCATGCAATGCAAAAAATGTTGGCTTCAGTCACTCTTGGATAAATAGCCTCACACAGACATATTCAAGAGCTTTACTGTAATGTCAAGTCATTCACGCCACATTCAAAATGATTCCGAGCAAAGGCACGTGCATGATATTGGTTCCCTTTTCACAAGTCTGAGAAATGGAGAAGAACGCAACTACTACTGCCAACCTGATAGACAAACAGACCTTCACAAGGTAGTTAAAGTTCCAAACAAAATTTGATCTACTAATCCAATGCCACTACATTTCAACTGTTGATTAGCATCAGAAAGCTAAGATTAATTTATTGAAGATAGAACAAGTATGAAGGAGCAATTTTTAAGGGAAGATTGTCTAATACTTTTTATGTTGAAACACTATATCTTATTCCTGATGAAAGTTGCTTTTTATGCCCAATATATACTCTTGGATCTAGATACAGAGAAAAAGAAAACAGAGAAAGGAAGACAGTCGGGCGGGGACTACAAAACCATTTCACATTAAAATATATACTCTTGATGCATTTTTCCCTCTATACCTTAAGATAAAACATCACTCGGGCAACATAAAATACCATCAGGCAAGTACTAAAATCTCTAAAGTCTTCAAGACTCTCTCTCATTAACTTCACCATTTCACATTTTACAGCTGATGATTGGGAGATAATTTTGCTTTCAAAAACTTCCATATCAAATTATGTAACCTTCAACTGCCTTTTATTTCATACCCCAAGGCATCATAAAATCTCAAATGCAATTTTGTTACTTTACATTACTCTATTTCCGTGAAAATAATACAAAACAAATTGACTCACGACTTTACTCTAGCAATTAGAAAGACACTTATCTTACCTGAACAAAAAATTAAAAAATTTCAGAATCTTTAGTTTCCTGAATTGAAATCCAAAGACAATCAATCAGACAGATAAAAGTAACAATTATTTTGACTAAGAGATGACCATAAAAATGGCGCCAAACAACAGTAAATACTGTGGGAAAATATGGCTAAAGGGTGTATTTTACGAAAATAAGGCTGTAAATATTATAATACTAGAATTAGAGAAGTTTGACCCTTAAATTAGAGAATTTTGTAATCAGTGATTAGGAGATTTTGTGGGCAGTAATTAGGGGATTGATTAGGAAATTTTGTAAATCAATTTATTAGGGTAGTTGCTATATTTGTGCCTTAGGCAGCTTGTATATAATTAGCTCATTGTAATCTTTGAGAAATATATGAAAAAAGGAGATTATTCTCTCTCAATTTCTTACATGGTATCAAAGCTGTTCATCCTGATCTGCTTCTGATTTTTCTGCTTGCGCCTATTCTTTGCTTCTTCTTCTTCTACCAGCCAGCCTTAATTGCTAGTGGTGTTTCGTTCATTCTAATTCCTACGACCAGCCAACCTTAATTGCTGGCATTTCTCCTCTATTTTTCTTCCTCGTAGGTGCTATATAGCCGGCCTTTATTGCTGATGTTGTTTCCAATTGTTTTAATACTGATTTGTACCGAGCCGCCTTCATTCCTGTTATTCTCTCTTCGCTTTCAAGCAGTCTTCATTATTGCAGTCTTCTCTTTCGAGCAGCCTTCATTGCTGTCAATCTTCTCTTTATTTTTCCTATTCAGGTAACCTTAATTGCTGCAAAATATTTTTTTTACCATGTCAACCTCTCAAACACGAGTTGTAAGCGCAAAATGCTGGACGCTTCATGGGAAACCACCCAGTCGAGAATGGGAACAAAACGGGGGACAATCCAAAAGTGGACAAGCCAATGTAGTAGCTGGCCAAATTGCTAAGCCACCAAAGTCAGACATTGCTGGTCTCAACCAAGATGAATTGGACAGGGTGAGTGCACTCATCAGCAGTTTAAAAAAACCCTCAGGTACTTGTTCTGTGGCATATTCAGGTAAGTTTTCATTTTCCATTGGATTAAATGTTTCGGATACACCCTTTTCCACCTCTTGGATCATGGATTCAGGAGCTACCGACCATAAGACTCCTTCACCAAATATCTTCACCACTTTCCCCGTGCCCGAGCAGTAGGAAAATAGCTACTGCAGATGCTTCTTTGACCATTGTGGTAGGAATTGGAAGTATCCAAATTAACCCATTATTAACCTTGAAAAATGTTCTTCATGTCCCTAAGCTAGCTACCAATTTGATATCCATCCAAAAACTTGCCCATGACTTACAATGTATAGTGGTTTTTCATCATAATGGTTGTGTATTTTAGGACAAGAGTTTGGGAATGATGATTGGACATGCTAGAGAACGGGGTGGCCTCTACTTCCTTGAAGCAAGTCAACCAACTATCACCAAGGGTAAACCGTTAGTGTCATTTGTTTCCGAGTCTTTGTCATCTAATACGGAGAAAATTTGGCTCCATCATCGTCGACTTGGACATCCATCATTTCGAGTTATAAAACTCTTGTTTCCATCTTTGTTTCAACATTTAGATATTGAGTCTTTTCATTGTGAAGAATGTGGACTTGCCAAACACAAACGTGTACCCTTTCCAGTGAGCAATAGCAAAAGTTCCATTCCCTTTCATTTGCGATGGTTTGTTTCCTTTATTGATGACTGCACTTGTGTTTGCTGGGTCTTTCTTCTTAAACAAAAAACTGATGTCAGTATTGTTTTCCAAATTTCTGCTCCATGATTAAAAATCAGTTTGGAGTGACCATCAAGAGAGTTAGGTCTGACAATGCACGAAATTATTTCAAACAAACTCTGAGTCCATACTTTCAAAAGGAAGGGATAATCCATGAGTCATCTTGTGTGAATACCCCGCAGCAAAATGGAGTTGCAGAAAGGAAAAAGGTGATCTCCTTGAAAAAACTCGAGCATTGTTATTTGAACATCATATACCTAAAACCTTTTGAGGAGAGGCTGTTCTTACAACAACACATCTCATAAACCGATTGTCATCTAGAGTCCTAGGATTTCAGAGTCCCATGGATGTATTGTCCACTTTCTATCCTAACTTCCACACCATAAATAATCTTGTTCCTAGAGTGTTTGGATGTACATCCTTTGTACATGTTCACAGTCACAACTAAGGAAAATTGGATTCAAGGGCTCTAAAATGTGTATTTGTGGGATATTCCTCAACCCAAAAAGGATACAAGTGCTATCCTCCACCCTTCCGAAAATTCTTTGTTTCTATGGATGTTACTTTTAATGAACGTAAATCTTACTTTCCAAACTCTCATCTTCAAGGGGAGACGTTTGTGAGAGAAGATAAGAGTTTGGGTTTTGACTTGTTATTGGATCTTTCAACTTCAAATCATCCTACTTCCTCATCCACTAGTGATCCTGTCCCAGTTCACTATGAACTATTTAAGTCTGTCACAGTCTCCTCTGAACCTGTATTTGGTCAATCTGACACCATTGAGTCTGTTCCCAAGGATGTTAGATATGGTGAAGGAAAGATGTATACAAGGAAGAAGACGGCTGCCCCCAACCCTACGCAAGTCCAAGAGTCTGATTAGGTAATAACTTCTGAACCCACATTACAGATTGAAACAGAACCTAGAGGTAGAGAGTGAGATCCATAAGGGTAGTAGTAGTGACATAGACTTACCCATTGCATTGAGAAAAAGTGCAAGAGAATGCACTAAAAGACCTTTATACCCCCTTGCACACTTCCTGTCCTTTCAGCATTTTTCTCCATCATACAGAGTCTTCCTCAGTAACCTAGAAACCATTGTCATTCCTTCCAATCTATTCGAAGCTTTGTCTAATGAAAAATGGAAACAAGCTATGAATGTAAAAATGGAGGCACTGGAAAAGAACAAAACATGGGAGCTTGTGGAGTTACCAGCAGGGAAAAAAACCAATGGGGTATAAATGGGATACACAGTAAAATATAGAGCTGATGGTTCAGTGGAAAGATACAAGGTAAGGTTGGTTGCCAAGAGTTATACTCAGACGTATTGAGTGGACTATCTAGAGACTTTTGCACCAGTTGCAAAATTGAATACTGTTAGGGTCCTATTGTCTTTGGCAGCCAATTTTAGATGGGATTTACTGTAGTTTGATGTCAAAAATGCTTTCTTGCATGGAAATCTCCAGGAGGAGATATATATGGAGATTCCTCCAGGTTATGGGAAAAGAGTTGCTGATCATACAGTCTGTAGGTTAAGGAAGGCATTGTATGGGCTTAAACAATCTCCTCGAGCATGGTTCAGCAGGTTTGCCAAGGTTATGGTGATGTTAGGATACAAGCAAAGTCAAGGAGATCATACTTTGTTCATCAAGCATTCGTCTTTAGTAGGAGTCACGGTTCTCTTAGTTTATGTGGATGACATAATTGTTACAGGAAATGATGATGAGGAGAGACATTCTTTAAGTGAGTGCTTAGCAAAAGAATTCGAGATTAAGACACTTGGGAAGCTAAAATATTTTCTCGGAATTGAAGTGGCACACTCAGAGAAGGGTATTTTTCTCTCTCAACAGAAGTATGTAAGTGATCTATTCAAGGAGACAGGAAAAACAGCATGCAAACCAGTGAGTACTCCGATAGATCCAAATATAAAGCTTGGACTAGCAGAGGAAGATGCTATGGTGGACAAAGGGGTGTATCAACATTTGGTGGGAAGGCTCATTTATTTGTCCCACACACGACCGGATATAGCTTATGCTGTGAATGTGATTAGTCAATTTATACACAGTCCAAAAGAGATTCATCTTCGAGCAGCACACAGGGTGTTGCAGTATCTTAAAGGTACACCAGGAAGAGGACTTCTTTTTAGAAGAAGTGGGGGCCTAATGCTCGAAGCCTATACAGATGCTGATTATGCTGGGTCATTGATTGATAGAAGATTGACCACTGGATATTGTACATTCCTTGGTGGAAATCTTGTGACATGGAGGAGTAAAAAACAAAATGTAGCAGCACGGTCTAGTGCAAAGGCTGAGTTTCGAGCAATGACTCAAGGAGTATGTGAGTTATTTTGGTTAAAAATCATTCTACAAAACATAAGGATCAAGTTGGAAGGCCCAATGAGACTTTACTGCGATAGTAAGTCAACAATTAGCATAGCTCACAATCCTGTGCATCATGATCGGACAAAGCATATCGAAATTGACAAACATTTTATCAAGGGGAAATTGGAGAGTGGATTAATCTACACACCTTATGTGTCTACAAATCATCAGCTTACTGATGTGTTAACCAAAGGGTTAAGTAGTCCAGTGTTTGAAAATATTGTATCGAAGCTGGGAATGGAGAATATCTATTCACCAGCTTGAGGGGGAGTGTGGGAAAATATAGCTAAAGGGTGTACTTTAGGAAAGTAAGGCTGTAAATATTGTAACACTAAAATTAGGGAAGTTTGACCCTTAAATTAGGGAATTTTGTAATCAGTGATTAGGAGATTTTGTGGGCAGTAATTAGGGGATTGATTAGGAGATTTTGTGAACCAATTTATTAGGGTAGTTGCTATATTTGTGCCTTAGGCAGCTTGTATATAATTAGTTCATTGTAATTTTTGAGAAATATATGAAAAAAGAAGATTATTCTCTCTCAATTTCTTACAAACACTATGAGAATGGCAATTGCAACAATAATATTCATGGTAACAATCAATTATGAAGATGCAACTTTGAAAATTCATTACCTGTTCAGAGGTTGCCATTGATCCATGGCAAGTAAGTAGCAATACTCTATTTGGGTCTCCCAAGAGAGGATGAGCTTTTAGTTGATCTCTCAAACAACTAATATCCTCCCAACCAGTCATAAAAACTAACACAGCACCAGGCCTTTCCTTCCGACAAATGTGACATAGAACAGCCTCTGTAAGATTGAATCCAATAGAATCAGGTGTCCAACAAGAGAGTGAATCACGTGCCCTAGAACTGTAGTTCTCAAAGTTCGAATTGTTCAGAGCATCCTGTCAGATAACCCAAAATAAACTTTAAACATATCAAAAATTCAAAATGTGATCTATAGGGATGGACATGAGTTGAGCCAACTCATGAATAGCTCGTAATTCAATTCAATTTTTGGCTCGACAAGCTTAGCTCATGAGCTAAATGAGCAATACATGAGCCAAGATATTTGACTCATTTAAAATATGAACCGAGCTAGAGCTAGAGGAAGTTTGACTTATTTGATTCATGAGCTAGCTCGATTTATTATTATTATTATTATTATTATTATTATTATTATTATTATTATTATTATTATTATTATTATTATTATTAATTCTCCTCATCCTCCTCCTCCCTCCGTCCCAACCAAATTGACAGAGTTTGACTTGGCACAAGATTTTATGCAAAAGTAAAAGTTAGTAAAAATTGTAATATAATATAATAAAAATAAGAAATATGTAGATCTCACAAAATTTTATGTCAAATCTAAATATATAAAAATAATGTATGAGGGATATATTAATTATTTGGAACATGTCAATTTTTTTGAGACGGCCCACATTAGTAAGTAGTCAATTTGGTTGGGACAGAGAAGGTATTTTAATTTATTATGATTATTAGTTGTTAGGCGGATTTACTTGACAAAAATTTACAAGATGAAAATTCTATTCAATATACTGAGAGTAGCATTTCTACAATATCTTCTAAATCATCGGGCTTGTCATTCTGGATGAATTATGTACGAGAACAGAAGGCTATTCCAACAGTGAAATTTGAGGTTGAGGTGCATTGAGAATAACTAGAATACATTCCTAAAGATAGTGGACACACTAATTTTTGTGCACTGGAATGGTGGAAGGTTAATAGCGATAAATTTCAACTATTATCCAGAATGGCAGTAGATGTTCTTGCAATTCCAATATCAACAATTGCTTCAAAATCTACCTTTAGTGCTGGCAGAAGAGTCATTGACTCATTTCAAGCTTCTCTAGGTGCAAATACAGTTCAAGCATTAATATGTGGAGGAGGTTTGCTCGGAGTCTCATGCAGTATTAAGAAAAGCCTAAGGTATATTACTACTTTGTCTCTTATCATTGATAAACCTTACTTAGTATGTGCATTATACTCATTTGTATAGTATAATATATTTTAATATTTCTAGGTAGAGGAAAAAGCCCAAGAGATTACATTCCTAAAATGAAAGCACGACAGCAAATGTACTACTTATCATAAGCATTATACTTTTGCCAATTGGATCTTTATTAGCTGATTTTAGTTTTATTTTGAATTATGGTCAAGAACATTATATCTTTTGATTAAGTATAATAAGCTCTTTGATGTTTTATAATTTATTATATCAAACTATTTATAAGTTAATTGACTAATTAGTTATATTTAGTTTTATTTCCACCAATTGTTTAGTTTTAATTTGAATAACCACAATAAGATTAATAAATTTTGTTTTAAGAGTTTGTGATAAATGAGCCATTTGTGAGCTATGAACGAGTTGAGCCGAACCCAAAAAATTGGCTCACTTGAATATGAGTTGAGCTATGAGCTAAACTACATTTGAGTTAGTAGAACTTGAGCTAACCTCAACTCAGCTCATTTCCACCCCTAGTGATCTGGTAACTTTAAAGGTATGATATGGAGGACTTGTACATACACATGGGAAAGAGATCCACAATGGAAAAGCCTAAGATACTGTTACTGTTGACAGGAAATATGTTCACCTTACAAAGAAGTATTGATTAGTATCACAAATGGAGAGGGTACAGAGACTGTACTGCAAATTGCTATCCACAGGAAATGTAAGAGAAGTTGGATAAAGCTTTAATATCCGGCATAATAATATATCTACTCTCAATCTTGGATCTCTATGATTTGTCTAGCTGAAGCATCACCTCAGATATGATCAAGGTATTATACTACATTTGAGCTTCTCTTGCAAGAATTTAATGTTGCTTTTAGTCTTCTGATCATTTATACATTATGAGAAAAGGACTAGGTACACCAAAATGACAATCAATTTCTCAAGGCTCAGGCGCAAGCAGCAAGGCAAGACAAATGTTACTCAAAATACATATATATAGTTCAACCTAAGTAAAAGCTCCCTAAAGAACAGCATCAGGCAAATTTTCTTTTTCTTTTTTTTTCCTTTTTTCTTTCAAAGAGGGCCAAGAAGAAGGGAGACAAAAGGGAAAGAGATGGGCAAAGGAAGTGGACCAAATCCCACTGTGAAGGTAGAAAGAAGACAAGGAAGAGAAGGAGGATAAGGGGGAGAGAGGAAAATAGAGATGGAGATGCACTGATGGGTGGAGTCATGCAACAGTTAAGAGAAGTTTTTAGTGTAAAAGAAAATGTCCTTGATGATTCATGGAGTCCTTGTTTCTAAAGCTAGTGGTGTTTTCCTATATTTGTCTTAGAATCATTTGGGTAATTTTCTACTTGCCGTAGAATTTAGTAATTCTATAGTTATGACAGGTTAACTTAGCTAGAGCTTAGTTGCAGTCAAACTGCAGTAATTTTTGGTCAAACATTTCAGCTTCTAAGTTGCTTAGCATTGAAGTTACTTAGCTTTGAAGTTGTTTTAGTTCTAGTGTTTTTGTGTCCTTCTATTTCATTGTAACAGCACTAAGAAGGGAGGTGATAATTGAATGATGAAATAGAATTATTTGTTGTAAGGAGTTTGCCACTTTCCCCTCTATTCTCTTGCTAAGTTCTTTCCTTCCCCTAATTCTTTCATTCTGTTCTTCTAAAGCTAAGTTTTTTTCTCTTATAAAATTCGGTCATTGCTTCATGGATTAAGAACACACCATATCAGCCACCACTCCATTTCAAGTGATATTGCATCAGGGAGAGAGAAGGAAGCTATGGCCAATGTATATTGGATGAGAACACCTGATTAATGTAACTTAAGGACCACTTCACGAGAAGTAATATATTACATCACAGTATCTAAGAAGAGAGTCAACCAGCTTGGAATAGGAAAATTAGGGGGGAAAAAAAAGACATATATATACACACACACGCACATTTGGAAAAGGTTTTAAAAGTAGCCTATGTAATCAAGTATTAGGCCCCGTTACAAGAGGTGCATGCTTCTTCAAAGATAACTTGCCTCAAAGTTAAAAGGTGCTTTATATGCTTGAATCCAAGGCATATGAGGTGATGCAGTGCAGAAAAAATAAATGAAGCATAATGAAGCAGGAGATACTTGTATAGACGGCTGAAATGCAGTATGGTCCATACCTCAACAAGAGCATTTATTTGGTTTTTTTTCTTCCGCGGAGCTAGCTGTTTTTGTGTCTTCCAAACCTTTTCTTGTCCATAGTCATCAAGTTGGTTGAATGAAGTCAGCTTATATCCAGTTATTTCTAGTACATCTTCCAGAAAGTGAGCTCTCACTGGATATGTGAAACCCTGCATTTGTATGGAAGAAAAATAAATTAAGACTTGAATGAATACAAATGGCTTAATTAGACACCCTTCATTATTTTAATTCTTTTTTTAAAAGAAAAACTAAAAATAAGCAACAGAGAAAGGTGATATGAGATTGTATAATATAAAATTTCCCATTTACAGTTGTTATGGAATGTAAAACTATCATAATCAAAAGAAATCAAGTGAGATTGATTCAGAAAATCCAGGGTGGGTGTCGATTATAGTTGTCAATCATGTAAATTTGGAATTAGAAATTATTCTCCTATAAGATAGTGATTCTTTCCTAGTTTAGACCCATTGTAACTAGGAATGGCAATTTCCCGCTTAAACCGGGGATCCGGCCTGGCCCAGCCTGGTTGGGCCGGGGATTCCCCGATTTAAGCGGAGACGGGCCGGGGACAGGCTTCATTCCTTGGCCCGCCAACCGGGGACGGGGATTACATGATTCCCGCCCCCGGCCCGACTCACTTGGCCCTCTTTACATATATTATATATATATATATATATATATTACATGTATATATAAATAGATTATATAAATATATATATACACACACACACACACATATATATGTGAATTATATATGTATTGTATATGTATACATATTATATAGATTATACACACATACATATATATATACACACACACGATATAAATTATAGGTAGATTATATATATTATAAATGATTATATATGTATGTAAAGGTAGATTATATATGTATATAAAATAGAAAAGAAGAGGAAAAATAAAAAAAAAAAGTTATCAATTATTAATTTTACTCTTACTAATCTAGTAATATGATAAATACACGAATTATTGGAAACCACCACAAAAGTTTTCTATATGATTAAAAAATTTTAAATAAAAATATATTGGAGGCAAAAATTTTTTTTTAAAAAAATCTTTAGAATTATTTCCAGGCCCAAATGGGCCCCCGCTTCCCCATTGGGCCAGGACCAGAGATTGTTTTGTCCCCGGCGGGTCGGGGGCGGGGATCCCTGCCTTTCCCCGTGGTGGGGACATGCTGAGGATGGAGATATGGGGGCATATGCGGGGGCGGGGCCGGGATTTCTAGTCCCCGGCCCCATTGCCATCCCTAATTGTAACATGTATAAAATCCTCAGCAATGTAACAAATGAAAGATACCAGCATTTTAACTCTTCATTTAGTTCTCTTCTTTCTTCCTTCGTATCAACAGTGAAGTTCCTTCAGACTTTACTTTCTATTCAAGCAACACCAGCACTAATTGCCCTGAACAAGCCTTGAATGTGCTAATCGGGCAAGGCTGGATTTGCCTTTTTATTAGGATCTAGCTCAAGAGGTTTTTTCACATTGTAACATTTGTTTTGTGTTGTAAGTTTCGTTAAAACCCTCATTTACAAGCTTCCTATCTGTCTATACATTAGATAAGTACTAGTCAACAAAGAGTGAAAATTAGAAAATTGTGTTAAAACTATTAAACAGGATACAAACTTTAAATAAAAAGTAAAAGTCCAAAACAGAAGAGTCCTCTATAACCATGTTCTATGAAATTTACAAACTGCTATTTATCCTCTACCAAAAAGTGGATTTCCCAAAACTAAGCTCTAGCTAATTGTGTGGTGCCGTACACAAATTCGAGACTGCATCTACGTATCTCTTGCATAAGATTTCAAATTTAGGAAAACTATATTAAGTTTCATTTAAGAAATAACATTTACTACAGGGACCATATACTAATTATGGAATGGAAGGATCAAGAAAAAGAAATCCAAAAATTATCAATATACGTATTCTGAATTTACCGGAATGTGAATTATTGGCGCTTCTCCAAAATAACTGGAAAACAGATCAGCATTCAAAGTAGCACTCATCAAAATCAATCTTAAATCCTGACGCCGTAGAAGAAGATCCTTCAACACAATCAACAGGAAGTCTAAAGAAGAGAATAGGAAATGTACATATTAACAACCATGACTTTGAGCACCTTCCCACGAAACCAAGATTAGGGAGAGAGAAGGGAAGAAAAAAAGAAAAAAAAAACAAAGAAAGAATAAGATATATATACCTTCATTCATCCCTCTCTCATGAATCTCATCCACAAAAACATGGGTTATACCATCCAAGTTGCGGTCATTCAGAAGGCGACGAAGCAAAATACCACTTGTGCAGAAAAGAAGGTGTGTATTTTTTCCTTTCATTCCCTCTAACCGTACTTTATAGCCAACCTATCAAAAAAATCTCTGCTGAATGCTAGTAACTAATGCAGAAGTTTTCAAGTGGGAACCGTCTTGAAAGCAAGTGGTGAACACATAACCCTAAAAGCTAATCAGAAGAGTTAAAAAGAGAGAAAAAGAAGGAAGCTTACTGATTCACCAAGAGGTTCTCCCCTCTCAGCAGACACCCTCTCTGCAACAGTCAAGGCAGATATTCTGCGAGGCTGAGTACAAATTATATTACAAAATGCGCCACGGCCGGATTCTATTTCGGATTCTAGGATGTACTGAGGGAGTTGAGTGGTTTTTCCGCATCCAGTCTCCCCAGAAATTACAACTACCTGTCAAAATGAAAAATAATTTAAAACTTCATTAAATGCTGCATGCCAATCATAATTTCATAATGCATGTAGTTTAAAGACAAGTCATAATTAACATCTTAAATTAAAGCCAATACAAAAAGGGGGAATCTCCCCTTTCAATATTATCATGGTCTCATTCTATTTGCTACACCTGTGTTGCAAACAATAAACAGAAGAATAAGCTCAGTATTTAAACCTGATTACGGGCAATAGATTGAAGCAGCCTTTCCTTCTCCCTAAATGAAGGTAGAGACTTCCGGAAATCAACCATCCTCTTTCCTTCAGGTGATTCCTACATCATAAGACCACATCCTTTCAAAACAAGCACCAGAAACAGATTTGCGCGACGATTAATAAGGTGGTATCAAACACAGACATAATCATCCAACAAATAGCACAATGGGTTGAAACATGATTAGTGTTCTGTCCAGTACAAAGCATGGCATCCAAAGGAATGCAGACCTGTTCCACATCAATATTATTAGGTACAAAAAGCAAGAAAGATAGCATGACTGAATTCATAATAGCTGAATTTTCAAGTAGTGATTTTCTAAAAGATTTGCATGTTAAACTCTACACAGTGGGCTTTACCTATCACTAGCTTTGACATGAACTAATCGATTGACTTTCTGGCGTTCCCTGCTCAACGACCCACTGCAATTCTTAGACCCGAGTGTAGTGATAAATGTGCAAGGGTTATTACGTCGTTGCCCAGAAGCATCGCGCCATGTCAGTCCCCGGATACAGTATCAAATATGCAAAGGCGCAGGGAAAAAAAAGACAGTTCATAATAATAGGATCCATTTAGCTTCTTGAAATATAGAATCTTTGACCAATAGATTGACAAAATTAGTTAAGGTTATGAAGAGAAGAAAGATTAACATTTTGGGTTTTTTGGAAACCAAATGGGTGGGTGAGAAAGCAAGAGTAATAACGCCTTGGGATTATAAGCTTTGGTATTCAAGTAGAGTTAAGAATAGAAATGGAGTCGGGATTATTACTAACCGTAAATTCATTGATGATATGGTTGAAGTGCAAAGGAAGAATGATAAGATTTCGAGTATCAAGATCATGATTGTCGGCGAGACTACTATTGTTATTAGCGCATATGCCCCACAAGGAGACTTGAGATTTGATTAGACAACAGTTTTGGGAAGATTTAAATAAGGTTGTACAGAGTGTACCGTGTGAAGAAGCTTTTCATTAGTAGTGATCTGAATGGACATGTGGGTACTGATCGGAGCATATTTGAGAGTGTTCATGGAGGCTAGGTTAGGGTTTCGGAGATAGAAATGAGACAGGAACTGCTAGTCTTGACTTTGCCTCTGGCTATGATTTGACTATAGCAAAAACTTGGTTTAAGAAGAGAGATTCTCACTTGATGACTGTCAAAAGCGAGTTAAATGCAAGTCAAATAAACTTCTTTATTATAAACCGTATGTTTCATAGTAATTGTACGGATTGTAAAGTTATTCCAAGTTAGAGTGTGGTTACACGACACAAGTTGTTGGTCCTCAATTTTTATTTCAAGAAAAAGCGTAAGCAAAGGAGTCATCAGGTTTGACCCTGGGATCAAGTGGTATAAGCTACAAGGGGATGAAAGAACAACCTTTGTCGATAAGGTAGTCCAGGCGAATGACTAGTCTTCCGATATGGATTCAAATCCATATTCTATGTAGAGAAAAATGGCTCAATGTATTAGGACAGTGGCTAAAGAAGTACTTGGTGAATCTAAAAGAAGAGTACCACTAAACAAGGACACGTCGTGGTGGAACAACGAAATGAGAGAAG
This sequence comes from Voacanga thouarsii, assembly GCA_026120185.1. Classification (NCBI taxonomy): domain Eukaryota; kingdom Viridiplantae; phylum Streptophyta; class Magnoliopsida; order Gentianales; family Apocynaceae; genus Voacanga; species Voacanga thouarsii. Next base: position 2,818,752 of record JANUWF010002074.1, read on the forward strand.
CCGTAAGAAATAAAAGAGAGAGCTATAGAAACTTAAACGAAGTGCAAGAGTGCCAAGAAATTTGAGATGTATAAGGTCACGAGAAGAGAAGCTAAAGAAGTTGTTAGAAAAGCAAGATCAACAGTTTTCAATGATTTATATTGAAAACTAAATACTAAAAATGGGGAGAAGAATATATATAGACTTGCTCGTTCCAGGGAGAAGAAGACGAGATATCGATTTGGTGAACTGTGTGAACGACGACGATCACAGAGTTCTTGTTAAAGACTAGAAAATTAAGGAGAAATGAAGGTCTTATTTTGACACATTATTTAATAGCAATCAAGTTCAAGTTTCGAATGTAGGTAACCTTGCGATTTCAAACGAAAGGTTAACCATGAGTTTATTCGTCGTATTCAGAAAAATGAAGTTCGAGAGGCCCTTAAAAGGATGAGACCGAAGACGGCAGTGGAACCAAATGGTATACCGATTGAGGTTTTGGAGCGTTTAGGAGAGAGAGGTGTTGCATGGTTGACAAATCAGTTCAACAAGATATACAGAGTTAATAAGATATCTACAGAGTGGAGGGAGAATACTTTGATCCCTCTGTACAAGAATAAAGAGGATGTTAAAGATTGTGACAATTACGGCAACTCATGAGTCATACTATGAAGTTTTGGGAGAGAGTGATTGAATACAGGCTAAGGGGCATTGTAAAGATTTCAAATAATCAGTTTGGTTTTATGCCTGGGCACTCTACTACAGAGGCAATTCATTTATTACAGCAAATGATTGAATGTTATAGGGAAAGAAAGAAGGATATACATATGGTATTTATTGACCTGGAGAAAACCTATGACAAGGTGCCTAGAGAAGAAGTTTGGTAAGTGCTGGCCAAGAAAAGTGTATCGTGGAAGTATATTACCCTCATTAAAGATATGTATAATGGAGCATGTACAAATATAAGGAGCTGTGCCAGAGTAACTGTAGAGTTTCCTATTACTATCGGGATACATCAAGGATAAGCACTTAGTCCTTTTCTCTTCGTGACCATTATGGATGAGTTGACTTGTGCTATACGGGAAGCAGTGCCATGGTGTATATTGTTTGCTGATAATATTATATTGATTGATGATACTAGAGCGGGTGTAAATGCTAAATTGGAATTGTGGCAACAAACGTTGAAATCTAAGGGCTTCAAAATCAATAGGAGTAAAATGAAATATATGGAATGCAAATTCAGTACTAGCAGAAATATAGCTCAAAGTGTCACTTTGAATGGCAAAAATATACTAATAGATGACTACTTCCGATATCCATGATCTATTGTTCAAAAAAATGGAGAGCTTGATGGCGACATTGCACAGCGAGTCACAGCGGGTTGGTTGAAATGGAAGAGTGCGACTGGTACTCTTTGTGATCGTAAAATGCCTTTGAGCCTAAAGGGAAAATTCTATAGAACAGCCATAAGACCTGATTGACTATATAGTACGGAATGTTGGGCAGTTAAAAAGTGTCATATTCACAAAATGAAGATAGCTGAGATGTGTATGTTACGGTAGATATATAGGCATACTAAAAGGATAGAGGAAGAAACGAGACCATACGGGAAAAAATGGAAGTAGTATCTATTGAAGACAAGATGAGAGAAAACTGAATGCGTTTGTTTGGATATATACAGAGAAGACCGATGGATACTCCTATTAAGAGAATTGAGGGATTTAGCAAGATAGGTTGGACAGAGATAGTGTAACACCCCATACCCTAAGTACCTAGATAGGGCAGGATGTCACTCCGTCCAATGGATAGGGATCTTTATAATGAGGTACAAAAAGAAAAAAAAAATATCTAAGTAAAATTAAAGAAATAATCTCATTACATCCGAAAGCAAAACTTATACAAGTCTGGAAAATCAAAACTAACAAATATCTCTTAAAATAAATTCAAAACATAAATAAATAAATAAACTGAAGTTCATCTCCTAACGCTTCACCTTGCTCAGTATAAGCAATCCCCTGAAATCATGATATAAAGAGTGTGAGATTGACACCTCAGTAAGTTCCATGTGTGCAAGTGTCAATTGAAACCATTTCATGTATGTAGGTTAATCCAAATCACAAAATCGTGTTTGCAAGTCAATTTCATCAATAGCAGTTATACAAAGGAGCCTTGCTCAATGAATTCAAAATAATTCATAACAAATCATCGTTTCATCATATTCATAATTCATTAGGCAGGGATCAGCAAATGATTTAACAATATAGTAACACAATCCATATCATAGTTACTACCATGATAACTTCCTAATGTATTCTTTCAACAATGGGTAGTGGGGGATCCACCCACTAAGTGAGATACTCCTCCATCTCTACACCCAACACCCCGGTTGTCCAATCCGGATCAACAATGTCCACATGGATTAATTTTGCTAGCTCGGACGGCTTTGACTAAGTAGTACTGTCACCTCTCCAAGTTGAGTTCATCTTCTGGAGGTGGCCTCCTACCAGAAGACTCACTCTTGCTCTTCAAAACTAGTACTACTAGCCTCCCTGCTGAGTAATCAACGCTCTCCGATTGGGGACATAATCATTTTTTCCTTTTTCGAAAGTCTTTGATTAGTTTGATTGCAAAACGTGATTTTTCGTAATAGCGTTTCCAAATCGTTTAGCAATAGTGTAAGAAGTCGTTTTGGGGTTTGAATAGTGGAAATTGGATAAACTCATTTAGAAAGTAAAACATCCACGTTTCCAACCCAAGTATCAAAACACAGTGTAACTCATCATGTTTAGCAAACGTTTCAATCCTCTTGTCAAAACATCATATTGACATCAATTCCAAACAACATTGTAAAAATTGCTTGCAAACATGTAACATTTATCAAAACGATTAAGCAGGGACTTACCTGGATATTCTCAATAATCAACCAAAGTGATGCTTGATATCTTTTTCAATTTCTTCCTTATCTAGAATCAATGATTCTATAATTAGAACCCAAATATACATCCACTTATCTTTTCATGCATCATGAATCCCTATGATCATACTAATCATCTAATTCATCCATAACACTTAGGTGAATTAACTCATTAAATCACCTCCATGCTTTCCATGGTCACATATCTCACCCATGCATGCTTACACTCGGCTCAAATCAACTTATATAATGACCTCCATAATCAACTACCATTAATTCCATATATTAACCCTAACTGCAACAAAAGATCGCATCTCTATTCAACATACAATAGTTCTAGGTCATCATAGCAATGTTTAACCATGCTTTACTCCCTATACACCTAGTTCACAATATTGCACCATCAAACCTCATCAATTCTATCTATTCATGCTTTTCATGCAAGACTTCATGCATATTAGCATCACTATAAGGTCAACCTTATTTAAATCAGTAAAGCTAATCCTTAAATACCTCTTTAACAGCACAACAAGAGCAAAGGTGACGCCTTTGGTGCTTGATGGAGTTTACTTTGGAAAGAAGAGTCGAGTGGTGGCTCTTGGTTTCCTTGATTCGAAGATCACAAGATGATAGGGGTAAATTAGTCCCCTTTGGCTCGAAATTTAGGAGAAAAGAAGAAGAAGAATTGAATAAAAGTTGAAGGGGTTTAAAGAGTTGCTTACCTTGCTCTTAAGGTTCGATTTTGGTGAAGATTGGTGCTGTTTTGGCCGAGTTATTGGAGGGGGTTGGTGACTGGAATTTCTGGACAGAAGAGGGTGTTTAGGGTTTAGTAGAGCTTGATATTGCTTCGATCTCTTGATCACAAGAAGGAAAAGATAACAGCTTTTGTCCCTATTGCTGTAGCCAAATTCCAGCAAGGTTTAAGAGGGGTTTAGGGCTGGTTTTTGGTGGCTGTTTTCTGGTTATTGTGGCCAAAATAAGGGAGGAAAAGATGCAAAAAGGAGCTGCCTTTTGGTTCTTGTGTTGGCCGAAAATTGGAGAAGAGATGTGATGACTTTTTGGTGGTGTTGTTTTAGCTAAAACAAGAGAAAATTGGAAGACAAAGCTGCTGGAATTTTCGTGAGTGTTTGCGTGTGAACAGTAGACGAAAATTGGTGGGAAGAAGGGGAAGTTTCTGATTTTTTATTAGCTTAAAAGAACCTTGATTTATTAGGTGGTGGCTAGGGTTGGTTTTATTTCAGAAAATTCAATTAATATAAATGGGATGTTGATTCAAGAATTAATTTAGGTAATGCCCTAATTTATTTTAGGAATAATTAATTGAGGAATAATTATATTAGGTGATAAAATCTAGATTCTTGGAATAAAGCTGAAATTTCCTTTCCTTAAACACTAGCTTTCGAAAATGCCATAAATCTTGGAAGAATATTTATTTCCTTTACAGCTTTGGACAAGATCTCTTTATTTCCAAATAAACTCTTTTAGAGGGAACAACTTTGGGAAACTTTCCTTCTTTTGAAAGTAGTAGCTATAATATGGTTTCCAAAAGAAACGTTTCTATAATCTTCTTTCTATAATGAAACCCTTGAGTAAGATCCTTGAAAAATTCTAAATGATAAAATAATTAAACTTCCTAAAAGTTTGAAATAAAATATTAATTAGAGAATATTAGAAATTTAATTTATATTAAATTCTTTTTAATAAAACCCAAAATAATCAAAAATCCCTATTTTAGGAAATTGAAAAATAAGAAGGCAGCAGCCCCTAGGATTTTGGCCAAGGGAAGGGAAAATAAGGGGAAAAGGGTTTATCAAAAGTGAAAAAGGAAAGGGTTTGCAAGAATTGGGATTCGAACTCAAGTCACCAAAAAATACACACCAAGCTCGAACCACTATTCCACAACAACTCTTGTTTAAATATTCCTCCCACAAATTCCCTTAACTCCCACTAACTTACTCCATTTTCCCTTCTAATAAATTCTAGTCAATAAAACAAAAGCTCAACTAACTCAAACAACACAATTATATCAAAGTAAATAAATTCATGAAACAACCAACTCATAGATCATATATACTCATGAAAATGGTTCAAGTTATCAAATGCCACGTAAAATGTTACGTCATGCATGACTTCCCCAATATAATAAAGGTGGTTTTAGACAAGGTATCACAGATAGAGGCAGGTCTAAAACGATATAGATAGAAGTGATTAGAAGAAATGTCACTGTTAAATTTGGATAAAAGTAGAATGGTGGATAGAAAGAAGTGGAAGGAGAGGATTCATGTGAATGACCACATGTAGTCTTGTATTAGTTCATATAGCCGACTCCAAGTTTCTTGGAATTAAGGCTTAGTTTTGTTGTTGTATAAAGAGCTTTAGAGTGCAAAAATAAACAAGAAACTAAATGAAGCTTCTGAAGAGCAAGGTTTTAACCATTATAAGAAGCAAAATAGAGTTGTATCAGTGCACACGAAATTATGTACACAGTATTAAATATATTTGAAGATAGTATGCACGAAGTGAAGATATTATGTGAAAATGGTAAAAAACTAAATGCTTCAATAGTAACTCAATGTTTGGAAGGAAAAATAATGAGCAGGATGAGAGAGAAGACACTATCCAGAAGGAAACAACTAAGTAAAACAAGAAACATAACATAACTTTCAACTTAGTAGGTGATGCAAATTAAAACATTAAAAGATTTGGAAAGTACTCCAAGAGAACAAGAAGCAGAAACTCCAATACAAATATCGCCATTTGGCAAGATTCAAATTTTGGAGTTGGTTTAGATTAGTTAATTATATTTTGCAATGGCATTTTGGTCTTTTGCTCAAAGCCTTCCCCGAAGGCTGCCTAAAGTTGCTTTGTGCACCATTTCAATTTTTTGGGATTACAATAGATGTAGAGAAGTTAAATTGGGTCTCCTAAACTACTGAGTCACTAAGTAATCACATATTCTTCGTGGCTAAGTACATGCTTCTATAAATATGTATCAGCTCTATAGTATTGAAGAATATTTTGTCAAAAAGAGCTTGTACCTCTTAAACTCCTTTCTTCCTTTCCTCTTCTATTTTCTGCATACAAATCTTCTACTTCCTAGCCCTAGACTTGTCCTAAATCTTACTAGAAACCTATTTTATTCTCTCACACATTCAGCCAATGAAGTACCATCACTGCTTGCAGAAATACTACTGATTTTGGTACTGAAATTAAAAGATCCTGAATCATATTTGGTATTAAAGCAAGGTAACACCACTCATGCAGGTAGAAATTTAAAGTATGGCTGATATGGAAAGAGATGATTCGCTGCTGCAACTGCTAAACAAAATTCAGAATTTTAACATTCATGTTAGTTATTTGGAGTTAACATTTTTCCCAAGACCCAACCCCTCAATGAATTCACAGGAAGAAGTCCTCAAAAACCAACCTCAACAGAAATAGCTGCTAACATAGGTATACAAGTGGAAGACCAGCCAGCTGAACATCAGCAAAGGCAGAAACTAGAGCTCAAAGGCCACAGCATGCACAACAGCTTCCATTCTTAGGTTGGAATAGACCTCTATTTGACAGGTGTTACTATGAAAGTCATGAGAGATCTCGGGACATTACCAAGAAAATCAAAGTTGAGGTGTACCAGATTTTGACGGCAAGTTAACCCAATCATCGTGGCTGATTGGTTGGCAACCATTGAAGAATACTTCAACAGGTATGACTTGACTGACAAAAGACAAGTTAGTTCCGCTAAAGTGAAGCTGACTGATTTGTCAAAAGTATGGTGGAATGGAGTTTTGAAGGTGCCATAAGAAGGTTAGGACAACCACCCTTTAGCAAATTGGCAATAGATGAAGGCCAAGCTCCTGAGAAATACATGCCTCTTAATTATTGAGATGAGTGATAAACTTATCACTCTTATGCAGGGAAGTATGACTCTCACTGAGCATATGCAAAAGTTTGATCAAATCAAGACAGAGTGAACTTGTCCTAGAACCCCACTGTACACTGGCAAGGTTCAAAGCTGATCTAAGAAGTGATATTCAGAGAAAGCTACTCACAACAATAGATTCAAATATGGAGGAATACCTGCAAGTGCCCATCCCCAGGAAGTTTGCCTCTCAAGTTGGGGAGAGGCCTACAAATAGGACTGGTGAAGGCAGTTGGGCTGTAAGGATAGTCCCAACTCCCAGCAAACAAAGGCTTAATGATAAAGGGAAAGGAAGGTTCTAAGAAGTTGGATAATGATCACTGTTTCAACTGTCAAGACAGCACATAAATCACATGAAATGTCCTACCAAGCGGAATCTCCATATAAGAACAGAAGAGGAACAACAAAATGCCACTAAGGACTTGGAGGGTGACAATAATCTTGGGTTTAATGGTGATGATCTTGCTGATTCTGAGGTAGATGCCTCCCTCATCTCCATGGTCCATCGCATTCTTATCACTCCCAAGGCTGAAAAGGAAGATTGTTGGAGAACTGTAATTTTCCAAACACTTGTTACGTGGAAAAAGAGCTGCTAAAACTCATAATTGATGAAGCTGCATGAATTTGATTTCAAGTACAGAAGCAGAAAGGTTGAAGCTACCAGACTAGCTGCACCCACAGCCGTATCATGTTGCCTGGATTAACAACACTACAATCCCCTATTTCGTGGTCAATATATAGAGATTCTATTTGGGGTGATATTATACATATGAATGTCACACGTGTAATTGGTTTGGCCATGACTCTATAACCATAATGCTTTCCGTCATGAAAAAGAAAATACTTATCTTTTTTATGTTCAAGGACAAGAACATCACTGTCTATCCAAGGAGCAGTAGTAGAATAGAAGCTGCTAAAGAAACCACGCCTTAAACCAGCTATTGAAAAACTAGAATAGCCAGCTGCTGGAGTCAACATACATCTTCAATTGCAGACCAGAAGGAAGTTTAAGGGGGAGGCAAAGCAATCCGAGTTATTTATGCTGTTATAACTCGAAAGGTGGATAAATATGAAGCTGATTACCCTACACAAGTCCAAAAGAGGTGCAAGAACTCCTTGAGGAATTTTCAAATGTTGCTCCAAATGAATTGCCATGAATGCACACTGTCCAGCATGCCATGATTTGGTAGCTGGACCTCAACTCCCTAATCTCCCAGCTTACTGAATAAACCCAATTGAGTGTGCTGAATTAAAACGACAACTGGAGGAGCAGTTGTCAAAGGATTCTATCTGGGAAAGATTAAGTCCTTGTATTATTTATGCCTTATTCACACCGAAGAAGGATGGCACTTGGAGAATGTGTGCAGAAAGTCATGCAATCAACAAAATCACAGCCGATACTGCTTTCCTATTCCTAGGCTTGATGATATGCTTGATACAGTGGCAGTTTTTCTTGTCTTTTTGAAGGTTGATCTCAAGAGCGGCTACCATCAAATTGGAATTCGTCCTAAAGATGAGTGGAAAACAGCACTCAAAAAACAGACTCTACGAATGGATAGTAATCCCTTCTGGATTATGCAATGCCCCAAATACTTTTATGAGAATGATGACCCAAAAATTCCAAACTCTCTTTGGCCACTTTATTCTTGTATATTTTGATGATATACTAATTTATAGCAAGACCAAGGAAGAACATATTTGTCATATTCAACAGATAATGAGGCTTCTTCATCAAGAAAAAACTCTAACATTAATTTGAAGAACCATTCTTTCATGAATGCTAGAGTTGTATTTTTGGGCTTTGTTGTATCTAGTAAAAGAGTGGAAGCTCATCCTGGGACAGTCAAAGCCATTGTCAATAGGCCTACTCCGACTGCACTACATGAAGTGAGGAGCTTCCATGAATTAGCAACCTTCAACAGAAGGCTCATCCAAAATTTTAGTACAATCATGGCCCCAACCACAGGTTGCATGAACAAAAGGCAGTTAACAATGACAAAGCTTCTCAAGTATTTGAAATCCTGAAAAGGTTTAAGACTACAGCAGCCATATTAAAGTTGCCTGATTTTTTACAAGTGTTTCAAGTAACATGTGAAGGTTCACATGTTGGCATTGTCAGAGTTCTACGTCAAGAAGGTCATTGTGTAGCATATTTCAGAAAAGCTGAATGAAGCTAACCAAAAGCACAAAAGCACTCCAAGTATGATGAGGAATTCTATGGGGTAGTACAAGCTCTTCGTTATTGGAGACATTACCTAATTTCGAAGGAGTTTGTGATTTGTTCTGATCATGAGGCACTCAAGCACATCAACTGCCAAAGAAGCTGAATATTAGACATGGAAGCTGGGTAGAATTCCCTTAGGCCAATTCTTTTGTCATCAAACACAAAGCTGGTGTGCAGAACAAAGTTGATGATGCACTTAGTAGAGAGGTGTATTTACTTACTAACATGACTGTTAAGGTTATGGGGTTCCAAAGCATGTGAGATGAGTCTGATAAGTGCATAGCAAAATTTCTACCGGACAGCAAGGAAAATATGCTACTTTTTCACTTCAAGAAGGATATCTGTACAAAGGAAATTGTCTACACCTGCCCTCTACTTCGATTAGAAGTCAGGGCATTCAAGAGTTGCATGGAAGGGGACACTTTGGAAGGGACAAAACAACTGCAATGGTGGAAGAAAGGTTTTACTGTCCCAATCTCAAACAAGATGTTGCTGTTTAGGTTTCACAATTTTGTTTTTGTCTACTTGGATTACCAAAGACTATTTGATGCCATGATTCTATCTGTGTTATTGGCGGGATCACTTCTCAAAAATGGCACATTTTGTTCCTTGTTCCAAAACTGTAGATGTTGTTCATGTTGCAAAGCATTTTTTTTTTTTGGTGGGGGGGGGGGGGGGATGTTAAGTGGTTTGCTTACATGGTTTGCCAAATACAATCATCTCTGACACGGCTGTCAAGCTCACTAGCTATTTTTGGCAAGCTTTGTGGCTTCTGATGAGAACAAAACTGAAAATTTTTTTATCTGCTTTTCCTCCACAAACAAATGGGCAGACAGAAGTAGTCAACAGAAACCTTGGAAATTTGCTTCGCTGTGTAACGGAACACAACAAACCCAAAACTTGAGATCTGGTCTTGGCTATAGCTGAGTTTGAGTATAATAGTTCAACTAATAGATCTACAGGCTGTAGTCCTTTTGAGAATGTGATAGGTGTGCAGCCAAGGTAACCTATTGATCTAGCCCATCTTCCCAATTTTGGAAGGTATGGTGCAGATGCTGAAGGATTCGCAGATCATATCAAAGAGATTCATGCTGATGTTCGAAGGGAAATTGCAAACAGCAATGAAACTTAATGAGCACTATGGATATTTGAGACAATGTCATGAAGAGTTTTTGGTTGGAGATCAGGTTATGGTTCGACTTTGGCCAGAACGCCTCCCAACTGGCAAGGCTAAAAAAATCCACTATCTGAAAATTAGGCCATACAAGATTCTTCACATGATTAATTCCAATGCCTACAATTGTAGACTTACCCAATGACATAGGTATGAAGAAAGTCTTCAACATTGAGGACCTTACTCTGTACCCAGTACAAATTGAACGTACTAAAGACGATGTAACTAACACTTGTCTTCCTCTTGCTTCTCTACAGTCCGTAATGAGATTGAAGATATTTTGGACATAGAACATATATCTACACAAGGAGGGGTACCAGAAATATTAAGTGGAAGAACAAACCTTTATCAAATCACACATGTTTAACCGATGCAGAATTTCAACAGCCTAACCATGACCTCTATGAGAGGTATCAGTCTATCAACTAGAAGGAGACAAATTTTCCTAGGCTGGAGAGAAATGATGCAAATGAAAGCATTAAAGGGTTTGGAAAGTATTACAAGGCTGTTGAAAAAGTCAAAGATTCTGAAAATCAAGGGAGATTGATTCAGGAAATCATGGGAATTGAGTCCAGGTATAATTGACAATCACATAAGTTAGGAATTAGAAACTATTCTCTTATAATGTAGTAATTCTTTCCTAGTTTAGACCCCTTGTAACATGTACAAAATCCTCAGCAATGTAACAAATGAAATATACCAACATTTTAACTCTCATTCTATTATGGTATTAGCGCAGGAATTAGTTTAATTCCTGGAACCCCTAAAGTCTACTATATTCCTGTGTCTCAGTCCCAAACAGAAATTACTCTAGTCATCTCCCATAATGTCTAAAGTTGTTTCTGGAACCACAAGTCTCCTATGAACCAGCCCAAAACTCAAATTAAAGCCCTTGAGGCCCATATCAGCAAGCGGGAATGGTCCAAATCCTCAGAGGAGTAAACAAAAATCCCGGGTGTGGTGTGACCATTGCAACAAACCACACCACACTAGGGAATCCTACGGGCATCTCCACGGTAAACCTGCAAACTAGAAGCCCAGGGACAAGCGCCAACAACCCCCTGCAAATGTCACTACTGAACAATCCAAACCATTTAGCACGGAGCAGATTGATTAACTCCTGAAACTGTTAAACTCCAATCCAACTGCTAGTACTCCTAATCGTTCTATGATTCATGTAGGTAGAAAATCAAACCCTTAGATCATTGATTCTGGAGCTTTTGATCATATGACAAATTTATCTCATTTATTTCATTTGAATAACCCTTGTTCTGGCCATGAAAAAGTTCGCATTTCTAATGGTAGTTTCTCTTCCATTATTGGATGAGGAAATATTAATTTGCTAAGAGTATAGGTCTTAAATCTATACCCCATGTTCCAAAACTCAACTATAACCTTCTATCCATCAGCAAACTTCCAAAAGATTCTTTGTGAACTTTTGTTATTCTTCTTGTGGTTTTCAGAACCAGAGCTCGAGAATGATGATTGTGAAAGCTAAAGAGATAGGCAGACTTTACTATTCTAATGAGACCACTCCTAGTAATAAAAAGGTTCTGGCCTAAAGCAACATGAGTTCAAACCCTACATTAGACAAAATAATGGAATTGGAAATTCTAATATAGCCCAGCTTTGGAAAGTTCTATCACATGCAGTGCAAGTTATGCCGTTATTGGTTCATGTGGACTCAGTCCACATAAAAATGTCCCTAATGGAATGGCATCTAGACTTGGCCATCCTAGTTTTTCTTATTTGAGACATTTATTTCCTGACATGTTTAAGGGTGTTGAATGCTCTTTACTTCAATGTAAATTTTCTTGTTTATCAAAAAGTCATCGAACAAATTTCGCACCTATACCATACTACCTGTCAAAACCATTTTTTATGATTCAGAGTGACGTTTAGGGGCCGTCCAAAATAAAAACTTTATCTGGAAAATTCCAGTGGATGACTGCTTCTAATATCTGGGATCTATTATTCAGAAAGACGGAAAACTTAATGGTGACGTTGCACACCGAGTTAAGGCTAGTTGGTTGAAATGGAGGAGTGCAACTGGTTTGAGTCTAAAGGAAAAGTTCTATAGAACAGTCGTAAGACCTACTTTGCTATATGATACGGAATGTTAGGCAGCTAAAAGGTATCATATTCAAAAAATGAAGGTAGTAGAGATGCGTATGTTAACGTGGATATGTCAACATACTAGAAAGGACAGAGTAAGGAACGATATCATTCAGGAAAAAGTGGGAGTGGTATCCATTGAAGACAAGATCAGAGAAAACTGCTTGCATTGGTTTAGACATATACAAAGAAGACAGAGGGATGCCTCTGTTAGGAGAATTGATGGATGGAGGCATGATAGGTTAGACAGATATAGAGATAGAGACAGGCCTAAGAAGCTTTGGATGGAGGTGATTAGAATAGATGTATCTCTATTGAATTTGGATAAGAGTATGACAGTAGATAGAAAGAAATGGAAGGAGAGAATTCATGTGGATGACTACACATCGCCTTGTATTGGTTCATAAAACCAAACCCAAGTTACTTGAGCCTAAGGCTTAGTAGTCGTTATTATGCTTCCAATAAAAAGGGTTACAAGTGTTTTAATCCTATCTCAAAGAAAACCTACATTAGCATGGATGTGATCATGGGAAAAAAAAAACCTTTTCTCAACAAAAATCAACTTCATGGGAGAGTATGGCTTAGATGAAGATGATTTTTGGCAAGTATCTCAGCCATTGCCTAAAATGATTTTAACACCACCATATGTTTTTAAACCAAAAATAATTGGCACAAATAATAAAAATGGGAAGGAACATGGTCCTCATATGCCAAAAGCAATTTGCCTAATACAGGGGGAGAAATACTGCAAAAACTTGTAACTGAGCCTCTGGTTTATTCTAGGAAACAATTTCATGAAAGGAAGACTATTCAAATTGATTCTTTAGCTCCTTCCCAAACTCAAGAACCGAGCAATGGTCTCCACAAGACAAAGGTAATTCCCAACCTTGATCCCATTTTTGCATCTACAGAAGCTCAAGATTCGGATGTTGTAGATTTGGATCTTCTCATAGCCACCAAAAAAGGAGTCCATTCTTGTACAACAAAACATCCCATTGCAAAATATTTGTCTTATCAAAAAATCTCACACAAACACAAAACCTTTTTGTTAAAAATCTCTAACCTGTCTGAGCCTAGAACAATATAGGAAGCACTCAATAGTCCGACTTGGAGGTTAGCATCCTAGGAGGAGATGGATGCTCTTTTGAAAAATGAGACCTAGTAAGCTGTTGATTTACCAAGGGACAAGACTACTGTTGGACATAAGTGGATTTTTACTATAAAATAAAAGTCTGATGGAAGTGTTGAATGATACAAAGCAAAGTTGTGGCGAAAGGGTTCACTCAGTCTTTTAGAATTGACTATCAGAAGACCTTTGCCCCAGTAGCCAAGATAAATTCAATTCGTGTCCTTCTGTCCATAGCAGCAAATTGTATCTGGCCTCTACATCAACTCGATGTAAAAAATGCCTCTCTGAACTGTGAGCTAAAAGAAGAAGTGTTTATGGATCTATCATTATGCTTTAAGAAGAGGTTTAGTGAAAACAACATTTGCAGATTGAAGAAATCCTTTTATGGAATCAAGCAATCTCCTAGGGCTTGGTTTAAAAGGCTCGGGAAGGACATAAAAGGATATGGATATTCTCAAAGTCAAGCTGATCATACCATATTCTATAAACATTCAGGGACGGGTAAATTAGCTATACCCACTTTCTATGTCGATGATATCATCCTTACAGGTGATGATGTTAGGGAAATTGTGGCATTAAAAGGAAGAATTGCCACAAAATTCGAAATTAAAGACTTGGGACCAGTGATCTACTTCCTTGGTATAGAATTTGCTAGATCAAAGGAGGGAATCTTTATCAATCAACGAAAATATGTGCTTGATCTACTCAATAAAACTAGAATGCTTGGATGCAAGGTAACTAAAAACCCCAGTCAAACCTAATAACAAACTACAAGGAACTGATATAGCTGATGGTATTGATAGAGAACAATATCAGAGAATTGTGGAAAGATTAATCTACCTCTCACACACACTGACCCTGATATCGCCTTTGCTGTTAGTGTAGTAAGTTAATTTATGCACTCTCTAAACTCTGATCACTTAAATGTTGTCTATCTTATCCTTAGATACCTAAAAGGAACTCCTGGAAGAGGACTATTGTTTAAAAATAATGAGCACTTATAGATAGAGGCATTTATAGATATAGATTGGGCTGGGGGTGTTACAGATAGACAGTTTACTTCAGGATACTATACCTTCGTAGGAGGAAACTTGATAACCTAGACAAAGTAAAAACAAAATGTTGTAGCTGGAGCTGAGTTTAGATATGTAGCTCATGGAATTTGTGAAGTTTTGTGGATTAGGAGAATTCTTAAACTCCACCACCGATTAACATATAATGCGATAATAAATCAACAATTGCCATTGCTCACAATCCAGTTCTTCATGATCGGACCAAGCATGTGGATATAGACAGGCACTTCATAAATGAAAAAATCGATAAAGTGATTATCTGTATGGTGTATGTTCCATCCTACATCGATAGGCAATCAAAATGGATGAGGTACAAGCCTTAAACAATCTTAGCAAATAGACAGATATATTCACTCCAGAAATACAGCCAAATTCTTGTCTGCAATCATGGAATCTTGTGATCATAGTAGTAAAGGAGGGACAGGAACAGCAAGTGCCAGGTACCTGCCAAGTTCGCTGCATATTGCGCATGCGCAAGCTTCGTCTCTGAAGAACCTTCTCCATCATAGAGCCATCTAGGAACTGGTCTGGATTTTCATCACTATTTCCTTCAACCTGATCAACGGAATTAGTTACTCCAGCAAAGCCATTAACCCTATCTGAGCCTAGCTGTGTTCGGTCAAGATGTTCCTGAAGCAAACCTTCAACCCTCCTTTGCAAACTCAACGGGATAACAACCTGCACATGTAGGCACGTGTGTTCCCAGCATCCAACAAACTTGAAAAACTGGCTGACTATAACAAACCTACCTGTACTGAACCAGAACTCAATTTTTACCTCTCTCTGAGGTCGCTTATCATCAAGATCTGGCCTATAGTTGGGAAGCGGATCCTTGCTTGCAACGACCACTTTTCCATAAATTTCACTGAATATTATGCAGAGAGAGAAAGAAAAAAAGAAAGAAAGGGGAAAACAAAGAAAAAAGGAAAGAAGAATACAAGTTCATACAAACATTAGGATTAAAAAAGGGGCAAAATAACATTATATAGAGTACAAGGGCCTGTACCAGTAAAGACCCATCATTTTGGCGAGATTCGATATTTGCTCAAAGTCTCTCCTATCCCTCTTATCTCTTGATACAATTTCTTGATTTTTTTCATTGTGCAACAGCATGCTAAGTTTCCATTTCCATTCATCGATGTTGGCTACTGATGATGATGCCTACCACCAAAAAAAATAATACAAAATAAAATAAAATAACCCTTAGAAGGACTGATTATACAGTCTTCTTTTTATCTTTTTGAAATTCAGTTTTACCATAATCCAAGTTCAGATACACATCCTAGCCAATGAAATTGCGCGCTTCTTCTACACATACATCAAAAGTTTTCAGCAGTACACCTTTCAGCCCTAAACTATCTAATACTGAAATTCAATAGAAAAAATCAAAAAATTCTAGAAAATTAATAAGAACTGCAAACATGAAAATTTGAGCTATCCTTTTTAGCAGGTTTGAAAGAACTGAATTGTGCCCCCACCAAAAATTCAATTTTCCTTCATTCAGAATGTAAACTAATATTCAATCAAATAAAAATAGCAGTAAAAGCAAAATAATAAACGGTTAAAGCTTTTAGCTACATTCTTGAATAAAAATTAAGAGTAAATATTGGTAAAGGACTGAAAGTGAAATTCATCTCGGATTTTCCGTACCAAGCCTCATTAGTATAAAACTTCAAGCCAACGAAATTACCAGCAATTCAACTTTTCTCCACTCCACAACTCGTTTTGCTTTATATCACTGATTTCTAATTGTAACTCCATCATTCCATTCCAACCAAAAGTTTCAATCAAATTTTAAAAAGTAAATTCAAAAAGCTTGAATTTCAGTAAATAAAAGGTAAATAATTGCGAACAAACAATTACCGGTTGATTATCGTAATCACATTCGTACTCATCGTCGGAGAACTGTTCGGCTGCATAACTGCAATAACTCTGGTACTGTCCATGAAATATACCATTAGTAGAAGGATTGAATACCAAAAATGAGTTGCATAATCTAGCTTGCGTATTTGAAACTCTTCCTCTCACTTCTGAACTTGGAAATGGCAATGATGAAGATGAGAGAGCAGACAAGAGTGACGAAGATAACGGTCTTTTAACCCTTTTAGTGCATGCTAAGAAAAACCCTAGCTTCGAATGCATTCTAAGCAAGAAACAGTTTAAGAAAGCGAGCAGGGCGGGGCTTCTCTTTGTTTGCTTTGTTGGCAATAGTAGTAACTAGGGTGAAATTCAAAAAAAAAATTTAAAATGGCCCTTCCGATTAGAGCTTGTGCCATTTAAGATGTGTTAATTCCAAATAGTCTCGTGTATTCTTTTAAAATCCCAGTACACCCATTAACTTTTGATTCTTCCAATTAACCCCCTACACTATAAACATTTTGTCTAAGTGTATTGGACAGCTACAATCAGTTAGTGTAAAATGTCTCAAAAACCCTTAAACTTATCACATTTTACAGATTTAATAAAACTTTCAAACCCAACTTTTATAAAAAAATGGTTGCAAGGTGTTGTAAGGAAAAGTGCCCTTCCCAAGTCAATCTAGTCAGAAAGGCGAAGGCCCACTGACTAGATTGCATTTCTAAGAGGAAACGTAAGGAAGGTGAAAGGGATTTTAGGTCAATAGGTGGAAAGAAGAACAAAAGAGGAGTGACAACCGAAGAGAAGAAGAAGAAAATGGGAAGCAAAAAGGGGGGGGGGAAGGGGATATAATGAGGTTGGGAGGAAACAAAAGAGGGAAAAAAAAAGAGAGGCATGGTAAAAAGCTATGGTGATGGTAGCATATAAGAGAAAAGAAGAAAAAGAAGAGAAAAAAAAAGGCGGCAATAGAGGAAGGTTATTATAGTGATAGCAAAAGGGAAAAAAAGGTAGGGGTTGTAGCAGTGGTGAGGATGAAGGAAGAAGACGACTGCTAGGCTAGGCTAGGGTTTCTTGGGTAATAATGAATTTAGGGTTTTAGTTTGGCAAGATGGTGTTGAAGGTATTTTTATATATCAAATGATTTATTTAATATTTTTTTCTATCAAATTTCTCATGGAGTTAGCACTTAGAGGGTTAATTGGAACAATGCTCCATTTGAGTGCCAAGAGTTCTGCACATGGGAAAGTAATATGATTCTTATTTATTAACTCCTAGTGTTTGCGTAATTATTTTTGCTTAGGGAAAGGAAAGTGATTCCTTAAATTAAGGAAAATAAGTCTAAAATATTGGGGAAGATGATCCCAATACAGAGATGGTATTCTGATTACTTTCTTCAAAATTTAAAAATAAAAATATGCATTCGAATTCTAAAAACTTTATAACCCTTTCATTTTCATCTTCGCTTCATAATATCGATTCTTCTTTTTTTTCCTTCTCTTCTCTTTCTTCAACAAAATTTGAACACTCAAAAATTGTAGACTCTACTATTTTGCATCCTCACAATGTTTTCATCTCCGGGTGTTCATCACCAACGTCTCCTATTTTTCTAAGTTTTGGGTTTTTTATTCTCTTTTTAATAACTCATACTATTTTGTTTGAGAGTATCAATATACCAGCTTTTCTACTTTTTTTGTATTTATGTTGATATCCATAACTCGTGCCTCTCTGGGATTGGTTTACATTATTGTGCCTAGTATTCTATTTTGCTCTCTAATGTTGTTGTATTTGTGATTACTAATGCGTAAATTTTGGGTATATAAAAATTATCAAATTTAAATCCATCCCTTAGTCAAGTATTAATTAAAACATTAACTCCAAAATACACATACGAGCAAGTATATTCACCGCAAGTATTGCATAGGGAATTAATGAGTATCGATCATCAATGGAACAAGTATATACTAGTCACTTTTCATTCATTATTTAACCAACCTAAATAAAATAAGAAAATAATAAAAGGAAAATAAAGAAATATGTACAACTCAAGGATGTAGAAATATACAATTTAGACAATTATCTTAGAAATCATAATAATGAATCATCTAGTAATTATCTCAAGTAATCATCATCTTAGTATCATGAAAGAATATAAAGTAAAATTCAATTGTTTCCTAAGTTATGAATCTACTTAGATAGACTCCACTTCTTTCTCAATCTATGGAACCACTATCTTTTTATTAAATTAGCAGATTTTTCATCAAACCAATATAACCAAAATATGCATTAAACTCAATTCCTCATAAACATGAAATTAGCTAATGACCCTTTAGGTGAAATCAACTAATCTTTGATCACTTTAGTCATTGAATCTTAATTTTGTTTCCCAAGTCCATCAAGATTTGACAAATACGAAATCAATGCAATGAACTCCTAATATTGTTTCCCAAGTCAATTAGAAGAATTCGCATCAATAACCAATAATAACAAGTAATCAAATACCAAAGATGATAAAGAATTAATCAAATAACTAAATTAACACAAAATCATGAATCCCGAAATAATGTCAAATTACAAATAAAACATTGAATACATCATTGTTTAAGAACAAGAAAACAAAGGTAAAAAAAAGCACTCATAGACAAGCCTCCTTCTTCTCCTTTAAAAACTCTCTTGAATAACTCTCCTTGAATAGTGAATCTCTCATTCTTTTGAGTGATTGGAATTTTTGCCTTTTGATGCACTCCCTATCTCTTGTATTTTCTCTTACTTTTACAGGCTTCTTTGATGCTAAATTTGTTGTTTGAGAAGTCTTAATTGAGTAGGAATTGGAAATACCAAAATCTTTAGAAAATTTTCAAATTCATGCACAGGATTTTGCCTCTCCAGAGCGGACTTGGTGCCGGGTCCAGTCGACCCACTTGGCGCCAGGTGTGTTCTGTTTTTGCCCCTTAATTTTGCTATATTTTTCTTTGGACGGACTAGAATGGAGCTGGTTCTTGGTCCACTTGCCATACCTGGTGCCAGGTGTGGTTTGGAAATTTCCAATTTTACTTGAAATTAATTCAAATCTGTACAAATTTGTTAAAAATACTTTTTACAAACAAAATGTCAAATAGGAAGGAATATGCATTGTTATTGCATCAAAAGTATCTCAATTTAACCCCAAATAACTAAGAAAATAGTGATGATTTTAGCCCCTATCCAATACCCCCACACTTGAACTTTTGCTTGTCCTCAAAGAAAAAACTTAAGCCAAGAAAATCATCAAGAAAATACAAACTCTTCTTCATTCCAAAAATTTGAAACATAATAAGGATTATGACTTCATTTCAAACTTTAGATAAAACTCTTGCCATTCATCAAACCATTTGAAAACAATTAAACTTTGAAACATTTGATAAGACATCAGCACTGAAACACAAATAAAAAAGTTGATGCGTAAATTTTAGGTGTATAAAAACCATCAAATTTAAATCCATCCCTTAGTCAAGTTTTAATTAAAACATTAATCCCAAAATACACATATGGGCAAGTATACTAATCGCAAGCATAGTATAGGAAATTAACGAGTATCGATCCTCAAAGGAACAAGTACACACTAGTCACTTTTCCTTTATTATTTAACCAGTCCAATAAAGTGATAAAATAATAAAAAGAAAAATAAAGAAATATATACTGTTAAGGATATTGCCTAGAGTTAATTTGTACTTATGCTATTGTCGTTATGTTTTATATAATAATATGAGGTTTTCCTTTCCATGAATAGTACATTTTGTTTTGTGGTCATCAAGTACGTGACTTGATAGTAAAACCCAACAATGAATACAATGACTATTCTAAAACTGTCCCTGATCGATTATTATTATTAGAACAATAATAAATTAAGATTAGTATGTTTGTGACTTGATGGCTATATTTTACTGGTCATGGATATTTGTGATATCAAGTCAAAAAATAAATAAATGTTAGAAAATATTGTATTGGAGATGACCTACTGTGAGAGTACTTCATGGAACATGTCATAAGTACTTTCTAGTCATAATGATATTAAAAGTCCTTCGACATAAATTCATCATAGTTTCCTACTTGATAAATTCTATATTTTGACGTTGTCTAAAATTGTCTTTAACCAGATAATAAATTAGACTACTGTTGGATATAGAATAAATTAAGGAGAGGAATATGATTGATAGTGAAGGAATTTGTCCCTCTCAATTATGGGAGAGATGTCCTTGGGTCTCTTGATAAGTTAGACTGTTAAAATGCATCGCTATACTCAAATATATCAATTTAAGATATTGATATCATTTGTTTGAATAGTTTACTATGAAATCAAGAAATAATTGATTAAGTTTAATAATGATGACATGCTCCATGCCTTATGCTTAATCTGGATATCGTGTGACAAAAGGATTAAATATAAAATTATGGTTTGGTTCATAGAGATCACTGATATTCATTTAACCTAGATAGTTATAATATTTTACTAAAAACCGCTTATACCTTGTGGGCCATTTAAATATGATTTAGGCACACTGTCAGTGTTAAATGAACCTATAGGGTCATACAATAAGCAAACTTGTTAGGTTATTTTTCTAGTAATCAAATTTGATGAATCTGAAAATATGTCTAAATTAATCGAACTTAGAAAATTTACCAGATATAATGAATCTAGAAATATGTCTACATTCGATGTATCTGGATGATGTCCATATTATAAGAATCTGACTCGGTAAATTAATTAGTTAAATTACCGAGATAATGACAGAATCTTATCATATCAGATTTAATTTAATTTGAATTTAAATTAAAATATGATAAGATATTATTAGAGTTGGACTCTAAAAGGTTCGGGGGGGGGGGGGGGGGTTTAAGAAAACCCTAGCCGTCTTCTCAAGGGCCCTCATTCTGTTGAGAATATCCGTGCCTCCATTCACTAGGGAAAAAAAAAACCTCTCAAACCCTAGGCGCTAGCACTCTCGGGGTAACGAGTCAGTTCGCTGTGTATATCTGATAGAGGACGTTCCTACATTACAGTGTCTGATGATCGTTCGAGTTGAACGAACGACAGCACAATCAGAATCGAAGGATCTTGATTACGCCGAATAGAGGTAATTCTGTAAACCTTAGATCTTCTAAATCGTTTTACTTGGGTCGTTTACTTGGGTCTTCAGAAGGGATTCGTGGATATTTTTCACGTTTAGCAGTCTACGAATCCTAACATATACAACTTAAGGATATAGAAATATGCAATTTAGACAATTATCCTAGAAATTATGATAATGAATCATCTAGCAATTATATCAAGTAATCATCATCTTGGCATTATGAAGGAATATAAAGTAAAATTTAATTGTTTCTCAAATTATGAATCTACTTAAATAGATTCCACTTCTTTCCCAATCTATACAATCACTATCTTTTAATTAAATTAGCAGATTTCCCAATCAAACCAATATAATCAAAATATACATTAAACTCAATTCTTCATAAATATGAAATTAGCTATGACTCTTTGCTCGAGATGAAATCAACTAATTTTTTATCACTTTAGTCATTTAATCTTAATTTCATTTCCCAAGTCCATTAAGATTTGACAAATACGAAATCAATGCAATGAACTCCTAACATCGTTTCACAAGTCAATTAGAAGAACTTGCATTAATAACCAATTATAACAAATAATCAAATACAAAAAATGATAATAATTGATCAAATAACTAAATTAACACAAAACCATAAATCCTGAAATAATGTTAAACTACAATAAGAATATTGAATACATCATTGTTTAAGAACAAAAAAACAAAGGTAAAAGAAAACACTCATAGACAAGCATCCTTCTTCTCCTTTGAAGACTCTCCTGAGCAACTCTCTTTGAATGGTGAATCTTTCCTTCTTTGAGTGATTGGGAATTTTGCTCTTGGATTCACTCCCTATCTCTTGTGTTTTCTCTTTTAGATGGAAAAATCAATTGTTGAACACATAAATGCGAATTACATCTAAAGAATGCTTCAATATTGAAATCACCATTTATCTCTTTTAGAGAATTATCACCATAAAAACTCCCCTTTGAACCTAGTAGTATAGATCATAAAGATGGGATCAATAAATTCTTACTTTTCAATATATGATCTACAAAAACTAAGTTACCACCATTTGGATGGGGTGAAGGATAGAAATTGTCAACATCCTCCAAGGACTTCTTATGATGAATCATGGATAAATTTACCTCCTTGAGACATGTTAAATTCCACACATCATCATTTGGACTATTGTCTTCTAAGCATAGAGAGGAATCTAAGAAATCATGTAGCAAAGAGAGATTACAATTATTAGTACATAGAGTAGAATCGAATACATCTCTTTCCACATTGGGCAATTGTGCCTCATATCTTCTCTCTTTTTTTTTTTTTTTCCATGGCAATTGTATGGGCCAACATAAACTCATGAGTCTCCTCAACAATCTTAGCTAATTATGTCCTTTGATCGCACAATCGTTGCGAAGTTTCTTTATGGCACTGAACAGATGAATTTGTATTAGTAACAAAAGAATTCATTAATGCTTCCAATGACGTCTCACTAAAAATATTAATGTGAGCTTGTAACTTTGCCAATCTATCATCAATGTAACTCCTTTTTTATCTTGTGCCCAAAAATAATTGTCCATGGTGATGTCAACTTCGCACTCAAAGAAAAATAAAAATCAAATCAAAAATAAAAATAAAAACAAACAAAAATAATAGAAAAATAAAGGAAAGAAAAACACACACACATTAGATATATTCACAAACTACCTAAAAACAAAAATTAGTGGTATTTACAAGTACAGCATGAACTAAGCTAATCAATTAAATCACACAGTGTTACAAACAACAAGATATAGCACCTACAAGGAACATAGATACATATTCACATATTTACATATAGACATATAAACATATAAATATGATTAAATCAACAAAATCCAAGCTTTCATGATATTATTCCTTGGCAACGACGCTAATAACTTTATGCGTAAATTTTGGGTGTATAAAAATCATTAAATTTAAATCTATTCCTTAGTCAAGTTTTAATTAAACATTAATCTTAAAATATACATACGAGCAAGTATACTCATTGCAAGCATAGTTAGGGAATTAACTAGTATCGATCATCAATAGAATAAGTACACACTAGTTACTTTTCATTCATTGTTTAACCGACCTAAATAAAGTGAGAAAATAATTTAAAAAAATAAAGAAATATGTACAACTTAAGGATGTAGAAATATGCAATTTAGACAATTATCCTAGAAATCATGATAATGAATCATCTAGCAATTATCTCAAGTAATCATCATCTTCGTATCATGAAGGAATATAAAGTAAAATTCAATCGTTTTCCAAGTCATAAATCTACTTAGATAGACTCAACTTCTTTCCCAATCTATGGAATCACTATCTTTTGATTAAATGAGCAGATTTTCCAATCAAACCAATATATCCAAAAGATACATTAAACTCAATTCCTCATAAATATGAAATTAGTTAATGATCATTTACTTGAGGTGAAATCAACTAATCTTTGATCACTTTAGTCCTTGAATCTTAATTTTGTTTCCCAAGTCCATCAAGATTTGACAAATACGAAATCAATACAATGAACACCTAACATCGTTTTCCGAGTCAATTAGAAGAACTCGCATCACTAACCAATAATAATAAGTAATCAAATACCAAAGATGATAAAGAATTGATCAAATAATTAAATTAACACAAAACCATGAATCCCGAAATAATGTCAAATTACAAATAAAATATTGAATACATAATTGTTTAAGAACAAGAAAACAGAGGTATAAGAAAACACCTATAGACAAGCTTCATTCTTCTCATTTGAAGACTCTCATAATAACTCTCCTTGAATGGTGAATCTCTTATTTTTTTTGAGTGATTAGAAATTTTGCCCTTTGATTCACTCCTTATCGCATGTGTTTTCTCTTGCTTTTATAGGTTTATTTGATGCTAAATTCGTTACTTGAGAAGTCTTAGCCGAGTAGGAATTGAAAAATACAAAAATCTTTGGAAACTTTCCAAATTCGTGCATAGGATTTCGCCTCTCCAAAGCGGACCTGGCGCCGAGTCCAGTCAACCCATTTAGCAGCAGGTGTGTTCTATTTTTGCCCCTTAATTTTGCTTTATTTTTCTCTGATCGAACTAGAATGGACCTAGCGCCTGGTCCACTTGCCATACCTGGCGCCAGGTGTGGTTTGGAAATTTCTATTTTTGCTCGAAATTAACTCAAATCTGCACAAATTTGTCAAAAAAACTTTTTACAAACAAAATGTTAAATAGGAAGGAATATGCCTTGTTATTACATCAATAGTATTTCAATTTAACCTCAAATAACTAGGAAAATAGTGATGATTTTAGCCCCTATCACATACCTTATATCACCTTTACTATTGTTTATATTGATGATGTCTTAGTTTTTAGTAAATCCTTTGACCACCACTTATTCGATATTAACATTTAGAGCATTAATGATCTTGAAATTAGCTCCTAATTAGGTAAAATAGAATCCAGATTGATGAATTGGAAAATGCCAACAGAAAATTTTGATAAATTTTATGACAAAGGAAATTTTGATTTAGTCCAAAATTGTAATATCAAATCCACTGAAAAGACAGTTTCCATTAACAAGCCTTATGGTACTATTCACTTATTTAATCCAGAAACTTTAGAACTACATAGAAAAAACAAATATAAATATTTGCATATTGGACTAGTGCAAGTAGCTGTCAAACCTTTATATCGATTAGGAATTAATTCTCTTATCTATATGTTGTTAAGAGATAGTAGATATCTAGATTTTAATAATAGTTTTTTAGTAATACTTGAATCCAATATAGCAAATTAGGGCTACTCACGGGACTAGAGAATAACTGAATAGATTCGAATAACCGGACTGAAAAGAATAGGAATAGAAAAAATCATTTACTTTTAACTTTTCCCAAACCTAACAGTCCCGATTTTTTTTATATATAATATCCATAATGAAAACCGTTCCAAATCGTATAAAAATAGTCCCAAACCGTTTCGAACTGTATCGAATCGAAGAATCGAAACTAGAAACGAATATATATAATCATGTAAATATATATATATATATATATATATATATATATATATATATAAAGGAACATAAGATATTCTATTTTTTTCCTGATAAGTAAAATATTAAAAATAATAGAATCAATTCTAAATTTTTCTTAATGATAAAAAAATTAAGACTTATGATTAATATTATTAGAATTGGTTATTTTATGTTTAATTTTTTTTTCAAAAGTATCATGAATTTGTTTTAATAATATTTCTTTTTTCTCTAATTGTGTTTCAAATTTTAATATGTGTATGTATATTATATATTTCATATATTCCATATATATATATATTTAATTTAAAATATAATGAACGATCATAATTCAAAATTATAAGTATGACTGTATAAGAAAAAAATAAATGTAAAATAATGTTGTACAAAATATTTTTATACCTATTTGCGTATAGAAAATTAATCTTTAAATTTCTATTTTGTTGAACAAAATCAAATTCACCATTTTGGCATATTCTAATATATATAATCCCACCTACACTCGATATTGTCAGCAATCAGACGTAGAGCAAAGTGCAGTGCTTGTACTTATCTATTTAACCAATAACTATGATAGGCGAAAACATGTCTCACTCTATTGAATTATAGATCTGTGATAAGACATCTATGCCACTAAATTTGTTATTTTAACACACTAACAAGTGATATACTATATGATAGTTAATATGGTGATTGGGAATTTGGGATGGTAAGTCACTTTGAATTTTATTTTTCTCCTTAATATTCTAAACATTACAGTTTTTTTTTTAATTTAAGTTGTATTAACAATACTATTCCAATACTACCTATATTTTATTTATTCTTATTTTCCCTAACATTCTAAATATTACATTTTTAATTTTCTAAATAATTTGACTTAAGAGTATTTTAGATAATTTTGTTCATAAAATACCTTATTCTTAGAATTTTTAGTTATTGCACATATATTTAGAAAGAAATTTATATTGAAATAATTCCACCAAAGAAAAGTGATGTACATTAGCATTGGCATTGTAACGTTTGAGTTGTGCTCACCAATCTATCTTTGAGTTGACTTTTGTTATTTAAATTATTTTTGGATTAAGATTATATTTATTTTTTAAAATATTAGTATGATTTAAAATTTTATGAAAAATTTATTAACTCATAAATTAACATTGTAATGTATTAAAATTGTTAATATTTTAGAAAAAAAATTCATTGCATTAAGTCTATTTTGATTTAAAAAAAAAAGGCCTAAAGTATTCAAATTCATACTCTATATCTTAGAGTTTTATTAAATACATAATTTAAATATTCAAAATTTAGTTTTATCAATTTGTTTCTAATGAAATTGTTTATCAATTATCTAAAATAGATATGTCAAACTTTTTTTTTAAATGAAAATTGAATCTAATACAAATGTATTTTATTTGTGAAATATTAACATTTTATTATTCACTTTAAGTATATCCCAATATTAATCTTTGAATTTATAAATTTTTCTTAAAATTGAAAATTATATTTGTATTCCATTAAGAAAAACTCACATAATTTCAATTCAAATATGCCTATATAACAGTTATTACCAAATAAATTCAATTAAATAAATATTTAAATAGTATTCAATGCCAAGCAAGAGGAAAAAGAAAAGCTCATCCTAAATAAAAGAGAAAAGGAAAAAAAAAAAATAAAACAAAAATGCAGCCCTAAACCTATCTTCGTTATTTTCTTTCGCCTGTTGTTGAACACGCTGTGAGCTACAGTTGGCCCTCCTCACTCTGAATCCCAATCTTTAGTTCTCTTAATCTTCTTCTGTGTGAGTTGATCTTCACTTAATCTTCTTCTCTGTGTGTGTGTGTGTGTGTGAAATGATGCATAGTTGGTAATATTCTTTCTGGCTTTACAAAGAATTTGGGTGTGTAAATTTTGTCCGTAAAAGAATTTAAGTGTTCAAGAATGAACACTTCACATATCAGCATTTCACTTCTCTAGTTGTTGTTGCTGTTATTATTATTATTATTATTGTTGTTGTTGTTGTTGTTGTCAGGCTTGTTGTCGAGCTTGTCAAGCTTTGAGTGATCATGATTTTTTGGGGAAAAAATATGGTTTTTCGGATGATTATCAATAATTTGCTCTCTAAGATCTCTGCTTTTTTCTAGGTGTTTATATGTTTGAAAGCTTATGAGAGTTGTTCATTCAGATAGTTACATTTTTCTTGTATCTTCAATTTGTGTGTTTACTTGTTGCTTAATTTATTTTAGATGCTATTCAATTTTTTTGTTGATTTTTGGAGGGTGGTTGGTTTTCTAATTAGTTCTTGAGTTTTCATTTTGATATGGTGCTAAATAGTTTATCATGGTCATTTAATGGTTTTCAAATTTCTAACTGATAATGGCAGAAATTTCTAACTGACAACTACAATTATGCACTGAAATTTCCTATCTTATTCGCTATGCTATTGCTTTCTCTGGTGTAATTCCAACTACAACTGTGTGTTCATTCTAGGAACTGATCAGGGCTTTCCTTGCTTGTTCATTCTTTTGTTTGTTTCCTAACATCAACAGAGGTGCCAAAGATCTCCAAACAATTAATTTTGCGGCTTTATTTGTGTTAGGAAATTCAGTCATGTATTATAAAAAATGTAGCAGAAAAAAATTGGATTCCAACCCCAAGATCACATGCCTGTGAATTAAAATGGGTAATGGTCACGGGGTTTACCTTTGCTGCGTGAGGTTTCAAAAATTTCTTGACATTGATCGGTGCAATCTAGCAAACCCAGCAACCAACGACCAAGTCACCTTCGCTTGATGGTTCAAAACTGAGCCACTATAATCTAACAATAGGATTATCTCTAATAGATATCCACACAAGGTTTGAACACTCACAAATTACTCAGTTCTGTGCTAGCAGAACAATATTGCAGCTAAGGTTTTGATTAGAGAAGATAGAAAGAAGACGACACCCACACAGAACCGATGTCTGTGTCTTGTATTTAAAGGAAATGATTTTCCTATTTCCTATAGGTTTTAGGATTTTAACCAACTGTAAGTCCTCAAGATTACTTAACTACAATTAAATTCTTAAAATTTGTATAATCGCAATTAAGCCCATAAATTATAACTAACTTATAATTCACCCATAAGATTATTTTCTTCTCATAATCAACCCCATAATATTATTAAATAATATATTGAGTACTCAAACCTTTATTGTGTGTGACCTATTAGGTTTCCTGATCTATTGGTAGCAAAATATGAATTAATCCAAACATCTTTAGGATTAATAATCACTAATAATTAGAATTAACTTGTTAATTCTAATTAGGATTGATTTATTAATTCTTTAATTAATAAATTCATATTCAATAGATCATGAGCGGTATCTAACAAATACATAATGACCATCCAAAAGTCCAAAAAATTAAGTGGCTTGACATAAACCTTTCAATAGAAAATAACAGTGCAATAAACTTCTTTCACCATACAATATCTCATTCGGTTTAGAGTATGGAATTAGTGCTAATTTCCTTCAGAATATTAATTAATTTTGGCATGAATATTTTAGTACTTGTTTTTAGAATCTATTACTCATCGTATGTATCAATTGGAATTATTTCCAATACATATCACCTTGGCCAAGGACTTCTCGAGTAGCGATTCCTACAAGTGACCGTGAGATATTCGCCTCTATTATTATGAGTGGTAAATCATTTATTGATCTTCTCAACTACTTTCATTTACTTCACGTTGTACCCAATATCTATCCCATAAGAGGTCTTGTCAGAACTCCAGAGATTGGAATCAAAGTACAACGCTTAGCAAATAAAGTACCTTGGAGATATCAAGTCTAAGGATACTTGCACATTTGCTATAATGAGATTCTATTACTGGCACTAAATAGTTATCCATATGATTATCTCATAATTTGGTCATCCAATGTACTTGTTCTAGTAACAAGCATCCACGTGTTAATTTTGAATATCACAATACTCACGATGTGAGAACTACAGCTTGATTAGATTAGGAAGTATAACACGTGCTAGTCTTGATGCATTAATGATGTCCTATTTTATTAATACTATGATTAGGGATAATTTAAGTATGAACACTATTCAGTATAGTAGGAACCTCACATCATGATCTCTATCATGATTTTCCTAACACAGTATTGCATATGAGACTTTATCTAACAGTTATATTCATACAATAGTATAAATAAAACAAACTAAAAGATAAAAAAAATGCCTTGTATTATTAAATTAATGTACAATATACAAAATACATGTGATTGTCTCTAGGGTATAACGCTAACAAACTCCCACTTGTACTAGAACCAATCATTCATGTATCTAATATTGAATGACTCAACATATCTATCATGTTTCTTTTGGGATAGTGCTTTAGTAAGTGAGTCAACTATGTTCTCATCAGTGGAAACTCTCTCTATCTTGACATCTTGTTTATCTGTGATCTCCCTAATCAAATGAAAATGCCTGAGTACATGCTTAGATCGCTGGTGAGACCGTGGCTCCTTTGCTTGTGCAATAGCTCCATTATTGTCACAATACAGAGATATTAGTTCAGGAATGCTAGGAACCACTCCAAGCTTCATCACGAACTTCTTGATCCAAACTGCTTCCTTAGCTACTTTAGAAGCGGCTATGTACTCAACTTCAGTTGTTGAGTCGACAATAGTATCTTATTTGGAAGTTTTTCAACTTATTGCCTCTCCACACAACGTAAATACATAACCAGACTGTGATTTGAAATCATCTTTATCCGATTGAAAACTAGCATCAGTATACCCATTTATTTTCAAATCACCTCCTCCATAAACTAAGAATACATCCTTAGTCCTTCGCAAGTATTTAAGGATGTTCTGTACAGCCGGCCCAATGACCCTCACCAGTGTCAGATTAGTATCTGCTCGTCAAACTGAGAGCACATGATACATTGGACCTAGTATATATCATAACATACATGATAGATCCAATTGCTGAGGCGTATAGAATCCATTATATCGAGGAGGTGAATACTTAAGTTAAGAGTTTCAGGTTATCTTAGAGATAATAAGATATTATCTCAATGGACTTCACCATATACACCTCAACATAAGTCGGATTCCATTGCCTTAAAACCATAGCATACATGATGGATTCAATTGCTGAGGCATATGGGGTTTTTCTGCATTCTAAACTTGCATTGCCTTTTTTAAAAGATTATGGGATTACAAGTTTACTTGTCTTCTGTTTCAATGTTCTTATTTATCTTAGAAAATGGGTAGCAGAAAAATGTTTTCTACGAACAAAATTTGCTTGAGGTGGATTCTGTGGTTGCTATTAATTTCTTTTGTTAGGGTAGAGTAGGGCATAATGAAACTTATATATAAGGCCTATTCTTGTTGAAATCTCTTCAAAATCTACTAAAGATTATTTTTCCATTACATGGAAAAATTGCATAATTTAAAAGGTCTCCTAAAGAATAGAATTAAAACATAAATGCTCTATCGTTGTTTTTAATAAATTAATTGTATTTTCTTAGAATTCTATGATGATCCTGAATAAGAATCTCATTTTCCTACTAAAGGATGTATCATGTTTAAATTTTGTTTACTGAAATGAGACCTTAACCTTCCGATATGATGAGTGGCCTCCTAGTTGTTCTTGTCTAATGCACCTATAATTATCAATGTAGAGCAAATTTAGGAGGCTTCAAATTTGAGGTTAGGATTAAGTTATTCCAACTTCTTCAAGCAATATTTACATCTATTTGTAGACTTTTGCTTCCTAAACTTGCATTTTCTCTTCCAAAAATATGAGAATTGGGACAGTTTATTGGAATTTTATTTTAAGGGTCTTATTTTTCTCAATGTTCGCACCACAAGGATGTTTAGACTCTTGTCTTATAAGGAAAATCAATATTATTTTATCATTTGAGAAGCTCAAAATAGGATCTATTTTTGCTTAGACAAGTCTTTTGTTTTTGGGGAGCATAATATGGGACAGATATGTGGAGGAATGTTATATTGTCAAACAGAAAAACTATATCATCTTTGAACATTGCATCTAAACATAATGTAGCCATACTGTAGTAGAATTTCCAGTTAGTAATTTTAGGAGGTTTAAATCTTGAAGTTCCTTGGCATTTCACAAAAGCTGCATCATTGTGCATCTCTCAAAAGCATATTCTTGCACATAAGAATCTCAGAAAGAAACAAGGGGATTTGTTAACATCAATATAATTTACCATACTACTAATTTTCTTCTTGAACAAACAATAAAAATGTCAGTTAGATTTCAAATATTGTCTTTAAACACTAAACTAAATACTTAAACTTGTAGGGTTTTGTTTGTTTTTTTTTTTTGGGAGGGGGGGGAGGCATAGTCATAGGAAAGAAAATGGTAAAGAAAATGTAAATGTAATAATAGAAGCATGCAAAAAGTGAATTTACTAAATTTAATTAAGCTTGTAGAAAGTGATTTAATTTTATGGTTTGGTTATATTAATCTTTTATTGTACTGAATTTACTGCAAATTCTCTTCATAAATGCTTCAAGACTACTGGTAGTTGATTTTTGATATCTTCTATAACTGGTATTTCTTCTTTGGATGAAAGTTTCACAGCTTTATTGAATAATGGTGATGTAATAGTTTGAAAATGCAAAGAAAATGTGGCTTAAGGTTACTTATGAGATTTTATTGCACAATTTGCATAATGCAAAACCAATTTTAAAATTTCCTTTATTAGTTGAATTAGTTATCTATATTGCCTAGGCTGAGCATTAGTTTTCTTGGATTCACTCCAAGTAGCTTATCCCACTCGAGAATTTTCTTGAATGCCAAAAGAGTATGATGAGAGGATCGATAATAGTTGTGTATGTTTTTAAGTTTTTTGTGTCTGCTTTGGAGACTTGGAGTAATATTGTGGTGACTAACTAACTATTGATATGGATTTTTGTAGATTTATCATTCATTTTATGTTTGTGAATTTTTGCATATGTTGTTGGTTGCTATTTAATTTCCTAACAATCATATTGTTACTTTTAGTTCTGAAATCTGGTTGTTATCTTTTAAATGGCCTTGCTTTATTAGTAATGTTCAATAGCTATTTTCCTTTATGAATTTTGTTGCGGATATATGTATACAACTTCTTCATTTGTTTTTTCTTCTAATGATGGCTGAATGGATGAATTCTAGTGCTTACTTCTTAGAAAATTGCCATATCTGTTGTCATTTTAGGCTGAAGAACTTATAAAAGCTTAACAAGATATTGGAATTGGAGAGATAATGGGGCAACTGTAGCTGTCAAAGCTTGTAAGCTTTACAAGGAACTAAATGCACGCACTATTAAAGTTAAACATTTGGAAATCATTTTTTTCCTAGTTCATTTTGCAAGCTAAGTTGGAATTTGGTCTATTGGCATGTTTATTTTTCGTGTACACATGTAAAATTGTTAGTGCACTTGCAGGATCAATTGCATGAATACCTTGAAGTGATATTAGTTGTGAATAATGCCTTTTCAGCTGTATTTTTCATATTTTTGTATAATTATTTTTTTGGGTGAAAAATATTGAAAAATTTTTGAAATCCTATTTAGTACTAGTTTTGTCCCGTTAGAATTGAGACTCGAATCTCCATCCCAATCAAGACCATAATATTCGTCCTGACTTGTCCCGAATTTTCGAGACAAGTCGGAATGGAGATTTTGGAGTTGCAGTTTGGGACTAGTTCTGAAGATTTGAAAGACCTGAATATTCAGGACGGTACCAGGGATTTTGGACCGAACCATGAGCACCCCTATTTAAATTTAAAATACTCCTATTTCTTTAATTCTTTTCAATTTCTATAAAAAATGTCTTGGATAAATCTTGGCTTGAATTTTCAAAATTTTCAGCTTTTGGGATAGGAAAATGACCAAAATTTAGAAAGGAAAATAGGAAGGTGGTTTTCAATTAAATCACTAAAGCTTTTCTTCCAAGAACTACATTTTCTTTTTGTTCTTGTTTTAGTTCAAATCTGGAAATTTTTCCAGCAATCCTTCTTGGCTGATTTTCAAAAATTGCAACAACATCTACCTATATAATTCTTGCTAGCAACCAACCATTTTATGTAAATAGGAAAGCTGAAAATCCCTTGGAATTTCGCAGCGTGTACAGCCTTACCAAACCAAAAATTTTCCAACAAACTACCAAGAGTTAACATGGAAATTGAGCCATCAACTCATGCATAAGAACACCTAAAACTTTCCCCCTTCTTCTCCAAGATGATGGCTAGAAAACCACCATTAATGGACCTTCAAATACTCCTAAGTTTCAGCTGCAAATCCATTTCAAAATGGTTCAAAAATTCTACTAAAAAATCATTCCATATCCTAAGAATTCTTGTAGCTATAACCAGAATTTTTCCAGCTTGCTTAGCAAAGTCAAGAACCAATTTCTTCCTCAATTATCTTCAACAATTTCGGCCACCTTGAAGCCATGGACTCAACATCTTGTTTTCTTTATCCACCATGGCCATTAGAGCTCTATTAACACACCTTAAACTACTCCTAACCTTACTCCATTCAAAACTTTTCAAACTTGAAAATTAAATTCTAACTTTTCCTCCATTAAACTCTCACCTAGCTAGATGAATAAATCAGAATTTTCTCCTCTCTTGTACAGCATTTTTGGCAAGATATAAGGCTGAAACACACCTCCATTTCACAATCAAAACACTGCTAGACTAGCCACCCACCATTGAAGGACAAGAACCTTCAAGAAGAAAATATCATTAACATATCTTCTACCTCAAACACCTCCACTTTTTCCTCATTTTGAAATTCAAATTAGAACTCTCTCTCTCTGTCTTCCTAGGATAACCAAAATTCTCCTCCCTCGCTAGGCTATTCGGCCATC
Organism: Voacanga thouarsii; assembly: GCA_026120185.1. Taxonomy (NCBI): domain Eukaryota; kingdom Viridiplantae; phylum Streptophyta; class Magnoliopsida; order Gentianales; family Apocynaceae; genus Voacanga; species Voacanga thouarsii. The sequence goes on from JANUWF010002074.1 coordinate 2,853,151, forward strand.
ACACACCAAGCACACACAAATAATTTGCTCTTAATTTTCTCTTGTATTCTCAAGCACACCAAGAACATACACTAGACTCCTTCAACCTTCAATTACCTCTATGCATCTCAAACCATTCCAAAAACTCTCAAATCAACTAGGATTCAACCTATACTCATCCATAACACACTCCATAACACTAACATAACCAAAGTTGATCTCAACTTCGGATCAAACGTGCTCTTTGTCCAAGAACAAGAAGAACATCAAGAAGGTAAATTCAACCACCTCGATCCTTTTTCACTTCTTCAACTCTATTTTGTCATCATCTTATTCTCTCTTTCTCTCTCTCTTGGCCAAACCATTGGTGGCCATTCTTGAACAAACTTCAATCAAGGAAGGACTCCTCAAGCACTCAAGGACCTTCATTAGACAAGACGACATCTTCAACTCCAACGATCATCAAACAAGTATTTCATTCATGACCTCCTTCTTAAATTTTCGAACTCGAGGCTTTTAGATGATGGAATTGATAGGTTGATTGAATAATGTTGAGTTGGAGAGATGTATGTGGGTGAATGGAATAAATTTAAGACAAGAAGATTGAAATGAATATTGAGACTTATGAATTATTGTTGGATTATGCTTTAGGACCATTATATGCTCATTAGTACATTATGATTAAAGGCTTTAGTCACTAGTAAGGTTGTTGTGATGTGATAGGGGTTAAAATCATTGTTATTTTTTTAGTTATTTGAGGTTAATTTGAGACACTTTTAATACAATAACTAGTCATATTCCTTTCTATTTGATATTTCACTTATAAAAATATTTTTCTAAAATTTTATGCAAAAATAGGTAAAATTTAGAGTTAATTGTATAATTTTCTAGTACAGACCCAGCACTAGGCCAAGAAGATGGACTTGGCACCGGTCCTATACTGGAAGAAAAAGTAGACAAAATAGAGGAATAATTGAAATTGAAAATTTCTCAAGGATAAGCCACGCTTGGCTCGGCGGCTCAACCAAAAGCAAAAGCAACAAAGAAAAAAAAAAGAAGCACAAATTCGATGGGCCAAGGTGAAGAAAAGCAATGAAACAAAGAAAAAGGGAAGAAGATAAAATGGGATCATGTGTAAAGCTAAGTCGTAGCTCAACAAGAAAGCACCTAAAAGCAAAAGAGAATCGACAGCTTTCGTGCATTGCATAAGGAGAAGAAAGAAGTTGAATACGGGTGGCTTAGTGCGGCTCAGTCAGCGGCTCAACAATGAGCCGACAGCAAATCGTGTGCAGCTCAGTGGCTTGGTAGCTTCAACAATTTCATGGCTCGGTAGAAAAGCTTCCATGTGGCTCAAATTGAAGCCAATTTCAACAAATAACAAGAATTGGTCTTTAGTGCATATGACAAAGGAAAAGCTCAATTCTCAATTTCTCAAATTAAGGCGGTGGACCACCTTTGTTTTTTCTTAGAATTTTATTAGGACAATTACTATTCCTTTTTTATTTTGGATTTTTAGGCAATTACTTCTTCTTTACTTAGGATTCTTTTAAATAAAAGCCAATTACCTTAGAAAAAGGGGTGTGCATAATATAGAGATTTAGATATATTTTTTTGAGTGTATCACCAATATGTTCTCTAGAGGAATTACTCAATTAGAGGAGTTTTCATTGGAAACTGAAAGGCTTGTCTATGAGTATTTATCTATTTCCTTTGTTTTCTTTTTCTTGAACAATGATGATTTTAATTTTTTAATTGTATTTAGATGTTGGATTTATGATTTTGAGTTAATTTAATTCTTTGATTAATTAATTAGTTTTATTTAGTGTTTGATTACTTGATTTTATTAGTTATTGATGCGAGTTCTTCTAATTGACTTGAGATAACGGTGTTAGGAGTTTTATTACATTAATTTCGTATTTATCTAATCTTGATGGACTTGAGCGACGAAGTTAAGATTATATGACTAAGTAATTAAAGATTAGTTGATTTCACCTCGAACAAAGGGTTATTAGCTAATTTCATGTTTATAAGGAATTGAGCCCAATGCATGTTTTGGTTATGTTAGCTTGATAGACAAATCTGTTAATTTAATCAAAATATAAGATTCCATGGATTGGGAAACGAAGTGGGATTTATTCAAGTAGATTCATGATTTATGAAACGATTGAATTCCATCATGATGCTAAGAAAATAATTGGTTATTATAAGTATTAGATGATCCATGACATACTTTCGAGAATAACTATTTAATTACATGTTTTTCTCTCCATGAGTTGATTTCCTTAATATATATATATATATATATATATATATATTATGTTGATTTCCTTAATATATATATATATATATATATATATATATATTATGTTGATTTCTTTATCAATTTAGTTTATAGGTTAAATAATAAATGAAAAGTGATTAGTGTATACTTGTTCCTTTGAGGATCGATACTCGTTAATTTCCTATATTATGCTTGCGATGAGTATACTTGCTCATATGTGTATTTTGGGATTAATGTTTTAATTAAAACTTGCCTAAGGGATAGATTTAAAATTGATGATTTTTATACACTCAAAATTTACGCATCATGATGAATGATGGATATTATACCACCATTGTTTGATTATGCTCCCATGATGTCATTTTTGATACTAAATGCCTTAATAAAATTATTGTTAGTTAGTATCACCCTTGTTGTGATAAATGCCATTACAAGACTATTTTTGGACAAATCAACATGTTATTTATTGAATATATGTGAGTATGAATATATGTAAATTTTTGTACTAGTAAATTCGCTATGGTTATTAAAAATTATTATCGGAGCTACTTTTACTACTGCTATTATTATTATTATTATTAGTATCATTAACATTATTATTATCAATACTATTACTATCACTATTTAATTTAATTTATTAATTTCAATAAATCTCAATATTTTTGAAATTAATAATTACCTAGAATATTATTATTTTTTTAGATAAGCAAATAGTAAAATTTTTGAAATTAATAGTAATATTATTTTCAAAATTAATTAATATCAAATATCTTTTATATTCATATTATTATTGGTTAGTCTTACTAAACCTTTTATTTACACTCATATATTATTTATAATAATAAATATTATTATTAATTATTATTAAAGTAATTTATAATTTATTATTAATTATTGAAATTATTTATAATTTACTATTAATATTACTTATTATCTGTTTATAAATAGTTAATATTATAATTTATTATTTATTTATTATAACACCTATTCATACTGGCATATCAAATTTATCTTATATTATAAAATACATTTTCAATTAATTTTAGAACCTAAGATATTATTGTCTTAACTGGATATTGTTGTAACTAGTTGAGCTAAGCATGTTAAGTGGAGAGTAATTTGTACCTATGCAAATTTGTTGCTTAGTTGTGCACTAATGGTGACTTATACCTATATTTACCCTAGGCGGGGCTGGTTTGTCTTGAACCAACTTGGAAGGCTATTATGTCAAAGAAAAACAAGAGATCAGGTAAGTCCTTGCATAAAGTCGTTTGAAGATCAAAATCACTTCGGCAAGTCAAAATGTGTTGTATACGTGGAAATGTACTTGGGATGCAATTATGGACAAATTTCTTTTCCTTTTCTGTTCCATCAAACAATTTCAAGTTGAGCAAGCAATTTTAAACAAAATGCTAAACTTTTCCTAAAAACTAATTTTGACAAGAATTTTGTAAACCATAATTGCTATTTTAAAGAAAACACTTTGGATGATTCTTCTTTTTTCAAAAGGGACAAATACAACATTGAGTACTCAATATGGGTAGACTACTAGGATTAGTCTTTGAAGGGTTGGATAAGCCTCTCAATAGGAAGCCATCTCTGAGAGGTGAGCTCTGCTTAGACAAGACAACAGTTTTTGTTGGTTAGGCTAGTCCGAGCTAGTAGTACAGTTCAAGTGGACTGTTTATTTTCAGAGTGGACAACCGATAAGTTTGGGTATAGAGATGGAGGAGTATCTCACCCGGTGAGCCGTACACCCACCTTGTATCAGAATGCACAAAGTGTGGGATCCTGATCATTCTCTTGTCATGATGCACAAAGTGTGGCATCTTGACTGTTCTCTTGTCATGGTGCACAATGTGTGGTGCCATGCCCATTTATGATGCACGGTTTCATAACTTTATTTGAGTGGTTATTTCTTTACAAGTTGAGCATTTTTACTTTACAAATACTAATAATACACCACTCAGTGTTTAAAGATAAAATTTTGGACCTGCAGACTTTTTGTTGTGACTTGTTCAAAACTTACATACACGAAATGTTTCTTTAAACTGTCATGAGTACACACAAGACATACTGAAAAATATTTCTCACACCTTTTTTATATCATGTCTTCAGGGTGATCCTACTTCGAAGGTTGATTTACTTATGTTGCCATGAGCGTGGAAGATTTATTTTGATGTATTTTTTTGTTAGAGATTTTAATTACCTTCTATTTGTTTTAGGACTTGTACAGGTATTGTTTTGGGATTGTGATAAGAATATTATTAAGTTATTTTCTTTTATATTTTATATTACTTAGTTATAAAGACTCCATGTCCTAAGGACGGGGTGACATCCCTGCCTCTTTTGGGGTACGTAGGTAGTGGGGTGTTACATTTATCCCTTCCATGTAGTTCACACTAGTACCTCCTAATCTTGTGTAGATTCAACGAGGATGCAGAAAACCCAGACAAGTGTATGATTTTGCTAAACTCTTTTCAATTATCAAATTAATCTAAACTTGAAGGAGTTGTGAGAAAGTAAGTGGTTCTGCTCTGCTACAATTTGTTCAACTAAAGTCCTTCTTCGCTTACGTTACATCTTGTTTGTGATTAAAATGTTTGAACTGGACAGGTTCATGAATGACATACGTGAAACAAATGGGAGGTCATGTTACCTCGATTATATTAGAGCCATGCCTTTCCTGATTCCCAAAGTAAGCTGCATTTTTTTGTTTGGAGAAAACTTCTTCTGCTACCAATTACTTGAGCATCTGATTATTATTCCTAATAGGATCTAATGTCCCACTAATGCGTAAATTTTGGGTGCATAAAATCCTCAATTTTAAATCTATCCTTTAGTCAAGTTGCAATTAAAACATTAATCCCAAAATATACATGTGAGCAAGTATACTCATCACAAGTATAGTATAGGGAATTAACGAGTATCGATCCTCAAAGGAACAAGTACACACTAGTCACTTTTCATTTATTGTTTAACTGACCAAATAAAATGAGAAAATAATAATAAAAAAAAGAAATATATACAAATCAAGGATGTTAGTTTATGAAATTTAGACAATTATCCTAGAAATCATGACAATGAACCAATTAATAATTCTCTCAACTAATTATCATCTTGGCATCATGGAGGAATATAAAGTAAAATTCAATTATTTCACAAGTCATGATTCTTACTTAAATAAATCCCACTTTGTTTCCCAATCCACGGAATCCTATATTTTGATTAAATTAATAGATTTGCCAATCAAGCTTCATATGAGGTGAAACATGTATTAAGCCCAATTCCTTATAAACATGAAATTAGCTAATAACCCTGTACTCGAGGTGAAATCAACTAATTTTTGATTACTTAGTCCTATAATCTTAACTTCATCGCTCAAGTCCATCAAGATTAGACAAATTCGAAATCAATGCAATAAAACTCCTAATATTATCGTCTTAAGTCAATTAGAAGAACTCACATCAATAACTAATGAAATCAAGTAATCAAACACCAAAGATGATAAAGAATTAATCAAATAACCAAATTAACACAAAAGTCATGAATCCTAAAATAATGTTAAATTACAATAAAAATATTGAATACATTATTGCTAAAGGAAAAGAAGACAAAGATAAAAGAAAGCACTCATAGATAAGTCTCTTTCTTCTTCCTTGAAGACTCCCTTGAACAATCTTCCTTGATTTGGATGAACTCCTTATTCAATGAGAGATTCAGAATTTTTGCTTATGAATCCACCTCTCTCTATGTATATATCAATCCTTGTGTGTGTGTGTGTGTGTGTTTTTTTTTTTTTTTGGTGTTTTTATAGGCCTCTTGGATGCTAAATTCGTGGCTGACAAAGTTTTGGCCGAGTAGGAGTAGGAAAATACAAAAATAATTGGACAATCCCTAATTTCGTGTACAGAATATTTGCCTCTGGAGTGTACCTAGCGCTGGGTACCTTCAATCCACCTAGCGCCAGATGCACTCTATTCTTCCTCTATTTTTGCTTTGTTTTTGGCTTTTTCTTCTCGGCAGACAGAATGGACCTGGTGCTAGGTGCACTTGCTAGACCTGGCACCAGGTTTATTTTGGAATTTCCCCTGAAGCTTGCTTAAATTCTTCTACTGGCCCAAAATGGACCCGACGCATGCTCCATTGGCTGGGCCTGGCGCCAGGTCTATTATGGTTTTGTGCACTTTCTGCTCGAAATCTACTCAAATCTGCACATATTTGCCAAAAACACCTTTTACAAGCAAAATGTTAAATAGAAAGGAATATGTCTAGTTCTTATAACAAATGTATCTTAAAACACCCTTAAATAACTAGGAAAAGAATGGTGATTTTAGCCCTTATCACATACCCTCACACTTAAACATTTGCTTGTCCTCAATCAAAACATTTTAGTCCAAGAAAAATCATCAAGAAAACATAATTTCTTATTCAAAAATTTCTTCACCATAGCAAAAATCATGTCTTCCCTTCAAACTTTAGATACAACTCTTATCATTCATACCTTTTGAAAATAATACAAACTTTAAAATATTAGACAAGACATCACAAAACTCTTGAAATTAAATTAATCAAGTGCATACCTTAGTCTAAGAAGATTATTTCACCCTTCTAGTTAAAATATAAATAATATGAATTATATAAGTCAAGCTATCTACCAACTCAAGCATTATAGATCTAAAAATTACGTAACTCAAGTCATGATGTAAGGAAAGCTCTCCAAAATTTTTTCAATGACTTAAGGAATTGATGGCTTCAAGTGCAGGGATTTCTCTTCACATACCGTATTGGTCCCTTTTACAGTCATCACTCATCATTTTTTTATCTCACCAATTCTTTCTTTCTTTCTTTGCTCTTTCTTACCTTTTTGCCATTGGGATAGCCTCAAGAAAGTGTACCGAATTCCCTTGCTACTTCTTCCCATATTGACTCCCTTTTTAGCTAAAGGTCTTTAATAATCATCAATAAGAGCATTTTTTCAATTCACACCAATAATAGTGTTGTTTCTATTGATTGTGTTTTCAACTCATATAATTTTTTTTTTCATAATTCTCCACAATCTTTCCTCTCAAAGATATTTTAGCAACTCACATTATTCATCATAACTCAAATCTAGCAAAATTTAAACTCAAAATACAAGAGTTAGCCAATAAACTCTTCCCATATTCCTTATATCTTTTATATTTAAACTAGATGAGCCAAATAAGATTCAAACACCAATGCATAAACAAGATTAATCAAAATTTTCAAGTCCTGACAAATATTTTATCTAACAAAACCAATTTCATAAAAATCCACCTAATGAATGACAAAACTCATATCCAAGTAAGAAAAAGAATTACAACCTTGCTTATCAATGAAGACCACTAAAACATTGAAAAATAATTTCACAAAATGATATGGAAAAATATTTCTTCAATCTCAATCTCCTCCTCCCATATTTAAACTGGACATTGTCCTCAATGGCCAAAGATAGAATAAGAAAAGTACAGCCAAGAAGACCAAAGTGAATAAGGAAGAAGAATAAAGTGAAGAAGATACTTTTATTACATTGTCGTGCCACCATATTTGAATCCACCTCAAGGACGAGTTACAAGAGTACCTACTAAAAAAAAGAAACAAAACCAAAGAGAAACATAAAGCTAGAAAAAAAATGAAAAAGAAAATAGAAGAAAAGATACCTAAAAACTAGTAAAGGTCATTAAAATTCAAAAAAATAATAAATAATAGAAATACTAAAAAGTAGGTCAAAAGTCATCCTTATTATCATCATTATCATCTCCGCGACTGGAAGATGCACCAGTAACTTGTTGGATCAAAGTGACCAACTTTTGATCTTGAATATCTTGGCGGTGATGAATGTCGGCAACGGAATTGCGGAGCTAGAGGAGGATAGTCATTTGGCTCTCTATCTGTGTCTCCATTCGTGCCTCAAAATCAGTGTGTGAATGAGAGCTAGTGGCACGAGGGGCTGGTCTAGCAGGTAGCACCTCTTCCTCCTCCTCATCAGGGGGGAGCTTCTCCCTTTCGGGGTATTGCACCTCATACAGCCTTTTTCACCTCTTGGCCCTCTCATCATAGCGATACCCACACTGAACCAAAGTATGCTCCGTCACTAGGTTGCAGTCAATAGTAGGCTCACTCAACTCTCTATCCAGCTGTACTCTAAAGTCTCTCAGAATACGGATAATAACCAAAGGGAATTTGAGGGATTTGGCTGCAATGTTAGAGGAAACAACCTCTCGCATAGAGTGAATGATGATTGGAGTAAGGGGAATATGCTCACGGTTGCTCATCTTATCCAGAATATAAAGGTCAACGATCCTAGATTCATTGAAGCCACTAGCCTTAGGATAGACGTTGAAAGTAAAGATATAAACTAAGGCACGCCACTGAGCCTCAAGGTCATTATTGGAGTAATATTGATTTTGACCTATTTCCCCTTTTCTCCTCATATGAAAACTAGCCCTTACAGCCCCTATATCCCATGTAGGCTCAGAGATGATCTTTTGGTTATTATGGTCCACAATTATCCACTGTCTCTCATTCGGGACTCCCAAAATTCTAGCTAGTCTAGCCCTATCAAACTCAATGGGAATCCCTTTGAGTATGGTAGAGATGACATGGAGAGTATTTTTCTTTTTGTCTTGCACGTTGGCATAAAATTCTTTCACGCACATAGGACAATAAAGACCTTCCATTCTAATGATGGGCTCCCACCCCAAGCACCTAAACATAGTAGAAAGCTGTAGGGAATTGTCTAAAGATGACTTGTATCGCTTTTCTACTATAATCTTATTGTGTCGGTGCCTGTCATACCAGATTTGGCACATAGAATCAGAAAATTGGGTAGGTAGAGGCTCAAAAGAAGGTGTGGAGGAAGATTCATCTCGAGCCCTCTTAGCCCTTGGTGCTAGCCCTCTAGGTTGTCTAGACATGATGGAAGGATGAAGAAAGATGGTAGAATAGAAAAATATGATGCTTTTAACTCACTCTTTACAATAAATAATCTACTCTCAACCTTTTCACAATTACAACAACTTTCAGCACCACCACTAACTCAACACCAAACACCATAAGATAATCAATAAACACCACTTAACTTCCTCCGACAAACCTGTAAGAAAAATAGACATATGCCAATCCAAACGCAATTACAACAAGCTTGATCAAATCTACAATGTTCAATAGTGATCAATGAAGCCATATTCAGCTCAGAATCACAATGCTCAATTAGTCATACCATTTGAATCACAATGCAAAGCTTATCAGCATATGGCTAAGTGAAACATGACCAAGTATCCTTTATCCAAAAAAAAAAAAAATATATTCATAAAGAATGCATGGTCAATCACTTCTAAAAAGATGTAAAATATTAATGGTAATAATCATAAAGTAGTATCAATGATATTCTCATGCCAATGAATGCTCAAAGTAAGCAATCTTAATCAATCAAACCCTTCATCAGAAAATATTCAAGAATTTTTCCCAAAAATGTATAAAAAACTATTCAAAATTCATAATAAAAAATTCAACCGTAGAAAGTGTAGAAAATTCATACCACAATGATCTCCAATGCATGGGCAATGATTCCATGCAAAAAGTTTGAAGAAATTGTGCCCCCAATGGAAGGATTGAAAAATGAGTTTTAGGTGAAAAGATTGGATTTTTCCTTATTTTGATCCAAACTCTCAAGAACAAAGTGAAGATTTTGTATTTTGGAAGTGTTTTGGAGGTATATAAAGTGATTCGACAGTGTTTTGAAGATGAACCCGGCAATGGGTTGAGAGAAAATTTGAGAGAGATGAAAGTTCTTTGAACAAAAATGGCCAAGAAGGTTGGCTTTAAGTGTTGCGGCTGAATAGGCCTGGTTCTGGGCTCATGGGCTAGGCCAGGCGCCGAGCCTGTTCTGTCCGCGCTTTCCTGTTAGGCTATATTGGCTTGGCGCCCGGACCATGGGTTGGGTCGGTGCTAGGTCAACTTTGGCCAAAAATTAATTTTTTTTTGGAATTTAATGGGAATAAAGACAAAGAACACGAACACATGAAAAGAAAACATTCTAACAATCAAATAAATATAAGCAAACGAGAATTAAAAAGATTGTTCAGCAAAAAACTAAAGCAGTTCAAAATCCGCATTTCCTACAGTCTTGGTCCCATGGGTTGGTCTCCGTGTTGCCGGAAGTGATCCCGGTTGACGATCACTAAGGAGTTTGGCTAACTGTCCAATTTGACCCTCAAGGTTGCGCATGGATGCCTCCAAGTTTCTCTTGGTCGCATCGATTCCTTGGAACAATGTTTCCGTCCCACTTACCAATTGAGTGACCAGTTCCTCCAAGGATGGTTTAGTTGGTGGGGTATTGTATGGTAGAGGTGGTTGAGTCCTTTGTATCCCAAAGTTTGAAGAAGCTTACTAAGGTTGGTTTTGATTATTCTAAGAAAAGTTAGGGTGATTCCTCCAACCTAGATTGTAAGTATTGCTATAAGGAGTATTATCTTGCCAACTATTACCTACAAACGCTGCTTGTTCCAATGCTTTTTGTGAAGACCTCATATTTTGGCACTCATGGTTTGGATGCCCTTCCCTACAAAAATCACAATTCACACTCATTACTTGCCCTTGAGAAGGAGTCATGACCAATTGATCCATTTTTTGCGTGAGTGCCTCCACCTTTGCCTCTACTGCTACCATGGCATCCACCTTGTGTACTCCATTTACATGAGCTCTAGACCGTGAACTACCCTAGGCATAGTTATTCGTAGCCAAATTTTCAATCAAATCAAGTACCTCTTCCGGAGTGTTGGAATTGATGGAGCCTCATGCAGATGCATTAACTAATTGCCTCGTAGCAAAACTCAACCCACTGTGAAAAATCTGCATTTGCATTCCCAACTCGAATATATGGTGATGATATTTTCTCAGCATTTCTTTAAACTTCTCCCAATACCTATAAAGGTTTTCGGCCTCTAATTGTCAGAAAGTAAAAATGTCAGTCCTAAGCTTGGAAGTTTTAGCTGGTGGGAAATATTTTGCCAAGAATTTTTCAGCTAACACGTTCAAGTAGTAATTGATCGGTGGCAAAAATTTTAACCATGATTTTGCTCATCTCTTAAGGAAAAAGGGAAGAGTCTTACCTTGATAGCATCATCAGAAACACCATTCATCTTAAATGTGTCACATATTTCTAGAAAGTTCGTAAGGTGGACATTGAGATCTTTCTCAAGTAACCAATCAAATTAGATTATATTCTGGATCATATAGATCACATTGAGTTTTATCTCAAAATTATTGGCCTCTATCCCTGGCCGTGTGATACTAGAGCCCGTACCTGAGATTGCGGGTTTTACAAAGTCATTCATAATCTGCCTGTTAGCTCTACCGTTACCACCATTATTGGGCTGATTTACCTCCATATCTTTCCCTATCCTTTCGCTTATAACCTTTCGGACCTTAGTGAGAGTTCTTTCGATTTTCGGATTAAGTTCAACTATCTTGGCTTTGGATAATCGGGTCATAAACTAAGAGTAAAGTCTACACAAGACAGAAAATTGCGAGATGGAAGAATGTACAAGTTAGACAGTTAGGATATGTTTACACATTAAGTTATAAGGAATTATAATGTATATAGACATTAAAGTACAAGTATACACAATATGGCACCTAGTCATACAAGGAACATATATATATATATATATATATATATATATATATATATATGTACATATAAACATATAAACATGGTTAAATCAATAAAATTCAAGCTTTTATGATATTGTTCCCCGACAACGGCGCCAAAAACTTGATGTGTAAAATTTGAGTGCATAAAATCATCAATTTTGAATCCATCCCTTAGTTAAGTTTTAATTAAAACATTAATTTCAAAATACACATGTGAGCAAGTATACTCATCGCAAACATAGTATAGGGAATTAATGAGTATTGATCCTCAAAGGAACAAGTACACACTAATCACTTTTCATTTATTGTTTAACCTACTTAATAAAGTGAGAAAAATAATAAAAAGATAAATAAAGAGATATATACAACTCAAGGATGTAGGTTTATACAATTTAGACAATTATCCTAGAAATCATGACAATGAACCAATTAGCAATTCTCTCAATAATTATCATCTTGGCATCATGAAGGAATATAAAGTAAAATTCAATCAATTCACAAGTCATGATTCTTACTTAAATAAATCTCACTTTGTTTTCCAATCCACGGAATCCTATTTAATGATTAAATTAATAGATTTTCCAATCAAGCTAATATAACCAAAACATGTATTAAGCCCAATTCTTTATAAACATGAAATTAGCTAATAACCCTTTGCTCAAGGTGAAATCAACTAATCTTTGATTACTTAGTCCTATAATCTTAACTTTGTCGATCAAGTCCATTAAGATTAGACAAATACAAAATCAATGCAATGAAACTCCTAATATCGTCGTCTTAAGTCAATTAGAAGAACTCGCATCAATAACTAATGAAATCAAGTAATCAAACACCAAAGATGATAAAGAATTAATCAAATAACCAAATTAACACAAAAATCATGAATCCCAAAATAATGTTAAATTACAAAAAAAATATTGAATACATCATTGCTAAAAGAAAAGAAGACAAAGATAAAAGAAAGCACTCATAGATAAGTCTCTTTCTTCTTCCTTGAAGACTATCTTGAACAATCTTTCTTGATTTGGGTGAACTCCTCCTTCAATGAGAGATTCAGAATTTTTGCTTATTAATCCAACACTCTCTATGTATATATCAACCCTTGTGTTTTTCTTGTACTTTTATAGGCCTCTGAGATGTTAAATTCGTGGCTGAGGAAGTCTTGGCCGAGTAGGAGTAGGAAAATACTAAAGTCATTGGATAATCCCTAATTTCTTGTATAGAATATTCACCTCCAGAGCATACCTGGAGCCAGGTACCTCCGACCCACCTGGTGCCAGGTGCACTCTGTTCTTCCTCTATTTTTGTTTTGTTTTTGGCTTTTTCTTCTCGACAAACAGAATAGACTTAGCACTAGGTGCACTTGCCAGACCTGACGCCAGGTCTATTCTGGAATTTCCCCTGAAGCTTGCTTGAATTCTTCTACTGGAGTAGAATGGACCTAGCGCCTGGTCCATTGGCTGGGCTTGGTGCCAGGTCTATTCTGGTTTTGTGCACTTTCTACTCAAAATCTACTCAAATATGCACATATTTGCCAAAAACACCTTTTACAAGTAAAATGTCAAATAGGAAGGACTATGCCTAGTTATTATAACTAATGTATTTTAAAACACACTCAAATAACTAGAAAAAAAAATGGTGATTTTAGCCCCTATCACCTACCAACCTATCCACATATACCGTAGCCAGAGGGAGGTGAAAAATGTAGATATTATGCCCCCTATTTTGTTAAACTATTTATGCTAAGTACTCCTAAAAGGTTTATCATTTCCTTTAGTTACCCATACTTTGTAAGTATAGCTCATGCTCCAAGAACCTTTTAATTCTTCATGCTAAATTCATCTCTCATTATTTAAATTTGGTCACAGACATGTTATTCTTACCATGTTTTGTTGTCTTGTAGATGTGTCTGGTTTGGTTCTTAGTGAATGATCTCCATGCATTTTGTCGCTTATTACTCAATCCAGATATAAATAATAATGTGAATCAAGGATAGCCTAATAATGCAGAACTGAGGCCTAGAGACATAGAGTTGAAATCCAACAACTAGCCGCTAGCAGAGCACCCAACAAAACTAAGGGACATTGAGTGCATTCGGAAAAAAGTTGCATAACACAGTTTTAGACACTCAAGGGGTAAACAACGTATTTATTTGATAAACTACCTAAATGTTCTCAGAAATTAGATCTAGCATATCAAGGAAAATGAACTGTTTACTGACCAGTAACATTCATTGACTTATGCTTACTTTATAATAGGTATTTCCATTGTAGCTCACTATAAGTTCCCAACAAAAGTTGAAGGTAGGGTCGATACCAAGCTACCCAGAGCAACATCAGTAACCACTTGTTCACAGTCAGCCTATAGAGGATCTCAGGCATTTGATTGCAACAAGATAAGGACAAGAACAATGATGGATGGTATTAAAGATAAGACAACAATAAAAAGGGAGAACCATACAGCTGCTGTGAAGAATCCAGATACAATTATGAAAGAGCCAACAACTACTGTGACTTCTATAGTCCTAACAAGTCAGCCAGGAAATCTGGACTAACGCCAAGCTCAGGTATGAAATAGACATTTCATGACAATTCTATTTACTCTAACCAATATTTTTTTTATTTGTAACTGATCAATGTGTTCTACCACTATCATTTCCATAGCCTAAGTAAGTTCCTCCACTGCATGAAGAGGTCGGGGACATGCTAAGTTCCCAGCAAAATGGGGAACTGGATAGAAATTAAAACTTACAATGACAACAGAAGGGGAAATTGTTGAGGCAGAATATAATGACTTTGCAATAGCTTGTGGTGTGCTGGAAAAAATGGGTACTAAGCTACCTATTAGGCATGTAACTTGGCATGATGCCCCATAAGAAATCAAGGACAGCTTGTGGCAGGAGGTTCTGGTATGGAACTTTCAAATTAAGAGAATCTCTTCTAACCTTAATTACCTTTGCTAATATGCAGGATAATACAACTCTACCTGACTCTACTGCAGCAAGAAATGTGGTTATAGGCATGATAAATTCAATTTGGAGGGATCATAAATATAGATTGAAAAGCGATTGGTTCATCCTTACGAAATGTAGAGAATGAGAAGTACTTTTTTGTGGGGATAATCGGGTTAAACCAGATCAGTGGAAGGAACTTTGTGCATATTGGAGATTGGAAACTATCTAGGTAATGTACTTGCAGCAAAATTTACCTCTATATTTAGTTATAAATTCTGCCTCTATCTTTAGCAACATGTGAGATAAAATTCTTAACATAATTTTATTTCGAATTATGTAGAAAGAAGCTCAGTAGAATTAAGCAAATAGAGCATGCCAACAATTCCTACCTAGAACAGCAAGGACACTATTTTCGAGAATATGAGAGCAAGTCAAGTTACATTGATGTGACATAAACTTTCCAATCCATTTCTTCACAATTATTAAGCTTTCGTACTTTTGTAGATGTCATCTGAAGGCAAGTCCACATCTTAGTATGATGTTTTCATGGAAACAAGAAAAAGGAAAGGCAAATGTGTAGATGAAGTTGCATCTAAAAAGATTGTAAGTTACAACTATATAGAGGAAGAGGATGGCTCTTTTACTTCTGCTTTCTCTTGATATTGCCCTTTGTGTCCCAGTATAATCTGAATTTTGGTTTTCAAATGAAAATGAACTCCATTAAACTTTGGCATTATGTTTGCGTGTTGGATTACTTTTTACATAATATTTTGGCATAAACTCTTACATATTGGAATACTTCCCAATCTCTAAAAAGTTGTTGGCAAGTGGGATCATAATTGGCTGCATCTTGGGTAGTTCTTTCTGGAACAGTTGCAAATTGTGGATTTTTTTTTTTCTTGTTATGAGACAATTTCTTCATGTTCAAAGAAGGTGATAATAAGCTTCTGCTTAGACTTCAATAGAACAACATGCTTACCATCTAGATAGTTTTTTGCAGGCCTTAGAGCTGTGGCATATAATTATTGATGATAATTTGCATTTTTATTTTAGGATCAAATGAAGAACGAGTTGGTATCATTGCTGGAGGAAAAGTGAAATTTGGAAGCAAAACAAAAGATATTCACTAAGGTAATGGGGTACGATAAGAGGGGGCGCATGAGGTGCATAGAAAGAGGCCCAACAAGGACATCCATGAGGAAGTATATAGCATTGAGTATTATTGCCTAGGTACAACAAGTTCGGGATAAGATGGAAAAGTGCATACAGCAAGAACGAGAGGAGTTGTATGCAAAGTTTTAGCAAGATAAAGTCAAAATGCAGGCTATTTTCTAACAGCAACTAGATGCGTTTTTGTCGAAACTCGATTGAAGTGATTTGAACACTTTGTTGTTTCTCCCATTCCACCCTTATCTGGTTCAAACACTTCCCCTAGTGTTGGGTCATGAAGAATTATTCTCGTTAAAGATCTTAGAAATTTAGAGGCACCTGATCGTGCTACTCCATCCCATCCAAGGTAAATGCCATTGGCAGCTAAGTCTTTAATGTGTTTCAATTAGGATGTAGGTTTAGTAATGCTAGAAAGTTTCAAGCTAGAAATTGTGTTGTCTTATGCAGCAGAGTGATTGAAATTTCTGGTTTTTGTATGGTTGAAAAATAGAAATGGGATTACTTGTATATCCATTATAGTTGATGCCCAAGAATTTGAGAGTTAGTCCCAGCTATTCTTGTGAAAAATTGTTAGTGCATTAACGTGATGGGGATATTGTCTAAGTATAGGAAAATTTCATGTGAGGTGAATATGTGTTGTCCTATGCATGCTACAGGAGGTTTGGAATATGTGTTGTCTTATACATGCTACCGGTTCAAAATATGTAGCAAATATTTGATATGCTACTGGTTGTGATAGGAATCCACCCAAGCATCATGTTAAAGCTAAAAAAGGGGATGGAGATTTAAACTATATTCCATGGTGCCAAGGAAGAATTTAAATTACGAAGGCTTTCAATAGAGGATTCAAGCCAAACAAGCCAAGGAATATGAAGACAGTAAAGAAGTGGGTGCCAAAGAGAAGCTTGAAAGACCTTCAAGAAGACAAATCAAGAATAAAAAAAGTTGTCAAGCGATGAAGGATTAAAGAAGGGCCAAGAAGATCAAAGTTTGAACAACAATTTGTGTGGAGGATCAAGTACGCGTGAGAGAAGGTTGAAAACAAGTAAATGCACCGGCTATGAAGAACAGTGCGCACCCGGCGCCAGGCCCAACATGTCGACCTGATGCTAGGTCTTCTTAGCCTGGTGGCCAATTATTTTTCAGATCTAACTTGGCACTGGCTTAGCAAGGCGAACCCGGTGCCGGGTCACTTTGGGCCATGCCCTATTTCTAAATTTTTCTATTTTTTGTTCTATTTTATTTCTAATTAAATTTTCATGACTTTTATTATGTAATAGGGCTATTTTAGACCTTTTAAAGGCTTAATAGCTGATATTTCATCTCGCCTTAGTTATGTTTAGATGCCTATATATATATAAATGGTATTATAGCATTTCAAATGTAATAACTTTTAGATATTTAAATAGAGAAATCATTTATTTTCTCTAGAGAGAGTTCTTGAGGGTAATTCTCTTAGGTAATTCCCAAATCAATCAAGACTTCTCATAGGCTTTAGTACAACTTAAGAATCTGGTCTCTAATCTTCTTAGGATAGATTATTATTTTTTCTAAAGTGGGTCTTAGATTTCTAGTTAATCTAGAGTTCTTTTAGAAGTTCAATTGGTTGCCTAAATTTTTCCATCCCATTTATTCTTGATCTTTCTTGGGTTAGGGGTGTTTGGGTATTGATTTAGTTAGCTAGTTCATTAGATTTTGGGTTCTAGGTAGCTAGTTTTACCTAGGGTTTTAGTCTTGAATTAGGTCTCTTAATTTTGAGCTTCAAACCTTAAATTGGTGCTGCCAAGATCATATCAAAGAGTTTGGTATCGGAGCAAGCTTATATTGATTTTAATTAACATAACTTTCTTTGGGCAAAGGTACAATCTCTTCAAGCTTTTGTGAAAATTTTCAGTTTTTCGTCACTTTATTGGGTGCTATTTTTGAATGTCAAGAACTTCAAATTGTGCCTTGGGTTTGTTATGAAATTGAACTTACATGTTTGGTTGATGATTGGGTAGCTATTTGAAGTGTTAAAGTGTAGAAAACTTGAAGTTTATTGAGTATATTTGCTACAAGGATTTCTGGACACAACAAATCCCGTAACTCATTTTTATGCTAATTTTGGGGGCTATAAAATTCAAGTTTTTACTATGGTCTTGTTTTGAAATTGTTCCTTGATGTTAGTATAATCATTTGAGACTGATTTTTCTTGTGATTCTTGAGTTTTTGGGTTGTTACAAGTATGAAAATTTTAAAAATTCTAGAGTTATAAGGTTGCAGCTCAAGTGTTTGATATTTTGCTTGAGTGAGCTTTTGACTTGAAATTGTTGCTAAAACTTTTATGAGTGAGCTTTTCACTTGAAATTGTTGCTAAAACTTTTATGAACGCTTCTATAATTGGTTAGCTATTGTTTTCAAGTATCTTAGGGACATTGCTTGTCTAATTGAGCTCATTATAGTTGTTTTTCAAGTATCTTAGGGACATTGCTTGTCTAATTGAGCTCATTATAGTTGTTAAATTCTTACTCTTGTTCTTGAGTGATATGTTCCTTGAACTTTTAGTGTTTCATTGAAATTCTTGTTAGGTCTTGTCCATTTACCAATTCCTTAGTCATTGAAGTTGTTAAACTCTTTTGAATTCATTGACTCTTGATATAAACTCCTTCAGGCTCATTGATGTTGATGATCAAACTTCCATCTAAGTCTAGTTAGTTATCTTTAGAGGGTTCGTACACTTGTTAAATTTAGACTAGCTCCTAAGTAATTGGGGAGATTTTTGTGGAAAGCACTCATTGAGGAAATTAAGTGCTTGAAAAAGGTAAGAGTGTGAGCTTATTCTTTTTAAAAGCTAAAGGAGAGCTAAACACGAAGGTTGTGTTAGAATTCTTAAATTCATCATATATGCATTACACAGCAAAAATAAAAGATTCTAAACAAGAGGACCGCATGTATATGGTGATATGGATTAAAAACAAGGAATATACCTTTCTGTGATGACTCTATTGTTCAAAAATTTCTTTCAACTGCTGAGGCACGATTCAGCACAAAACTAGAGTCTCTCGTTGCTGCCACTGGAGTCTAAGTGTGAGACTCCCTCTAATAATATCCACACGAGGTAAGACTCAAGAAACCCATAACACAATCTCTATGCTAGCAGAGAACGTGAAGGCAGTTAGGGTTCTTCTCTATATTTTCTAAAACAGAAAACCGAGAGAGAGAGAGAGAGAGAGGAAGGGGTTTTTGAGTGTTCTGTGTTTTTCGCTAGTTCAAAGCCAAGAGAACAAGTCTCTTCATATATAAAAAATACATCCCGCTTCAAAACTCCGGTGTTACCCAAAAATTGATGTAAAACACATTTTTGTGAATTCTAATCAAATTAGAATTCACAAATTGCAATTGGAAACCATAAGTTTCAACAATCACGATTTGGCCCAAAATTATAACTAATTATAATTTGACCACAATAACTTTTTATTCTCACTATTAATCTTATAACATTATCAAATAACATATTGAGTACTTAATCCTCTATTGTGTGTGACCTATTAGGTTTCTTGGTCTATTGGTAGCGAATATAAATTAATCCAAACGTCTTTGAGATTAATAATCCATAATAATTTAGAATTAACCTATTAATTTTAATCAGATTTGGTCTATTAATTCATTAATTAATAAACTCATATTCAGCAAATCATGAGTGATATCTAGCAACACATCATGACCACCCATGAGTCCAAGAAGTCAAGTGGTTTGATATGAACCCTTCAATAACATATTACAGTACAATAAATTCCTTTCACCATACAATATCTCATTCGGTTTGGAGTGTAAAATTAGTGCCAACTCCCACCAGAATATACATTAATTCTGGTTCAAATATATTAGTACTTGTACCAAGAATCCACTACTTTACATGTGTATCAATTGGAACTATTTCCAATACACAATCACATTGGTCAAGGATTTCACGAATAGTAATTCTAACAAGTGGCCGTGAGATGTTCGCCCCTACTATTAGCAGTGGTGCATCCTTTATTGACCATTTTAACTACTTTCGTTTACCTCACATTGTACCCAATATCCATCCCATAGACAGCTCTCGATCTGGCTTCAGAGATTGGAATCAAAGCACAATGCTCAGCAAACAAAGCACCTTGGAGATCTCAAGTCTAAGGATACTTGCACGTTTGCTATAACGAGATTTTAACGAGATTCTATCACTGGCACTACATAGTTATCCATGTGATTATCTCATAGTCAGGTCATCCAATGTACTTGTTCTATTAACAAGTATCCACGTATTAACTTTGAGTATCACAATACTTACAGATGTGAAAACCACCACCTAATCAAATCAGGAAGTCTAACACGTGCTAGTCTTAACGTATTAATGAAGTCCTATCTCATTGATACTATGACTAAGGATTATTTAAGTACTAACACTATACAGTGAAGTAGAAATCTCACATCATGATCTTTATCGTGATTTCCTTAACATAGTATTGTACTAGGGACTCTATCTAACAATTATTTTATATGAAAGTAAAGAAAACAAACTAAAAGATAAATAATACCTTGTATTATAAAATAAATGTTTCATACAAAAAGTACAAATGATCGCCTCTCGGGCACAATACTAACAAGCTCCCACTTGCACTAGAGCCAATCATTCATGTATCTAATACCGAATGATTTAACATGTCTATCATGTTTCTTCTGGGATAATGCTTTTATAAGCAGGTTAGCTACATTCTCATCCGTGGAAACTCTCTCTATCTTTATATCTTGTCTATCTATGATCTCCCAAATTAGATGATAGTGTCGTAGCACGTGCTTGGATCGTTGGTGAGATTGTGATTCCTTTGCTTGTGCAATGGCTCCATTGTTGTCACAATACAATGATATTGGACCAACAATGCTAGGGACCACACCCAGTTCCGTCACGAACTTCTTGATTCAAACGGCTTCCTTAGCTATTTCAGAAGCGACTATATACTCAGCTTCAGTCATAGAGTCTGCAATAGTTTCTTATTTGGAACTCTTCCAACTTATTGCCCTTTCACACAACGTAAACACATAGCCAGATTGTGATTTGAAATCATCTTTGTTAGATGAAAAATTGGCATTAGTATACCGATTTACTTTCAAATCACCTTTTCCATAAACCAAGAACACATCCTTAGTCCTTCGCAAGTACTTAAGGATGTTCTTTACAGCTGCCCAATGACCTTCATGAGGGTCAGATTGGTATCTGCTCATCAAACTGAGAGCACATGATACATCAGGCCTTGTATATATCATAGCGTACATGATAGATCTAACTGCTGAAGCATATGGAATCTTACTCATATGATCTTTTCAACTTGTATCTTGGGAGACATCGACTTTGAAAGGCTTATCCCATGGGGCATGGGTAAGAATCCCTTTTTAGATTGATCTATGTTAAACCTCTTTAGCACTTTGCCTATGTATGTAGATTGTGAAAGACCTAGTAACCTTTTTGACCTATCTTTATAGATCTTTATTCTAAGAATGTAGGTTGCTTCTCCAAGGTCTTTCATGGAGAATTTCTTGGACGACCAAACTTTAACTGATTGTAGGACAAGTACATTATTTCCTATTAGCAATATGTCATCTATATAAAGTAATAAGAAAACGATTGCGCTCCCACTAACTTTCTTGTACACACAAGGCTCATCCATGTTTTAAATAAAACCAAACTCTTTGATTGTTTCATCAAAACGGATGTTCCAACTCCTCGAAGCTTGCTTAATTCTATAAATAGACCTTTGCAGCTTGCACATTTTTATGCTATCATTGGATGTAAAATCCTTAGGTTGTGTCTGAAGGAATTGAACAAAGACAGAGCATGCTCACGGTGGTAATAAAAATGGAAGAACATGAACATTAAATAGAGTATTGGAGCAGCATGGAGGCATGAAAACATACCTCTTGGAGATTTAAAACTTGAAGATTGAAGAAGAATGCTTTAAACCTGGAAAAATAGCTTCTTCTTCACCCGTCCAGTGCACTGCATTTCTTCCTGTTCCGGTATTCTCTTTCTCATTCGGTTAATGCTTGGCTTTCTAGTTCACGGAATATGACCCAGCTTAATTTTCTAGTGGTGAGCACACAATTGGGATGAAGGAAAAATGATCAGTTAGTTTTGCATTGCACTGACCATCCATTTTCCAGGCATGGCTTCTTCAGTTAAAACAAAACCCAATGAAGAAGTCCAAGAGCCAGAAAACCAAATAGGCACACGAGAGGGAGAGATAGAGACCTTTCATTTTTCCCCTTTTTCTTTTATTTTATTTTTCTACACAGAAAGCTAAGAGTCATAAAACCAAAAATAATTATTTTGATAAAAAAAACTAATATTTCCCAGAATTAATACTCGAATATTATTAACAAAATAAATTTTGGCTTCACCATAAACTCTTCTTAACTGTGTCTGGAAAAATCCTATGGTCCAGGCTATTCGGCCAAAATTATATTTATTATTTTTCTTGGACCCGAAAAGTCCAAAATAATAAACATTAATTTTTTTCCTTGGGATTAAATAAATAACCCAATAAATAATTAATGAACCTAAATGAACCAAAAAATAATTAAACTTTAATTAATTATTTTTGGGATTTAATTAAATAAATAACCCAATAAATAATTAAGTAATAATTATTTTCCTCTAGTTTAAGTCCCGGTTAATTTTTTAATTATTCAAACTGGATATAGGTCCTGAATAATTAATTAACCAATTAAACCAGATAATAAATTTCTCTCCATTTATTTTATTCCAATCCAATAATAAATTAGACTTCCTGAATAAAATAAAACTCTCTCAACTAAGATCATTTTCTCAATCCAAAAATTAATTAGGACTTACGGGCTATTCCGAGGACCAAAAAGACATTTCGCCTTGGCTACTAAAATGACCAAAATACCCCTACTATATAAATATATGTATTTTGCATTTTAAATATTTCTTAATTTCACCATAAGAAAATATTGACCCCAAGGACAATGATGCATTAGCAAAATCTCCGACCTACAGGTAAAATGACTAAAGTACCCCTCTACACATTGCCGTACATTTAGAGAGGAAGAAATGTACTAACACCTCTCTAAAAGATATCTACCATCCTTAGGCTTCTAGTCCAATGATCCACGACTTCCTGGAGTGTTTCTGCTTTCCAAGGAAGTTACCCTAAAGCAAACATCCAAGTCACATTTCCCAGGGCTCTGGATATTTAGATTATCCGGACAACCACAAGGGGCGATATAGTGTAGAAACTATCTTGTATAAGTCTGTTTTAACTAACTAGTCACACATACCCAGCATGCAAGTATATTGGCCCTCCGATAGAACCTCAACTATAGCATATCAAAGCATATGCTTCCAGCTTCACCAGACCACCAACTCATACTCAAGTCATAGAGTACTAGTTCACGTTGTAGCGGCAGTAGTTTAGGTTTCTACCATATAGTACTTTTTAGAAACCACTACTACAGGTCCTATTCTACGTATTCGAAATACGCTTATGTCATAAAGTGAGCGGACTACTCACTGGCTAAAGGTAAGCTATTCCCCATTTGGAATTTATAACATAATAACTTAAACATGAAGAGATTCCCATTCTCATCAATCGGTTAAGAACAATTTTTTATATGTTTAAGTAACCCATGATCCATACCTTACTGTGAAAGACCTCCATTCACATGGATCACTTATTCAAATACAATGGGTCTGTTCTAAACGAAAATGTGCACAAATAAAGAAAATAAATTTATAAATGATTTCTGCAAATAAATTCTTTTATTAACATATTCGATATTTTCATCAAAAACCTAGTCTAAGAGGGCATATATTCCAATAATCTCCTACTTGCACTCTAAGACTAGATAAGTCCATAGGTGCCCACCCCAATGGCGTCTAAGTGTCTTTTGAAGACCCTCTCAGCCAAAGGCTTGGTAAATGGATCTACTAGATTGTTCTCGGAGGTAATCTGTACCACCACCACATCCCGTCTCTGGATGAAATCCCGGACTAGATGGTACTACCTCTCAATATGCTTCCCCTCCTTGTGGTTCCAAGGTTCCTTTGAAGTACTTAAGAACATGCTTTACAGCATGCCAATGAACCTCCCCTAGGTCTGACTGATATCTGCTAACTAAGCCTACGGCAAAGCAGATATCTGGCCTAGTACACAGCATGGTGTACATGAGACTTCCCACAACAGAAGCGTAGGGAATCCTACTCATTCTGTCATTTTCTTCTTGAGATTTAGGACAATCCCTTAAAGAAAGTGACAACCCATGTCTGCAAGGCATTAGAACTCCCTTGCATGAGTCCATGCTGTACTTAGCCAGCATATTGTCAATGTATGCGACTTGGGATAATCTTAACATTATCTACTTCCTATTTCTAAGAAGTCTAATCCTGAGAATGTAGCTGGCTTCTCCTAAGTCTTTCATACTAAATTGACTAGATAGCCAAATCTTTGTTGATGATAATGACCCTACATCATTTCCAATGAGTAGAATGTCATCCACACATATAAGACAAGAAAAACCACATTAAACCCCCAAGATTCTTGTACACACATGGTTCATCCTCGTTTTGAATAAAACCATAAAACTTCACAGTCTTATCAAAATGAATGTTTCACGCTCTCGATGCTTGCTTAAGTCCATAAATGGACTTCTTAAGCATGCAAACCATATGTTCTTGGCCTTCAGCAATAAAACCTTCTAGTTGGGACATGTAGGTGTCTTCGCTAGGATGGCCATTTAAACATGCCGTTTTGACACCCATGTGCCATATCTCGTAGTCATAGTGACATGCGATGGCAAGGAGGATACGGATGGATTTAAGCATGGCCACAGGGGAAAAGGTTTTCTCATAATCGATCCCTTTTTTTTGAGTATACCCTTTTGCCACAAGCCTAGCTTTGAAGGTTTCCACCTCCCATCCACTCCCCTCTTCCTCTTGTACACCCACTTACATCCAATGGGTTTTATCCCTTCATGTGAAGCTACAAGATTCCAGACCTGATTGAAGTACATAGATTCAATCTCGGCTTTCATTACTTCATGCTATAGATTTGTATCGGCATCAGCAATTGCCTCCTTGTATCTAGTGTGGTCTTATTCCTGATGGTCAGAGAGTAGCTCAAAAGCTTCTCCATACCATCTATTCGGAACCCTGGACACTCTCCCACTGCGACGAGGCACCATTTGTACATGCTCTCTTGAGGCTGTGCCTCTTCTTGTTCACAGTCGGGTCAGAAGAAGTTACTTCCGAAGATAACTTCTCCTCAAGTTCTAACATAGTTGAACCTTTTGTGGAAATAATTTGATCATCCTCTAAGTATCTAGCATTGGTACTACCTAGTACTTTCTGCTCCTTAGGATGATAAAAGTAACCACCCTTTGTTCCTTTTGGATACCCAACAAAATAGTATAATTCTGATCTTAGTTCTAACTTGTTTTTCTTGATCAGTACATAAGCTGGACAACCTATATCTTAAGATGATTCAGACTTGGCTTATGCCTAGTCCACATCTCATAGGGAGTCCAAGGTACTGATTTGGAAGGCACCAAGTTCAGAATATATGCCGCTGTTTCCAGGGCATATCCCTAAAAAGATACTGAAAAAATAGCATGAGACATCATGCTTTTGACCATTTCCATTAATGTCCTGTTCCTTCTCTTAACTACTCCGTTCTGCTAGGGTGTCCCCGGTGCAGAGAGTTGGGATACTATTTAATGATGTACCATGTAGTCATTGAATTCACCAAAGAGGTACTCTCCACCATGATCCGATCGTAAGGTCTTGATTATTTACCTGTCTGACGCTCCACTTCAGCCTTAAACTCCTTGAATTTATCAAAAGAGTCAGACTTATGTCTCATCTGGTAAACGTAACCAAACATTGTACAATCATCTGTGAAAGTGATGAAGAATTCAAAACCTCCTCTAGCTGGTGTAGACAAAGGACCACATACATCAGTGTGAACAGGACTCAGTACCTCCTTAGCCCCATCCGCTTTTGGGACAAAAGACCTTTTTGTCATCTTTTCCATCAGGCAGGATTCGCACTGAGGCCAATCTTCCAATCTCAATAAGCCCAAAGGCCCATCATGGATTAGCCTTTGAATTCTGTTTGAGTTGATGTGACCCAACCTCAGATGCCAAAGATATGAGTCATTGACATTGGTCTTTCTCTTCTTAGTTAAAGGTTCAGATTGAGTGTTATTTGATTGATTATTAATAGGGTTTAAATAGAATAGATTTTCATACATGTGCCTAGTACATAATATTTCTCCATCTCTACTGATAGAAATACTAGAATGGAAAGATACATAATATCCTTCATTTATAAGTTTTGCAACTAAAATCAAATTCTAACGAAAACCAGGTACATATAAAATATTTATTAAAACCACTTTCTTATTACAATAAAAAAAAAGATCCAGCTCTCCTACTGCAAGGGCCCAGACTTGTGCTCCATTTCCACACGTAATCCATGTTCACCCTTCTTGAGTCTACTTATCTTTCTAAACCCCTCCAAGGAGTTACAGATATGATTAGTGGCTCCTGAATCAACAATCCAAGTGGAAGTTGATCCAACCATTGATATAGACTCTAGATAGATAACATTACATGTAGGATTTTTCTTGGCTCGAAGATCTGGACACTCCTTTTTCCAGTATCTCTTCTTCCCATATATGAAGCACTTACCCTTTGCTTTGTCTTTGGGCTGGGTCTTGGGCTGGGCTACTGCGTTTCCCTTCTTCCTTTTGAACTTTCTGGGTTTTGACCCAGTTCTTGAGGAAGAAGCCTTAGCAATCATGGCCATTGAAGGAGGCTTCATGACATTCTCTACCATCTGAAGTTCCTTCATCAACTTAGTCAAACTCATATTTAACTTGTTCATATTGTAATTTAGTTTGAGCTGAGTAAAGGAACTCGGTAGAGATTCGAGAACCATGTCTACTTGGCTCTTAGGTCAATGATAGTCCCTAAGATTTATGCCTCCTCGAAAGAAGCAATCATCTTGAGCATATGCTCCCTGACTGATGCTCCTTCAGCCATCTTAGTGCTTATTATAGTTCGAAGAGCCTCCTGCCTTGCGGGCCGGCTCTTATCTGCGAACATAGTGACCAATGAATGACTAATTTCATACGCAGAAGTCATGTGCTCGTGTTTAGACTGGAGCACATTAGACATGGAGGCTAGCATATAGTAACGTGCCATTTCATTAGCCTTCTTCCATGTCTTCTCAGCCTCTCGCTCTTCGTCGGTGGAACCTTCCCCGATCACAGGGCAGGTCTCGTAAAGGACATACTTATACTCCTTGGCTGTGAGTATTATGTCCTGATTCCTCTTCTACTCCACATAGTTTGGTCTTGTTAACTTATTCTCACGGAGAATAATGGCCAA
This sequence comes from Voacanga thouarsii, assembly GCA_026120185.1. Classification (NCBI taxonomy): domain Eukaryota; kingdom Viridiplantae; phylum Streptophyta; class Magnoliopsida; order Gentianales; family Apocynaceae; genus Voacanga; species Voacanga thouarsii. The sequence goes on from JANUWF010002074.1 coordinate 2,880,639, forward strand.
AGGACTAACAGAACCTCCCACCATTTCTGAAAAATCGAAAAATAAAAGAAAGGATTTAGTTTGTGAAAATAAATTTGTGCACTGAAATTAATTTGGCTCTTAGGAAAACTGACATAACTTTTTTGGAAGATTAACAGTTCCCTAAATTAATTTCCCTTCTAGGTAATGATTTAGAGGATAACTCCATCGTGGGATGGCCGTTTTATCTCATTTCCTATGGACATTCCTTGCACTATAACCTCCTACGTGGGCTGGCCGATTATAGTACGTGTCCCGGGTTATTAATTACGTCCTTCCATGAGATCTTGATCCTTGTGGTATCTCCATCCTATACGGGTTCACTCCCAGGGTGACCGAGCGGATCTACGATTTCTAATGAGGATCGTGATGAAGCCGTGGGGCCGTTGGAACTCCTCTGCCACTTAGTCTTTTAAAAATAAAGTCCTCTGGAAAAATAACCTTTTGAAATTTTCATTAAGTTTTTCTTTAACTTAAAAATAAAATATCCAAGTTTATTAAAATCTCTATGTCAAGGATTATATCTTTTGAGAGATTTTTCCATAGACTAATTTTATTTATGTTAAAACTTAATAAGTTCAAAAAATTTTCAACTAAAACTTTTCTCAAGACTTTGGTCTCAATGTTATTTAACAAAACAAATTTTCTTATGCAAAATAAAATAAAATGGTTTTCTATTTTAACTTACAAAAATATCTAAATTCAATATATTTTCTATGTCAAGGATTAAATCATTTGAAAAAATATCTAAGGATTAATTTTTGTTCAAGTTAAAATAACCATTTAATTTTTAAAGAAAAAATGTTTTACTTGCATTAATATTCCCAAAGACTTTGGTCTTTGAGACACCGCGCACATAGGTACACAAAATAAATAGCATGCTAGAAAACAGTAAACGTTTTCATGCTTTTCTATTTTTATACCTAAATGCCCAAATAATAGAATTAAACACATTAATTAATTAATTAATGATCTTGTTTAATTCTAAAATCCTTTACTAATATTTTTCATGCAAATATATTCCAAGAATATAAATTATTGCAAAAATATTAACTTCGCTTGGTATGAGACCCAAATTATATATAAAAAAAAAAAGACTGGCGGTCCACTGCACCGGCCGCACTGGATCCAGGCCCATTTGGCCTGCTGTCCACCGCGGCCGTGGTGCACCAGCCGCACCAAATACCAGTGCCTCAACCTACCAAGCCGATCAGCCAGCGAACCCGCGCCTAGCGTGTGCCAGCTGGATCCGCGCTTCGACCAGCGGATCACGCGATCCGGCCCGTTTGCTCTCTGCGCTCGATCCGCGCATATATCCGAATGGCCGCTCCGACCCAACTGCATGACCCGCACATTTTGAAGTTTCAATTGTGAAATTTCAATTGAAATTCAGCTTCAATTTCTCCAAATTGGCTTGACTCTAGCGGCTCATCAGACATGGCTCCTCTCATAGCAACAGTGGCGGCTCAGCGGCGGCTCGACTCGAGTGTTAGCGGCTTATGAACAGTTCTCTTCTTCTCCAGAATGTTTTCTGCGTTCTGCTTCTCTGCGGTTTCACTTCCTTTGGCTTCTTTGGACATTTTTCATTCACAAAACTCATCTAAACCAAAACTACAACCACCTATACCCATTTAAATTGGGTTTACACGATCAAAACTCAAAATCAAAATTTCATAGAAAGCTCTGTGAAAAATACAGAACACACATCCCATACCATAAACAGTGAAGGATCACATGTTTAAGCTCCAAACAATGTTCTTCTCCATTTTTATTAACTAATATGCTCCCTAAGTCAATCAAATTCATGCTCTGATACCACTTGAAGGAATTGAACATAGACAGAGCTTGCTCACGGTGGTAATAAAAATGGAAGAACATGAACATTAAACAGAGTATTGGAGCAGCATGGAGGCATGAAAATATACCTCTTGGAGCCTTAAAACTTGAAGATTGAAAAAGAATGCTTTGAACCTGGAAAAACAGCTTCTTCTTCACCCGTCCAGTGCACTGCATTTCTTCCTGTTCCAGTATTCTCTTTCTCCTCCGGTTAATGCTTGGCTTTCCAGTTCACGGAATATAACCCAGCCTAATTTTCTGGTGGTGAGCACACAATTGGGATGAAGGAAAAATGATCAGTCAGTTTTGCACTGCACTGACCATCCATTTTCCAGGCATAGCTTCTTCAATTAAAACAAAACCCAGTGAAGAAGTCCAAGAGCCAGAAAACTAAACAGGCACACGAGAGGGAGAGACAAAGACCTTTCATTTTTTTCCCTTTTTCTTTTATTTTATTTTTCCACATAGAAAGCCAAGAGTCATGAAACCAAAAATAATTATTTTTATAAAAAATAATATTCCCGAAATTTAATACCGAATATTATTAACAAAATAAAATTTGGTTTCACCCTAAACTCTTCTGAATTGTATTTGGAAAAATCCTATGGTCCAGGCTATTGGGCCAAAATAATATTTATTATTTTTCTTGGACCCGAAAAGTCCAAAATAATAAATATTAATTTTTTTCCTTGGGATTAAATAAATAACCCAATAAATAATTAATGAACCTAAATGAACCAAAAAATAATTAAACTTTAATTAATTATTTTTGGGATTTAATTAAATAAATAACCCAATAAATAATTAAGTAATAATTATTTTCCTCTAATTTAAGTCCCGATTAATTTTTTAATTATTCAAACTGGATATAGGTCCTGAATAATTAATTAACCAATTAAACCAGATAATAAATTTCTCTTCATTTATTTTATTCCAGTCCAATAATAAATTAGACTTCCTGAATAAAATAAAACTCTCTCAACTGAGATCATTTTCTCAACCCAAAAATTAATTAGGACTTACGGGCTATTCCGAGGACCAAAAAGACATTTCGCCTTGGCTACTAAAATGACCAAAATACCCCTACTATATAAATAGATGTATTTTGTATTTTAAATATTTCCTAATATCATCATAAGAAAATATTGACCCCAAGGACAATGATGCATTAGCAAAGTCTCCGACCTATAGGTAAAATGACTAAAATATCCCTCTACACATCGCCGTACATTTAAAGAGGAAGAAGTGTACTAACACCTCTCTAAAAGATATCTACTATCCTTAGGCTTCTAGTCCAATGATCTATGACTTCCTGGAGTGTTTCCACTTTCCAAGGAAGTTACCCTAAAGCAAACATCCAAGTCACGTTTCCCAAGGCCCTGGATATTTAGATCATCCGGACAACCACAAGGGGTGATATAGTGTAGAAACTATCTTGTACAAGTCTATCTTAACTAACTAGTCATACATACCCAACATGCAAGTATATTAGCCCTCCGATAGAACCTCAACTACAACATATCAAAGCATATGCTTTTAGCTTCACCAGACTACCAACTCATACTCAAATCATAGAGTATTAGTCCACGCTATAGCGATAGTAATCTAGATTTCTACCATATAGTACTTTTTAGAAACCACTACTACAGGTCCTGTTCTACGTATTCGAAATACACTTATGTTATGAAGTGAGTGGACTACTCACTGGCTAAAGGTAAGCCATTCCCTATTTGGAATTCATAACATAATAACCTAAACATGAAGAGATTCCCATTTTCATCAATCAGTTAAGAACAACTGTTTATGTGTTTAAATAACCTATGATTCATACCTTACTGTGAAAGACCTCCATTCACATGGATCACTTATTCAAACACAATTGGTCTGTTCTAAACGAAAATGTGCACAAATAAAGAAAATAAATTCACAAACGATTTCCGCAAATAAATTCTTTTATTAACATATTTGATATTTTCATCAGAAACCTAGTCTAAAAGAGCATATATTCCAACAATGTCATATACACTTCCTCAGTCAGATTTCCGTTTAGGAAATCTGTTTTCACATCAATTTGCTAGATCTCATAATCATGATGAACGGCAATAGCTAGGAGTATTCTGATGGATTTTAGCATGGTTACTGGAGAGAAGGTTTCGTCATAGTTAATACGATATTGTTGATGATAACTCTTAGCCACTAGTCGTACTTCATAGGTAATTACATTACCATCCATGTCAGTTTTCTTCTTGAAAACCCATTTGCATCCAATAGGTTTGATTTCTTTAGGTGGATCAACCAAAGTCCATACTTAGTTGTCGTACATGGAATCCATCTCCAACTTCATGGCTTCAAACCATTTGTCAGATTCTGAACTGTTCAGAACTTTCTTATAGGTAGTAGGCTCATCTTCATCTATGAGCAATACGTTATTGTGGTCACTTATAAGAAATCTATATATCCCAGGTGCCACATGTATCCTACTTGACCTACGAGGATCTTATATGGTAGATTGTTCATTTATTCTCTTAATAGATGTGGGATTAGACGATTGATCCTTGTTTATTTGTTTTCTTGAACTTCACTAAATTTAACTTTACTCCTACTATACCCGTAAAACCCCACCTAAACCTACCACAGAATTAGAGGGGTGGGATGCATTTCAAGCCATATTGCATAAAAGTATATTTTTTGGATGAATTTGTGTCCTTAGAATTATGATATAAAGGTTATATGATTTATTTATGCTTGTTGAGTAGTAAGGGTAAAAAGGAAATTTTGCTTGAGGACGAAATAGAAAGAAGGCTTGAGGCTTAGAAAGGAAGAGAATTTGGTTGGGAAATAAGAACAAGAGTTAGTGTGGTTACGTGGTTAGAGTTTGGTGATTTAATCCCTAAGGTCTTAAGTTTAAATCCCATCACCTAAGTTTTATTCTTAATTACCCTAACCGATGTTTGAATTTCTCTTTTCTTACATTCCTTAAAGCTAGGAATGTTATCTTAGGGAAGACACAATGGTAAGTCCTAACCATGTGATCTTGTCCCAAAAGAAAATCTAAAAGAGTTTGGTCTCTATCATTTTAGCAATCCTTGTCCTAACCTATTTAAATTTAAAATACTCCTATTTTTTTAATTCTTTTCAATTTCTATAAAATGTCTTGGCTAAATCTTGGCTTGAATTTTCAAAATTTCCAGCTTTTGGAATAGGAAAATGACCGAAATTTAGGAAGGAAAATAGGTAGGTGGTTTTCAATTAAATCACTATAGCTTTTCTTCCAAGAACTACATTTTCTTCTTGTTCTTATTTTGGTTCAAATCTGGAAATTTTTCCAGCAATCCTTCTTGGATGGTTTTTGAAAATTGCAGCAACATTTGCCTATAAAATTCTTGCTAGCAATCAACCATTTTGTGTAAATAGCTGAAAATGCCTTGGAATTTCGCACCTTGTACAACCCTACAAAACCAGAAATTTTCCAGCAAACTACCAAGAGTTAGACATGGAAGTTGAGCCATCAACTCATGCATAAGAACACCTAAAACTTTTCCCCTTCTTCTCCAAGATGATCGCTGGAAAATCACCATTAATGGACCTTCAAACACTCTTAAGTTTCAGCTGCAAATCCATTTCAAAATGGTTCAAAAATTCTGCTAAAAAATCCTTCCATATCCTAAGAATTCTTGTAGCTAAAACTAGAATTTTTCCAACTTGCTTAGCAAAGTCAAGAACCAATTTCTTCCTCAATTATCTTCAACAATTTTGGTCACCTTAAAGCCATGGACTGAACATCTTATCTTCTTCATCCACCATGTCTATTAGAGCTCTATTAACACACCTCAAACCACTCCTAACTTTACTCCATTCTAAACTTTTCAAACTTGAAAATTAAATTCCAGCTTTTCCTCCATTAAACTCTCACCTAGCTAGATGAATAAATCAGAATTTTCTCCTTTCTTGTACAGCCATTTTCAGCCAGCTATAAGGCTGAAACACTACTCCATTTCAAAATCGGAACATAGTTAGACTAGCCACCCACCATTGAAGGACTTGAAACCTTCAAGAGGAAAACACCATTACCAAACCTTCTACCTCAAACATCTCCACATTTTTCTCATTTTAAAATTTAAAAAAGCTGAACTCTCTCTCTCTACCGAAACTCCTCCCCTAGCAAGGCCATTCGGCCATCACACACCAAGCACATACCAAGCATTCTCAATTTTCTCTTGTGTTCTCAAGAACACCAAGAACATACACTAAATTTCTTCAACCTTCAATCACCTCTATTCATTCTAAATCACTCCAAAAACTCTCAAATCAACAAGGATTCAACCTATAGTCATCCATAGCACACTTCATAACACAAAAACAACCAAAGTTGATCTTTCATTCGGATCAAACGTACTTTTTGTTTAAGAACAAGAAGAACATCAAGAAGGTAAATTCAATCACCTTAATCCTTCTTCATTTCGTCATCATCTTAATCGCTCTCCCTCTCTTTTTCCCTCTCTCTTGGCCGAATCATTGGTGGCCATTCTTGGACAAACTTTAATAAAAGAAGGACTACTCAAGCAGTCTAGGACCTTCATTGGACATGACGACATCTTCAACTCCAACGATCATCAAACAAGTATTTCTTTCAAGTCATTATTCTTAAAATTTTGAACTCAAAGCTTTTAGATGATGGAATTAATAAGTTGATCGAATAATGTTGGGTTGGAGATATGTATGTGGGTGAAGGGAATATATTTAAGATAAGAAGATTGAAATGAATATTGAGACTGATGAATTAAGGATTATGCTTTAGGACTATTGTATGCTCATTAGTACATTAATAAGATTGTTGTGATGAATGATGGACATTATACTACCATGGTTTGACTATACTTCCATGATGTTATTTTTGTCAATAAATCCCTTGATAATATTATTGCTTGTAGAGTATCACCCTTGTTGTGATGAATATTATTACAAGTCTATTTTTGGGCAAATCAACATGTTATTTATTGGATATACGTGTGTATGAATATATATAAATTTTAGTACTAGTAAATTCACTATGGTCATTAAAATCATTATTAGTGCTATTTTTACTACTAATATTATTATCATTACTACTATTATTATTATTATTATCATCATTATTAGTAATACTATTAGTATTATTATTTAATTTAATTTGTTAATTTCGGTAAATCTCAACATTTTCAAAAATAATAATTACCTAAAATATTATTATTTTATTAGATAAGTAAATAGTAATATTTTCGAAATTAATAGTAATATTATTTTTGAAATTGATTAATATCAAATATCTTTTAAATTCATATTATTTAATATTCTTACTAGAACTTTTATCGAAACTTATGTATTACTTAATAAATAATTATGATTATTAATTAGTATGAATATAATTTATTATATATTATTAATGTTATTTATTATTTATTATTAGTATTATTTAATAATAATATTATTTATGATTTATTATCAATATTATTTAGTATTTATTATCAAAAGTACTTATTATTTATTAATATTATTTATAGTTATTATTTGTTAATTAATAAATATTGTTATAATTTGTTAGTTATTATTTATAACACCTATTTTATTTTGACTTATCAAAATAATCTTATTCTATAAAATACTTTATAAATTAATGTTAAAGCTTAAGGCATTGTTGCCATAACTGGATATTGTTGTAACTAGTTGAGCTTAAGTATGTTAGGCTGATAGTTATTTATTGAAGCAAGTGATGTTTGGATGTTGGGACATATACTCTATATTTACCGTAGGCGGGCTAGTTTGCCTTGAACCAACTTGGAAGGCTATTGTATCAAGAAAAGCAAGAGATCAAGTAAGTCTTTGCATAAAGCTGTTTGAAGATCAAAATCATTTCGACAAGTCAAAACATGATGTATACGTGGAAATGTACTTTAGATGCAATTATGGACAATTTTCTTCGTTTTTTCCATTCAATCAAACAATTTCAAGTTGAACAAGCAATTTTACATAAAATGCTAAACTTTTCCTAAAAACCAACTTTGACAATAATTTTGTAAACCATAATTGCACTTTCAAAGAAAACACATTGAATGATTCTTCTTTTCCCAAAAGGGACAAATACAATGTTAAGTACTCAATAAGGGTAGACTACTAGGACTAATCTTTGAAGGGTTGGGTAAGTTTCTCAGTGGGAGGCCATCTCTTGGGTGCGAGCTCTGCTTGGACGAGACGATAGTTCTTATTGGTTAGGCTGGTCCGAGCTAGCAATCACAGTTCAGGTGAATTGTTTATTTCTAGAGTGGATAACCGGTAAGTTTGGGTGTAGAGATGGAGGAGTATCTCACCTGGTGGGCCGTATACCTGTTAGTGTTGTGCCTTAGAGGCAATCACTTGTACATTGTATATGACATATTTTATTTTAATAAAAGGCATTATTTATCTTATAGTTTCTTTCGTTTACTTTTAAGTAATATAACTGTTCAATAAAGTCCCTAATACAACACTGTGTTAAGGAAATCATGATAGAGATCATGATATGAGATTCCTACTACACTGTATAGTGTTAATACATAAATAGTCCCTAGTCATAGTATTAATAAGACAGGACATCATTAATGCGTTAAGACTAGCATATGTTATACTTCCTGATTTGATCAGGCGGTGGTTATCATATCCGTGAGTATTGAGATACTCAAAGTTAACACATGAATATTTGTTAATGGAACAAGTTCATTGGATGACCTAGCTATGAGATAATCACACGAATAACTATTTAGTGCCAGTGATATAATCTCAATATAGCAAACGTGCAAGTATCTTTAGACTTGAGATCTCTAAAGTACTTTGTTTGCTGAGAATTGTACTTTGATTCCAATCTCTGGAGCTTGATCGAGGGCCACATATGGGATGGATATTGGGCCATCTATGGGATGGATATTGGATATATTGTGAGGTAAATGAAAGTAGTTGAGAGGGTAAAAAAGGATTCACCACTCCTAATAGTAGATGCGGATATCTCACAGTCACTTGTACGAATTACTACTCGAGAAGTCCTTGGACAAGGCATATGTGTATTGGAAATAGTTCCAATTGATACACATCTAGAGTAGTGGGTTCCTGGTACAAGTACTATTGTATTCGGGCCAGAATTAATTCTGAAGGGAGTTGGCACTAATTCCTTACTCCAATCTGAATGAGATATTGTATGGTGAAAGGAGTTAATTACACTGAAGTTTGTTATTGAAGGGTTCATGTCAAGCCACTTGACTTCCTGGACTCTTAGGTGGTCATGATGTGTTGCTAGATACCGCTCATGATCTGGGAATATGGGTTTATTAATTGATGAATTAATAAACTAATTATGATTAGAATTAATAGGATTAATTCTAATTAATTATGAATTATTAATCTCAAAGACGTTTGGATTAATTCATGTTCGCTACCAATTGATTGAGAAACCTAATAGGTCACATACAATAAAGGATTATATACTCAAGATGTTATTTGATAACATAGTGGGGTTAATTACGAGAAAGAGAAGTTGTTTTGGGCAAATTATAATTAGTTATAATTTGTGGTGCAAATTATAATTGTGAGAACTTGATGTTTCCAATTCCAATTAGGAAATTCTAACTGTTTTAGAATTCTGAGATTGGAGTATATTTGAGTAGAATTTTTCGTGTGATATAGAGATACACTCGAAACCCTAGCTGATTTTGTGTAAGACACGAAAGTAACTCCAAACCCTAAGGCATACGATTTCTCTCTTCTCTCTCTCACGATTGTTCTTGAGAAACCCTAGCCACCATCTTTTTCTGCTAGCATAGGAAATTTTGGTACTTGAGTATTTCTCTATGTGATTATTGTTAGAGATAATCACGCACTATGATTATAGTAGTTAGACGTTCAACTCTCGTAGTGTTTGATCAAGAGAATTGCTGGATCGCGCCTCGACTTGAAGAAGAAATTTTTGTTTTTCAGACGATCAAAGAAAGATAAAAGCTGTTACCTTTGTTATCTTTATATCTTGTTTTCTACACATATGCGGGTCCTAGGATGGTATCTCGTTTTATTCTTCCGCTGCGCCATATTTGATATGGATGTGAGATACCCAACAATACCCACCTTGTATTAGAGTGCACAAAATGTGGCATCCTGATAATTCTTTTGTTATGATGCACAAAGTGTGTCATCCTGACCGTTCTCTTGTCATGGAGCAAAAAGTGTGGTGCCATATCTATTCATGATGCATGGCTTCATAGTCAACTTTATTTGAGTAGTTATTTCTTTATAAATTGAGTACTTTTACTTTACAAATGCTGATAAAACACCACTCAGTATTCAAAGATAAATTTCTGGATTTGCCAACTTTTTATTATGACTTGATCAAAACTTGTATACATGAGCTTTTTTCCTGAAATACCATGATCACACACAGGGCTTTCTAAGAAATGTTTCTCACACATTTTTATATCGTGTCTTCAGGTCAATCCTGCTTCGAAGGTTGATTTACTTAAGTTTCCATGAGCTTGGAAGACTTATTTTGATGTATTTATTATTGGAGATTTTATTTACGTTCTTTTTATTCGAAGACTCGTATAAGTATTGTTTTGAAATTGTAATAAGTTTATTATTAAGTTATTTCATTCTATATTTTCTATTACCTAGTTATAAAGACCCCTTATCCTATAGACGGGGCAACATCCCCACCCCTTTTGGGGTACGTAGGTAGCGGGGTGTAACAAGTGATATAAGAGACTAGGTTTAGGTAGTTATTGGCAATATTTGGATTTATTACATTAAATTTTATAATCTTTAGTACTAATATGTGTGTTCTGTTTGTAGGATGGTTAGGAGATTCGCGTTTGTTACCCGAGATAGGCCTTTCGTGTATGGTAGAACACCTGCTCTAGCTCCTATTGTGGACCTATCCTCCTTTGACACAGAACTAGAACCTAAGTTAGATTGGTTTGGGTTAGCGAGCTATGATAGTGAGATGGAGATTGAGGTTTCCAACCTTATTGTGCCTAATAATGGCAAGAAAGAGCATATGAAAGTTAAAGTTGTGGAACTAGAGTTACTTGAATAGGAAGGAGGTGTTGAGGATGTGCAGGCGATAGACCCTCCTATACCAATGGTTGATTTAGTCTCAGATAGCGAGGCTAAGGAGGAAGCTCCTGGTCTTAACTTAGGTGGTGAGGGTGGAGAGTATGAAACCCCACCTAAAGCCAACCATAGAGTAAGGGGGATGTGATGCATATCATGTCATTATACATAAAATATACCTTTTTGAATCATTTTATGTGCCTTAGAATTGTGGTTTATAGGTTAAATGGTTTATTTATACTTGTTGGGAAGAAAGGGTAAAAAGGTAATTTTGCTTGAGGTCAAAATAGGGAGATGGTTTGAGGTTTAGATAAGAAAAATATTTAGGTGAGAAAATAACAACAAGAGTTGTTGTGGTTAAGTGGTTAGAGCTTTGTGATTTAATCTCTAAGGTCTTGAGTTCAAATCCCATCACTTAAAAGAATTCTAGAAGAATTCTTGTTCTCTTTTATTTTGCTAGCCTTGTCCTAACATTTTTGAAATTTAAACTATCCTTAACTCATTAATCTAATTTTTAATCATAAAAATTCGGTGGTAAATCCTTAGCTTGGAATTCGAAAATTAGCTCTTGTGGGATAGATGAGGCCGAAAGTAAGGAGGAGAATTAGGTAGGGATTCCAAGGAAAAGAAAACACCATAGCTATTCCTTCAAACTCCATCTTCATATTGTTCATGTTTTGGTAAAGGAAAATCTGGAAAATTTTCCAAATTTCCTTCAAGGCTGTTTTTGAAAGTTTCAGCCAGCTTTCCTACCTAATTTCTACAAGAAAAACAATCATTTTATGTAAGGTTGAAGGCTAGAAATTCAGTGAATTTTCGGACTGTGCAAACACCCCAAAACTAGAATTTCATTTAAGCAAACTAGCTACATTAAACATGGAATTTGAAGCCACCATTAGAGCATATGAGCAGCTGGAACTTCCTCTATTTTTCTTTAAGATGAAGGCTGGAAAACTACCATTAAAAGACCTTCAAAAAACCCTTAGAATCCAGCTGCAAAATCATGCCAAAGATAACAGAAAATTCTGCACCAAAATCATTTCAACTCCAAGTGTTCTTGAAGCTTAAATTCCAGAAATTTTCCAGCTTGTCTCTTCAAGGCTAAGGCCGAAATTCTTCATCAATGGCCACTGAAACTCGGACCTTGTACAGCCATGGACTGAACATCATTGCCTCCATACCAACCTTGAATGTTAGGACTCCATGATCATACCTCAAAAAGCTCCTAAAATTACTCTATACAAAACTTATTCAAACTTCAAACTAAATTTCAGATTTTGTTCCATTAAAACATACTTATAGCTAAGTGATTAAATCAGAAAATCCTCTACCATTATAAGACCATTTTCAGCCAACCTTAGGTACTGAACAACCCTTCATTCTTTGATTAAAACCTAGCTAATTCAGCCATACACCATTGAAGAATAAGAGACCTTCCATGAACAAACTCTATTAACTAATCTTATACCTCAAACAATTCTACCTTTTTCTCCATTTGAATTTCAAAAAAAATCTAGAAACATTCTCTCTCATTCTTGATAGCCGAAACTCCCTTCTGCACTAGGCCATTCGGCCATCACAATTCCAGCCATACTCAAAATCCATTTTCTCTCAAACTCTCTCAAAAAACACCAAAAACACCAAGAACACACACTTCACATCTTCAAGCCTAAACCAATCCTAAACACCTCCAATCATTCCCAAACACTCTAGATCATCCATATTCAACCTATAATCTTCATTTATGCCCTTTATAACACTGAATCACACAAAGTCAGATTTCCAAATAGATCAAACCAACCTTTTTTTGTTGAAAGTTCCAAGAACACCGAAACGTAAAATAAGAACAATCTCTTTGTTCTTCCTCTTCTATTCAACTTCTAACATTCCTCTCTACTCTCATTCGTCTCTTTCACACACACACACACACACACACACACACACTCTCTCTCTCTCTCTCTCTCTCTCTCTCTTGGCCGAAATGGTGATGGTCAACCATGGATACTTGTGGACCACTAAAGGCCATCAAGTGCTTGAGGATCTTAACCAATCAAGGAAAAATCTTCATCGATCGATCACCAATCAAGTATTTTTCCTTAATCTTCCTTTTTAACTTTTAGAATCAAGACTCCTAGATGTTGATAGGATGATTGAATAAAGTAGGGGTTGAGTATATGTATGTGGTTGAAGGGGATGGAGTTAGGACATGAGAGTTGGACTAAATGCTATGTCTTATGGATTTTGTTTTAGAATCTATATGCTCATCATGACTAAAGAGATTTATGGATGTTTTGATGCATATTAGATATTATAACACCATTGTTGATTAGGCCTTAATGTTCTTATTTTTCAATAAAGCTATAGATGATGTTATGTTTAGTAGAAGATCATTCATGTTGTAGTATATGTTGATTCAAGACTATGTTCATGAATAGATTAACATGCTATTTATTATATGAGAATATGATTATAGATCTTCTCTAACAATAGAAAATTATGGTAAAAACTATTTTCTTTATTAATTCCAAATTATTTTTATTAACATTTTTGTTATTAATTTAATTAGAATAATTATTCGATTTAAGCTACAAAATCTGAAAAACATCATGTAGGTTTGAAGAAGAATATTATTTTAAAATATTATTATTTTATTAGTTAAATAAATAAAATCTTTTATTTAAATAATAAAATATTGGAATTAATTAATATCAAATGACCTTGTAGACCATAGTAATAATATTAGTTAGCCTTGTTAAAGCTTTTATCTATATCCATAAATATTATTTATATTAAAATTTATTTATTATTTATTAATTAAAAATTAAGTATAATTCAGTTATTTATTATCTATTAATTATTAATTAAAAATTAGTCATAATTTATTATTTATAATAATAATACTATTTAAATATTACTAATTACCAATATTATTTAGGATTTATTATTATTCATTCTTTAAATTTATTTATTAACAATATTACTCATTATTTATTATTTGAAACTATAACTTATTATTATTTAATTTATAACACCCATTTATTTTAACTCATCAAGCTAGTTTGTTTTATAAAATATTTTATCAACTAGTATTAAAGCCTAAGACATTATGGTTATGGTTAGTTGTGGTTGTGACTAGTTGAACTAGAAATTATTTATTTAAGACAAATATGGTCTGGATATTGTCTTATACCTTGTGTTTACCATAGGCAGGGTAAGGTTGACCTTGGAAGACTTTTGAACTCAGGAAGAGCAAAAGATCAGGTAAGTTCCTGCATGGAACTATTTGAAGACCAAAGTTATTGTGGCAAGTCAAACTCATTGTATACGAGTATTTGTATTGTAAAGGCAATTATGGACAATTTTTCTTTTTCGTTTAGTCAACAAAACCATTTAAAACTAAACAAGCAATTTCAAACCAAATACTAAACTTTTCCAAAAAATCCAACTTTGGCAAGAATTTTAGAAACAATGATTGTTATTTTCAAGTGAATCATTATATAGGCTTTTTCCTCCTAAGTGGGACAAACAACATTGAGTACTCAATAAGGGTAGACTACTAGGACAAGTCTTTGAAGGGTTAGGGTAAGTCTCTTAGTAGGTGTGTAACACCCCACGACTACGTACCCTAAAAGGGCGGGGATGTCGCCCCGTCCCGTAGGACAAGGGGTCTTTAAAATGAGGTATAAAATATAAAGGCAATCTCCAAAAGAATCAACTTTGATAAATGAAGAAATACTCTAATTACATCTGGCACAAATTGGAGCAATATGAAATAAAAGAAATATTATTCAGAAGTATAAATGACAAAAGTCTCCTAGAACAGCATAGGAAAAATAGCAAAAGCCTCTACTGTCAAAGCCCCGCTGATTCAGCACAATCTATCTCCTGAAAACATGATGTAAAATCATGTGAGAATAAATCTCAGTAAGTCCTGTGTGTGCACATGGTGTTTTGAATAGTACGTGTATGCAAAGTGCAAAACATTTGTAGAAATAATTTGGCAAGTCATAAACAATCTCTTTTCGCAAGGAGTGGGTTTTTCTCATTGTCACAATTTGTACAAAATGAATCCTCCACTCGAATAAACAGTCATGTCACCACACGTTGGGCTCTAAGAGAACAAAATGGCCAAGGCACCACACTTTGTGCACCTTGTCCGGACCAGATTACCGCACGTTGGGCGTTCTGATCAAGGTGAGTGTACAGCTCACCGGGTGAGATACTCCTCCATCTCTATACCTAACAAAACCATCCGGGTGTCCATGCCGAGAATGTAAATAATACCATACCAGGTACAAATGCTAGCTCGAACTGGCCTGACCAACCAACACTGTCGCCTTTTCAAGCAGAGTTCATCTTCTGGAGGTGGCCTCCTGCCAGAAGACTTACGCTAGCCCTCCAAGACTAGTATTGTTAGCCTACCCTTATTGAGTACTCAACGAACATATCCGTCAATTCCTGATTCAAAATATCTCCACACCTTGGCTTTGTACAACGCGGTTTTTCTCTAAATGAGTTTTCTAAAAATTTAGGAAAGAATAGTTTTCTTGATAAAATCATTAGTTTGACAAACCGTTTAAAGAATAATCATCCACATTTACAACCCAAATAATCATAGTTCAACAATAGCTTTACAAAGCTTCACAACATAGACATGCCATCACAACATTTAACAAAAAGAGTTTATGCAATGACTTACCTGATATGCCTCAGATAAACGAGATAAATTCACAGCTTGCTTTCCTCAATTATCCTCCTGATCTAAACCATATAGTATCATGATCAGGGTCTCAATTAATTCAAACATGCTCTAATCTCATTTATTTTCACAACAATTCGCAATCCCCTATTTAATTCCAAGTAAACTATCCAATCCCCAAAGATCATATACCATGACCATATGTTCATCCCACTAATAGACATCATTAAACTTTACTTTCGGCATCAAGGGTGGGTATTCCCTTACCTTGCAACAATCGGGTAATGAGGTCTCGATGCTCCTATGGTGATCGTCCCGAGTTCGCTTGAAAAGAAGAGAAAAGCTACCTCATTTGCTCCTCTTGACCAAAAATTAAAGAAGAAGATGAAATCAGCCTCTATGGGGCGTGATTTAAGGGAAGAAGAAGGGGAAAAGAATCATTAGAGAAAACGACATCAAGAGGTTGAGAGGATTTTTGCTTACCTTAAAGTGTGTTCGATATTTGCTTAGAATAGTTCTTGAGTTTTTCGAAAATTTGCAGAGAGAATTACTGGAATTTTCGTGTGGTAAGGAGGGAGTGTCGGCTACTGTGATCTAGGTTTAGAGAAGATTGGTTTAGGGTTAGATGATGGTGTTTAGAAAGACTCCTAATGGCTTTAGGTTTCTTGGACAGCAAGGCCGAAAATTACAGCTTGTGATGTCTCTCATTGCTGCCGAATTTTGGTGAGTTTAAGGGGAGAAAATAATCTGCAATTTGCTCCCTTGTGCTGGCCAAAATAATGCTCAAGAGAAGGGTTGAGTGTGTTCAGGTTTTTTTGGGCCAAACAAGGAAGAGTTTGAGAAGGCTTTGGAGACTAAAATTCTGTGTAAGTGCTGTGCGAAAATTCTGTGCAAGAGTGACGAATTTTGGACTGTTTTGGCTGCTGTAGTTCTGCCGAAATTTCCAAAGAAACAATGAGGGTTTTGGGCGCTGAAAAATAGCTTGATCAGCTGGGGTTTTTCGGTGGGGTGTGTGTGCAGAATTTCGGTTGGAATAGGAGTACAAGGCTGGCCGAAATTTTCTGTACAAAGCTGCCGAAAATCCTGTGCATAAGCTGGACGAATTTCTGTGGTTTTGTGAGAATAAAAATCTGGTTTTGTGCAGCTAAGGTAATTTGAATTGATGAGGAGTATTTAGGTGCTTTGAGCTAGGGTTTGGAGAGTTGGATTGCACTTAAGGAGTGCTGGAATTTCGGACAGCTTGTGTTGACACAAACCTGCCGAAATTCTGCTAGGATAAGGAAGAAAATCCTAGTTGAATTAGGATTGAAATAAAAGTCTGATTTGCTAAGGGATTTAGGATAACATTTCCTAGCTTTGGAAGAGTTTGAGTTGAGCTAAAGTTCCTCCAAGAAGTGGCGGCACTTGCTGGAAAATTTTTCAGATTTTTAGCTAACATTCTAGGGTTAAAATCAACAAGGTTTCCTACTAGAAAAATGACTCTTTAATTCTAACTATCCATGGTAACATCCATTAAGCTAAAATCAAGCTGTAATTTTATTTATTAGCTTTGGTTTTTTTTTTCCTTTTTCAAAAATCCTAAGGAATAAAAGCTGAAAATTAAAAGTGAACTTTATTCACATCAAAGTCCTTAAATTTAGGGAATAAATATAGAGACTTATTTCCTTGGAATAATGACACTAAAATTTCTCTAGGTTTGCTAGATCTTTTTCGGCTAAGACATGGAAACTCTAAGGAAAAGAATTTTCAAGAAGAGGAACTAACTTCACAAAAAGTAGGATTCGAACTCGGGTCACCAAAGGAAATTACCAACCTCTTCGCTATTCCAAAACAACTCTAATACTAATTTTTCTACAGTCAGTTCTCGCCATCCCCCCAATACTCATCCTTCCAAATCTTCGACCAAACCTCCGTTATCCAAATCTTTAACAACACATCAATTAATTCAAATGCAAGAGCAACGGAAAAATTCTCATGCATCCATGCAAATAAAATAATTCTAAGCTACCACATAAAATGCAAAATGCTATGCAATGCATGACTTTTTCCCATAGTCAAAGGTGGTTTTGGACGGGGTATTACAAGGTGGCCACCTATAAGGGGTGAATCTTTCCAGGATAGGATATCAGTCCTGTAGGTCATACCGGTCAGAGCAAGCAAGTTCAGTCAAGTGGACTGTGTCTTTTCGGAGTGGACAATCAGTAAGTTTAGGTGTAGAGATGGAGGAGTATCTCACCCGGTAGGCCGTACACCTACCTTGTGTCAGTATGCATAAAGTGTAACATTTTGATCGTTATATTGTCATGGTGCACAAAGTATGGTGCCATGACTACCTCTTTTGAGTAGTTGTATTTATTGTGCACATGTATAATTTGGAAAGCAAAGCACCACTCTTCATTTATGAAATTTATTTAAGGCTTGTTAGTACTTTCTTTTATGAAACATTTACAACTTGCATACATGAACTGTTTTATCAGAAACAATCAAAGTACACATGGCTTACTGAGATTTATATCTCACTACCTTTAATACCATGTTTTCAGGTTGATCTTGCTGTGGAGGTTATTAGCTAGAGTATTGCCTATGTCTTGAAGACTCATTATCATTTTTCCTATGTATTTCTTTTGAGAGATAATAGCAGACAAGTATTTTTGAACTTGTTCCTATATTTCTAGGTTGTAATAAGTTCAATTTTGAATTATTTATTTTATTTTATTTTATGTGTCCGAGTTATAAAGACCCTTTGTCCTGTGGACGGGGTGATATCCTGATGCGTATAAATTTGAGTATAAAAATCATATAAAAATAAGCACATTCCCAATAAAGTTTAAATTAAAATGTTAACCCCAAATTACACATATAAGCAATCGTACTCATCATTAAGCATAGCATAGGGTTTAAACGAGTGTCGATCCTCCAGGAACAAGTATGGATGACTCACTTTTCTTTCATTGTTTAACCGACTCAATAAAGTGAAAAAGAAATAAAAATGAAAATAAAATAAAATAAAATAATATATACATGTCAAGGACGGAGAATTATGTAACTCAAACCATTATTTTGACAAATATGATATTACAGTACCTAATCATTATCATAACTAATTATTCTCTTGGTATCATGAAGGATTAAGATAGATTCATTTCTTTTTCAATCTATGAAATCACTACCTTCTAGATAAATTAGCATTACTTGGTCTTGTTTCAACTAATTCTTCCAAAAGACGCATTAAACACAATCCTTGATTAAATTTCCTTGGTCTCGGCAAACTTAAAACATGAAGCTAACTAATGAATCCTTGGTTTTGGCAAACATCAATTAACCTTTAATTACCAGTTCTTAGTAATTAACCCCCTTGGTCTCGGCGAGTTAATAGACAACAAATATAAAATCAATAAATTGAAACTACCATCAACCCCTTTGGTCTCAGCGAGTTAATAGAAAGAAACAACAAATTAATCTCATAATAAGCACAAGTAATTAAATACCAAGAATAATAATCAATTAATCAAAAGATCAAAGTAACTCTAAAAATGATAAATACCTAAAATAATGTCAAATTATAATAAAATAATTAATACATCATTATTCAAGAAAAAGAAAACAAAGTAAAAGAAAGAACTCGTAGACAAGCCTCATTCTTCTTCCTTTGTAGACCTTCTTGCACAACCCTCCTTGAATTGAAAGAATTCCTCATTTGATTTGAGTGATTTTCTGTTATGATCCACGAATTCTCCCCATTTTCTTGTGTTTTCCCTCTATTTATAGGCTTTAACAGTGCCTAAAACCGTTCCTCTAGGGTTCTGGGCCGACTAGAAGTAGAAAAATACTAAAACTTTATAAATTACCAAAAACTACGCATGAAAATCGAGGCACTACCTTAACATCAGGGCACACCTGCCACCGCCTATCCTGGCTAGGGCCGGTGCCGGTTATGTTCTATTTCTCCAGTCGTTCGCCGATTTTTTTTTTTTAATTTTCGCGTAACCCTTCCAATATGCAACCGGTGCTGGTTCGATTCTGTTTCGCTTCATTTCATAGAATTTTTGTTGCCTCAAAGTGTGTGCCAATAGCATGTGGCTAGAATTGGTTCCTCTATCTTGGCCGGCACCACCTTGTTATGTTTTGCGATGTTTTTGTCTTATTTTACCCTTAAAATCTGAAATAAAGCACAAAATACCTTTCCAAGGGTAAAATCTTAAATATGAAGGAATATGACCAGTTATTAAACAAAATGTATCACAAAATAGCCTCAAATAACTAGAAAAAATATGACTAATTTAGATCCTATCATATTCCCCCACACTTAGCTTTTTGCTTGTCCTCAAGCAAAATATTAAGGACAAGTAGGAAAAACACAAGGTTTCACAAATCACTCAATCAATTTCAAATTAGTATTTCAATACTTTCTTTATTTAAGGCAACAAAACATATGCTACTGCATCTTTCATAACAAATGCAAGATTTGTGTACGTGAAGATTGACTAGTAGAACCATCTCAGTGCTTTAACATCATTCTCAAACCATTGAAAAGAATTTAGTTCAAGAAACATATGCATTCCATAAGCTTACTTTTCATACACTTTTTCCATGAATCCGAGATATATCATGATTCTACTTAGGTCAAGTAGAACTTTCAAGCTTGTAATGTAAGGCTAAAGGGCTTGTAATGTAACTTGTCAAACAAAGGATATAAGAGAATCAAATATCAAAGAAAATGAGAGTTTTCAAGAAAAGGATAAACAAGATGTACCAAGAAATTCTAAACTTTTCTTGCTCCGTATTCCAAAACCAAATCAAAACCCAAAACCTTGTTTAGCAATTACAGTTCAATTTAAGCAAATCTTGCATTTTCATCAATCATTCTCAACTCATCAATAATTTTTCATAAGATCATTCAAAATTTCAGCAATGGTGCCAAGAGCTTGATGTGAATTCAAGTTTTTCAGAAATACCTACAGCTCAACCACCATTCTTCTTGTGATCTTTCTTTTTTTTTTTCTCTTCAATTTTTTTCTTTCTTTTCCTCTTCTATTTTCAAATGTTGCTGTTGTTTGTTTCTTAGTTTTTTCTCTTTCAAACTTTCTAGCAACTTTTTGTTTTCTCAATCTTTCTTTTCTCTTTTCTTTCAAATTTTCCTTTCCCAACTCAACACAACAATTGATGCATGACTGAAAGTAACAAGTCTTGATCTTTCCACCAGTAATTTCCTCAACATTCTCCTACATGTACTTTTATCCATCAAGAGCAATTAAAGATTTGGAAGATAAATCAAACTCTCAGAAAAGAAGTAATGGATAAAAGTATGATAATGGGTTTTAAGAAAGAAATTAACAATTTCATCTCAAAATAGGCACTAGGGATAATATAAAATAGGTAGGCTTGAAAAGCTCAAACTATCCAAAGAAGGCCTATTGCTGTCACCCCTAAGTTGAATCATAAATGTCTTTCTTATTTTGCCTCGAGAGGTATTCAAGTAAGTTCTAGAATGCTCAATGAATTTTAGTGAAAAAACAGGTTTAAGAACACTGTAAAGCATTAGATCAAGAATTACTTAGTCCCAGTGCGTTCAAAAAGTCATGCATAAGCTATAATTGATATATAACATAAGCTCTATGATCTATTACAAAGACATGCACTAAAAATACATCCTGAAATCTCAAAGAAAATCAGAAAAATTTCGAAAAAAATTTGCTCTCAAAAGGTTCAAAGAAGAATGAAGCCTAGAAGCATAGAAGAATTCTCTATCTAATCACTCCCCTGCATTTAAACTAGACATTGTCCTCAATGGCCAAATAAATAAAGTAAGGAAATTGTGCCATGGGACTAAAAATATAGGGGAAAAGATAAGAAAGAAAATACTTCCATTACAGTGGGCATTCTCCTACAAAAGAGTCGACTTCTAGTAGAAAGGAGCATTGTCGAAGTACCTAGAAAAGAAAAAATACAAAAGAAATACACCAAAGAATAAATTCTAGAAAAGAAAAATAAACAAAAAAGTAAAGAAAATAGTACAAAAAAGAAAAGTACAAGAAAAATAATAACAAATTAAAGATACACAAAAATAAAAGAAAACAAACTAAAAATCCTAAGAAAGCAAATAGAGATGCAACTCACTCCCTCACATTGAAGATGAAAAATATTTTCCTTATTTGAAAGAGGAAAAAAAAAAAAATTAACAAAACTAAACACAAAACAAAGATACAAACTCTTTCCACTCATCATGCTTCCTCATCAAATCTTTGGAAAAGAGATTAAAGCTCCAAGTAGAAGATAGGCATAATGAATGTAGAAAGAATGGAGAATTTTGAAAAATGGAGGGTTCATGAAAACGATTTGTCTCAGCAAAGCAAAACACATAAATCTCATTCTTTAGCATTCCTTTAGACATATAAATATATTTTTCAACATATGACTGCACATGGTATCTAACGGATGCATCAACTTTGAAATCACCAATTAACCCTTCAAAAAAAGTTTTTTACAAGTAAAATTCCCCTTTAAACTTAGTATTTGAGTTCTTAAAGATAGGATTGGGAAATCCTTACTTTTCAATGCTTCTACAAATACCAAGTTACCTCCCTAAAATTAGGGTGAAGGGTAGAATTCGTTAACATCCTCAAAGGGTTTCTTAGAATGAATGATAAATCCAACTTCTTGAGGCATGTTAAACTCCATACATCGTTATTGGGACTATTGTTCTCTAAGAAGTGAGAGGAACCTAAGAAATTATGTGACAAAGAAATATTAGTATTAGGAGCATATAGAGTAGAATCAAATACATCTCTTGCCACATCATGCAATTGTCCCTCATAGCCTCTCTTTTTTTTTTTTTCCATGGTCAATTGTATGGGCTAGTATGAACTCATGAGTCTCCTCAACAATCTTAACTAATTGTTTCCTTTGATCGCCCAATCGTTGGGAAGCTTCTTCATGCCCCTGAACAGATGATTTGCATTGGCAACAAAAGATTTCACTAATGTTTCTAACGACGTCTCACTAAAAACATCACTGTGAGTTTGTAATTTTAGCAATACACTAATGCTCTTTTTTTTTTTTTTTTACAACTAAAAACTATCCCAATTGAATGCCTGATCACGAATTCATAAATTAAATATTAAACTAAGATTAAAAATTGTAAATAAATAAACAAATAAATTCTGTCTGTAAAAAATATCGTGTTGCCAAAGTCCAAACCTGAAAATAAGAAGAGTTAGTATTGACTCAAAATTATAGACGTAAAAATCATTCAATTAAAAAAACCATTATTACATATATGCCACATTAATATGAGGTTAGTAAAATTAAATAACTAAATATACAATAAATACAAACATACAAAGACAAGTTAGTTATTATGAACATGTATTTACCTATTTACATATTTACAACATATAGTGAAATTAAAATACAATTATACAAACAACAAAATATGGCATATTTTTGTAGAAAGAACAATGTTATAAGTTTACATAATTACATATTTTCCTATTTACATAGTTATATGGTTAAATCAATAAAATCCAAGCTTTCAATATATTGTTCCCGGGCAACGGTGCCAAAAACTTGATGCGTATAAATTTGGGTATAAAAATCATGTAAAATAAGCACATTCCCAATCAAGTTTAAATTAAAACATTAACCCTAAATTACACATATAAGCAAGCGTACTCATCATTAAGCATAGCATAGGGTTCAAACGAGTGTCGATCCTCCAGGAACAAGTTTGCATGACTCACTTTTCTTTCATTATTTAACCGACTCAATAAAGTGAAAAAGAAATAAAAATGAAAATAAAATAAAATAAAATAATATATACATGTCAAGGACGGAGAATTATGTAACTCAAACCATTATTTTGACAAATATTACATTACAGTACCTAATCATTATCATAACTAATTATTCTCTTGGTATCATGAAGGATTAAGATAGATTCATTTCTTTTTCAATCTATGAAATCACTACCTTCTAGATAAATTAGCATTACTTGGTCTTGTTTCAACTAATTCTTCCAAAAGACGCATTAAACACAATCCTTGATTAAATTTCCTTGGTCTCGGCAAACTTAAAACATGAAGCTAACCAATGAATCCTTGGTTTTGGCAAACATCAATTAACCTTTAATTATCAATTCTTAGTAATTAACCTCCTTGGTCTCGGTGAGTTAATAGACAACAAATATGAAATCAATAAATTGAAACTACCATCAACCCCTTTGGTCTCAGCGAGTTAATAGAAAGAAACAACAAATTAATCTCATAATAAGCACAAGTAATTAAATACCAAGAATAATAATCAATTAATCAAAAGATCAAAGTAACTCTAAAAATGATAAATACCTAAAATAATGTCAAATTACAATAAAATAATTAATACATCATTATTCAAGAAAAAGAAAACAAAGTAAAAGAAAGCACTCATAGACAAGCCTCCTTCTTCTTCCTTTGTAGACCTTCTTGCACAACCCCCATTGAATTGAAGAATTTATCCTTTGATTTGAGTGATTTTCTGTTATGATCCATGAATTCTCCCCTTTTCCTTGTGTTTTCCCTCTATTTATAGGCTTTAGCAGTGCCTAAAATCGTTCCTCTAGGGTTCTGGGCCGACTAGAAGTAGGAAAATATTAAAACTCTATAAATTACTAAAAACTGCACACAAAAATTGAGGCACCACCTTAACATCAGGGCACAGCCGGTGCCACCTATCTTGGCTAGGGCCAATACCAGTTATGTTTTATTTCTCTAGTCATTCGTTGATTTTTCTTGATTTTCGTACAACTCTTCCAGAATGCAGCCGGTGCCGGTTCCACTCCCTAGTTGATACTTCTTCGGTTCTGTTTCACTCCATTTCACTGAAATTTTATCACCTTGAAGCGTGTGTCAGCAGCATGTGGCTAGCGCCGGTTCCTCTGTCTTGGCCGACACTGCTTCTGTTCTATTTTGTGACGTTTTTGTCTTATTTTACCCTTAAAATCTGAAATAAAGCATAAAATACTTTTTTAAGGGTAAAATCTCAAATATGAAGGAATATGACTAGTTATTGAACAAAATATATCACAAAATAGCCTCAAATAACTAGGAAAAGTATGACTAATTTAGGCCCTATCTCATCCCCAGCCCTAATGGGGCATAGGTAGTGGGGTGTTACAGAGAGGAGATGGGTGATGCTGATGTTGAGGGAGGTGAGGAATTGAGTAATGTTGACAATGAGGGAGGAGAAAAGATGGATAATTCTAATAGTGAAATAGAAGGGGGGATGGAAGAATCCAATGAGGAGGGGGAGGAGGAGGAGGAGAGGCAGTTGTGCCTCCTCGGACTCCACCAATAGGAGAGTTTGACATTATCCCTTTTAACTTTGACTTTGAGGAGTCCAGTGATGAAGGACCCAGTCAGAATGATAGACTCACCCCGAGTATGAGAACACTTCGGGAGTCAGTCTTAAGGGCGAATGACAAGAGCAAAGGGAAGATGGAGGAAAGTCCTTGGAAGAATGGAACTAATGGTTGTACACTTAGGTTCGAATTGGGAATAGATTGCAGGAAGAGAAGAGAAGGATGGTTCAAAGAATTTATTTTCAACTACTCGAGTGACGACTAGAGTAGCGAGAAGACTTAGTGGATTTGTGATGCAATTTGTTGATTAGGGAATCTGTTTATTGAGTTCATGGCCTTATTTACTTTCTTATCTATGAATATCTGATTCCTATAGGTGTATCATCTATGATATCCAATTTCTTTATGTTAAAGTATGATTTATTTTGAATAAAGCTTTTGAGTATTTCACTTCTTTAAAAAGTATATATATACTCTTATATGTTCAATAAGTGAGCAAAAGTCATATATGTTATCTTTGCATTATATGTATGCATTTGTTGACCTATAATTGTGGTGATGATGATTGAAGATGGCACTTAGAAGTAAAATTGTAGCAAATGGCAGATCTAGTCATGTCAGAAACCTTCATCACCTGAAAACAAGCCAACAGAGCACTCGTAGCCAGATGTGAGAAATAAGTACGAAGAAGGCAAGAGACAGAACTTGAGGGATCTTCTAAGGTGATAGTTAGACAGGCCCGATTAAGACCCTAATGTTGAATTCAGCCAACTGAGGAAATGTAGTTATTGGAGAAAATAAGTTAAAGCTATATGTGATGACCAAGTTGGTTGAGCAGAGAGGACATGTGATCGGATGCAATTATGGTGCCAAGTTAATTCTTTACTTATCGTGAAAGAATATGTTATTTGATCATTATTCTGCATAGCATATATATTATGTACTATACTATTTATTTGAGTAGTGTTAAGCTAGACCATAAGAGTCGAATCTGTCAACTGTGTATAGTTATAGATTTTTTTATTAATTGTTTAAGTATTCCCCATCGTGCAAGGAAGTAAGGATCTATAAGTTCGATCCAAGAGATGAAATTTTGGTTGAAGAGGTAAAATTTATCGAGAATCTGACTTGTTTTTCTTTTGAGGATTATGGTAGTATATTAGACAAGGAATGATTATCAAAGCAATGAGTTAAGTTAGTTATAGAGATAGAATAATGTATTTTTGGGGATCAGATGGGTATGATTAAATTTTAGAAAAGGTAAGGTAAAGGAAGTGTAGTGCAAAATACTAGGGGCGAAGGCTCATAAACTATTGTTGAGGGAATACTAAGAATATCTAGCCTGGTGTTGTAGCCTATGGGACCTAGTAGTAATGGTATAAGAAAAGGATGGAGTTTTAAAGCTATGTGTAGACTAGAGAATATTAAATAGTTTGGTCATCAAGGATGTATATGGTTACTCTTAAGTTAGACTTGAGATCGGAATATCATCAGGTATGAATTTGAGAAGGGGATATACTTGAGATTGTGACTAGCATTGGGGATAGGTACTAAGGATGGGTGGTGTGGTCTTATTGATTGACAAAAGGCTCTGATGCTTATGGAGTAGATGCATAAGATTTCAATCATGCTTTGATAATTTTATATTGATATTTTAGACAATGCTTGATATATTTGGAATGCCATTAAGGACATGGAACAATTGAAATTGGTGTTGGAAAGTGGAGATAGTATAAATTTCCGTTAAGTTTGGTAAGTGAAAGTTTAGTTGAACATAGTTCTATTTCTGGAGTGAGAGGTAATCAGGGACAGTTTTAAGTTAGCCCTAGCCAAGGTAGATGCCACATGGGATGTCATCAAGTATTGTATCTAAGCAGGATCCTAGGTTCACTACAATATTTTATACTAAATTCTTAGAGGAAATGAGATCAACTTAGAAGTCTTGAGCTATAGCATATCCTTAAAATTGATAGCCAGTCGGAGAGACTTACTCAGATACTGAATGACGTGTTTAGGGTATGTATACTGGACTTTATTGATAAATAGAATGAAAACGTGCAGCACGCCAGTAGGCCTACATCAGCAATTACCGACCTTCTATTGGTTTTTCCTATATAAAGCGATGCAAAGAAAGGAATGTCAAGTACCATTATAGTAGGGATAAATAAAAGATAGGTAGGTTATCAATTTAGATGAAGTTTGTGCTCAAGAAATGACAGACAAGATAAAAGTAATAAGAGAAGGACTGAAAGCAACTCAGAGTTAGCAAAAGAGCTATGCGAATGATAGGAGGAGAATGTTGGGATGGTCGTCTATAGATTGGCCTTGCCAGACATTTTGTTAAGATTATAGTTGTGTTTTATATATCTCGGATAAATATGTACGATCCTAATTTGCAGCATATTTTAATGACGAGCCTTTGCTATTGCAACTTGATTTGAGTTACATGGGAAAATCAATTAAGATTCTAAATCAAAGCATCAAGACTCTTAGGAATAAATAGATACCAAAGGTGAAAGTGTTATGGGAGTATCATGAAACACAAGAAGTCAGCTAGATTTTTGAATCATTGCTAATACTAAAATGGAAATGGGAGGAGGTAATGATGGACATCGTCACTGGCTTGCCCATGTCAAAGGCCCAAAAGGACGCTATTTGGGTAGTGGTTAATCGATTGACGAAGATAGCACTTTATCCCTGTAAGTGTAAAGGACTTTATGGAGAAGTTAGCTCAGACATATGCATAGGAAGTAGCAAGTTGCATGGAGTACCCTCAAGTATCGTCTCTGACCGAGACCCGAGGTCCACATCATGGTTTTGGGTAAAGTTCCAAATATCTATGGGTTTGATTTGAGGTCAGCCTGCTGGCGTATAAATGCCACGTGGGAAGCGGAAGAATGGATGAATTAGAAATTTCCCAACTTGAGAGAAAAATATGCACTGAATTTTGGGATGAAATTCTTTAAAGGAGGGAAGGATGTAAAACCCGACCTAAAACTACCCTAGAATTAGAGGGGTGGTTTACATTTCATGCCATATTGCATAAAAGTATATTTCTTGGATAAATTTGTGTTCCTTAGAATTGTGATATAAGGGTTATATGGTTTATTTATACTTGTTGAGTAGTAAGGGTAAAAAGAAAATTTTGCTTGAGGATGAAATAGGAAGAAGGCTTGAGGCTTAGAAAGGAAGAGAATTTAGTTGGGAAAATAAGAACAAGAGTTAGTGCAGTTAAGTGGTTAGAGCTTTTTGATTTAATCCCTAAGGTCTTGAGTTCAAATCCTATCACCTAAGTTTTATTCTTAATTACCCTAACCAATATTTGAATTTCTTTTTTCTTACATTCCTTAAAGCTAGGAATGTTGTCTTAGGGAAGACATAATGGTAATGTCCTAATCATGTGATCTTATCCCAAAAGAAAATCTAAAAGAGTTTTGGTCTCCATCATTTTATCAATCTTAACATATTTAAATTTAAAATGCTCCTATTTCTTTAATTCTTTTCAATTTCTATAAAATGTCTTGGATAAATCTTGGCTTGAATTTTCAAAATTTCTAGCTTTTGGGATAGGAAAAAGACCGAAATTTAGGAAGGAAAATAGGTAGGTGGTTTTCAATTAAATCACCATAGCTTTTCTTCCAAGAACTACATTTTCTTCTTGATCTTGTTTTGGTTCAAATCTGGAAATTTTTTCAGCAATACTTCTTGGCTGGTTTTCAAAAATTGCAACAACATTTGCCTATATAATACTTGCTAGAGACCAACCATTTTGTGTAACTAGGAAAGCTGAAAATGCCTTGGAATTTCATAGCTTGTATAGCCTTACCAAACTAGAAATTTTCCAGCAAACTACTAAGAGTTAGACATGGAAGTTGAGCCATCAACTCAAGCATAAGAACACTTGAAACTTTTTCTCTTCTTCTCCAAGATGATGGCTGGAAAACCACCATTAATGGACCATCAAACACTCCTAAGTTTTAGCTGAAATGCAATTCAAAATGGTTCAAAAATTCTGCTAAAAAATCCTTCCATATCCTAAGAATTCTTGTAGCCAAAATCAGAATTTTTCCAGCCTGCTTAGCAAAGTCAAGAACCAATTTCTTCCTCAATTATCTTCAACAATTTCGGCCACCTTGAAGCCATGGACTAAACATCTTGTCTTCTTCATCCACCGTGGCCATTAGAGCTCCATTAACACACCTCAAACCACTCCTAACTTTACTCCATTCAAAACTTTTCAAGCTTGAAAATTAAATTCCAGCTTTTACTTCATTAAACTCTCACCTAGCTAGATGAATAAACCATAATTTTCTCCTCTCTTGTACAGCCATCGGCTAGCTATAAGGTTGAAACACGCCTCTATTTCACAGTCAAAACATAGCTAGACTGGCCACCCACCATTGAAGGACTAGAAACCTTCAAGAGGAAAACACCATTACTAAATCTTCTACCTCAAACATCTCCACATTTTCCTCATTTTAAAATTCAAAATAGCTGACCTCTCTCTCTCTTCCCCTAGGATAACCGAAACTCCTCCCGTAGCAAGACCATTCGGCCATCACACACCAAGCACACACCAAGCATTTTCTCATGTGTTCTCAAGAATACCAAGAACACACACTAAACTTCTTCAACCTTCAATCACCTCTATTCATCCCAAATCACTCCAAAAACTTTCAAATCAACAAGGATTCAATCTATACTCATCCACAGCACACTTCATAACACAAAAACAACCAAAATTGATCATCCATTCAGATCAAACGTGATTTTTGTTTAAGAACAAAAAGAACATCAAGAAGGTAAATTCAATCACCTTGATCCTTCTTCACTTCTTATCACCATTTCGTCATCATCTTAATCATACACACACACACACACACACTTTCTCTCTCTTTCTCTCTCTCTTGGCCGAACCATTGGTGGCCATTCTTGAAAAGGAAGGATTCCTCAAGCACTCAAGGACCTTCATTAGACAAGACGACATCTTCAACTCCAACGATCATCAAACAAGTATTTCTTTCATGAACTTCTTCTTAAATTTTCAAACTCAAAGCTTTTAGATGATGAAATTAATAGGTTGATCAAATAATGTTGGGTTGGAGATATGTATGTGGATGAAGGGAATAAATTTACAACAAGAAGATTGAAATGAATATTGAGACTTATGAATTATGGATTATGATTTAGGACCATTATATGTTCATTAGTACGTTATGATTAAAGGCGTTATGTCACCAATAAGGTTGTTGTAATGAATGATGGACATATACCACCATTGTTTGGCTATGCTTCCATGATGTTATTTTTGTCAATAAATCCCTTAGTAATATTATTGCTAGTAGACTATCACTCTTGTTGTGATGAATATTATTACAAGTCTATTTTTGGGCAAATCAACATATTATTTATTGGATATATGTGTGTATGAATATATAAATTTTAGTACTAGTAAATTCACTATGGTCATTAAAATCATTATTAGAGCTACTTTTACTACTAATATTATTGTCCTTATTACTTTTATTATTATTATCATCATTATTATTAATACTATTAGTATTATTATTTAATTTAATTTATTAATTTCGGTAGACCTCAATATTTTCAGAAATATTAATTACCCAAAATATTATTATTTTATTAAATAAGTAAATAGTAGAATTAATAGTAATATTATTTTCAAAATTGATTAATATTAAATATCTTTTAAATTCATATTATTTAATATTCTTACTAAAACTTTTATCTAAACTTACGTATTACTTAATAAATAATTATGATTATTAATTTGTAAGAATATAATTTATTATTTATTATTTATTATCAATATTATTTAGTATTTATTATCATAAGTACTTATTATTTATTACTAATTTTATTTATTATTTATTAATATTATTTATAATTATTATTTATTAATAAATAAATATTGTTATAATTTGTTATTTATTATTTATAACACCTATTTTATTTTGACTTATCAAAATAATCTTATTCTATGCAATACTTTATAAATTAATGTTAAAGCTTAAGGTATTGTTGTCATAACTGGATACTGTTGTAACTAGTTGTACTTAAGTATGTTAGGCTAAGAGTTATTTATTTAAGCAAGTGATGTTTGGATGTTGGGACTTATACCCTATATTTACCCCAAGAGGGGCTAGTTTGCCTTGAACCAACTTGGAAGGCTATTGTATCAAGAAAAACAAGAGATCAAATAAGTCCTTACATAAAACTGCTTAAAGATCAAAATCATTTCGGCAAGTCAAAATATGATGTATACGTGAAAATGTACGTTGGATGCAATTATGGTAAATTTTCCTTTTCTTTTCCATTAAATTAAACAATTTCAAGTTGAACAAGCAATTTTACACAAAATGCTAAACTTTTTCCAAAAACCAACTTTGACAAGAATTTTGTAAACCATAATTGCACCTTCAAAGAAAACCCATTGAATGATTCTTCTTTTCCCAAAAGGAACAAATACAATGTTAAGTACTCAATAAGGGTAAACTACTAAGACTAGTCTTTGAAGGGTTGGGTAAATCTCTCAGTAGGAGGCCACATCTGGGGAGCAAGCTCTGCCTGGATAAGAAGATAGTTCTTGTTGGTTAGGCTAGTCCAAGCTAGCAATCACAGTTTAGGTGGACTGTTTATTTCTGGAGTGGAGAACCAGTAAGTTTGGGTGTAGAGATGGAGGAATATCTCACCTGGTGGGTCGTACATCCACCTTGTATCACAGTGCACAAAGTGTGACATTCTGATCATTCTCTTGTCATGATGCACAAAGTGTGGCATCCTGACCGTTCTCTTGTCACGGTGCACAAAGTGTGGTGCCATGTCCATTCATGATCATGGCTTCATAGTCAACTTTATTTAAGTGGTTATTTCTTTACAAGTTGAGCATTTTTACTTTACAAATGTTGATAAAACACCACTCAGTGTTCAAAGATAAATTTATGGACTTGCAGACTTTTTATTATGACTTGTTCAAAACTTGCATACATGAACTTTTTTCCTAAAATACCATGAGCACACAGGGCTTTCTAAGAAATGTTTCTCATACCTTTTTATATCATGTCTTTAGGTCGATCCTGCTTTAAAGGTTGATTTATTTAAGTTGCCATGAGCTTGGAAGGCTTATTTTGATGTATTTGTTATTGGAGATTTTATTTACCCCGTATTTGTTCTAAGACTTGTATAAGTATTATTTTAGGATTGTAATAAGTTTATTATTAATTTATTTCCTTTAATATTTTCTATTACCTAGTTATAAAGACCCCTTATCTTAAGGATGGGGTGACATCCCCACCCTTTTTGGGGTACGTAGGTAGCGGGGTATTATAGTCTCCTTTCAGCATGTGCTCCTTTTCTAAGAAGACAGCATGCTTTGAAATAAACACTTTCTTTTCGGAGGGGAGATAGAAGTAATATCTGAAAGGTTCTTTCGGATATTCCACAAACAAACACTCGTCAGACTTACTATTAAGTTTGTCTGACTGTGACATAGGCAAGGTAACCTCATACTCTCAAGTGAGGTAACTTCAGTTTCTTGCCAAAGAACATCTCAAAAGGGGTAGTATCAACCATTTTTTATGGAACTCTGTTTAGAATATAAACAGAAGTCTCTAGAGCGTACCCCCAAAATGATTTTGACAAGTTTGCAGAAGCCATCATGGTCTGTACCATGTCTAGAAGGGTTCGATTCCTTCTTTCAGATACACCATTATATTGAGGTGTATGTGGTGGAGTCTATTGAGATAATATCTTATTATCTCTAAGATAGCCCTGAAACTCTTAGCTTAAATATTCACCTCTTCGATCTGATCTTAGAGTCCTTGAAGGCTTGAAAGGGGAAAACACAGAGCACGCAGCAGAATCGAAAACTGAAAATTTGGAAAAACTGAAGAACTGGAGAATCTGAACAGAGCCGGCGCCGGCTCCGGCAACCTCAACTAGCGCTGGTCGTGCTCTGGCAAGATTTCGAGGTTAAAAATTTCTAACTTTTTCTTCTTGTTCTCAAAGATGGCTAGATCGGAATGTGTGCAACCGGGGTAGGTGTGTTGGTGGAAACCTCTGGTGTGATTCCTACAAGCCTCATACTCCGTCTTTACATGTAGGTGAACGCCAAACTCTCGATCTTCCAATATATGGCCTACCTAATTCCATTTGGTGAACAACTCACAGACTAAGAAATATTTTCTGGAGAGAGAGAGAGAGAGAGAGAGAGAGAGAGAGAGATGTCTGGTTTTTCACAGAGAAGAAGTTGTGAAAACAACGTTATATCTAATCCTCCTATTTAATCTAAATAAAACCCTAGGTTAAACTGGACTGGCCCATTGGACTCTTAGTTTAGCCTTTTGGACTTAATTAATTATTCTAATTAGAACCAAATAATTGGCCCAATTAATAATTAATTTTTCAGCCCAAATAAACTAGTCCAATAAATAAGCCTATATTAGTTTAGTCCCAGTTAATTTTTAATTATTCAAACTGGGCCAAAGCCCTGAATAATTAATTAACTCACCAAACTAATTTAAATAATTCTCTCTCTCCATGGACCTTTATTTTATTCTAGCCCAATAATTAAATCAGACTACTTAAATAAAATAAATTTAATTTAATTTAATTTAAGACCAATTCTATAGCCTGTATTTAATTAGGACTCACAGTCTATACTGGGAACCAAAAGACACACCGCCTTGGCTACTAAAATAACCAAAATACCTTTGCCATATAAATAGTTGTATTTTGCATTTTAAATATTTTCTAATATCACTATAAGAAAATATTGACCCCAAGGATAGTACTGCGTTAGCAAAGTCTTCGACTTACAGGTGTAATGACTAAAATATCCCTCTATAAATCGCTATACATTTAGAAGGGAAGAAATGTACTAATACCTCTCTAAATGATATCTACCATCCTTAGGCTTCTAGTCCAATGATCCACGACTTCCTGAATTGTTTCTGCTTTCCAAGGGAACTACCTTAAAGCAAACATCTAAGTTATGTTTCCCAAGGCCCTAGATATTTAGATCATTCAGATAACCACAAGAGGCGATATAGTATAGAAACTATCTTGTACAAGTCTGTCTTAACTAACCAGTCACACATACCCAACATGCAAATATATTGGCTCTACGATAGAACCTCAATTATAGCACATCAAAGTACATACTTCCAACTTCGTCAGACCACCAACTCATACTCAAGTCGTAGAGTACTAGTCTATGCTGTAGCAGTAGTAGTCTAGATTTCTACCATATAGTACTTTAAGAAACTACTACTACAGGTCCTGTTTTACATATTCGAAATACGCTTATGTCATGAAGTGAGTGGACTACTCACTGGCTAAAGGTAAGCCATTCCCCATTTGGAATTCACAACATAATAACCTAGACATAATGAGATTCCCATTCTCATCAATCAGTTAAGAACGAATATTTATGTGTTAAGTACCCGTGATCTATATCTTACTGTGAAAGACCTCCATTCACATAGACCACTTACTTAAACACAATGGATCTTTTCTAAACGTAATTATGCACAAATAACATATAAACTCACAAATAATTTCTAAAAATAATTTATTTTATTAAAACATTCGATATTTACATCAGAAACCTTATCTAAGAGGGCATATTTCCCAACAGTCCTAATACTTTTACCAAGTTGTTTCTCTACTTCATTCTTAAAGTCTTTAAACTTTTCAAAAGCTTCATATTTGTATTTTATTAAATACAAATACCTATATCATGAAAAATCATCGATAAAGGTTATGAAATAGTTATAACCTCCTCTTGCTTGTATATATATTAGGCCACATACATCATAATGTATGAGTTCTAATAACTCTTTGGCCATTTCTCATTTTTTTAGAAAAAAAGGGTTTTAGCCATTTTTTCTAGTAAACAAGACTCGCCAGTGCCATATGATTCATAATCAAATGACCCTAAGACACCAAGCCTGTGTAACTTAGAAACACAATTCTCGTTTATATGGCCTAAACGACAATGCCATTAGTAAGAGGTGTTTGGGTTATCAATTTTTAGTTTCTTACTGTTTATATTGAGAATTGGATTATCCATGTCTAGAACATATAAACCG
Source organism: Voacanga thouarsii (assembly GCA_026120185.1). Classification (NCBI taxonomy): domain Eukaryota; kingdom Viridiplantae; phylum Streptophyta; class Magnoliopsida; order Gentianales; family Apocynaceae; genus Voacanga; species Voacanga thouarsii. The sequence goes on from JANUWF010002074.1 coordinate 2,915,743, forward strand.
TTAACCAAAGTTGTAGGACTATAATGAATATCATTCAATGAAAAAAAAAACATTTATTCTTAAGTATCAAATGAAATCCATACAAGTCTAGGCAAACAACTGAGATAATATTTTTCCACTAAAATTGGTACAAAATAACAGTTTTACAATTCTAAAACTAATCTTGAAGGCAGGTTCAGCTCGTATGTCCCTATAGCAAGTGCAGCAACCTTTGCTACATTTGCAGTATACAGGTCCACGTTGCCTTTCTCTAGCCTTCTACTGCCCTTTAGTTCTTGCAAGTTATTGCATAAAGGAGATCTATATTCGGTATCCAATATCCATATCTCATTTCTAAAGGTAGTATTTATCTTAATCATAAATATACCAGGAGTAGAAGTAGAAGTGCACGCTTCTCCTTCTGCTTTTTTTCCTTCACGGTCTCTAAGTAGGCCTTGTAGTTGTGCCTCTAATGGCCCATCTTACCACAATGATGACATGGGTCCTTGGTGGCTGCATTTTTCTTCTTCACACAACCTTTGGGCTTAGTGGGCGCCTTCTTCTTCTTCTTAGGAAATTTCTTCTTAGAAGAAGAAGATTCTACCATCAAGATTGTATTGGATTCCTTTTTCATGGAGGACTTCGTAGTTTTGAGAAGATTGATCAACTTGGGAATAATGAACCAAATCTTGTCCATTTGATAGTTGATCACAAATTGTGAAAAACTTTTGGGTAAAGATTGCAGAATTAAGTTAATACTTAATTCATTGTCCATTATAAACCTAAGAAATGCAAGCTTCTCTATCAAGCTCAACATCTTCAGTCTATGAGTGGCCACAGAAGCACCTTCAGCCATCTTAGATCAAAATAGCTCTTTAGAGATCTCATATCTCTCTGTTCTTGCTTGTTGATTGAACAATCTCTAAGATGGAGAATAATCGTTTAAGCATCCATATGCGCATGTTGTTTTTGTAGCTCAGGAGACATTGATGCCAACATAATACAGGTTGCTGTGTCACTGTCTTCTTGATGCTTTTTGTGAACAACATGCTCATCAACATGAGCTTATTGGGCTGGAGGTAGTGGAATAGGAGCATCTAGCAAGTAGAGTAACTTTTCCGATTTGAGAACAATTCTCAAATTTTGATATCAGTTGAGATAGTTCAATTCGGTGAGTTTGTTGGATTCCAAGATGCTATGAAGGTTTAGGTTGGTTGACATGATACAAATGACCTAGATGTAAAGATAGAGCAGATTAGCTAAGTATATATGCACATGTAATGCAAATAATTAGGTTTTAAGTAAGCGCATTATCATTCCACTATTTTACTCAAACTAATAGCCCCCATTATTGATTCGAGAAAAGCTGTTGGAACCTTTCTTAGTGGACTGGTATCCAAATTCCTCAAGAAATGATAGGAATCCACCAAAGCATCATGCTAAAGCTAAAGAAGGGGGATGGAGATTAAACCACATTCCATGGTGCTAAGGAAGAATTTAAATTACAAAGGCTTTCAATGGAGGATTCAAGCCAAACAAGCTACCAAGCCAAGGAATATGAAGATAGCAAAGAAGTGGGTGCTAAAGGGAAGCATGAAAGACCTTCAAGAAGATAAATCAAGAATAAAAAAAAGTTGTCAAGCGATGGAGGATCAAAGAAGGGCTAAGAAGATCAAAGCTTGAACAACAATTTGTGTGAATGATCAAGTGCGTGTGAGAGAAGGCTGAAAATAAGTAAATGCACCAGTTGTGAAGAACAGTACGCACCCAGTGTAAAGCCCAAAAAGACGACCTGGTGCCAGGTCTTCTCGGCCTAGTGGCAAATTATTTTTCAAATCCAACCCGGCGTCGGCTTAGTAAGGTGAACCCGGCGCCGAGTCACTTCGGGCCATGCCCGTTTACTCAAAATTTCCAATTTTTGTTCTATTTTGTTTCTAATTAAATTCTTATGACTTTTATTATGTAATAGGGATATTTTAGACCTTTTAAAGGTTTGAATGGCTGAGATTTTATCTCACCTTAGTTAGGTTTAGATGCCTATATATGTGGCATTATAATATTTCAAATGTAATAACTTTTGGATACTTAAATAGAGAAATCATTTATTCTCTCTAGAGAAAGTTCTTGAGGGTATTCCTCTTTGGTGATTCCCAAATCAATCAAGACTTCTCTTAGGGTTTAGTCTAACCTAAGAATGTTGTCTCTAATTTTCTTAGGATAGATCATTGTTCTTTCTAAAGTGGATCTTAGATTTCTAGCTAATCTAGAGTTCTTTTAGGAGTTTAATTGGTTGCCTAAATCTTCTCATCCCATTTGTTCTTGATCCTTCTTGGGTTAGGGGTGTTTAGATGTTAATTTAGTTCGCTAGTTCATTAGATTTTTTGTTCTAGGTAGCTAGTTTTACCTAGGGTTCTAGTCTTGAATTAGATCTCTTGATTTTGAGCTTCAAACCTCAAATTGGTGCTGCCATGATCATATTAGGTTGGAATGTGGAATATGCTACAATTCTTATATTTGATAAATATTTGATATTTCTAATTTTTGTATGGTTTAAAATATAACTGGGATTATGTAGTTATCCATTACACATTGCTGCCTTTGAATTTGAAAGTGAGTACTGACTATTCTTGTGGAAAATTATTTGTGCAATAATGTAAAATGTTTATCTTGTACTTGTAGCTTAGAAACTTGTTACTACATTGAATTCAAGATTCTACAGAGGAATTATGAAAGGAATGAAGGACATGGTTTCTTGTGAATTATTTGGTCTATCTTGTAGCAATTTGAATTTGAAAACAGTGAAAAAATTGCTATTGCATTTCTACTTGTATCTCCACAATTGAGTGCCTATCCTTAATTGATTGTAGTACAGAACATTTACTTGGTTTTTTTTCTTCTTGTTTGTGTAGGCATGCAAAATTTAAAGCTATTTCTAAGGGGTTGCTTGGCATCAAGGAAGTTTGTGATTTAGTTTTACGAAAGCGCACTTTGGTTATGAAATTGTTGGTATGGACTATTATATTTTATGATAAAGGATACTTATGTTTTATCTAAAATTTGTACGTATTAATGATTATGTAATGGGAGATGGTACATTTAGGGAATATTATTTATAGATGTCAATATTTGCAGCTTTTTATATAAAAATTTTACATCACTAATATATTAACTTTTAATTCAAAAAATATAGTTATATACAATACTTACCTTGTGTCATTGAAAAAAATACGATGCTCATCTAACCATTATGAAAAATATTAAATACGACATTCATTTTTGTGATACTTGCATATAAGACGATAAAGAAACGACACACTGAGAACTATCGTATATATTCAAATTATTTACGGCACACAATAAATCATTTTAAAAAATTAAATTTATATGCAACACATCGAGACTGTCGTATATATTTGCCAAACTAAAGCATTTTGTATAAATTATAAATGACACTCGGATGACTATTGTTTTTATTAGGCCTATATAACAGTATATACGGCAGCCCACAAACCGCAGTACAAGAATCTTGATATATAAATGACAGTCGCCAAAATGTTGTCATTAGTCACATTTTAAACGACGGCTTCAAAACTATCGTTTATTTTGTCTCATTTGAATGGACTATATACTGTGTTTTTTTTTGTTGTTGTTTTTACGGTGGCACAAAGAAATCAGTCATTTAAATCGTCGTAAATACTACACACGACGATTGTTGGTCCGTCGTATAATATAAATGGCGCTGATATTTGCAATGGATCAAAAACCATTGTAGGACTGTCGTTTATATATACAACGGCTCGTTCACTAGTTGCGGCGGTTTTCATGCCGCCGCAAATAGCCTAATTTTTTGTAGTGAGGAGAGAAGAAACAAGTGTCTATAAAAATAAAAAACCAAATTTAAATAACGTTGGTCAGGAAGACCCTCTTTTTTTTTTAATGTTTTTACGTCCAAAAGGGTTCTGAATTAAATATTTATTTGAAGTTCAAATATTCGTTGCTAGATGAGATCTTTTTTGGCTTGGTTAATATGTAACAAATAAGACCAAGGTTTGCAGTGTAAGATTTATCAAATATCGTATTCTAAAATATCAAGATATACTTCACAATGTTCTATTATTTCTAAAGAGTCTACAGTTCAGCTAAAGTAATGGTAAGTTCCAGGAGTGAGTACGTATTGTAAAGCAAGGGAATACTGAACTGATTCTGAAATCATATAAGATTACTAAGGTATAAGAAAAAATTTTGGAGACCTACCTAATAACGTATTTACTTATCTTTTCATTTACTGAGATGGCTCATGTCTCTTCCCCTTATTTGCCTTTCACGCCTCTCCGATGGCTTCACACAACTGAACGGATACTTTGGCTCTTTTGCCTATGGCTATTAAGGATGTGTAGTGAATAACTTTGGTGGTTCTCTCTACTCTTTTTCTTACCCTTAGTTGCTGGAAATTTAGAAACTAAGTATTGCTACTGAAACAAGTATTTGCAAAGAGAAAGTTTATTTACAATAGTGAGGGTTGCTCACTGAAAGAGTTACAATTTCTATCAGAGTATCATTCCTAGCATTCATCGTATGGTTTTTAGCATAGTTCTCAACATTCCTAAAACTCATGCTTTTATACCAAAAGAAACCTATACTATTCTATACAATAAAGCAATTATAGAATTGCCAGCAAAAAAAGTAAAAAGCCATGAGATTAAATGTTCTTTGTACTAACATTTTAGTGAGTCATGTCCTTTGCTTAGTATCCATTATGAATTTTGATGAGTCATGTCCTTTTTCTTGTTCTAGTCTTTTATACAGGATTGTTAGTCGGTGTGCGGCTTTTTGAATTTTTAGGCTTCTAACATATCTTCATCAGATTCATTTTCACGTATTTTAGTTTTTGTTCCTTCTTCTTTTTCTCATAGCTTCTTTTCATAAAGATAAAATAATACTACCAAATATCTGAAAATTTTGTCTTGGTTTCAAATTCTACTTAAGCAAAATAATATTGATATTGCACATATATTTTTTGAATTTGATTTGCACAAATAGATGAAATCTTTGTCCTCTTTTCATGATCTTGTCATGCTTGAAGGTAAGAGTTTTCAGTCTCCAATGTCTAAGTTGTCTTGTAATACTTTTAGAGCAAAGCTTATTTCTTATAAATCTAGATTTTGCATTAATTGGTAAATCTCTTGTTGAAGTGATCCAGATATGATAGATTGTAGGAATAATTTCAAGGACCTTCTATTCTGGTGGAGTTGAGCTAATTTCTACTTTTACAATAGGTCTTGCTATTTCAAGTTCTTTCAAAATTACAAGGGCCAACTATCTTCCAATAATATCTGTTTGTTTTGGAGCTATAAAGATAACTTGGTTGAGGTATCCATAGTCCAGAAGAGTATGTAGTGTGATTGGGAAAACTTCTTCATTTTGGAGTGTTAACTCAAAGTTTCTAAAATATGTTAAGTTAATATTAGCTATTAATATTAAATATTCTAATTGGCATCCACAAGTTATAAAATCAAAAGTGTACATTGCACAATTAGGTTGACAAATTTTACAAGTGTCAGGCTTACACTCTTTTGTAGTATGTTTGCAATAAACATGATGAAGGGTTAGATGGGGTTTTGTCACAGTTCTAAGCTATTATTTTAAAAGAGTATATTTTTCTTAAAATTTTTCTTGGATTTTTTAGAAATTATTTCTATTATAGAATTTGGAAATCTTGCTCAAAGCTGTTGTGCTTTAATAAACATTCGATGTATCAAAAATTCAAAAGCTCTAGATTTTTCTGGTTTTTTTAGAATAAAAACAACTTCTGGCTCTTGGCTTTGAAATTCTTCTAGCTGAACTATCAATCATGCAATATCTTCATTTTGAGAAGAAATTATGCCAGTGTTCAACTTATGCTGTTATCGCAATGAGTGAATTAATTCATTTTGAGAATTAATATCCTTATTGTAGGACCTATACTTATCATTTAATAGGTTAAAATTTCTACTCAAAGCATTATAATATTTACAAAATTCTAAGTTTTGTGAAGTATTAGTGCTAGGTATGTCTGTGATCTGTAAATAAGGTTTATGCATATCATTTCTACAACCTGGGTGAAATTAATGCTAATTCTATTTCTAGCAAATTTTAATGCTTCACAAATATTTCGAAAACCTTTATACAAAGGATTTTTAAAATTATTAATACATTCATCACAGAGGTCCATTTCGAGTAAACACCTTATTGGTGATCTTATGCTGCCACGTAATAGGAATGACTTTGTTTTGCTAAATTACTAAAGTAAAATGCTAAAGTATGTAAACATTTTGTCTTTTGGCTTGCATTTTGTGCATTCCAAAGATTGTCTAAAAATATTTGGTGGATACCTTCTAAGTTACCTTCTATTGAAGTTCTAAAATTGAGATTTGTTCATTGGGGTGCTTAGTGAGCTCCCATTGGCCAATCTTTACAATGTTTTGCTGAGATCCTTCTATAAAGTCACACAAGATGTGTTAGTAATCTTGAAAAATGATCTACAATTTTATTACCATATCCTTTAATATGTTCAAAATTAATTTTATTCCCATCATTAATAATTCAAAAGAAATTCCTACAGTAAATTATGAAGATAATGTCAGTTTGAAATCCTCTAGTCCAACAAAATTTGAAATGTAAATGCCAGATACTTTAATGATGATTTTGTCTGATGATGTAGTCTTTAATCTTTCTGCTTTCTTATTCTCTCTCTTTATTTTCCTATATTCTTGCAACTATGAGGTTCAGTAGTAACTATGAGAGTAGCTTATATATTGGTTAATCTAGAATGGTTGGATTAGGCCATAGATTGCCTGGGATTGGCAGATTAGCCCGAACCCTGGGGTGGTCCTGTAGTGACTTAGGTTTGTGCTAGGAAGATAAGGAAGAAAATAATCATAGAGAATAATTAAGTAGAAACCTTGAAGACTATTGATTATTAAGGTTAGAAAGAGAAAGTACCTTCTCAACTATGGCTTCTAGCTCAAACCTTTCTGATATTGATATTGAAACCATTAATGATCTCGAAATCAGCTCCCAATTAGATCGAGCTAAATCTCGGCTAACAAATTGGAAAATTCCAATAGAAAATTTTGATATAATTTATGAAAAAGGAATTTTTTATTTAGTTCAAAATTATAACATTAAAACCACTGAGAAAACAATTTTTATAAACAAACCCTACGATACTATTCATTTGTTTAATCCAGAAACCTTATAATTGAACAAAAAAACAAATGTCAATAATTGCATATAAGATTAATACAAGTAGCTGTGAAACCTCTATACAGATTAGGATTTAATTCACATATTTATCTTTTGTTAAGAGACAGTAGACATCTTGACTTTAATAATAGCCTGTTATCAGTACTTGAATCCAATATAGCAAATGACCTTGTTTATTTTAACTATTATCCTAATTTCACTGTAGATCTAATAGATCCACATATTCTTAAAAATTTAATTTTAAACATTCAAAAAAAGAAATAGATTTTGAATTAGGATCCAAATCTCTTGGATTAATTTATCGTGTTTATTATAAAGTCATGAAAACCACCATAAATCCTAAAGCCAAAAGTCATATAGGAAATCTTAGAGAAACATGTTTATTAGAAATTAATTTTGAAAGATCTAATACTCTTGTTCCTACCCAAGGCTTCAATACATTTCACAATTGAGAAATATCTACTGGTGTAGTGCTATCCGAGAACAATTAGCCGATCTAGATTTACGAACTATTCTAAAAAAATTCATTAGTAGAATGGAAAGAATTAGGAGAAGAAGATCCTACAGGGAATGAATGGGAAGATAAAAAAATTGGTTGAAGAATTATTTAAATTGGGATGATGTTCTTCATGATACAAAATGGAATTTTGAAAATATAATTAATCCAAAAAGACATTATGAATCAAACAGAATTGATCGAATTAGAAAATCCTCTTCTAGGTATATTGAACTTGAATTCAGTCGAAAATCTTTTTCCATAGCCTCTTCCTTTTCTTCTCAAAGACCACTTTTTCAAAGTTAGAGTACTCAAAGATTAAATAGTGCAGATTTTTTAGGAGAAATTCCTAAAGTAAATTATGAAGATAATGTTAGTATAAAATCCTCTAATCTAAAAAAAATCCGAAATGCAAATGCCAGATACTTTAATGATGATTTCCTCTTATGATGAAATTGAATTAGATAAAACATACTTGAAACAACTATGGAATAGACCTTGTAATCAACTTAAAATAGATTGTCATTTTGCTACTACAACAAATTAAGAAAGAATAAAGTTAAGAGAAAAATATTATTGTGATCTTAAAAAATTTAGAAAACATTTAGATTTTTTTGATTGGTATGAATACTCTAGAAAATATAATCAAATAGAATCCATTAACACATTGCTAAGAAATGGTATACCGCCAAAAATAAAGTTAAAGAATCTGTATTACCTCCAGCTAAAGAAACTAAAATTCCTGTTTAAGGTCATATAATTATAGCCTCTCCTTTTAAAATAGCAAATTTAGATAAATAAGGTGATGTCACTAACAAAGATTTAAATAAAGTCATTCCACAAAATAATTTTACAAACCATATTCTAATCACTATGGCTAATAAAGTAGAACAATTAGATAGCAAATCCACTGTTAGAGAAACTCCTAGATTAAAACAATATGATCCTAAACAATCCATAGACTCTAATCCTATCATTAAACTAATTTTATATTAAGATACTTTTTTTAAATTATCAAAAAAATTTAAAATAGATTATTCAAATTTCGATATTTTAAAAGACTTAAATGAAAAATTAAAACAGTTAAATATCAAAGATGTTCCAGAAACGTCATCAAAAGCTAAAGTTCGAACAATTAATGATATGGATCTAGAACAGCTAAATAAATTAACCTCCAAAACCAAACCCTAGATTCATCGAAATCTGCACACTTGAAACTATTACCCAAGACCTCATTACCAGATGTTTAATTTGAAAAACAATATTTAGATTCTCGTGCAACCTTCACCAGTCACGATATTATCAAATAGAATATCGATAGTATGTTTGAACATCAAATTCTTAATCTTATTCAAGAAATGGCTATGGCTATAGCTGCCATCAAATGTCACCATACCTCTCATTCCAATGTCACCATTCTTCATCTTTTGACTACTGGTTTTACTGGAATCCTTCATGAGTGGTGGCATAACTATTTGATCGAAAGCCAACGTTTTGAAATTATGAATGCTTCCAAAACAATGACCAAAGCTACTTTAGATACAAAAGGCCAACTAATAACCACGACTGAAGTCATATCTAATTGCTTAAATACTTTTATGTTTACTTTAACACAAAATTTTTAGGGAATCGTCAACAATTAGCTGATCATAGTTCTGAAATTCTTACTAATTTACCCTACCCTAAACTACATGATTTTAGATGGTATAAAGACATGTTTTTACAAAAGGTAATGTTTAGATTTGACTGTTATCATGCTTTTTGGAAGGAACATTTTATCTGTGATTTACCTCCTTTATTTGTAGAAAAAGTTAGACAAAAGCTTAAATTAGATTGAGGCAATATTGTTCCTTATGAAGCACTCTCTTATGGTAAACTAATTAATTATGTGAATCAAGCAAGAGCAGATCTCTGAACTGACTTAAAACTCAAAGCTCAAATGGAAAATTACCATAAAAATTCTAAAAAGGAATTTGGAAATTTCTGTGAAATATTTGTGTCATGCCCCGTGCCTGCAGACCTGGGAGCGCAACTCTATCTCATACATGGGATTGGGATAAGAAGTGTGAATGGTATATAAGGATGGGCCTAAGTACCCATTGTCAACTTGAGACATCTATTTTGGCCCAACGAGGACGGTGGCCAAGTAGTTAACCATAGGTACTGCAAGGCCCATAGTTGCGCTCCCAGGTACGCAAGAACGGGGAGTGACATTTGGTATCAAAGTGGGTAACCAATCTCCAGTGTGGGAATTAAGCCATGCCGCCTGGTTGGTCCTGGGTTTGGCCCCTAAAGTATGGGTCCAACGAGGACGCTTGGGCCTAAAAGAAAGGTGAATGTGATACCCCAATCCTACATAGAATTGGGATAAGAAGTGTGAATGGTATATAAGGATGGGCCTAAGTACCTATTGTCGACTTGGGATATCTATTTTAGCCCAGCGAGGATGGCGGCCAAGTAGTTAACCATGGGTGCTGCTAGGCTCATAGTTGCGTTCCCAGGTCCGCGGGCACGGGGCGTGACAAATCGAAATCGAGGATGACATGGCAACACCTCAAAAGGAAATATCGAACCCTTACATACCATAAATAGCCAAAATATGGCATTCTAATAATACTTAGAGAACATCCTTACATTGTCTTTAAATCTAAGACATAACATACATAAACCTAAATAGAAATCAAGCAACTAGTGATTCTAGGTCCTCTTCAAACCATTCTTCCAACTCATCATCATCTATCTAAGAACCTGCAAAATGTTGAATAAAGAGTGAGCTCACTAGCTCAGTAAGAAAATTTGGTTTACTTGGGATTGAGCATGCTACATATACATATACATTTACAAAAATGATTGTTCAAAAGATCTTAGGAGTTTAGGGTAAAACACAACCCATGGAGTCTTAGAATATCTTCTTGGTGGGTTGGTCACACCATGTGAAGATCTCGGAATATCATATAAAGAAAGCAAAAGGAGGAAAAGAGGAATAATAAATCTTTTAGCCTTACTCATTACTAAACTAAAAGAGGCATACCAGATATATAAATACCAAATCGGTGTTGTTTATTCAGTGAAAATAATGGTGAACAAAACAAGCGAGAAGACTATCACTTCAATAGAAGAAAATTAGAGCCGAAATTAAAATAGAATGGACCTAACACCATGTGGGAGAAGCACGGTCGGCACACCCTGAAGCTGGTGCCGGCCACGAGTGAGGGGACTAGCACCAGGTGTACTTTGGAATGCGCGGGCACGATTTCCAGAACACCCAGAAGCCAACCTGCAGCATCTCAACCCAGAAAAACAGTTCCAACCATCCACTTTAACAATGAAAAACACCATTTTGCGCACCAAAAAGCATTTAAACATACCTATATGTACTTAAATAAAGCTTAATTCACGAAGACGATTCATGTTTGGGTACTTTTTATTTGGCTTAACTAATCTGTCTTCCAATTATTATATCCTATTGGAAGAAGGGCCTTAACTTATCTTAAGTATTATATCCCTCTAGTAGGGCCTTACAACTTATAAAGTTGGGGAATTCCCTACCAAAATGAAACCCACAAGCATTCAACATCACATGAATCAGAAAATTAGCACATAAGCATATAACTTAGCTTAAACTCATAACTTTCAATGAACATAACCATTGGTACAGAAATAACAATTAACATATCATACTCAATACCATTTTCATATAATCAAAATACCACTTTTATATAGAAATCAAAAGACATCATTGATTTTGAAGAAAACAGTAACCAGTACAAAATACAGGAAAACCTAATTTCCTTACCTAAGGATTCAACTACCAAGAATCCTCCCCAAAGCTTCCTTTCAAGCCACCAAACACTTATTCACCTTCAATTGAAACACAAACAACACAATTAATCCTTTAATCGATTTTTCCTAATTTAGAACCGTAATATGCTAACTTCAATTCAAGAATAGCAAATCTCCATCCTATGCTATAAACACCTTAATCAACAAAAGAAAGACCAACTTACCAAGATTTGATGCCAAAGGTTCAAGCTCTTTAACTGATTCTCATTTCTCTTCACTCTTCTCCTCTTCTGGAATAGCTTCAGAAAATAACATAACTGACGTTATGCCTGAGCCTCTAATAAGAAATTAACTAAAAACCCATAATACAATAATTGCTACTTAACCCCTTAACTTAAAATACTAACTCTAAAGCTCTTTTTACACATAGATCCAAGCCCACTAACTAAAAGCAACCATAGCCCAAGAAGCCCGTAAAGGATAGGAGGTCCGTGGGCTTACATTCCACCCCCTTACAAAAAGTTTTATCCTCGAAACTTACGCACCTTGGTTCTCGAATAAGAAAGGATATTTTTGACGTGCTTCTTCCTCTAACTCCCAAATTGCCTCACGTTCAGAATGGTTTGACCACTGCACTTTAACGTAGAGTATCATCCTTCGTCTTAGAACTTGAAGCTTTCTATCTATAATCCTTACCGGTACCTTTTCATAGGTCAAATCTTCCCATACTCACAAGGGTGACATCTCCAGAATGTGACTCGAATCAAGAACATACGGATGCAGCTGAGATACATGAAAGACATCGTGAAGCCTGGATAATTCTGGTAGTAAGGCTAATCGATAAGTTAGGTCACCCACTCTTTCAAGGATCTCATATGGCCTTACATATCTTGGACTTAGCTTCCCACTCTTTCTAAATCTCATCACACCCGACGTGGGTGATACTTTCAGATACACTTTCTCACCACACTGAAACTCCAATGGCCTTCGTTTACTGTTAGCCCAACTCTTCTGACGATCTTGAGCAGCCTTCAACCTTTCACGGATGACCTACACCTTTTCCAAAGCAATCAGAACTAATTCTGGTCCCGCAATGCTCCTTTCCCCTACATCATCCCAACTGATTGGTGATCTATATTTTTGTCTATAAAGAGACTCATATGGTGCCATCCCAATACTAGCTTGGTAACTGTTGTTATAAGAAAACTCCACTAGTGTCAAACAGTCAACCCAACTACTCTTGAAGTCCAACACACAAGCCCATAACATATCCTTCAATGTCTGAATTGTCCTCTCTGATTGATCGTCGGTTTGAGGATGAAACGTTGTACTAAGTGTGATGGTGGTTCTTATGGCCGGGACATAAACCTAGTATCTCTATCTAATACTATACTTATTAGTACCCTGTGCAACCTAACAATCCCATCTATGTACATCCTAACTAATTCCTTCATAGAAGTTGTTACCTTCATACGCATGAAGTGTGTTGACTTGGTTAGGCGATTCACTACAACCTAGATAGTATCATTCCTCGTATTGGTCTTAGGTAACCCAATGACTAAATCCATCGTGAAATGCTCCCACTTCTGCACTGGAATTTCCAAAGGCTTGAGTAATCCGGTAGGTCTTTGCTGACATACCAAGCACTTAGACACATATTCTGCTATACCCCGCTTCAACCCACTCCACTAATAGTACTTCTTGAGATCCCAGTACATCTTGGTTCCTCCCTGGTGAACTGAGAACCTCGTACTGTGCGCTTCCTTAAGTACCTCGATGCTCAATGCCTCATCATCAGGAACATATAATTTGCCCCTAAAACGAAGATTGCCATCTGCATGAATCTAAAAATCCAGCTGATTACCTCTAAGAGCCATTGCTATCTTCCTTTCCAATTCCACATCCCCTGGTTGAGCCGCCTTTATTCGTTCAACCAACGACAATTGTGCCACCATAGCAACCAAACATCTCGAAGCTGACTACACCACTTCTAGTTCCAACTTTTCAAACTCCGCAATAAGTCGATCCTAATCTATGAGTAGTGCTGCTAAAGTGTCAGACCTCTTCCTACTAAGAGCATCCGCTACCCGAGAAGCTTTCCCAAGGTGGTAACTAATCTTCAAATTATAATCCTTAAGTAGCTCTAACTACCGCCTCTGCCTCATGTTAAGCTCCTTCTGCGTAAACAGATACTTCAAACTCTGATAGTCGGTGAAGATCTCACATGATTCCCTATAAAAATATTGTCGCCAAATCTTTAGTGCGAATCCTACGGCTGCCAACTTTAAGTCGTGAGTTGGGTAGTTTTGCTCTTAAGGCTTCAACTGCCGAGAAACATAGGTAATCACCCTACCATTCTGCATCAACACACAGCCCAATCCATTCTTTGAAGCATCATTGTAGATAGTAAATCCCCCAGTCTCAGCCGGTAATGCTAAAACCAGTGCCGACGTCAGTAACTTTTTCAACTCCTAGAAACACTTCTTACAAGCTTCACTCCACTTGAACTAAACTCTCTTCTGGGTTAATTAAGTCAATGGAGTAGCGATCTTAGAGAAATCCTCCACGAACTTTTAGTAGTATCCAGTCAACCCCAAGAAACATCTAACTTCTATCACATTGGTTGGGTTGGGCCAATCAACTATTACTTCAATCTTCTTAAGATCAATAGAGACCCCCTTCTCAGAAATCACATGCCCCAGAAAAGACACACTTCCCAGCTAGAACTCATACTTACTGAATTTAGCATACAACTTCTACTCTCTAAGTCTCTGCAACACCACATTTAGATGTTCTCGATGAATTTTCTCAGATAGAGAATATAATCGAATATCATCTATGAACACCACTACGAACTTGTACAACTCATCCTTAAAAACCTGATTCATCAACTCCATGAAAGCTGCTGGTGTGTTAGTCAATCTAAACGGCATGACTAGAACTCATAATGCCTATACCGAGTTTGGAAGAAGCTTTTTTGTATATCTTTAGGTTTGATCTGCAACTGATGATACCAGGAACATAAATCAATTTTAGAGAACACTTTCACTCCCTTCAACTGGTCAAATAGATCGTTAATTCTGGGAAGTGGGTATTTATTTTTCACCGTGATCTTGTTCAACTCCCTACAGTCGATGTACATCCTCATACTTCTGTCCTTCTTCTTCACAAACAAGATGGGAGCACCCTATAAAGACGCGCTAGGACGTATGAACTTCTTGCCCAATAACTCCTGAAGTTGAACCTTCAATTCCTGTAGCTCAGTTGGTGCCATGCAATATGGCACTTTCAAAATGGTTCTGCTCTTGGAATCAAGTTGATTTTGAAGTTAACCTCTCTCTCAGGTGGTACGCCTGGCAGATTTTTTGGAAATATATCCTGGAACTCATTCACTATTGGTATATCCTCAATTCGTGGTTCTTGCTTCTTTGCCTCCACTACACTAGCCAAGTAAGCTTCGCATCCTTTGTGTAGATTCTTGCAAGCTTTAACTGTGGAAATCACTTGCATAGACCTCTTGCCCATTACTCTACCTTCACTTTAGAAATGGAAGACAGCTCTGCCTGGTAAGGTAAATTGCACCTTCTTCTCTTGGCAATCCACCAAAGCATGATTATTAGCCAACCAATCCATACTCAAAATCACATCAAAATCAATCATATTAATCTGGATTAGGTTTGCATCAAGCTCCTCATCACCAATTACTACTCGACATCCCTTATGTACCAAGTTAGAAACCAAAACTTTTCTATTGGGTACTGCTATTCTATATGAGTCAAGCCAAGCAAAGTTTAAATCCATAATACAAGAGTTAGCCAATAAACTTCTCCCACATTCATCATATCTTCTATATTCAAACTAGATGAGTCAAATAATATTTAAACACCAATGCATAAACATGATTAATCCAAATTCTCAAGTCTTGACAAATGTCCTATCCAATAAACCAATTACATAAAAATCTACCAAATGAATGACAAAAATTCATATCCAACTGAGAAAGAATTATATCCTTGCTTAAACAATGACAACCATAAAAAAGTGTTGAAAAATGATATGAAAAATATTTCTTCAATGCCATTCTCCGCCCACACTTAAACTAGACATTATTTTCAATGGCCAAAGATATAACAATAAAAGCAAAGCTACGAAGACCAAAATAAATAAAAAGGAAGAATGAAGAGAAAAAAAATACTTCCATTACATAGTAAGTCTAACATGTTTGAAGCCACCACAAGGAGTAGTCATTATAAATGTCACAAGAGTACCTAACTTCAAAAGAAACAAAAACAAGAAAACATAAATCTAGAAAAAGAAAAAGACAAGCAACATAAAAGAAAAGATAACTTAAAGCTAGGAAAGGTCATTAAAATTCAAAAGAAAAGAAATAATAGAAAAGGACAGAGAACAAAATAAAATACAAGTATAGAGAATAAGTTAAGAGTCCTCATCATCATCCTCATCATTGTCGTCCTCATGAAGGTCATCAGCTGCGCGACTCAAAGATGCTCCTGTAGATTGTTAGATTAAAGTTGCCAACTTTTGGTCTTGGATACCCTGGTATTGATGGAGGTCCGCAATGGAGTCTCGGAGTTAAAGAAGGATAGTCATTTGGCTCTCTAGTTGAGCTTCCACTCATGCCTCAAAATTAGTACGAGAATGAGAACTAGTGGCACGGGTGGGAGGTCTAGTAGGCGGCTCCTCCTCCTCCTCCTCCTTCTCCTCCTCCTCATTAGGGGGAAGCTCCACTATCCCAGGGTGATATACCTTAAAAGGCTTCTTCTATCGCCTTTCCCTCTTATCATAGCGATAACCACACTGAACCAAAGTATGCTCAGTCACGAGGTCGCGGTCAGTAGTGGGTTCACTAAGCTCTCCATCTAATCACACTCCAAAACCTCTTAGGATGCGTATAATAATCAAGGGAAATTTGAGGGCTTTGGCCAATATGCCAGAGTAAACAACCTCTTGTATAGACTAAATAATAATAGGAGCAAGGGGAATAGACTCACTTCTCCTCATCTTATTCAGAATGTAAAGATCAGGGACCTTAAACTCATTGAAGCCACTAGCTTTAGGGTAAACATTGAAAGCAAAAATGTAGACTATAGCACGCAATTGAGCGTTAAGGTTATTATTGGAGTAGTAATGATTTTGACCTATTTGCCCTTTTCTCCACATGTTCAAACTTACCCACACAGTACTCATATCCAAGATAGCCTTAGAAATGACCTTTTGGTTATTATGGTCCATAGTTATCCATTGCCCCTCATCAAGTACTCCCAAAATCCTGGCTAATCTAGCCCTCTCAAACTCAATAGGAACCCCTTTTACCGTAGTAGAAATAACCTGGAGGTTGTTTTTCTTCCTGTCTCTCATATTAGCATAGAACTCTTATACTCTCACAGGACAATAAGCATTGTCCATTCTAATGATAGGCTCCCACCTCAGTCGCCCAAACTATAACACCCCTACTAAAGATAGAAACAGAAGCATATCAACACCGGGTGTCGTCCCATCCAGTTTCTCGGACCAGGGGTCTTTATAACGAAAATAACAGAGTAAATACATATATAAGGTCCTGTTAGTGTTGTGCCCTAGAGGCAATCACTTGAACATTGTACATGACACATTTTATTTTAATAAAAGGCATTATTTATCTTACAGTTTCTTTTATTTACTTTTAAGTAATATAATTGTTCGATAAAGTCCCTGGTACAACACTATGTTAAGAAAATAATGATAGAGATCATGATATGAGATTCCTACTACACTGTATAGTGTTAGTACTTAAATAATCCCTAATCATAGTATTAATGAGACAGGACATCATTAATGCGTTAAGACTCGCATGTGTTAGACTTCCTGATTTGATCAGGCGATGGTTCTCATACTTATGAGTATTGAGATACTCAAAGTTAACATATGGATGCTTGTTAATGGAACAAGTTCATTGGATGACCTAGCTTTGAGGTAATCACATGGATAACTATTTAGTGCCAATGATATAATCTCAATATAACAAATATGCAAGTATCCTTAGACTTGAGATCTCTAAGGTACTTTGTTTATTGAGTATTGTACTTTGATTCCAATCTCTGGAGCTCGATCAAAGGCCGCTTATGGGATGGATATTGGGTACATTGTGAGGTAAACAAAAGTAGTTGAGAGGGTCAATAAATGATTCACCACTACTAATAGTAGGGACGAATATTTCACGGCCACTTGTAGGAATTACTACTCGAGAAGTCCTTAGCCAAGGCAATTGTGTATTAGAAATAGTTCCAATTGATACACATCTATAGTAGTGGGTTCCTGGTACAAGTACTATTGTATTCGGGCCAGAATTAATTCTGGAGAGAGTTGGCAATAATACCGTACTCCAAACTGAATGAGATATTGTATGGTGAAAGGAGTTAATTGCACTGAAGTTTGTTATTGAAGAGTTCATGCCAAGCCACTTGACTTCTTGGACTCTTTGATAGTCATGATGTGTTGCTAGATTCCGCTCATGATCTAGGAATATGGGTTTATTAATTGATAAATTAATAAACCAATCTTGATTAAAATTAATAGGATTAATTCTAATTAATTATGGATTATTAATCTCAAAGATGTTTGGATTAATTCATGTTCTCTACCAATTGACTGGGAAACCTAATAGGTTACACACAATAGAGAATTATATACTCAAAATGTTATTGGATAACATAGTGGGGTTCATTGAGAAAAAGAGAAGTTGTTGTGGATAAATTATAATTAGTTATAATTTGTGGTCCAAATTGTAATTGTGAGAACTTGATGTTTCCAATTACAATTAGGGAATTTTAACTGTTTTAGAATTCTAGGATGGAGGATTTTTCAGCAAGTATTTCGTGTAACATATAGAAGGGACACGAAACCCTAGCTGACACACAACATTCGAAATCTCCAACTCTAGACACACAACCAACGTTCTTCCCTCTCTTTCGATTGTTCTTGTGAAGAACCCTAGCCATCATCTTTTTCTGCTAGTACAGGAAATTTTGGTGCTTGAGTATTCTTCTATGTGGATTACTGTTAGAGATAATCACACACTATGATTATAGTGGTTAGACGTTCAACTCAAGTGGAGGTTGATTAAGAGGATTGCTGGATCGCGCTTCGACTTGAAGAAGAAAATTTAATTCTTCAGATGATCAAAGAAAGGTAAAAAGCAGTTACCTTTGATCTGTTTATGTCTTATTTTCCACATATATGCAGGTCTTGGGATGGTATCTTGTTTTATTTTTCGTTGCGCCGTATAAGGTACAAGCCTGAGATACCCAACAGGTCCAGACTCAACAATACCTCACCCTGGCGGCCACGCACATACATATATTAGAAAATCTCATACATACCATCTCTATTTATAACAAATATAGTACATGATCAAAGAGGAAGTTGTCTAGACCTAAACTGCTGACTCTGTGGTATCGTCCATCTATCTGTAGGTCTGCTCGGCTCTAAATCCTACAAAAGGTAAGATAAAAGACATGTGTGAGTGATGAATCACCCAGTGAGTCCCGTGTGTGCTAGTATTTTATGAAAGTACAGGGTACATAAAAATTTTGTAGAATAGCATATCATTTGTTCATTGGAAACGATTCTAAAATATTCTAAAGAAGAGTTTATTCAAAACTCAATCATTTTGGAAAAACTTTATTTTAGATTTCAAATCATTGCCCCAATTTTCAAATCATAGGCACTTCTCCAACAAAAGGTCGGCTTGTATGCAAGTCCCGCAGTTCTTACCTTTGGTGCCACGTATCATTGTATTGAGACCGCAGCCTCCAGAACTCAACGGTGCATCGCCAGAATAAGTACACCGCAGCGTACTTCTGCTCAGGTATACCGCAGCATACCTAGTACGCCGCAACACACAATCTTTTACTTGCCATCATGAGCCAGGGGTTCCAATCCTAATGTCAATCACTATCGAGGTGGCAAGGAGTCAAACGCACTGAGTGCCCCTGCTCGGCATCCAACGAATAACTCAAAAATTAGAAGCGCCTGCAGACACGGCAATTGCCAAGTGCTAAAAGGTTAGTCAGGACGACTTATCTCAATGCCCTGTTACCCTGTTAGGAGCATGACAATCCCTAGAACTAAGCTAGGTTACTAGGGTCATCTAACTCTGACGTAGGCTAGTACAAAGATCAAAGTCCTTGCTAAGTACTCAACGTTAACAATACCAACCCCGTCTGACTGATTAGGCCAGAGGATTATCTGATTCCATAGGATTTTCAAATAAAAAACACTTTTGGGGCAAAATAACATTTTTTAGAATTTGATCCCACTAACTTGCAAGTCATATCATCATTCACATAGACTCCGCAGAGCCAATCAATTCATTCTGTGGTACATCAGACCGATAAAATAATTTCAGGGATCAAAAGGTCGTTTTCCAAAAGTCAATCTCATCATGAGAGATTATTTTCCAAAATCATGTTAAAACAGGAAAAAGAGTTCTGTTCACATATAAAAACATGTTTCCAAGAGTATCCGGGTCATTTTCCCCGTACTTGATCACAAAAGTCATTTCCAAGGGTATTCAAGTCATTCTAACCATACTCGATTCCAAAAGACTTTCTGAGAGTATTTGAGTCAATTTACCCTTACCTAATTTGAAAAATATTCACAAAAGTCCCAATAAGTTTATTTTGGTCATTTATCGAATACTCGATTCCAAAAGTTTTCAAAAACATTCCAATAAGGATATTTTGATCATTTTTCAAATACCCTATTCCAAAGGAACTCATTTCAAGAAATCCATAATTCTAATACCAAAAGAGGATTAAATTCAAAGTTTCCAAATATATTTTCATAAAATGTTCCAATAAGGGCATTCTAGTCAATTTATGAATACCCGATTCCAAAAATTACCATTTCTCGAAAATCTCAAGTTTTTAATCCAAAAGGGACTAAATTCACAAATTCATGCTTAAATCGTCCACTAAGGTTTCCAAACCAAATATGAAGTTCATTCGAGCCCAAAGTGGCATAAGAATAATTCTTGCTCAGATAAAACTTAAGCATATTCAGGGATTTTCAAAATCGTATAAAACATAGCATTTCATGGAAAAACAAAGCACACTAGCTTTCAAAAGGGTTTTAGAAATCCAAGGGCCTCACCTTGTGTCTTAAGCAACTCTTTCCGTTCACGGCCGTTTAACCTTTGTTTCTACCGTTTTCGACGTTTTGTTAGCCGTTTGTTGTTAAACCTAAACCAAATATCATTTTTGGATCAATTCGTCTTTGGCCAAAAAATAGCCGACGTTTAGCCGACGGGGACCGACGGTTAGCCAATGAGGCCACGGTTAGCCGACGGTTAAAGAAAACGTTCAATTTCCGTTCTCGTCATTTTTTCATTGTTTGTTCGATTCTTTCATTTTTCCTTTTCCACATCCTTTATCCCTTCAAAAACAAGGGATTCACTTCATGTTTCCCCAATTATTTTATCCAAAATC
This sequence comes from Voacanga thouarsii, assembly GCA_026120185.1. Classification (NCBI taxonomy): domain Eukaryota; kingdom Viridiplantae; phylum Streptophyta; class Magnoliopsida; order Gentianales; family Apocynaceae; genus Voacanga; species Voacanga thouarsii. The sequence goes on from JANUWF010002074.1 coordinate 2,936,734, forward strand.
ACACAATTAATCATTCCTAAATTAAATTTTATCCAAAATTCTTAAATTTTGTTGTTTTGACACATGATTTTGTTTTGCACATAACTTTCAATCTACAACTCCAATTTGGATTTATGATATACCAAAATGACTGTAAGAGTCTTAACTTTAATTCTGTATTGGCCACTTTCAGATCTCTAATTCTAGTAACACACTACTAGGCAAAAACTGTCCAGTAGTTTTCTCCCAATTTCACTATTCATGCTTTCCTTTGTTTTGCTTTAGCCTTTAGCACCTTGGAACCATTAATTCATTCAATTCTCCTTCAAATCATCTTTAATTCTGAATTTCTATATTTCTAGTAGCTCACAAAAGTCACACTTATTCAACACAAATTCACCTTTTCTAATCAAAAGCTACTTTGAACCATTTTTCCTAACTAAGTAAATTCTATTTTTTACTCTACTCTGATCATCACATCTTCAACTGAAAATAAGCCTTTAAGCTACCCTAATTATTCAGTTCTTCCTCACACAAAACATCATTCAAAGGCCCTTAGGCAGCCGGCACATATACAAGCATATATAAAGTTCATACACAAAAGTTCACAAACCCTAGCTTTGATCCGAAATCAATACATGAAAATCATGTTTTTTTTGTTAAAATTCACATCATCATAATCATCATTCACCCAAAAACAACTTTAATTCAAGCAAAATAGGGTTTTACCTTGTATTTGTGGCTATTTGGCGTGATTTACTCCAAGAACACCAAGGCTTCACCTAGTACACCAAGAACACACACTAGCTAGCCTTTTTGTTTTGTCTTATTTGAACTCTTTTTCTCTTGGTTTTTTCTTCTCTTTGTGAAACCCTAGCTAAAACCAACCTTAGAGTAAGGTGGTCAGGATGCATATCATATTTTCTTGCATACATAAATATATTTTTGTTTGATTTATGTGCTTTAGATATGTGATTTGTAGTCTCGATGGCTTAATTGTGGCTATTAAGTAAGAAGGGCAAAATGGTAATTTTTGCTTGAGGTGAAAATAGGGAGATAGCTTGAGGATTAAATAGGAAAATATTTGGGAGAGAAAATAAGAACAAGAGTTGTTGTGGTTTAGTGGTTAGAGCTTAGGAATTAATTCTTGAGGTCTTGTGTTCAAATTCCATCATTGGAGTTTTAGCATGATTAAATTTTATTTTTATGTAGGAAGGCTATATTTCGGTCCTTGCATGCTTTAGGGAAGAGTAGGAGTGTTGTCCTAGGGGAGACATGATAGGAATGCCCTAATCCTACTTTTGTGCCCTACAAAAATTTCTAAGGGGGTTCATACCCTTCTTGATCCTTAGCTTTCCTTCTCAATTCATTAAGTTGTTCAATTCATCTAAGCCAATTCTATTTCCAGAAAATTCCAGCAAAGTACTGAGGCTTTGAAGGTTCGAAAATGTCTAAGTGTGAGACATCTTGTTAGCCAAAAATGGGGAGGAGTTGTGGAAGGTTCCCAAGAGAATTAATCTCCATGGTTGAACCTTCAAACTCCAACCTAAGTGTGTTCATCTTCTTCATGTAGAAAACTGGAAATTTTTCCAGCTTCTTGACCAGTCTAAATATCGAAATGTTCAGCCATTTTTTCCTCCCAAATACTGCCAGAAAAATAGCCATCTTGACCAACTCAAAGTCTGAAATTGCAAGGCCAAAACTGGACTGCACAAAAGCTGTGCAAACCAGAAAAATTTCTGGACAGCTTTCACAGCAAAGCAGTCCGAAAAACCCAGCTGTTCTTCCACCTTTTTAACCAACAATTCAACCTTATTTTTCCTCCATAAAGAAGGCTGGAAACCAACCTTAAAGGACCCTCCAATGGCCCTTCAAACCTTCTGCAAGCTGACTGAAATATGGCAGAAAAATCTGCCCAGAAATTCCAGCAAGCTTGCGAAAAACCTGATCAGATTTTCCAGCTTGTTTCTTCTTCACCCTTATCCGAAACTCCTCCATTTTTCTGTACAAACTTCCCTTGAATAGCCATGAACTGAGCTTCATCATCTTCTCCAGTATTCTACTCGAAAAACAGTCCATGGCTACTCCTAAAATATCTCCATCAATCACTCCAATCAAACCATTGATTGAAGTACAAAATTTCAGCAATTTATTTCATCAATCTTCCATGAATTAAACCTCAAACAACCAAGAAAACTCCTTCACTCTTGTACATCAAATTTTCGGCCACTCTAAAGCTCCTTCAAACATCATTCATCTCAGCAAAAATCACAACCAAGCAGCCGGCCATTGAAGCTTCCAAAAGCTCTCCATTAACCAAGATCTTCTTACCATATTTGTTTCTAAAATTGATTCCCTAAAATATTCTTTTTAGATTTCAAACAACCATCTTTCCTTTTCCTCTCAAATCAGAAAATTCAATTACCAAAACCCTCCCAAACAGTTGGCCACTCCTTCCCAAATAGAAATTTGGCCAGCTCTTTCTCTATTCTCTCCAAACCAAGAATACCAAGAACACCTACTACCCTTCTCACGCCTAACACCACCAAAACCACTCCAATCTTCTTCAAAAAAATTCCAGTTTGTACCTACTCACTCTCGTGAATCCATTCCTACAATTTTTACCATCAAACTCGGAAATCAAGGTCTCTCTTTCGGATAAAAAATCAGAATTTTCTTGAAAGCTCAAGAACACCTTCAAGGTAAGCATGATCAATCATCTCCATCTTCACTCATCTTCAACTCCTAATGAATATATGTATATATATATGCTAATGAACTCTCTCTCTCTCTCTCTCTCTCTCTCTCTCTCTCTCTCGGCCGAATGGTTACTTCAACCATGGCCATATTTTCTTCTTCTCTCTTGGACGGATCAAGTCTCCTAAGAGTAAGGCTTCTTTCGAAACTACTCCAAGGTAGTCATCAATCAAGTAAGCCTCTTCAACCTTTTCTTTAAATTCTAGATTCATGTCTCTAGGATGATATTGGAAGGGGATGAATTATGATTAGGGTTCGAGCATGTGTTGTTGTGATGGAGTTAAGATTGAAGTATGAATAAATGTGTGTATATGATGGAGATGGGATTGATGCATGAGTTGATTGTCTTGGTTGAATTTTATGGTTTTTAGGGTTTTGTTGCATGCTCTTCATGTCGTGAGTAGTATGATTGAATAAGCATGTTAGAGATTATGTCACCTTTGGTGAATAGGGTTTATGTTCTTGTATTCTTGTTGAGGCCATGCATATGATTATGTTTAGTGGAGTTGAGATCATGTGTTGGTAAATTTAGATCTATACCTTTATTCATGATTTAGATGATTTGATGATTGGTGTAGAGTGTATGTTCATAATTATGGTTAGCAATACAAATTATGATCATGACCTTGTTGTCCCTAAGCTAATTAAGTTAGCTAATTTTATTTCATCAATAAAAATGATCTATGCTATAATTTCTCCTAGTGATTTCGAAAACCCTAGGAAAATATGGTTTTGAGTGATTATATAAAATAATGATATTTTAGTCAAATAAATTATAACTTTTATTAAAGAAATAAAATATATAGATATTATGTAAAATAATAATATCAAATAAAGCCTTTTATATAAATAATCATAATAGGTAAAATATTAATTTTGTAAGTCTTATATTCATAAATACTATTGAAATTTATTTATTATCTTTTAATCAAAACCTATTAAAATTTACTTACAACTAATTTTAGTTACCAATTATTTTCTAACAATTAATTATTAATACATTATTATTTTACATAATACCATTTAGGACCCTTCATCAAATAAACTCTAATTTATTTTTAGCAATAGTTAAACCTTCAACTTATTAGTACCTATTTCCCAAACCCTAAATATTTTAATATCAAACTAGACTTATCTTATAAACCCTTTTATTTATTATCTGGCCTTAAAGCTTGGGACACTAGGGTCATGATTGTAGTAGGTTGAGCTAGGTTTATTTGTGAAAGTGAATTTTAGCTTGAGTTTAATTATGGCTTATATTTACCCCATACCGGGTTAGGTCAGCTGTTGGAGACCTTTATTTTATCTCGAGCAAAGGATCAGGTAAGCTCCTACATAAAACCTGTTTGATGCAAAATGATTACTATGGCAAGCCAAATGTGGAGTGCGTGGACACTCACTTCTGTAAAGGTAATTGAGGATTGTCTCCTTTCTCATTTCAGGCAAACAATTATTTGGAAATCAAGGGGTGGTTTTACTCAAACCCTAAAACTCTTTCTAAAACCAGTTTTGCCCTAAACTTTGGAAATCCTTAATTGCCATATTCAAGTGGAGCTTTGTTTTATTCAGTTTTCCCCCAAGTGAGATAAATTGCGTTGAGTACTCAATAAGGGTGGACTACTAGGACTAGTTTTTGAAGAGTTAGGGTAAGTCTCTTAGTAGGTGGCCACCTCTGAGGGGTAAGTCCTTCCCGGATAAGATGTCAGTTCAGTGGGTCACGCCGGTCCGAGCTAGCAAGTTTCAGTCAGGTGGACTGTGTATTGCCAGAATGGATAATCGATTTTGTTTGGGTATAGAGAAGAAGGAGTATCTTGCCCGGTAGGCCGATCACCTACTTTTTGTCAGTCTGCACAAAGTGTGGCATTCTGACTGTTGTATGGTTATGGGGCCCAACGTGTGGTAACCTATGACCACCCTTTTGAGTGGTCGATTTTATTGTACATGTATGCTTGGAAAAGCCAAAACACCACTCTTGATTTTGACTATTGTTTATTACTTGCCAGTATTTCTCTTATTAAGTTCTCACACTTGCATTCACGAACTGTTTTCACCGAACACTCAAAGCACACGCGGACTTACTGAGATTTTTATCTCATCACCCTTTACCATGATTTCAGGTCGATCCTGATATGGGGATGAGTAGCTAGTTGTTGCCTGCCTTGAAAGATATTCTGATATTTATTTTGTGTAATGCTTTGGGAGTTGAGAGTGAACAATTTTTATTTTGGATTTATTCATGAATTTTTGGGTTGTAACAAGTTTTAAATTTTAAAGTATTGCTTCATTTTTTTTTTGTGTCCTAATTATAAAGACCCCTTGTCCTTTGGACGGCGCAACATCCCCAGCCCTGTTGGGCCTTGATAGGGGCTAAATTGGTCATACTTTGCTTAGTTATTTGAGGCTCTTTTGTAATACATTTTGTGCAATAACTAGTCATATTCTTTCATATTTGAGATTTTACCCTTGGAAAGGTATTTTGGTCATTATTTCAGATTTTTGGGATAAAACGAAGCAAAACCGTTGCGAAATATAGCAGCGGCGCCGACTAGGGCCCTAGAACCGGCACTGGCTATAAACTGGTTGCATGAACTTCAAAGAGATGGAAAAATTGTAGAAATAGAGTAGAATAGAACCTAAGTGGCACCGACTACATTCTGGAACCTCTGCGCACAATTCGGAGAAAAATCAGCGAACGAGACGAGAAGCAGAACACAGGCGGCGCCGGCTCCGAAGGACCAAGGCGGTGCTGGCTGTGGTCTATCCTAGAGGCAGTGCTGTGATCTTTCTACGCATTTTTTGAAATCTGAAGAGTTTTAGCAGCTTCCAACTTCTACTCGGCCAAAAACTTTGTACCTACGAGTTTAGGCACCTCCTCAGCCTATAAATAGATGAAAAATACGAGGGAAAAATGAGAATTCATTGATCATCATAGAAAATCGCTCAGTCCAAAGAGGGTTGTGCAAGAAGGTCTTCAAAGGAAGAAGAAAGAGGCTTTTCTATGAGTTCTTTCTTTTACTTTGTTTTCTTTTTCTTGAACAATGATATGTTAATTGTTTTATTGTAATTCAACATTATTTTAGATATTCATGATTTCTAGAGTTATTTAATCTTTTGATTAATTGGTTATTATTCTTGGTATTCAATTACTTGTGCTTATTACGAAATTAGTTAGTTGATTCTATCCATTGACTTACTGGACCAGAGGGGGTTGATGGTTGTTTCGATTTATTAATTTCATATTCTGTTGGCAATTGACTTGCTGGACCAAAGGGGGTTGATTGTTTAAGAATTAGTAATTGAAAGTTAATTGATGTCCTCCGAGACCAAGGGTTCATTGATTAATTTCATGCTCTAAATTCGCCGAGACCAAGGGAATTTAATTAAGAATTGTGTTTAATGCATCTTTTGGATGAATTAGTTGAGACGGACCAAGTGATTCTAATTTATCTAGAAGATAGTGATTTCATGGATTGACCATCAAAGTGAGTCTACCTTCATCCTTCATGGTGCCAAGAGAATGATTGGTTATAATAATGGTTAAGTTCTTTAAGATCATGTTTGTCTACACAATGGCTTGAGTACATAATTCTACATCCTTGACATATACATATTTTTATTGTATTTCCTTTTAATTTTTCTTTTTATTTATTTTTCACTTTGTTGAGTCAGTTAAACAATGAAAGAAGGGTAATTAATGTCTTCTTGTTCCTTGAGGATCGACACTTGTTTGAACCCTATGCTCAGTTAATGATGAGTATGCTTGCTCATATGTGTGATTTGGGTTTAACGTTTTAATTTAAACTTGATTGGGAATGTGCTTAGTTTTTGTATGATTTTTTTATACCCAAGTCTGGACACATCAAGTTTTTGGCGCCGTTGCCGGGGAACAATAGCATGAAAGCTTGGATTTTGTTGATTTAACTATGTAAATATGTAAATATGTATACTTGTCTTTCTGCAAACGGTGCTATCTTTTGTATTTCGTGTATGCTTGTATAACCTTGTAACCTAACTTAACCAACTAACTTAGACTGTGTTTGAATTACTAACTTTGTAACTTTGTAGTTTTGTTATTTTAACCATTAATTATATATATCTAACTTACTTCTTGTTTTCTTAGGTATTACCCTTGGTACATGACCCGAAAATCCAACGGCGAGATAGTCGATTTTGACCATGAAATCGAGAAGACGTTATAAAAACTTTGCTGAACAATTCAAAGGAATCTGATTGTCGAGATGGATGGTGCTCAACAGAACAATGTTGGGAATGATAGAAGAGTTATGGATGACTTTGTGAAACCCGCAATCTCGGGCACATGCTCGAGTATCACTAGACCTAGGGTAGATGCAAACAATTTTGAAATAAAGCCCAATATTATTCAAATGGTGCAGAATATGGTTCAATTTGACGGGCTACCTGAAGAGGATCCCAACGCTCACTTAGCCAGTTTTCTTGAGATTTGCAATACCTTCAAGATGAATGGTGTTTCTGAAGATGCCATTATATTTCGACTTTTTCCTTTTTCCTTGAGAAATAGAGCTAAATCGTGGTTAAAGTCTTTACCTATAGGTTCCATCACAACTTGGAATGCCCTAGTTGAAAAATTTTTGGCCAAATATTTTCCTCCAGCCAGGACAGCCAAGTTTAGGAATGAAATCTTTGCCTTCCAACAACTAGATTCTGAGCCCTTTTATGAGAGTTGGGAAAGATTTAAGGAAATATTAAGAAAATGCCCACACTATAGATTCGAGCTGGGAATGCAAATGCTTATCTTCTTGATTGGCCTTACGTTTGCAACACTGCAAGTGGTGGACTCTTCTGTAGGGGATTCCATTAACCATAAGACCCCGTAACAGGTATTTGAGCTTATTAAAAATTTAGCTTCTAATAACTATTCTTGGAGAAGTGCAAGGTCAAAGGCTCGTGTGCAAGGAGTGCACAAAGTGGATGCCGTGGCAGCATTAGATTCTAAGGTAGACGCCTTAACTCAAAAGATGAAACAGTTGGTACTACCTCAAGCCCAAGTGTTAAACGTCAACTGCGATTTCTGTGGAGAAGGGCACCCCAATCATGAATGCCAAAAGATGGGGTCACTCCAAGAGACTTTAGAGTAAGCGGCCTTTGTAGGTAATGTCCGTCCAGGTAACAATCCATATAGCTTTACTTATAATCCTGACTAGAGAAATCACCCTAATTTCTCTTGGAGTAATGGGAATCCACCTAGGCAAAGTTCTTTCAACTTTGGAGGTAACTAAAGTAATCCAAACTCCATGAACAACACGGTAGCACCTCAAAAACCACCATTAGAAGAATTGATTGGCCAATTGGTAAGTACCATGGAGACTAAGTTCCAAGGAGTCGATGCGACAACAAGGAACCTAGAGGCTTCCATGCGCAATTTAGAGAACAAGATTGGTCAACTAACCAAACTCATGGGGGATCGTCAAGTTGGGACACTACCAAGGAATACGGAGGAAAATCCACAGGATCACAGCCGTGGAAAATCTTGAAGCAGTTCTTTTCTCTTTTCTTTACTTTTCGTTTTGTGTTAAGGACAATTGTTGATTTATAGTATTCTTATTCCAGTGCATTATTCAGCATTCGTGTGTTTTTCTGCATTCTTATTAATATTTTTTAAAAAATAATTAGAGAACCGGACAGAACAGAGCCGGCGCCGGTTCCTGTCGGGGGAAGCATAATTAAAAGGCCATTTTAGCCACTTTTTCTTCAAAACCTCCATTCTCCCTCGCAAATCCTCTCAAGCCTACACCGGCTTCTCATCCATCAGTGCCCAAAATTTAATTTTTCAACTTCTAAACACCTTTTTAACATCTATTGCCTTCTTTTTTGTTGATCCTACGGATCAAACACCTCAAAAGCTTTGATTTTTCACAACAAAATCACATTCAATCCACAAGCAAAGGGAGTAGATTTTCAAGAAAAGCTTGCATCTTTTGCTTGCCCATGCATATAAGAGCCTAAAGGTATGAGTTTTATTTCAGTCCTACGGTTAAATTGATGGAGATGATTTTTCTAATTATTGGGACAGTTTTAGCCAAAAATTGGGATTTATATATGCTATGATTGTGCATTCTTCCTTGAGCTTCATGAATTGGATTACATTAGGAGTATTGACCCTTCACTACTTGATTCATGCTTGCAGTCATTTGAGAATTCATATAGCTCGGTCTAGAATTAGGGTTATTGGTGATACTTGAATATACTGAATATGCATTATTGATCACATAATACCATGATCCTGGCTTTATTCCATTGATCATGTTTACTAGCATACTTGAATATACTGAATATGCATTACATGCATTGTGCAGGTTGTGTTGAATTGGTTGAAAGTGTGCCTCGACCAACAAATGGAGGTGCTCCTACGCTTGCAGGGTACTATGGAAGATATGGCAAAACGGCAAGCTACCATGGAGCAGCAGTTGACTGAGTTGAGGCAGCATCCTTCTAGGCCGTATGGTGGTGCAGGCACCTCTACACTCGCTGATGAGAAGGAGGATGAGGATGATGATGCTGCGGAGGACTGATGATGCTTTCTTGCTCACTTTTGTTTTTGTTTTCTTTTTCTTTTCATGTTTTTGTTTTAGTTAGTCTGGCTTTCCTTTTGTTGTATTTTTTTTTTCCTTTCTTTTGTTTTTGCTTTATTTTCTTTTCTAGTTGTTATGCTTTGGTATTTTCTTTTGTATTTTTTTTTAGGTACTTTGATGATGCCTCCCTCTTCAAGCATTCAACTCTTGTATGCCATGATGAATGGAAGTTTGTTTTTCTTATCTCTTCTCCTTTATCTTTTTGGTCCCATGGTATTGTTTCTTCTGGTTATATTTATTTGGCCATTGATGACAATGTCCAGTTTAAGTGTGGGGGAGTAGTTTGATTGGTCTTCTATACATATTCTTTAGCCTTCTTGGGAGTAAACAATTTTTGGTGCGAAATTTTGCAAACTTTTCTGCTTTTCTGGAGATTTCAGGCTGTATTTTTAGTGCATATCTTTATGATGGATTATAGAGCATATGTTCTAGATCATTTATGGCTGATGCATGACTTTTTGCACTCATTTGGACAAAGTAGTTCTTGATCAAATGCTTTGCATTATTCTTAAACCTGTTTTTCTCTAAAATTCATGGAGCATTCTAGAACTTACTTGAATACCTCTCGAGACGAAATAAGAAAGGCAATCATGATTTAACTTAGGGTTAACTTAGGGATGACGATAATAGGCCTTCTTTGGATAGTTTGAGCTTTTCAAGCCTACCTATTGTTATATTATCCCTAGTGCCTATTTTGAGCCTAAATTGGTGATTTCTTTCTTGGAAACCCATCACGATATTTTGTCCATTACTTGTGCTGAGAGTTTGTATAATTTCCAAATCTTTATGCTTTTGAGGGATGAAAGTATATGTATGTTGAGGAAAAAATGTAGGGATAGAGATCATGACTTGTTACTTTCAGTCATGGATCAATTACGAGTGGAGCTGGAAAAAGAAAGGAAGTGGAATGGAAGGTAGAAGTTGAAAACAATTGAGAAAAAAAAGAGTGTTGAGTTGAAAATGATGAGAAAGAAGAAAAGAAATGAGAGGAAGTGAAAAGAGAAAATAACAAGCTACTAGAAAGAAAAGTGAGTGAAAAAAGAAAGAACAGCAGCAGTGAAAATAAAAAGGAGTAAAATAAGAGAGAATTGAAAGAGAATTGGAAAAAAAAAAAAAAGAGCGAAAAGATCACAAAAGGGATGGTGAGTGAACTGTAAATGTAAATCCATATAAAACACTCGACACCATTGCTGGAAAATTGAATGATCTTGTGAGGAAAAGAGTTAATGATAAGAAGAGGTGAAAGAGAAAAAAAAAGAACAATGTAGGATTTGTTTGAAATGCATAAGGGTTGTTATATAAGGTTATGGTTTGATTGTTTCTTAGAATAGGAGAGCAAGAAGAGTTGGGAATTATAGGTTTATTTTGGATACCCTTTTCTTGCTTACTCTCACTTTTTCTTTGACTTTTGATTTTCTTATATCCTTCATTTTCTAAGCCGTATTACAAACCTTTAGCCTTACATTACAAGCTTAAAAGTTCTACTTGATCTAAGTAGAATCATGATATGTCTCAAATTAGTGGAGAGAGTGTATGAGTAAGCATATGGAATGCATACTCTTTTTTAACTGACTTCTTTCCAATAGTTTGAGAATATTGTGAAGTATTGAGATGGTTCTACTAAGTCATTTATCACTACATAAGTCTTGCATTGGCTGTGAAAGATTTAGTATTATATGTTTTATGTTCATAAATAAAGGAAGCATTGAAGATATGGTTTTAGAATTAATTGAGTGATTTGATTAAAACCTTGTGTTTTTCCTACTTGTTCTTGATACTTTGCTTGAGGACAAGCAAAGAGCTAAGTGTGGGGGAATATGATAGGGGCTAAATTGGTCATACTTTGCTTAGTTATTTGAGGCTCTTTTGCAATACATTTTGTGCAATAACTAGTCATATGCTTTCATATTTGAGATTTTACCATTGGAAAGGTATTTTGGTCATTATTTCAGATTTTTGGGGTAAAACGAAGCAAAATGGTCACGAAATAGAGCAAAGGTGGCGCCGACTAGGGCCCTAGAACCGGCGCCAGCTGTACACTGGTTGCACGAACTTCAAAGCGATGGAAAAATTGTAGAAATAGAGTAGAATAGAACCTAAGTGGCACCGGCTGCATTCTAGAACCTATGCGCACAATTCGGAGAAAAATCAGCGAACGAGACGAGAAGCAGAACACAGGCGGTGCTGGCTCCGAAGGACCAAGGCGGTGCTGGCTGTGGTCTATCCTTGAGGCAGTGCTACGATCTTTCTACGCTTTTTTTGAATCTGAAGAGTTTTAGCAGCTTCCAACTTCTACTCGGACAAAAACTTTGTACCTACGAGTTTAGGCACCTCTTAAGCCTATAAGTAGATGAAAAATACGAGGGAAAAATGAGAATTCATTGATCATCATAGAAAATCGCTCAGTCCAAAGAGGGTTGTGCAAGAAGGTCTTCAAAGGAAGAAGAAAGAGGCTTTTCTATGAGTTCTTTCTTTTACTTTGTTTTCTTTTTCTTGAACAATGATATGTTAATTGTTTTATTGTAATTCAACATTATTTTAGATATTCATGATTTCTAGAGTTATTTAATCTTTTGATTAATTGGTTATTATTCTTGGTATTCAATTACTTGTGCTTATTACGAAATTAGTTAGTTGATTCTATCTATTGACTTACTGGACCAGAGGGGGTTGATGGTTGTTTCGATTTATTAATTTCATATTCTATTGGCAATTGACTTGCTGGACCAAAGGGGGTTGATTGTTTAAGAATTAGTAATTGAAAGTTAATTGATGTCCTCCGAGACCAAGGGTTCATTGATTAATTTCATGCTCTAAATTCGCCGAGACCAAGGGAATTTAATTAAAAATTGTGTTTAATGTATTTTTTGGATGAATTAGCTGAGACGGACCAAGTGATTCTAATTTATCTAGAAGATAGTGATTTCATGGATTGACCATCAAAGTGAGTCTACCTTCATCCTTCATGGTGCCAAGAGAATGATTGGTTATAATAATGGTTAAGTTCTTTAAGATCATGTTTGTCTACACAATGGCTTGAGTACATAATTCTACATCCTTGACATATACATATTTTTATTGTATTTCCTTTTAATTTTTCTTTTTATTTATTTTTCACTTTGTTGAGTCAGTTAAACAATGAAAGAAGGGTAATTAATGTCTTCTTATTCCTTGAGGATCGACACTCGTTTGAACCCTATGCTCAGTTAATGATGAGTATGCTTGCTCATATGTGTGATTTGGGTTTAACGTTTTAATTTAAACTTGATTGGGAATGTGCTTAGTTTTTGTATGATTTTTTTATACCCAAGTCTGGACACATCAAGTTTTTGGCGCCGTTGCCGGGGAACAATAGCATGAAAGCTTGGATTTTGTTGATTTAACAATGTAAAATGTAAATATGTATACTTGTCTTTCTGCAAACGGTGCTATCTTTTGTATTTCGTGTATGCTTGTATAACCTTGTAACCTAACTTAACCAACTAACTTAGACTGTGTTTGAATTACTAACTTTGTAACTTTGTAGTTTTGTTATTTTAACCATTAATTATATATATCTAACTTACTTCTTGTTTTCTTAGGTATTACCCTTGGTACATGACCCGAAAATCCAACGGCGAGATAGTCGATTTTGATCTTGAAATCTAGAGGACGTTATCAAAAATTCGCCGAACAATTTAAAGGAATCTGATTGTCGAGATGGATGGTGCTCAACAGAATAATGCTGGGAATGATAGGAAAGTTATGGACGACTTTGTGAAACCTGCAATCTCGGGCACATACTCGAGTATCACTAGACCTAGGGTAGATGCAAACAATTTTGAAATAAAGCCCAACATTATTCAAATGGTGCACATACTTTAACCATGAATGGTGTTTCTGAAGATGCCATTATATTTCGACTTTTTCCTTTTTCCTTGAGAAATAGAGCTAAATCGTGGTTAAAGTCTTTACCTATAGGTTCCATCATAACTTGGAATGCCCTAGCTGAAAAATTTTTGGCCAAATATTTTCCTCCAGCCAGGACAGCCAAACTTATGAATGAAATCTTCGCCTTCCAATATCTAGATTCTAAGCCCTTATATGAGAGTTGGGAGAGATTGAAGAAAATATTAAGAAAATGCCTACACAACGGATTCGAGTTGGGAATGCAAATGCTTATCTTTTTTATTGGCCTTACGTTTGCAACACGGCAAGTGGTGGACTCTTCTGCAGGGGGTTCCATCAACCGTAAGACCTCGGAACAGGTATTTGAGCTTATTGAAAATTTGGCTTCTAATAACTATTCTTGGGGAAATGCAAGGCCAAAGGCTCGTGTGCAAGGAGTGCACAAAGTGGATGTCGTGGCAGCATTAGAGGCTAAAGTAGACGCCTTAAATCAAAAGATGTAATAAATGATTCCATCAATGTCCTTACAAAAATCATCTCCTCCTTTATTTACTTCCTTTCATACCAACTTCTACAACTTTTTGTCTTTATTTTGCTCTTCTTTTATCTGTTTTTGGAAGATAGTTCGAATGGAGATATTACTCAATCTTATTCCTCCGTCTACAGCAAATACTTCCAATTCTGGAATTTGTAACATTTGAAGAGTTGATAAATTTGTTGTCCTACTAAGAGCATCCGCTACGGTGTTCGCCTTCCCCGAATGATACTTAACTGGACATTGAAATTCTTCCAGGAACTCCATCTAGCGACGTTATCTCATATTCAAATCTTTCTGAGTAAAAATATACTTCAAACTTTTGTGATCGGTGAAAACTTCGAACTCAGCTCCATACAAATAATTCCTCCACTTTTTAAGGACAAATACAATAGCTGCTAATTCTAGGTCATGCATCGGATAATTCTCCTCGTAGGGTTTCAATTTCCTAAAGATATAAGCTATCACCTTTCTTTCCTGCGTCAACACTCCTCCCAATCCTTCTTTGATGCATCTATATACACTTCATAAAGTTTATCCATCTTTGGTAATGCCAAAACAGGAGCAGAGCTTAACCTCTTTTTCAGTTCCTGAAAACTTTTCTTACACTTCTTAGTCCACACATAAGGAACTTTATATTGGGTGAGTAGAGTAAAAGGTAATGCTATCTTAGAGAATCCCTTAATAAATCTCCGATAATACCCTGTTAATCCTAGGAAACTTTGAATTTTAGTTGGAGTCTCGGGACATTTCCAATTTGTTACCGCCTCGACTTTTGCAAGGTTTACTGTAATCCCGTCCTTGGATATCACATGTCCCAAGAATGCTACTTCTTGCAACCAAAACTCACACTTATTAAATTTTGCATACAATCTGGCCTCCCTTAAAATTCCCAATACTTTTCAAAGGTGTTGTTCATGTTTTTGGGGATCTTTAGAGTACACCAGTGTGTCATCTATGATTATGACCACAAAATTATCTAATTACGGTCGGAATGTTCGGTGCATCAAATCTATAAAAATAATAAGGGCATTAGTAACACCAAAGGGCATCACTACAAACTTAAAATGCCCATATCGAGTGTTAAATGCAGTTTTTGGTATATCCTCTTCCCAAATCTGGACCTGGTAATATCCTTGCCTCAAGTTTAATTTCGAAAAACATCCAATTCCTTCAACTGGTCAAACAGTTCATCAACCATGGGCAACATATATTTATTCTTTATTATTACTGCATTCAACCCTCGATAATCTATGCACATTCGCAATAACCCATCTTTCTTCTTAACAAATAATACAGGTGCTCCCTACGGTAACATACTTCGTCGAATAAACCCTTGCTCCATTAATTCCTGTAGCTGTTTCTTGAGCTCCTGTAATTTTTTAGGTGCCATTCTATAAGGGGTCCTTGAAATGGGTTCTGCTGATGGCACTAGGTTAATGGAAAACTCTACTTCTCTCTCCGGTGGTAACTTCTTCAGTTCCGCTGGAAAAACATCTAAATATTCATTCACAACAAGTACATCTTTAGGCTTCTTAACCTCTCTTGGCTTGTTAATTACATAAGCCAAGTATCCTGTGCACCATTTCCAAATCATCTTCCGAGCCTTGAGTCCCGAAAAAAAGTATTACTTTTTCTTCCAGTCTCACCTACAAATTCCAATATAGGTTTCCCAGGCTGACGGAAATTTACTACCTTATGTCTACAATCGACTTGTGCATGATAATGAGATAGCCAATCCATGCCTAAAATAGCATCATAATCCTCTACAGGCAGACATATCAAATCTCCTCTCAATAATTCATCTCCTACTAAAATCTTACAATCCCTATGTATTTTCTCACTATTCATTTTCTTTCCCAATGGAGTACTAACAATCATTTCATATGAAATTTCTTCCCCTTTTATCCCCATGGAATCAAGAAATAAATTGGCAATAAAAGAATATGAGGAACCGGGATCTATCAATACCTTAGCAGTATGATAAAAAATAAGGAGCATACCTTCCACCACTGCAGCCTGATTGTCTGTCTTCTCTAATGCCACTACCCAAGCATTTACTTGCAGTTTAGGGGGTCTAGTTCTGGAGGTAGAAGCCTGCCCTGAGTTTCCTCTTTTGAATTTTGATCTCTGTTCTTGGCTGTTGCCTCCAGGTCGATTCCATCCTCCTATCTTTCGTGGGTGAGGGCATTGAAAACTTTTGTGGTATAACTCTCCACAGTTGAAGGATTTGAAGGAGGATAGTCCTCCAACCGGGCCAGTCGGGCCTCCTTTCCTTTGCATCTTCCTTTTCTTCTACCACCGGGACCTTCCAAACCTCTTTTGATTCATGCCCCGAAATCCACATCAATTTCTCTCACCTGTCTGCTCAATATCAGCCATTTCCATTCTAGAGGCCATCTCTACTGCGGCGTTATAGCTGGTGGGAGCTATACTAGATAGTACTCTCTTCAACTATGGTCGTAAGCCCTTCACAAAACGTCTAATTCTATTTGCTTTTGAATGGACTAAAAGTGAGCAATATTTTGATAGTCTAGTGAATTTAGCAGCGCATTGCCCCACTATACGACCTCCTTGCCGAAAGCTTGAAATTCACCTTCCTTTCTTTCTACCACCCATATGGGAATAAATTCTTTCTTAAAATTGTCCTTAAAATTGGTCCACTCCCATTCTCATTGATTCATTTCCTTTGCCCACCAATCTCGAGCAAGTTCTTTCAACTGGAATGTCGCAAGCTGTACCTTCCTTTGCTTCGAATAGTTTAAGGCTGCAAAAATCCTTTCTATCTGTTCAATCTAATTTTTTGCCTCTTGTTCTGAATCAGGTCGCCCTTGAAATTGTGGAGGGTGAAATTTTAGAAAGCACTCAAGGGCTCGATCCGATTTGACTTCATTTTGCTGACTTTCCCTACTCATACCCTCATTTACCTTAGCATTCTCGTTTACTCTAGTAGCAGTCTCAGTCAGCTGTTAGATCATATCAGCCATCTTTTGAAAAGTCTGAAACATGGGGTGGTCTAAAGTTGTAAGGTTGGGCCTTTCTGCCTGTAGTTCTTTCACCATTAGTTCAGAGTTATTTTGAGTAACCCACGATGATCGTCCAAAGGTTCGTTTAGGAGGCATCTGTATAGTTCATAAGATTTTAACAATGTAACATGGCTCAAAAACAATCATAAATATAAGCTTAGTACACATAACAAAATATAACATATATTTATTCTTATTTATCACAATGTTAGTACAAGATATGTGTGCCACGCACACAGCCATATACACCAGTTAAACATCACATATCATACTATATATCTACATCTCATCTTCCTACTCGTTATCATCGCTGTCCAATACAGGAGGTCCTGAGTCAGTCGAGACTGTGTAAGACTTTGCTGCATCAACCTCCTCATCTATGCCCGCATCTGGCTGTAGCCAATCCAATAGCTCTGGGTCCATCTCTAAATCCTCCTCAGGTTCCTCTGCTATAGGTACCTCTACCTCGGGTATCTCCTAGTCCTCTCCCGCATCAACAATCTCTAAATCCAGTAACTCCTCCTTAAGCACCCCGGGTACATCCCTACCAAACACCTCCTCATCATCCTCAGATAATACTACACCATCGGGAATACTGTCCTCTTTCTCATCGTCATCCTGAAGGCATGGCTCAACAACATCATCAATCTCATCAGAATCACCATCCTCCTCCTCATACGATGATGGTGTCCACAAGGGTAGATGTCCCCTCCATACTAAGGTCTCTCGCAAACAGAGTAATGATGGGTACTGCTGGATCAAACCTACTCTCGGAGAGACAGGGTGCATGACGGCGGCCAGGTCTAAGTTTTGTCATAAGAAAATATCCCAGCTCACCCACTCAAAAGATCTTCCTGATCTTTCTCAATTTCTTTATGCCTGAGCTTTCACCTATCTCTTTCTATCCTTCATCACCCCTTTCGTCCACTGGGCGTTTGCCCTTATCGCTCCTATTCGCCACACCTACATAGTAAAAGAATTCTATCAATTCCTATGACGATACCACAGTTCTATCAAACTAGGCTCTGATACCAATTGTAATACCCCTACTCATGACAACAACAGAAGCATATCAACACCGGGTGTCGCCCCGTCTAGTTTCCCAGACCAGGGGTCTTTATAATGAAAATAACAGAGTAAATACATATATAAGGTCCAAACTCAACAATATCTCCCCCTGATGGCCACACATATACATATATTAGAAAATGTCACACATGTCATCTCTATTTATAATAGAATATAGTACATGATCAAAGACGAAGTTGTCTGACCTCAACTACTGACTCTGTGGTATCATCCGTTTATTTGTAGGTCTGCTCAGCTCTAGATCCTACAAAAGATAAGATAAAAGACACATTTGAGTAACCAATCACCCAGTGAGTCCTGCGTGTGCTAGTGCTTTATGAAAGTACAGGGTACATAAAACTTTTATGGAATAGCATATCATTTATTCATTGGAAACGATTTTAAAACTTTCTAAAGAAGAGTTTATTCAGAACTTAATCATTTTTGGAAAACCTTATTTCATATTTCAAATCATTACCCTAATTTTCAAATCACAGGCACTTCTCCAATAGAAGGTCGGCTGTATGCAAGTCCTGCAGTCTTTGCCTTTAGCGCCATGTATCATTGTACTGAGACCGCAGCCTCCAGAACTCAATCGTGCATCGCCAAAATAAGTACACCGCAGCATACTTCTGCTCAAGTATACCGTAGCATACCTAGTGTACCGCAACACACAATATTTTACTTGCCACCATAAGTCAGGGGTCCCAATCCTGACGTTAATAACTATCGAGGTGGCAAGGAGTCAAATACACCGAGTGTCCCCGTTCGGCATCCAGCGAATGACTCAAAAATTAGAAGCACCCGCAGACGCGGTAATTGCCAAGTGCTAAACGGCTAGCCAGGACGATTTATCTCAATGCCCTGTCACCCTATTAGGAGCATAACAATCCCTAGAACTAGGCCAGGTTACTAGGGTCATCTAACTCTGACGTAGGCTAGTACAAAGATCAAAGTCTTGCTGAGTACTCAACATTAACAATACCAACCCCATCTGAATGATCAGGCTAGAGGGTTATCTGATCTCGCAGGATTTTCAAATCAAAAACATTTTTGGAGAAAAATAATATATTCCAGAATTTGATCCCACTGACTTGCAAGTCAGATCATCATTCACATAGACTCCACTGAGCTAATCAATTCATTCCATGGTACATCAGACCAATAAAACAATTTCAGGGATCAAAAAGTCATTTTTCAAAAGTCAATCTCATTATGAGAGATTATTTTCCAAAATCATGTTGAAACAGGATAAAGAGTTCTATTCGCACATAAAAACAAGTTTCCAAGAGTTTCCGGGTCATTTTTCCCGTATTTGATCACAAAAGTCATTTCCAATGGTATTTAGGTCATTCTAACCATACCCGATTCCAAAAGACTTTCTGAGGGTATTCGGGTCATTTTACCCTTGCCCGATTTGAAAAATATTCACAAGAGTTCCAATAAGGTTATTTCGGTCATTTACCAAATACCCGATTCCAAAAGCTTTCATAAACATTCCAATAAGGACATCTGGTTCATTTTCCAAATACCCGATTCCAAAGGAACTCATTTCACAAAATCCATAATTCAAATCTCAAAAAAGGATTAAAATCAAAGTTTCCAAACATATTTCCATAAAATGTTCCAATAAAGGCATTCTAGTCAATTTATGAATACCCAATTCCAAAATTTTCCATTTCTCAAAAATTCCAAGTTTTTAATCCAAAAGGGACTAGATTCACAAATTCATGCTTAAATTGTTCACTAAGGTTTCCAAGCCAAATATGAAGTTCATTCGAGCCCAAAGTGGCATAAGAATAATTCTTGCTCAGATAAACCTTAAGCATATTCAGGGATTTCCAAAGTGGTATAAAACATAGTATTTCATGAAAAAACAAAGCACACTAGCTTTCAGAAGGGTTTTAGAAATCCTATGGACTCACCTCGTGTCCTAAGCAACTCTTTCCATTCATGGCTGTTTAACCTTCGTTTCTATCGTTTTTGGCGTTCCGTTGGTTGTTTGTCATTAAACCTATACCATAGTGCTATAATTCTTTTGACTAGATAGCCAAATACCAAAATGATATCGAACTAATTGTTCAGAAGATGACTCAGATTTCTTTTGTTTAAGAATACCTATATAACTAAGTTCAAAGGCATCTATTTCAATGATCATAAAAGCATCAGGATCTGGAATACCAAGACAAGGAAGTTTCTTGATAATTTATTTGATTTTCTGAACAATTTAGGTCTGTTCTGTACCCCAGCAATAGGATTTTTGTAAAGTCACTGATATAAAAGTTCACAGATTTATCTTAAATTGGGAATGAAATAACAAATGTAACTCAAGCATCCAATAAATTGTTGCAATATGGTTCTATCCTTAATTTCGTTAGGAAACTTATCGGCGAACTTTATTGCTCGACAAATGGGTTTATACATACCTTGATGAAGTTCATGTCCTAAAAATCTAATTTTGGTTTGACAAAGTTTGAGTTTTGTAGCACTTACTACCAGCCCATTTTTGTGATAATTTCACGAAAAAAATAAAGGTGTTTAAAGTGTTGATCAAGGGATTCATTAAAGACTAAAACATCATCAATATAAACAATGGTAAAGGTTGTATAAGGAGTAAAAATATTGTTCATAACTTTTTTGAATTCACTAGGGGCATTCTTAAGACCAAAGGGCATGACATTCTATTCATATTGACCAAAAGGAACATTAAAGGCAGTTTTATATCTATCTTCTGTAGTAATCTGAATTTGCCAAAAGCCTGATTTCATGTCAATTCTACTATAAATGATTGATTTAAAAGTTCATTTAAGTAAATCATGTTTGTTAGGAATTGGGTATCTAATCAATTTTAAAGTTTTATTGAGAGGTTTATAATTAATGACTAATCGAGGGGCACCTCTTTCTTTTTCAACATTATTATTCACATAAAAAGTAGCACAAGACCATGGAGAGCGGGATTCACGGATAATTCCTTTTGTGAGTAAGCCAAAAATTCCTTGTTTGTAATATTCAAGGTGTTCTTGATTCATTTGGATAGGTCTTGCTTTAGTAGCTATCATATTTTCCTTAAAGTTATCTATGTAGGGTAAACTAACAACATGCTTTTTCCTATTCCAAAATGTTGTTGGTATTTCAGAACAGATATGATTCTATATATCTTTTGGTACTTCTTCAATCTTATCCTAAACTTCACAGGCATTTAATTGCTATAGGATTCTCTTATATTTCACATCTTTTTAAAAAAAATTTGATTTGATTTTGTCAGAGAATTATTTTCTTTTTTAAACTATTAATGTCTTTACTTTGTGCACTTAATAGAAAAGGGAAGGTGACTTGGATGGATCCTATGTTTGCATGGACTCCATGTTGATCTACTTCAAAAGGATAGATCTGAGTAAAAAATGGGGTTCCGAGAATTATTTCTTCATTTAAATATGTGATTAGTATGAAACAATTAACAAAGTAAACTTGATTATTACAAATATGAGCATTTGATAATTTATAACTAATCTGAAGCTGACTTCTAGAAGCAAAATATAATTTAGTAGCTGTTTTTTCATAATATTTAGTAGAAACTAGTCCTTCTTGGATACAATTTTGATCAGCACCAGAATCAAGTAAAGCATTGTTTTAATTACAAAATCACTTTTTTTTAAAAGTATAGGAATATACCATTTTTGAAAAGTAGTTCTGGAAATAGCCAAAACATAACCATCTCTTTGGCTTTCTTCTACTAAAAAAGTATTTTGATCTAAGGTATCATCTAAAAGTGGTTTCTCCATTTTTAAGTGTAATGAATCAATATTAATATTCTTTATATCAGTAATTCTTTGTTCATTTTGTTCTTTTAGAATTTTAACTTCTTGTTTAAAATGATTGATTTCAATATATAAATCTTGCAAAGAAATTGTATCTTCTTTGTCTTTTCGTTTAAATCTATCAAAAGCTTCTTTGAGATTATAGGGTTCTACTTGTTGTTTAGGATTTAAAACCATGTTTTTTACCTTTAGTAAATATTCTCGTTTAACATTTTCATCTTGAATATGATCTAAAAGTTCAAAAAAGAGTTATTTATTGGCTTTTGTAATAACATTAATTTAATTGAAACTAATCATATTAATTTCTCCTATTGAACAGGTACAAATTCCAGTACATCCACAAGAAGAGGTTTCACTTAAGGATTCATTATCAGAGGAATTTTCTTGTATTTCAAAATTTTCATCAATATTACTATCAAATGTGTTTGAAGATTCTGACTCATCAAAATTAGCTTCTATTTGATGTAAAAGATTTTTATTTAAAGAGAGTTCACTAACTTTCTTCTTCTTTTTCTGTTTTTGCTTGCATTCGTTAGTTTTATGTCCTCTTTTTCCACAAAAGTAACATTTCATTCAATCCTTGTCTTTCTCTTCTTTGGTTCATTTTTTCTTTTTAAAGTTTTTATAAAACTTTTCTTTTGGTATTTTGATAGAGGATTTTCTTTTTTATTTAAATTTCTTTTTTAGCTCTTTGGAGGGAGGTTTTATAGGAGCATAGCTAAATATCTCACAAAAATTTCCTAACTCTTTCTTATAATTTTTATGATAAGATTCCATTTGGGCTTTAACTTTTAAATTAGTACAAAGATCAGCTTCTGCTTGATTTATATAACTAATTAATTGAGCATAAGATAAGGTTTCATAAGGGATTGCATTTCCCCAATCTAATTTCAATTTTTGTCCTACTTTATCAGCAAATAGAAGAGGTAAACCTGAAATAATCTTTCTTTCCAAAATGTCTGATCACAATCAGAACGAAGCATTACTTTTTGTAAAAACATATCTTTGTACCATCTAAAATCATGTAATTTTGGACAAGTTAAATTAGTAAGGATTTTAGAACTTCTATTAGCTAATTGTTGAGGTTTTCCTACAAAATGTTGTGTTATGGTAAATATTAAAGTATTTAAACAATCAGGAACTTGTTCATGTGTGGTTATTAGTTGACCTGAGGTATCTAATATGGTTTTAGTTTGAATTCTGGAGGCAATCATAATTTCATATCTTTGATTGTCAGTAAGGTAGTTATGCCACCACCGATGAAGGACAGTAGTAAAACCAGCGATTAAAATATGAAGAATACAAATATTGAAATTATGAGAATTAGAACATTTAATAGCTGTAATAGCCATTGTCATTTCTTGAATGACATTGAGGATTTGATATTTGGACATGCCATCGATATTCCATTCAGTAATATCAAGACCAGTAAAGATTACACGAGTATCTAGATGGCGTTCTTCAAATTGTACATTAGGAAAGGAAGGGCAGGGATAATAATTGCAAGTGTAAGGATTGGCAAATTTCTTATGAATGGGTTGTTTGGGTTTAAAGGTAAGTTTATTTGAACTTTCAGGAAGAGATTCTTGAATAGCTTGAATACGAACTTTAGAATTAGAAGTTTCAGGAACATCTTTGGTGTTAAGTTGTTATAATTTTTTATTTAAATCTTGTAAAATATCCAAATTAGCATTATATATTTTAAAACTATCTTTAGACAGTTTAATAGATTTATCTTCATATAAATCGGTTTAAAGTTTAGTTTTGTTTCTAAGGCTTGTTTTAGGTCATATTGTTTTAATCTAGGTATTTCTCTAACAGTAAAGTTATGATCTAATTGTACTACTTCTTCAGCCATAGTAATAAGCATTTGATTTGTATAATTATTTTGCTAAATTACTTTATTTAAATCTTTATTTGTGGCATCTCCTTGTTTATCTAAATTTTCTATTTTAAAAGGAGAGGTTGTAAGTACATGACCATCTATTGGGATTTTGATTTCTTCTGGGAGAGGAAGTACAAACTCTTTTTACTTCATTTTTAGTAGTATACCATTTTTTTTTCTATCATATTTATTGATTCTAATTGATTTATTCTCTGGAATATTCGTACCAATAAAAAAAATCTAAATGTTTTCTGAATTTTTTAAAGTCAGAGTAATATTTATCTCTTAATTTAATTCCTTTGTTAGGTTGTATTGTTTCAAAATACCAATCTATTTTTAACTTATTACAGGGTCTATTCCATAACTATTTTAAATATATTTTATCTAATTCAAATTCATCATCGAAGGAAATTATCATTAAAGTTGCAAGCATTTCCATTTCAATTTTGGTTGGACTTGAAGATTTTATACTGACATTATCTTTATAATTAACTTTAGAAATTTCTCCTAAAAAATCAATGCTATTTAACTGAGTACTATAGGTTCTAAAAAGAGGTATTTGAGAATAGGAAGATGAAGAAGCAACATAGAAGGATTTTCTACTGAATTCAAGTTCAATAGTTCCAGAAGAGGATTCAATTATCTGATCTATTTTGTTCGATTCATAATGCTTTTTTGGATTAATAATATGTTCAAAATTCCATTTTGTATCATGAAGAACATCATCCCATTTAAGAAATCGAGGAACAAAAGTGTTTGATCTTTCAAAATTGGTCTCTAACAAACTGGTTTCTCGAGGATTACCTAAATGCTGTTTTGCTTTGGGATTGATGGTGGTTTTCATTACTTTGTAATAAATACGATAAATAAGGCCAAGGAATTTAGATCCAAGTTCAAAATTTAAATTTTTTGCTTGAATATTCAGTGTTAGCATTTTCAGAATATGAGGATCTGAGAGATCCACAGTGAAATTGGGATAATGATTAAAGTAAACAGGGCCATTAGCCATATTAGATTCTAGCACCACTAACAGACTGTTATTAAAATCTAAATGTCTACTATCACGTAATATTAGACAAATAGGAGCATTTATTCCTAATCGATACAAAGGTTTATCAACTACTTGAACCAAACCAATATGCAAATATTTATATTTGTTTTTTCTATGGTATTCTAAAGTTTCAGAATTAAACAATTGAATAGTGCTATAGGGTTTGTTAATCAAAACTATTTTCTCAGTGGTTTTGATGTTGTAATTTTGTACTAAACTAAAAATTCCTTTTTCATAAATTTTAACAAACTTTTCAGTTAGCATTTCCTAATTCATTAATCTAGATTCAGTAGGACCTAATTGAGAACTGATTTCTAAGTCATTGATGGTTTCAATGCCAATATCGAATAGGTTCAAGCAAGAGGCCATGAGAGAAAGAGCTTTCTCTTTCCTTCTATACAATTAATTCGCTAAGTTTATCTTCTTTTTATCTTTCTAGGACAAGCCTAGGTACTATGTATGGTTGAGAGCAACAGGACCACCCCGGGGTCCAGGCCATTTTACCTCCCTTGGTAATCTTCAACCTAATCTAACCACTCTAGGGTGACCAATGTATAAGCTACTCTCACAATTACCACTCAACCACATAGTTGCATAAATAAGGGAAGAAGATAAAGAAAGAGAATAACAGAGGAAAAAGATTAAAGACTACACAATACAATATAGAAACAGAAAGTAAGAGACTTACTCGGTTATGATAAAACTAATTAGATAAGAGTAAGAACTAGGCTCTAATACCATTTTGTTGCAATCGAGTTACACCCGAGTTGCACCCAGGACTTCTTCAATTAAACTGTTAAATCAAGTAGGAGATGATCTTTGTACTGATTTAAAACTTAAAGCCCAAATGGAATCTTATTATAAAAATTCCAAGAAAGAGTTAGGAAATTTTTTGTGAGATATTTAGCTATGCTCCCGTAAAACCTCCCTCCAAAGAACTAAAAAAGAAATTTAAATCAAAAAGAAAATTTTCTATCAAAACACCAAAAGAAAAGTTTTATAGAAACTTTAAAAAGAAAAAATGAACCAAAGAAGAGAAAGATAAGGATCGAATTAAATGTTACTTTTGTGGAAAAAAAAGGACATAAGGCTAACGAATGCAAGCAGATATAGAAAAAGAAGAAGAAAGTTAGTAAACTCTCTTTAAATAAAGATCTTTTACATCAAATAGAAGCTATTCTTGATAAATCAAAATCTTCAAATACATCTGATAGTAATATTGATGAAAATTTGGAAATACAAGAAAATTCCTTTGATAATGAATCCTTAAGTGAAACCTCTTCTTGTGGATGTATTGGAATTTGTACCTATTCAATAGGAGAAATTATTATGATTAATTTCAATTAAATTAATGTTATTACAAAAGCCAATAAAGAACTCTTGTTTGAACTTTTAGATCATATTCAAGATGAAAATGTAAAATGAGAATATTTACTAAAGGTAAAAGATATGGTTTTTAATCCTAAACAGCAAGTAGAACCTTATAATCTCAAAGCAGCTTTTGATAGATTTAAACAGAAAGATAAAAATGAAACAATTTCTTTGCAAGATTTATATACTGAAATCAATCATTTAAAACAAGAAGGTAATAGTCTAAAATAACAAAATGAATAGATAATTATTGATATAAATAATATTAATATTGATTTATTACACTTAACCAAACATTTTGTAAGAACTACAACAATTAGCTAATCGAAATTCTGAAATCCTTACTAATTTAACATGTTCAAAATTACATGATTTTAGATGGTATAAAGATGTGTTGTTACAAAAAGTAATGCTTAGACCTAATTGTTGTCATTCCTTTTGGAATGAAAGATTTATTTTTGGTTTACATCTCTTATTTGCTGAAAAGGTTAGACAGAAACTTAAAGTAGATTGGGGAAATCTTGTACCCTATGAAAAATTCTCTTATGGTATATTAATCAATTATATAAATCAAATAGGAGTTGATCTTTGTACTGATTTGAAACTCAAGGCTCAAATAGAACATTATCATAAAAATTCTAAAAAAGAATTAGGCAATTTTTGTGAAATATTTGGGTAAGCAACTATACGACCTCCTTTTAAAGAACTAAAAAAATGTTTAAATCCAAATGACAAACTTCTAGTAAATATTCTAGAGGTAAATCCTCTAAATCCTCCTATGCTTTTAAGCGTAAAAAATGAACAAAAGAAGAAAAAAATCGCATTAAATGTTATCTTTTGGGAAAAGAGGTCATAAAACAGATGAATGCAAAGAACGATTGAAAAAGAAAAAGAAAGTAAATGAACTCTCTTTAGATAAAGAAACTTTAGATCAAATACATGCTATCCTTGATAAATCTAACATTACAAGAAGTGACTCAGAAGATAATTTAGAAGAAATCTTTGAAATTCAAGAGAATGATACTAATGGTGAATATTTAAGTGATACACCTTCTTGTGGTTGTACTAGTTTTTGTACCTGTACAATAGGGGAAATTAATATGATTAGTTCAAATAAAATTAATATTATTTCTAAAGCAGATAAGCAATTATTTTTTGAACATTTAGATCAAATTCAAGACAAAACAACTAAAAGAGAATATTTACTTAAGGTAAAAGAAATTATCTTGAATCATAAACAAGAAGTAGAACCTTATAATCTTAAAGAAGTGCTTAATCGATTCAAAAAGAAAGATAAAGCGGAAGTAGAAATTTCTTTACAAGATTTGTATATATAAATTAATAACCTAAAATAAGAAATTGAACATTTAAAAGATCAAAATGAATAAAGAATCACATATATTAATAATATTAATATTGATTTTCTACATTTGAAAGTGGAAAACCACTATTAGGTGATACAATTCTTGACACTAATCAGTCAATCGAAGATAATCAAAGAGAAGAATATATTTATGCAATTTCTAGAACTACTTTTCAACAATGGTATATTCCTGTTATTCTCAAAATATAAGATTTTGTTATCAAAATAGAAACTTTATTAGATTCTGGTGTAGATAAAAATTGTATTCATGAAGGTTTAATTCCTACCAAATATTATGAAAAAACTGCTACCAAATTGTATTCCACTTCTGGTAGTCAACTGCAAATTAACTGTAAATTCTCTAATACTGATATTTGTAACAATCAATTTTACTTTGTTAATTCTTTTATTCTAATTAGAGATTTAAATGAATAAATTATATTAGGAACTTCCTTTTTAACTCAGATATATCATTTGAAGTATATCAACATGGAGGCCACACTAATATAGGATCAAGCCGAGTAACTTTTCTTTCTCTATTAAGTCCTCAGCAAAGATATCAATACTTTAAAAAGGAAAATAATTCTTTGACAAAATCAAATCAACTTTATAAGAGAAGATGTTAAATATAAAACAATACAAAAATATCTGGAATCACACATGAAGTTCAGGATAAGATAGATTCTGTAAGAAAAGAGATCGAAAGTTATATCTATTCTGAAATACCTACTACCTTTTGGAATAGGAACAAACATGTTATAAGTTTACCCTACATAGACAATGCTAGCCTAAGGCTTTCTTCTATGTTTTGACTTATGACAAACATTGATGTGAACTAACTTGTGTAATCTATATGTGATAGGATATGTTTAACCTCTGTTCTTCTAAGGCATTCAAATATGATTGTTAAGCAACTCTTGAGCAATAGAATTCAAGTATGGAAGATCAAAAAGAAGTTCAAAGTATATGAGATTGCATACCAAGAAGTCTTTATAGAAGAACTTTAGACTAGGAAGTGTTATTAAGGTATTTTTATTAATTCCTATGTCTCTTTATCTTTTGATTCAATTGATTTCTACCTTGAAGAACACAAAGAAAAAGATTTCAAAGGTTTGAAAATCTCAAAATTTTAGATTGAGTAGTTTTGGATGTTTCTGCATCCAAAAGATTCATCCAAAATCCTGTAAACAGTGTTGAAATGTTTCTGCTTGAAAAAGTATCATTTTGAATTTACCTTTTGAATGCATCATCGTTTGAAATTTGAGTCCAAAATATGGGTGAATTTAGCAAAAAAATTATAGTTGTTTTATAGCCATTGGTATTTTACTTTTGGCTCTATAAATAGCCTCTAAACAAGATAAGACACAAGATTTTTGTGACACTCTTCTAAAAAACACTATTGCTCAATAGTTTACAAAAATCTCCTTTTATCAAGTGCTTCAAAATGAATTCATATTATGTCAAAGGTAAAAGTGTTTGTACTTTGTACCTTAATAAACATCTGCTCAATCAAGTGAGCTTTTACTATTCTATTGATATTCAATCTCCTTTGTTGTACAAAGTTATGGTGTAAAACCCAATTGGGGTGAACCTTGATGTGATTGTTTGATTAAGAGATTTTGGAAAATCAAGTATGGTGATCCTCTCTTGTATATGGTACAGGTTGATTTCATTAAGCAGAGTTAATGAAATCTGGTTGAAAATCCTTAAGTGTGAGCTTAAGATAGTAGACGTAGATCTTGGTAGATCGAACTATTATACATTATATGTCTCATTTCCTTTTATATGTCATTGACTGCTTTGTATTTCATTCTTTAGTCTGAATCTGAATATATCTCAAAGAGTTCTTGGATAACTTTTTTTGTCACCATAAAGTCGGTCTAAGAAACTTGATGATCATTATTATTTTGTATATCAAACGATTTGAAAATTTTTAGTTTGCCAAAAACCTTATTCACCCCCCCCCCCCTCTAAGGTTTTTCATTTGGTATCAAAGCTTGGTCTACATATTCTTGGTTTAATAACCTTGTAGAAAAGATCTTCATGGCAAGCTCATCCTCTCTTCCATATATTGAAGAAACTTCAACAAATCGACCTCCTTTGTTCAATGGAAACAACTACACATTCTAGAAAAATAGAATGAAAATTTATGTGTGTTCTATCAACTTTGAGTTATGAAGTTTGATAAAAAAAAAAAAAAGGTCCTTTTATTCCGTCAAAAGTTGTTGATGGCATAAAATTACCTAAACTGAATGGGGAGTTTAGTGTTGAATAATGCTAAGATGACTTAAAATTCTAGGCTATGAACATTTTATGTTGCGCACTAGATGCGACTGAATACAACTGAGTTAGTGATTGTGATTAACCCATAAAATATGGAAATTACTTGAAGTCACCCTTGAGAGGATAAACCAAGTCAAAGAATCAAAATTGGGGCTTCTAATTCATGATTACGAATTATTCACAATGAAGCCGAATGAAAGCATCACTGATATGTTCACGAGATTTACTAATATCTCAAATGCTCTCAAAGCCTACGAGAAGGTTTATTCTCTTGGGGAACAAAATCGAAAAATTTTAGATGCCTTACTAAAAAGCTAGTAGCCTAAAGCTCTTGCAGTGGAAGAATCCAAGGATTTAAAATCCTTACCAACTGAAGAGCTGATCGGATCTCCTCTAACTCATAAGATCAAACTTAAAAGGTTTTGAGAATCTGATGATCATGATAGAGGCAAAAAGGGAATAGCATTGAAAGTTGAAAATGAAGATGAAGAAACAAGTCTATCGGAAAGCAGTGAGGGTATGGAAATGGACAATGAATATTTGGCTATGATAGCAAAAAAAATTAGAAGAATGTTCAACAAAGGGAATTACAAAAGAGGAAAGAAGTTCATAAGAAAGAAAGGACAAACCCCAGCATTCAAACCTCAATGTTATGAATGTAAAAGCACTGATCACTTTATTGCTGATTGTCCAGTTGCAAAAGGTAAGGAAGGAAGAACTCTTAGAAAGAAGAAAGACCTTAAGGCAAAGAAAGGTAAAGGATTGATGAGAACTTAGGACTTAAATGGGACTGAATTTGAAGATGAAGATTCTGAGAATGAAACTGCAAACATATACTTCATGGCCATGGAAAACTAGGCACATTCTTTAAGCTTCACTAAGTGGTTCTTAGACAACGGTTGTTCAAGATACATGACTGGAAACACAGCTTTGTCAGCGGATATACAGACCACAAATGAAGGATTCGTTACATTTGGAGACAAGAAGAAAGGAAAGATTCTTGGCATTGGTAATATTAGTAATGAAGGCATAGAAACGGAAAACATAGGGCACGCAGTGGAAGCAAAAACAAAACAAAACTGGAAAAACTCAAGAATAGAGGAACCGAACAGAGCTGGCGCTGGCTTCGACAGCCCTAGCCGGCGCCGATCGTGCTCTTCACGGATTCCGAGGTTTAAAAAAATATCTTTTTTTCTCGTTCTAAGAATTGGTTGGACTGGAATGTGCACAACCGGAGTAGGTGTACTGGTAGAAACCTCTGGTGCGATTCCTGCAAATCTCCTACTCCGTCTTTACATGTAGGTGAACGCCAAACTCTTTGTCTTCAAGTATTTGGCCTGCCTAATTCCATTTGATGAACAACTTACAAGGTTAGGGAACTTTCTTGGAGAGAGAAAGAGAGAGACGTCTGGCAATTTTTCACACAGAGAAGAAGCCGTAAAAAACAATGTTATCTCCAATCCTCCTATTTAACCTAAATAAAAACCCTAGGTTAAACTAGACTGGGTCATTAGACTCTTAGTTTAACCTTTTGGGCTTAATTAATTATTCTAATTATAACAAAATAAATGGCCCAATTAATAATTAATTTTCTAACCCAAATAAATTAGTCCAATTAACAAGCCTATATTAGTTTAGTTCCAGGTTAATCTTTAATTATTCAAACCGGACCAAAGTCCTGAATAATTAATTAACCTACCAAACTAATTTAATTAATTCTCTGTCTCTCTATGGACCTTTATTTTATTCTAGCCCAAAAATTAAATAGGCTACTTAAATAAAATAAATTTCATTTAATTTAAGATCAATTTCTTAGCCTGTATTTAATTAGGACTTACGGTCTATATTGGGGACCAAAAGACACACCGCCTTGGCTACTAAAATGACTAAAATACCCTTGTCATATAAATATCTATATTTTACATTTTAAATATTTCCTAATATCACCATAAGGAAATATTGACCACAAGGACAATGCTGCGTTAGCAAAGTCTCCGACCTACAGGTGTAATGACTAAAATACCCTTCTATACATCGTCGTACATTTAGAGAGGAAGAAGTGTACTAACACCTCTCTAAATGACATCTACCATCCTTAGGCCTCTAGTCTAATGATCTACGACTTCCTAGATAGTTTCCGCTTTCCAAGGGAGCTACCCTAAAGCAAACATCCAAGTCATATTTCTCAGGGCCCTAGATATTTAGATCATTCAGACAACCACAAGAGGCAATATAGTATAGAAACTATCTTGTTCAAATCTATCTTAACTAACTAGTCACACATACGCAACATGCAAGTATATTGACCCTATGATAGAACCTCAATTATAGCATATCAAAGTATATGCTTCCAACTTCGTCAGACCACCAACTTATACTCAAGTCGTAGAGTACTAGTCCATGCTATAGCGGTAGTAGTCTAGGTTTCTACCATATAGTACTTTAAGAAACCACTACTACAAGTTCTGGTCTACGTATTCGAAATACGCTTGTCATGAAATGAGTGGACTACTCATTGGCTAAAGGTAAGCCATTCCCCATTTGGAATTCACCACATAATAACCTAGACATGATAAGATTCCCATTCTCATCAATCGGTTAAGAACGAATGTTTATGTGTTAAGTAACCTGTGATCAATACCTTACTGTGAAAGACCTCCATTCACATGGACCACTTACTTAAACACAATGGGTCTTTTCCAAACGTAATTGTGCACAAATAAAAATGTAAATTCACAAATAATTTCTGAAAATAAATTCTTTTATTAAAATATTCGATATTTACATCAGAAACCTAGTCTAAGAGGGCATATCTCCCAACAGGTAAAGGTTCCTTAACCATTATAATACAAGCATTACTTATTGATGATTTGAAATATAACTTGCTTAATATTAGCCACCTATGTGATAATGGCTGCAAAGTCATCTTTGAAAAGGATTTTTGTTCTATAATGGACAGGTCAAATCTTGAAACAATCTTTACTGCCAAACGTAATGAAAATGTATATGTGTTCTATCTAAATGACCTTATAGCTAATGGTATTAAATGCCTATTCGTACATGACAATAATGGTTATCTTTGGCATAGAAGATAAGATCATGTATCTTTTGATTTACTAAATAAACTATCTTCAAAAGAGCTTGTTAGGGGACTGCCTAAAATGAAGTTTGATAAAAGCAAAGTTTGTGATGCATGCCAATTTGGAAAACAAATTAAAACCTCTTTTAAACCCAAGAAAATGATTTTAATCTCAAAACCTCTCAAATTAATTTATCTAGATTTGTTTAGACTAATGAGGACTATTAATCTTGGAGGTAAGAAGTATGCATATATACTAGTTGATGATTTCTCTAGATTCAGTTGTACTTTATTTCTTGGACAAAAGGATGAAGCCTTTTCAGAATTTTTAAAACTGATTAAACGCGTCCAAAACTCTATTGGATGCAAACTGATTTCTATTTGAAGTGATAATGGTAAAGAATTTTGCAACAATGAATTTACACATTTCAGTGATGAAAATGAAGTCTTTCACAATTTTTCAACAACCAAAACTCCTCAACAAAATGGTATTGTTGAGAGGAAAAATCCCACTTTGCAAGAAATGGCTAGATCTATGCTTTGTGAAAATGCCCTTCCAAAATACTTTTGGGTTGAAGCTGTTAATACTGCTTGCTATATTGTAAACTGAGTTATGCTGAGACCGTTTTTGAGAAAAACACCTTTTGAACTTATGTTTAATAAAACTCCATCAATCTCTTATTTTAAAGTATTTAGCTGTAAATGTTTTATCCTAAATACCCATGACAATCTCAGAAAATTTAACATCAATTCTGATGAGACCATATTTCTTGGATACTCTTCCAACAAAAAGGCATATAGAGTGTACAACAAAAGAACTCTTTGTGTGGGAGAATTCGTACATGTTGTGCTTGATGAATCTAACATTTATGCTTCAAAAAGAGATGATAATGATGTAGGAAGTTCAAAGGAAATCAAATTAGATCAACTTAAAGCTCCATCGTTAGATACTCATGTAAAAGAAGAAGAAATTGAAGAGCTGCAAGCAAAACAAGGAAAAGAACAAACTGAAGATTCTACGAATCAACAATTGCTAAAAGATTGGAAATACAAAATAGGCTATCCTAAAGAACAAATCATTGGTGATCCAATCTATAGAGTTAAAACTAGACGGTATTTCATTGACAACTTTGCTCTTCTCTCAAATATAGAACCTAACTGTACTAATATAGCATTGCATGATGAATTTTGGATTATTGCTATGCAAGAAGAATTAAACCAATTTGAAAGAAATCAAGTTTGGAAACTTGTCCCTAGACCTCTTGATCATCCTATTATTGGTACCAAATGGGTATTTAGAAATAAATTTGATGAAAACGGAGCTGTGATTAGAAATAAAGCTAGATTAGTCAACCAAGGATTTAATCAAGAAGAAAGTATTGATTATGATGAGACATTCGCTCATGTTGCTAGACTAGAATCCATAAGAATGCTTCTTGTTTTTGCATCCTTCAAAAATTTCATGCTCTATCAAATGGATGCTAAGAGTGCATTCCTAAAGGGTTTTATTAAGGAGGAAGTATATATTGAACAACCTCCTGGTTTTATTCATGAGCACTTTCCAAATCACATTTTTAAACTCTCTAAAGCTCTTTATGGATTAAAGTAAGCTCCAAGAGCTTGGTATAAGAGGCTTAGTGGTTTCTTGATTT
Source organism: Voacanga thouarsii (assembly GCA_026120185.1). Classification (NCBI taxonomy): domain Eukaryota; kingdom Viridiplantae; phylum Streptophyta; class Magnoliopsida; order Gentianales; family Apocynaceae; genus Voacanga; species Voacanga thouarsii. The sequence goes on from JANUWF010002074.1 coordinate 2,971,100, forward strand.
TAAAAGGTTTTTCAAGAGGCTTGATTGATACTACCTTGTTCATCAAATCAAATAATTCTGGTGATCTACTAATTGTTCAAATCTATGTTGATGATATCATTTTTAGTGCTACTAACGACTCTTTGTGTAAGATGTTTGCTAAGACAATGTAGCAAGAATTCAAAATGAGTATAATGGAAGAACTAAGCTTCTTTCTTGGACTGCAAATTAAGTAAACCAAGGATGGGATCTTCATAAATCAAGCTACGTATGCAAAGGAGTTGCTCAAAAGGTTTGGAATAAATAAAGCAAAAGAACTCTGTACACCTATGAGTACTTCTATAAAACTTGATCAAGATGAAAAGGGTAAGAAAGTAGATGAACATAAGTATAGAGGTATGATTAGAAGCCTACTCTGTCTTACTGCTAGTCGACCAGACATTATGTTTTCAGTATGTCTTTATGCTCATTTTCAATCTTGTCCAAAGGAATCACATCTATGTATAGTAAAATGCATACTTTGATATCTTATTGGCACATATGATTATGGCTTATAGTATCCTCACTGTAACACCCCACTACCTAGGCCCATCAGGGCCAGGGATGTCGCCCCGTTCAGAGGACAAGGGGTCTTTATAGCTAGGTTACAAAGAACAAAATAAAATAAAGAATTTAAAATTTAAACTTATTACAACCCAAAAGATAAATACTGGTACAAATCCAAAATAAATTATTTGCAACAATCTCTCAAAATGTCACATAAAGAAAATAACACAAGTCTTCAAAGCATAGGCAATAATCTAGCTAATGACCTCCACAGCAGGATCTCCCTGAAAACATGGCATAAAAGGTGGTGAGATAAAAATCTTAGTAAGCCCGTGTGTGCTTTGAGTGTTTCAGGTAAAATAAGTCATGTATGCAAGTTGCAAAAATTTCATAAAGAAAAGTGCTGGCAAGCATTAAATAAGTGTTGAAATTAAGAATGGTGTTTTGCTTTACAAATCACACATGTGCACAATAAATACAACCACTCAAATGGGTAGCCATGGGTTACCACACGTTGGGCCCCATGACTAAGTAACGGTCAGAATGCCAAACTTTGTGCAAGCTGACAAAAGGTAGGTGTACGGCCTACCGGGTGAGATACTCCTCCATTTCTACACCCAAACTTACCGGTTGTCCATTCCGGGAACACACAGTCCACATGACTGAAACTTGCTAGCTCAGACCGGCATGACCTACCTGACTGGCATCCTATCCAGGAAGGACTCACCCCTCAGAGGTGGCCACCTACTGAGAGACTTACCCTAACCCTTCAAAAACTAGTCCTGATAGTCTACCCTTATTGAGTACTCAACGTTGATTGTCCCACTTGGGAGAAAATTGATCACACATTGTTTTATTTGGAAATAGCAATTAAGGGTTTCTAAATTTTTTGTCAAAGTTGCGTTTTAGAAAGAATTTAGCATTTTGTGTAAAACTGCTTGTTTGATTTTCAAATGATTTGGTTGACTGGAATAAAAAGGAAAAATAGTCCTTAATTGCCTTTACAAAATAAATGTCCATACACATCGCATTTAGCTTGCCACAATAATTCCGTTGGTCTTCACAAAATTCCATGCAGGAGCTTACATGATTCCTTGCTTGCTCAAGTTCAAGAGTCTTCCAAGGCTGACCTAACCCCGCCTGGGGTAAACACAAAACATAGGGTTACACTCAAGCTAAATTCATTTACACAAGTAATCCTAGTTCAACTTATTACCATCATATCCCTAATGTCCTAAGCTTTAAGGCTAGATGATAAGGAATTTAAAAAAAAATAAGTCTAGTTTGACAAGTTAACATAACTTGGGGTTCTAAATAATTGCTAATAAATTATAGACTCAATTAATAATTCTTTAGTGCTATTATTAATAGATAAATTAAGGTTTGAATATTGAATAATACTATGCCCTAAATAATATTGATAAATGGTAATTTAAAAATAGCTCTATTGTAAAAAAATAACAAATAGATTTTAATATAGATAATATTTAGGAATATAGGTAAAAGCTTTAACTAGGGCCTATAAGGTCATTAATTAATTCTAATATTTTATTTATTATTATTTATATAAAAGATTTATATTATTTTTAATAAAAGATTTTATTTATTTGATAAATAAAATATTAATATTCCAATTAATAATCCAATCCAAATCTTCCTAAAGCTTCGAATTTTATGGAGAAAAATATAGCAGTAATTCCAATTAAAGTAATAAAATTTGTTAATAAAAATAACCTAGTCTTAACAAGAAAATAATCTCTCACCATGATTTTCCTATTGCTAGAAGGGATTCCTAAACACATTCTCCAACATCAAATAATAAACCAATCCATTCATGAACACACGCTTGACTTGTCACATACTATCACAAGGCTAACTTTCTTCTAGGCATAATCATCATTAATGGCTTCAATGGAAAATAGAAACATAAGAGCCTAATCACCTTTGGTGTCGTGATGTCTAACATGCTTCAAGCATCCATAAAATTCATCAAGCACGAAAAACATACATTGATTCAAAAGGAAATACATACAACTTAGTCGTATACAACAATCACCATGTCTTAACTCCATCCCCTTAATCCACACGCATATACTCAATTCCCCCATTAATATTCTATCTCCCTATCACCTCCTAAGAGACATGATTCAGAATTTAGAAAGAAAGTTTTGAGAATAATTACTTGATTGACGAGTACTGCGGTGAAGACTAAAGAAGGTCCACGCGCGACAGTGAGTCTTGAGTGATCCCACAGAAAAACAGCCATGGTTGATGGTTGATCAACCATTTCGATTGGAAGAGAGAGAGAGAGAGAGAGAGAGAGAGAGAGAGAGAGAGAGAGAGAGAGAGAGAGAGAGAGAGAGAGAGCATTAGAAAGGTATGTAGAGAATTGAATAGAAAAGGATGAACAAGGAGGTTGTTCTTGATTTTTCTTGTTGATGTTCTTGAGACCTTCAAGGGAAAAGCTGTTTTTGATCCGATTGAAAATTCTTGTTGGCGTGATTTTGTGTTATAAATACTAGATATGAAGTCTAGGGATTAAATAGAAGTGATCTGGAGTATTTGAGAATGATTGGAGGTGTTTAGAGTAGGTTTAGGCTTGAAGAAGTTTAGTGTGTGTTCTTGGTGAAAATGGAGACAATGTGGGAGAATGCTACACGAAATCTGGTAGAGTGCTGGCCGAATGGTCTAGGTTGAAGGGAGGTTTCGGTTTTCAGCTTGTGGGAGAGAGAGTGATCAGTTTTTTTTTTTAAATTTAAATGGAGAAAGTTGTGGAGTTGGTTAAGGTAGGTGGTTAGCTATGGTGTTTGATCAAGGAAGGTGTCTAAGCTCTTCAATGGTGCCGGCTGAACAAGGTGGTTTTGATGAAATGAATGGAGGTCAATAATGCACCAAGGCTGGCCGAAATTCAGTCTTAAATGGTAGAGGAAATTCTTGTTCATTAGCTTGATACAAGAGTGTTTCCATGGAGAAATTAGTTTGAAGTTCAAAAAAGTTTGAATGGAGTGATCTTATGGGGGTTTTGAGGTGTGGTTATGGAGTCCATGAGTTCAAGGTAAGTGTGAAGGTCAATGATGTTCAGTCCATGGCTAAACAAGGATCAATGTTACAGAAGTTGAAGGGTGGTTTTCGGCCTAGGCTTGAAGGAAGCAAAGCTAGAAAAATTCTGGTTTCAAGCTGTCCAAGGTTTCGAAGGTTGGTGCAGAATTTCTGTGCAGAATTTCTACACTTCTTCAACCCGATTTGCAGCTAGTTCTTGAGGGGGTTTGAAGGTCTTTCAAAGGTGATTTCCTAGCCTTCTTTCTGGAGAAATACAGAGGAGTTTTGCTGGCTTGAAGATGGACTAAAATAGCTTCATTTCCTTGATTGAAAGCTGCAAAATGTCCAGAATTTTTTTCTGGTTTTGCACAGTTTGTGCAGTCTGAAAATTGTACAGATTTTCCTGCATTTAAGCCACATGAAATGACCATTTTTCTGGTGGCAAATGAATGGGTTTACTGGCTGAGTTTTTCGAAGAAAGGGTCTGCAAAAATTCTGGAAAATTTCCAGATTTCCTTCACTAAAATATGAACAACATGAAGGTGAATTTGAAGGTTCTATCATGGTGATTGATTTCTCTTGGAAACCCTTCCTATTTCCCCTCCTATTTTCGGCCAACCTCCCTCCTCCAAGATTGCTTTTCGAAATTCAAGGGTGAAGAATTATCACAGAATTTCTTTGGAATTACAAGAAAGATTTGGTGATTTTGGTTCATTTGAATTATGAAAATGCTAGGACAAAGCTAGAGGTAATAATTAGGACAAGAATTCCCCTAGAATTCTTTTTAGGACACAATGTTAGGATTTAGAACATTCTCCTCATATCTCCCCTAAGACAACATTCCTATTTCTAAGGAATGGAAGAAACAAAAATTCAAACTTAATTAAGATAATCATGATAAAAACTTAGATGATGGGATTTGAACTCATGATCGTAGAAATTAATTCACAAAGCTCTAACCACTAAACCACAACAACTCTTGTTCTTATTTTCTCACCCACATATTTTTCTTATTTAATCCTCAAGTTATTTCCCTATTCGGACCTCAAGCAAAATTATCATTTTACACCTCCCACTCAATAGGCATAACTAAGCATTTTAACCTATAACCCGCAATTCTAAAGCACATAAAATCATTCAAAAACATATATATTCATGCAAAATAATATGATATGCATCCTGACCCCCTTACTCTAGGGTTGGCTTTCGGTGGGGTTTCACACTCACACTAACACATTTGATCTTATAAGATATACTGATGCAGATTATGCAGGCTGTAAAGTTGAAACAAAAAGTACTAGTGGCCATTGTTAATTTCTTGGATACTCTCTTGTGTCATGGCACAACAAAAAGCAAGCGTGTGTTTCCTTATCCACCACTGAGGCTGAATATATTGCAGCTGACAGTTGTTGTGCTCAAATTTTATGGATGAAGAATACATTGCTAGATTTTAGTCTTAACTTTAATTGCGTACCTATATTATATGATAATACAAGTGCTATCAATCTAACAAAAAATCCTATTCAACATTCTAGGACAAAGCATATAGAACTTAAACATCATTTCATCTGAGATCATATGCTTAAAGGCGATGTGTGTGTTGAATATATTTCAACTGATAAACAACTTGCAAATATCTTCACTAAACCTCTAGCTAAAAAAAGATTCAACAACCTAAGAAGAGGTTTGGGAATTACAAAAATCTTATAACTAACCTTTTTGCATAAGTCTTCTTTATTTTGCAGGCTTAGTGAAGAAAAAGTTTTTGGAAACAGTGTTTGTATCCAAAACACACCAACAACTGTTTGGACATAGTATTTAAGTCCAAATCCCGCATCCAAAATGCATTTCTAAAAAAGTTTCGTTTGGATGATTATTTTGGGTTAGGTCAAAATCCAAAACATTCTTTTATATATATATACTCTATATTTTTCCTTATTCCCATTTTTTAATTTTAAAAAGTTGGTTTGCACAATTCTCTAAACTTCTGTGATAAATTTATCTTTCCAATACACTTCAAAGCACTTTAATTTTTCTCCAAACCCTTGTACTTGATTCCTCCAAAAGTATCTGTGTTCTTCTTCTTCAAAGAAAATCACCAGTCTAAAAAGAAAAAGCCCTAATCTTACGAATGGCAAAAAATGAAATCTTCTGCACCAAAACCTACGAAGGGGCATAAAACGTCTCCGAAGATAAAAAAGAAGGGTTCAACTTCAAGCAAAGCGAAAGGGAAAGAAGTCTCCCCTCAACCGGACTTCTCGGCATCACTCTACGACTCATTAAAGTCTTCTCTGGAAAAAGTGAGTTCTGGAAATCAGGTACTCCGTTTCATAGACTTTAAATGTGAAATTGATTATAATGACTAGGTTTCAAGGAACAGAATGGTTATTTTTGGATACCGTGCAAATCCTTCAGCCTTTCTAAATCTTTCAAATATATTAGATATGTTTGAATACATTGGATGGGGTAGTTTACTTTCTATAAATGAGAAATTATTTACTCCACTTGTCTGGGAATTTTATGCAAATTTAAGAAAAGGTCGTCTTGAGGAAACTAAGAGAGGTTTTATGATTCGATGGTATGTGTCAAGAGTTAAAGGAAAAGATATTGAGTTTGATCACCGCTTGCTAAATAGGATCTGTGATGTGAGGGATGCTGGAATTTAATATTTTAAGTTGACCAAATTTCCAAAAGGAAATGATATTTTTTATTTGAAGAAAATTGAGGAAAGAGTTTTGGGAACTCTGGTAATAGAAGTACCAAATGGCTTAACGGAGTTGGAAGAATTTTGCACCATATAGTTTCCACTATGGTGGTTCCGAGCTACGGACATAAGACCTCCATAAGCATTTTGCAAATGGTAATCATGTTGGCCTTGGCGGAAGGAAGGCAAATAAACTTTGGGTTTTTAGCTGCTAAATTAATGCTACAATCAAGGAATACATCAAGCAAAGCTCTGCCTTAAGGAAATCTATTATCTATAGTCTTCAATCATTTTCATGTTGATTTAAATTCAATTCCTTGTGATCCAACAAAGATGAATGTTTATAGCTTTGACTCCTTTAAGAGAATGGGTTATGTGAGAATGGGTAATGAATGGAAGCTGCTGAGAGATATTGAGGGTAAAGAAAGAGAAAATTTTATGAAAATTAAAGTTGAAGGAAAGCCTGTTCCTATTGCTAGAACAAAAAGAAAGCTTGAAGATGATCCTCAGGCAGAATCCTCTGCTAAGAGGAAAGAAAATGATGAGGGATTATTTGTGAGTATATTGGATGCTATCTACTCACTGACTGTGAAATTGGATAATCTCAGTTCTAAGCTTCAAAGTCTTGGAAACAGATTGACTACAGTAGAAAAGACTGCAAAAATAGATGCACCTGTGTCTACTCCAACAATGTCTGCTCAAGAAAAGGAAACAAGAAAAGAACCGGTTATTGAAAAAGAAACTGATCTGCTTGCCACGGAGAAAGAGCATGCTACTGAGCAAACCCAGACAAAATCTCTGATTAAGGAAATTGTAGCATCTTCTGCATCTTCTAAACCATATGTCTCATTTGGAAAGAGACAAAAGCATGTTGTTGTGAAGAGAAAATCCAACCGGATTGCTTGTCAACACTCTAAAAATAGTGCCGGATCAAAAGCTGAAACCATTAACATCTCTTAAGAAGACCAGTATGGGCAGAATGATCTTCAGTTAATCTTCAATTAAAATCATAACCAATTTACTTTATGCAAATTGAACAAATTTACTTTCATGTCTTTAAATTATGCACAAGGATAACTGCTAAAATTCTGCATACTGCTTAAATTCTGATCTATCTAGATTCTATTTCTTCCACTTTATTTCTGCTATTACTCTTTTTGATTGATGACAAAGGGGGAGAAGATTGAATTGATCTTATATGAACTGTTATAATGTATATTAAACTGAAGATATGAACTATTATGATGAATATTGAACTGAAGAACTGAACTGTTATAATGCATATTGAACTAATCTAAACTAATATGAATGACTGGGAAGATATTAGGCTGATATGAACTGATCTAAATAACGAGGAAGATATGAACTGATATGATACTGTTTGGGAAATTATTAACGTTGCTGCAAATATAAACTGATTGAAAATGTTTGCTTTACTGGATATGATTATTGGAAAATGATTGGAAGTTTTTGCTTGGAATATTGGGATAATTTTTTGCTAAACTTATGCTTATAATTATGAATGATACTTTGTGCTTGATTTGAATTTTTTTATGAACTGTTCATCTCTGATTTCAGTTTATGGTCACTTAAATCTTTTTATCCAAAAGTATTCTCTTCATAATGAAGGTATCTTTGAGACTAATTTGAGAAGATGTGGATATGATTCTGTGACAAAATCAAAACCTCAGTCAGATGGATTGTTTTTCTTATGTTTAAAATTCTTTGAAAATCTGGAAAATCCATTGTCCCGTGCATTGTATTAGAAGGAGTTTTGGACTCATACTTCATTAATCCAAAAATATTTCTTTAAAAATTTATACTATTTTGGGTACACACCTTTTGACATCCAAAACCCGTATCCATAAAGGTTTCATACATTCTTTCACAAATGTTTTGGATGTACATTTTGGACGTACAAAATTGATTTCAATTTTTCCTCTCATTTTGAAATATTCATATAGGCAAATATTAAGGGGGAGCATCTCATCATATATCTTGCCTACTATATCTTCTTTATTTATTGAATCATTATCTCCTTTTAAATAATCATAAGGATATGGAGATAGGATAGGCTATAGGCTTATTGAGCTATGTTTATTCTTTATATGTATATTTAAATCTCATAAGCACTCTTTGAAACCTATTATGAGAGATTACATTTCATTAAAAAATATTCGTAGCTCTCTCAATCAACATGTTCACTCCATACACATTATTGTTCTTTATATATACCTTTTTTTTTTATTAAGTTTATCATCACTCAAAAAGGGGGAGATTGTTAGCCGTAAGGGCTTTCTTCTATGTTTTAACTTATGGCAAACATTGATGTAAACTAACTTGTGTAATCTATATGTGATAGGACATGTTTGACCTCTGTTCTTCTAAGGCATTCAAATATGATTGTTAAGCAACTCTTGAGCAATAGAATTCAAGTATGGAATATCAAAAAGAAGTTCAAAGTATATGAGATTGCATACCAAGAAGTCTTTATAGAAGAACTTTAGACTAGGAAGTGTTATTAAGGTATTTTTATTAATTCCTATGTCTCTTTATCTTTTGATTCAATTGATTTCTACCTTGAAGCACATAAAGAAGAAGATTTCAAAGGTTTGAAAATCTCAGAATTTTGGATTCAGTAGTTTTGGATGTTTCTGCATCCAAAAGATTCGTCCAAAATCCTGTAAACATTGTTGAAATATTTCTGCCTGAAAAAGTGCCATTTTGGACTTACCTTTTGGATGCATTGTCATCCAAAACTTAAGTCCAAAACACAGGTGAATTTAACAGAAAAATTATAGTCATTTTATAGCAGTTGGTACTTCACTTTTTGGCTCTATAAATAGCCTCTAAACAAGATTAGACACAAGATTTTTGTGACATTCTTCTAAAAAACACTATTGCTCAACAGTTTACAAAAATCTCCTTTTATCAAGTGCTTCAAAGTGAATTCATATTGTGTCAAAGGTAAAAGTATTTGTACTTTGTACCTTAGTGAACATCTGCTCAATCAAGTGAGTTTTTACTATTCTATTGATATTCAATCTCCCTTGTAATACAAGATTATGGTGTAAAACTCAATTGGGGTGAACCTTAATGTGATTGTTTGATTGAGAGGTTCTGGAAAACCAAGAGTGGTGATCCTCTCTTATATGTGGTACAAGTTGATTTCATTAAATGGAGTTAATGAAATCTGGTTGAAAATCCTTAAGTGTAAACTTAAAGTAGTAGACGTAGATCTTGGTAGATCGAACCACTATACATTCTGTGTCTCATTTCCTTTCATATGTCATTGACTGCTTTGTATTTCATTCTTTAGTCTGAATCTGAATATATCTCAAAGAGTTCTTGGATAACTTTCTTTATCACCATAAAGTCGGTCCAAGAAACTTAATGATCATTATTATTCTGTATATCAGACGATTTGAAAATTTTTAGTCTGCAAAAAACTTTATTCATCCCCCCCCACCCATTTCTAAGGTTTTTCTGACAACTTTAATGAAAGCATGATAGCTACTAAAGCAAGACCTATTCAAATGAATCAGGAACTCCTTGAATATTGTAAACAAGAAATCTCAAGATTATTAAGTAAAGGTATCATTCGTGAATCCAAATCTTCCTGGTCCTGTTCAACCTTTTGTGTTAATAATAATGCCAAAAAGAACATGCTGCTCCTCGATTAGTTATTAACTATAGACCCTTAAACAAAGTTTTAAAATGGATAAGATACCCAATTCCCAACAAAAGAGATCTATTGAAACGAACTTATAAAGCAGTAATCTATAGTAAATTTGATATGAAATTAGACTTTTGGCAAATTCAAATTAAAAAAAGAAGATAGATATAAAATGGATTTTAAACATTTGGTCTATATGAATGGAATGTGATAACCTTTGGTCTTAAAAATTCCCCTAGTGAATTTCAAATGGTTATGAATAATATTTTTACACCTTATACCATTTTTACTATTATTTATATTAATGATGTCCTTGTTTTTAGTAATTCCTCGACCAACACTTTAAACATCTTTCTCTTTTTCGTGAAATTATCACAAAAAATTGGCTGGAAGTAAGTGCCACAAAACTTAAACTTTACCAAACCCAGATTCACTTTTTAGGTCATGAACTTTATCAAGGAATGTACAAACCTATTTGTAGAGCTATAGAATTTACATATAAATTCCCAGATGTTCATTCCAAATCTAAGACAGATCTATGAACCACTGTATCAACACCTTCATAAAAATCCAATTGCTTGAGGTATAGAACAGACCCAAACTATTCAGAAAATAATAACACTTATCAAGAAACTTCCTTGTCTTGGAATCCTAGATCATAATGCTTTCATGATTGTTGTAATAGATGCCTTTAAACCTCATTATAGAGGTATTCTCAAACAGAAGAAATCATATTCTTCCAGTGAACAATTAGTCAATATCATTTGGGTAGTTGGCTATCCAATCAAAATAATTATAGCAACATCAAAAAAGAGATTTTTGTTATTGGTTTATACATTTCTATATTTCAAAATGATTTAGTAAATAAAAGCTTTCTTTTTCGTATTGATTGCAATTCTGTAAATGATGTTTTACAAGAAGATGTAGAAAACTTTGTTGCAAAATAGATTTTTGCTAGATGACAAGCTTTAAGATCTGGCTTTGATTTTGATACTGAATTTATCATAGGAGAGTCCAATTCTCTTCTAGATTTTTTAACAAGAGAATTCTTGTAGGGAAAAACATGATAAGATTTTGATAAGATTTCTTATCTTCATTAAAGGTGATTTTCATACTATAAATATTGAGCGAATCAGCAAGTAAGAAGCATCAATGGCTTTCAACAACATTCGACCTAGAGGTAAAACACCAACAAATGGATTCACAGTTCTTTCTTCCTATCCTCCATTACCAAGCTTTTCTCTATGAAAACCACCATTAACCATGAATATTTTGAACACAGCTTCTTCAGTCAAAAAAGGGCAAGATGCCAGTCCTTCTTCCAATAAATAAAAATCAGGAATTTCCAACGTAGATCTTCAACTCCAATATTCCTTCAAAATAAAGGGAGGATATACTGGTTTGAAACTAATACAAATGGAGGATTTAAAATACAAAATTTTGAAATTGAAATAAAAAGTAATCTATCTCAGCATACAAGGAATTTTCTCATGAAGGACATAAAAACTCGCTCCGCATTTCTTCAAGGAATTTGAATCTTAAATAGGTAGAGGTTGAATTGCTTTCTGTGATAGCATTTTGCATTATTGTGGTATGGTCCAGACCATGCGAAGTGGGAATCAAGTTGTTGGCCAAAGGTAGGAATTGTTCAAAGATTTTTTTTTTCTTTGAGGGTGTCCACTGCTTTTGTCGAGTAGTGAATTATTTTGTAGAGTAATTCTGAGATTACAAAAAGCTGTCTTGACAGCTTTTCAACTGGTTTTGTCTGAGTTCTCTTTTTCGCTTTGAGTAGAGTCTTGCCATTATGTACTTTGGCAAAGGTATGCTACTGCAATATCAGAGGGATTTTCCATGCCACCATTATGAAAAAAGCTAAAAATTGACTCGGTTTCATCGTCACTGTCTTCTACTAGTTGGATCTAATTCCACAGAATTTGAAGTTGGAGTTGAAGATCTTCTTTTGAAATTCTTGATTTTCCTTTGCTGGAAGAAGAACTGGTATCTTGCTCCTTTTTTATTGGAGCTGTTGGAATTGCTAGTATTGATAGCTTAGGTGTCCATTCTTTGATCTTAATTTCTCGACACAAATGTCTAATTGATTTAATACTTTCTAATTTGTAGTTCCATCCAAGTATAAAACAAATTTGCTTTTCAGGAAAGAACTTCAATACTGAATATGAGGAGGAAAATATGAAAGGTGATTTTCGGTGATATTTATGTAAATTGGAGTTTATGTTGTTTTGAAAGAGACTCTTTATTGCCGCTAAATGTCTTCCACCATTAGTAGAACCATCGACAAATAGGATTCATTTTCCATACTTTCCATACTTGATAAACCAAGTGTGTATAAGGTCTTGAAGGAATAAGAAATTATTCTAGGCATTCAAATAGTCCATGAAATTGCAATTTCGTGGTTTTGAAGGGATTTTGAACTGGATAGGGGTGTATATTCCTGATATAGGCTAAGTATTCAGGTTTAGGATTTTGATGATTCGGCATCAAGAGTAGGCGATACCTTTGTCATTTCTATGAGCATTGCGTTCATGTTTGAATTCTATTGAACCGATGGCAAATAAAATATGTTTACAAAAAAGTCTGATTTTCAAAAGATCTGCTTGAAATAGATGAATGAATTAACTGTAAGCTTATAGATGAAGCAAGTTGACAATTTCTCTTTCTAGCTTACTGCCTAACTCCTTTGGAATGGCTAGTAAAGGTAATAAGGATTTTGTTACAAATTCAAAGGTTTTATTTCCAGCAAAGGATTTTGGTTTAGCAAGAGTTTAAGGTGAGGCTAGAATAACTGCTTCTTTGAAGGCAGAAGGAGCTGTTATAGCATAGAAGGAGCTATTTATTTTTTGTGATTCGGTAGTTTTTTGGGGTGAAGAAGTTGGGATCAAAAGATTCATGGTAAATAGTGGTCTTGATAGAGAAGAGCTTGGTAAAGGGGGATAGGAAGAAAGAAATGTGAATCTATTTGTTGGTGTATTACCTATAGGTCGGAGATTGTTGCGCGCCATTGGTGCTTCTTACTTGCTAATTCACTCAATATTCATAGTTTGAAACTCACCTTTAATGAAGATAACAAATCTTATCAAAATCTTATTTTGTTTATCCATGTAGGAATTCTCGTGTTAAGAAATCTAGAAGAGAATTAGATTCTCCTTTGATATATTGAATGTTAATATCAAAGCTAGAAAGTAAAGCTTGCCATCTGGAAAAAATCTATTTTGCAACAAGGTTTTTTGCATCTTTTTGTAAAACATCTTTTCTAGCTTTATAATCAATACGAAGAAGAAGCCTTTAATTTACTAAGTTATTTGAAAATTTAGAAATGCATAAAACAATAGCAAGATTTTTTTTTTTATGGTGTTGTAATTCTTTTGACTGGATAACCAAATACCCAAATAATATCTAATTATTTGTTCACTGAAAGAATCTGGTTTCTTTTGTTTGAGAATACCTCCATAAACAAGTTCATAGGCATCTGTTTCAACAATCACTAAAGTATTAGGATATGAAATTCCAAGATAAGAAAGTTTCTTGACAAATGTCTTTATTTTCTAAATAGTTTAGGCCTGTTCTGTACCCCAAGCAATTAGATTTTTGTGGAGGCATTGATACAGTGGTTCACAGATCTGTCCCAAATTTAGAATGAAATTAGATATGTAATTGAGATATCCTAAAAACCTTTGTAACATAATTTTCTTCTTAATTTCATTTAGGAATTTATCTGCAAATTCTATAGCTCTGCAAATAGGTTTGTACATTTCTTGATGAAGTTTATGACCTAAAAAGCAAATTCGGGTTTGGCAAAGTTTGAATTTTCTGGCATTTACTACCAACCCAATTTTTTGTAATACTTTCATGAAAAAGAAAAAGATGTTTAAAGTATTGCTCGAGGGATTCACTAAAAATGAGAACATCATCAATATAAATAGTAGTAAAAGTGGTAATAAAGTGTAAAAATATCATTCATAACCTTTTGAAATTCACTAGGGACATTCTTAAGACTAAAGGGCATCACATTCCATTTATATTGACCAAATGGGACATTAAAAGCTATTTTATATCTATCTTCTTCTTTAATTTGACTTTGCCAAAAGTCTGATTTCATATCAAACTAACTATAGCTTACTTCTTTATAAGTTCGTTTTAATAAATCTTTTTTGTTAGGTATTGGGTATCTTATCTATTTTAAAACTTTGTTTAAGGGTTTATAGTTAATAAGTAATCGAGGAGCACCACATTTTTTTTCGGCATTATTGGTAACATAAAAGGCTAAATAGGACAAGAGAGATCTCACAAATGACACATTTACTTAATAATCTTGAGATTTCTAATTTACAATATTCAAGAAGTTCTCGATTCATTTGAATAGGTCTTACTTTTGTGGCTATCACATTTTTATTAAAGTTCTCTATATAGGGTAAATTTATAACATGCTTTTTCCTAATCCAAAAGGCACTAGGTATTTCAGAATAGATATGATTTTTAATCTCTTTTCTTATAAATTCTATCTTATCCTGAACTTCATGAGATTCCAGCTGTTCTTGTATTCTTTTAAAAAGTTGATTTGATTTTGTTAGAGAATTATTTTCCTTTTTAAAGTATTGATATCTTCACTTTGAGGACTTAATAGAAAAGGAAAAGTTACTTGGATGGATCCTATGTTAGTGTGGACTCTATGTTAATCTACTTCAAAAGGATATATGTGAGTTAAAAAGAGAGTTCATAATATGATTTCGTTATTTAAATCTCTAATTAGAATAAAAGAATTAACAAAGTAAAATTGATTATTACAAATATGAGTATTAGAGAATTTACAGTTAATTTGGAGTTGACTACCAGAAGTTGAATACAATTTGGTAGCAATTTTTTCATAATATTTGGTAGGAATTAAACCTTCTTGTATATAATTTTGATTTGCACCAGAATCTAATAAAGCTGTTGTTTTGATAGCAAAATCTTATATTTTTTAGAATAATAGGAATATACCATTTTTGAAAAGTTGTTCTAGAAATTGTAGAAATATATTCTTCTATTTGATTATCATCGATTAACTGATTAGTGTCAAGAATTGTATTCACTATTAGAAAAATGCTGATTACCAACAAACCATTCCCAACAAACTAAGTTTGGTTGGTAATTACCAACAAATTACCAACCAATTCCCAACAAATATGGAATGTGTTGCATTTCAGTTACTTACCAACAAATTACCAACTGTGTGCATTCTGTTGGTGATTTTGCTGTTGGTAGTCGGTCAGTAATGTGTTGGTAAATGAGAGGGAAAATATTTACCAACCGATTGCCAATAAAATATAAGTGGTTGGTAACTGTGTCGGATGGTAATCTGTTGGTAATAGGGAGGGAATGTTGTTCCCGCCAATGTACCAACAGAATACCAACCGAAGTGGGTAGTTGGTAGCTAATGCAGTTGGTAATATAGTTGGTAATATGATAGCTTATTTTTTAGCAACAGCATTAGCAACTAACATATCCGTTGAAAATATAGTAAATCAATCTCCAACAAATTGCAAACCGAATTACCAACGGTGCATATTTAGTTGTTAATATTTGTATTGGTAATCTGTTGGTAATCTGTTGGTAAGCATATAAGAAAATATTTACCAACTGATTACCAATTAAATATGCGTGGTTGGTAACTATGTCTAATGGGAATCTGTTGGTAAAGGGAAGAGGAATGTTTTTTCCCTGTCGATGTTCCAATGAAATACCAATAGATATGGGTAGTTGGTAGATGTTTAAGTAGAAGAAAAATATATTTGTTGAAGATAAGAACGTCAAATTGACGATCGAACCATTAGACTTGTTAAAAGTACTAAAAAAAGTATTATGACCAAATTTGAAGGTAATCAAATATATTTAGATACACAATCTAGAATAATATCTATATAATGGCCAATAACCTAACTCGTTCGTAAATATAAACACGTCAAATTTATGATCTAACCGTTAGATTTGTTAAAAGTACTAAAAAAAGTATTGTGACCAAAGTTGAAGATAATCGGACATATTTAGCTACACGATTTAGCATATTCTCTATATAACGGCCAATAACCTAACTCATTCATAAATATAAGCTTGTCAAATTTATGCTTCAACCGTTAGATTTGTTAAAAGTACTAAATAAAGTATTGTGATCAAATTTGAAGGTAATCGAATATATTTAGCTACACGATCTAGCATAATTTCTATATAACGACCAATAACCTAACTCGTTCATAAATATAAGCACGTCAAATTTATAATCCAACCATTAGATTTGTTAAAAGTACTAAAACTAGTATTGTAACCAAATTTGAAGGTAATCGGATATATTTTGGTACACAATCTAGCATAATCTCTATATAACAGCCAATAACCTAACTCGTTCGTAAATATAAGTATGTCAAATTTATGATCCAATCATTAGATTTGTTAAAAGTACTAAAAAGAGTATTGTGACTAAATTTTAAGGTAATCGGATGTAATTAGGTACACAATCTAGCATAATCTCTATATAACGGCCAATAACCTAACTCGTTCGTAAAATATAAGCACGTCAAATTTACAATCCAACCGTTATATTTGTTAAAAGTACTAAGAAAAGTATTATGACCAAATTTAAAGGTAATAAGATATATTTAGCTACACAATCTAGCATAATCTCTATATAACGGCCAATAACCTAACTTGTTCGTAAATATAAGCACGTCAAATTTACGATCCAACCGTTAAAAGTACTAAACAAAGTATTGTGACCAAATTTGAAGATAATCGGATATATGTAGGTACACAATCTAGCATAATCTCTAAATAACGGCCAATAACCTAACTCGTTCGTAAATATAAGCACATCAAACTTATAATCTAACTGTTGGATTTGTTAAAAGTACTAAAAAAAATATTGTGACCAAATTTGAAGGTAATTGGATATATTTAGCTACACAATCTATCATAATCTCTATATAACGACCAATAACATAACTCATTCATAAATATAAGCACGTCAAATTTACGATCCAATCTTCAAATTTGTTACAATTATTAAAAAAAAAGTATCGTGACCAAATTTGAATATAATCAGATATATTTTGTCACATAATGTAGCATAATCTCTATATAACGGCATACAACATAACGCATTTATAAGGATAAACATATCAAATTAAAAATTCAACTATTAGATTTGTTAAAATTACTTTTTAAAAAAAGTATTATGACCAAATTTAATATCTGTATTTTTCACATAATTTAGCATAATCTCTATATAATGGCTCAAAACCTAATGCATTTATAAAGAAAAGCATATCAAATTAAAGATCCAATCGTTATATTTTTTGAAGTCGCTAACAAAATTATCATGAACAAATTTGAAAGTAATTGGATATATTTTTCTATATAATCTAGTATAACCTCTATATAACAGGCCAAAATTATTTGGTAGATTATGCCTATTGACAAACATTTGTTTAAAGTGAAATTCAATCATTCTGTTTAAACAATACTTTTATATTTTATATTTATATACAAATATTGGGGCTATATTTGGGAATAGCTTCAAAATTAATAAATTAAAATGAAATTCATTGGAATTGAAAGGGTCTCTAAATTGAGCCTAATAATTATAGTAGAAATATGACGTATCAAATCAAATAATGATATTATATATTATTTTAAAAGCAATCTGTCTAATTGGTTATATCTATCTCATCTTTAAAATGTATATTTATGTGGTTCTGTTCATATCATAAATTATAAGAGCAATAAACTTAGAAACAAAGAAAAAATAATTGCATTTATTTGATTCTCAAAATTAAATTTGTTTAAAAAAGGATTGAAAATGATATACTAATTTTTTCGAATTAAAAAATAATGTCTAGGCAATAAGAAGAGATAAAATAGAATAACTTAAAATTTAAAACTAAGTAGTTGTGATAGAAATTATATAAATAAATAAATATATATATATATATATATATTATGCATAAAATATTGTTATTACTATTATTTATATATACACAAAAATATAAATATATATAATAAATTTTTATATATTATATGAATTAGAAATATAGTAACTTAATTATAATTCAACTTTATAACTATAAGAAGGAAAAAAATGTAATAATATAAAAAATAAAAAAACATAAATTAAATTGCAATCCTACTCTCACCCTCACCTTCCTCGGTGCCTGCCACTGCTTGTCGCTGCTAATACCGTCGCCATTCTTCACTGCAAGCCTCTCCCTCTCATCGGTTGCGACACACATTAATGCACACAGAAACAAAGAAAAGCCCTCAAAATCTCTCAGATCTCAGGCCATATTCGCCTAAGTTTGCACCTTCGAAGTACACTGCAGGTAACAGCGGCATCTTTATTGTACTATTTCTTCGATTTGATTATTGTTTGAGACATAATTTTAACTTGATTATGCCACCTTCGTGTTGAGATGTGTGAAATTTGTATTAATTTTGAAACGAGGCTTTGAAATTTGAGTTTACTGGTTTGTTGTTGCTATGTTTGCTATGGCCTTAGTTCAAACGTGGGTTTTTTGCTTCAGTTCGAATGTTGGTTTCTACTTCAGTTTGAATAGGTTTCTACTTCAGTTTGAATGTGGGTAGTTGCAAATATTTGTGATTGCTTTAGAAAACAAGGAAAGCCTCGAATATTGCTTTATTAAAAAATAGTGGTTCAAAACTGTAGAAGCAACAATGAAGCTTTTATGCTGCTGAATTAAAACTACATGATGTTATGTGAGTTGATCCACTTGTGGTAGAAGAAGAAAGTTGAATTCCTAAGTGAGAATCTTGTAGTTGTTAATTATTAGACATCTTAATAGCTTGACAATTGCAGAAGGTTTGCAAAATAGGAGAAGAAGCATAGTAGATATGGTTTCTTTCCAATAGATTGTCTCCTATTGTTGAAGTTTGCATTTGTTATTTGATATTCAATAGGGAAAAAAATGGGAAAAAGAATAGGAGAGAGAGAGAGAGGTACAATACAGAGGAATAAAATTTTTGAGTGCTGCTATGTTTCATTTTTTACTCTTTATCTCTATGGAATGCTTTGTACATTACTTAAAATTTTGGTGTATTTATGTGCAGTTCACTTCACCGGACGGTGAATTTTTGGAGGAAAGAAAGAAGATTTATTATCTATTTTCATCATTATTTTTCTAGTTAAAAAGTAAAATTTTATTAGATTTTTCATAGTGGCAATCAATGTCAACTAGACATATGATTAACCTTTGGTGGGCATAGGAACTAGCCCTTGTTTGACCATATGTCTGGTTGGACCCTAGGAGTTGTTGCTATGGTGATGAAGCATTTGAAGCAATCTTTCTTGCTTTACATGGTAATATAGGACTTCTGGAAAATCGATGCACAAAATTCTTTACTGCCGTCCTTTAAATCATTTAGAGATCAGAAGGTTTTCCATGGTTCTTGTTGTTTCTTCTCTCTTTCACTACTTAATAGGATGCACCTTTCTTGGATGTCTTGCAATTAGTGTTACCAGGAATTTTGCATTGCTACTTATAAAAAAAATAATTTGCAAAATTTCTGAAAAGATAGAACGTGATTTTGAAATTCTAGTTCTTCTTTGAGACTAATACATAAATTTATACGCAAACTCGTTGATTTTGTACTCCATGAATAAAACCCCTACAACCATCATATTTTGTAAATTAACTTGCCCCATTGAAGGCTCAGCTGAACTAAGAGTTTGATAGCCTCATATTTACACCACATACATAGTCCATATATACTGGAAAATTTCATTCCTCTGGAATGCTCCATTATTGCATTAAACATTTACCCCTTACAAATTTTAAATCTTGCTATCGTTCTATATCTTTTTTCACGGGATTTTCCAGAGGCCAGAAAGTCTATTGAACTATCCATCAGGTTTTGGCAGCTAGCCCTGACCCTAGTGGACCTACAAGTTAACCACGAGGACAAAAGAGGAAAAGGATTGGTAGAAATATTCGATGAATATATTACATTCTTTAGTGTTGTACTCAAGGGTGATGGCTGGTTATAAATATTATCTTTTCCCCTTTTCCAACTAGTTTGGAAAATGGTTGTCAATTGTGTACGCAACAAAAGAGAAACCAAAACAAGGAAAGCCTTTTTGGTTCACATTATCATTTGCCTTTCTTTTCCTTATAAAGTCATGATGAGCTTTTTAGGACAATGTGTTAGAAAATATTTGTGATTGCTTTAGAAAACAAGGAAAGCCTCGAATGTCTCTCGTGGAGTGAGCTTATTGTAATTACTACTATATAGCTATATGGTTGTAATTTACTCACAATATCTTATTTTTTTCTTCCTATGAACAATCCACCTTGATACTTACTTTCTTTGGTTGATGTCGGTTCTAACAAAAACAATGGATATTTCTATTGGGTATTGTATGATCTTAAAGCTGGCATCCTTCTATTCTATCTTTTTTTTCTTTTTGCTCCTTGGTGGTGGTATTATCCATTATAAATTTGATTTTTATTTGTATATATGTGTATATGCATGGGAAATGTGTAAAAGCTTGTGTGTATTTAGGGTGAATGGGTGATATAGCTTGTCTCCAAACGTAGGTTGGTACGATGATAGAAGCTTGAGCATGGATGTATAATAGGCTCTTACCTGGTAAAAAAGGGTTAACAAGGGAGTTTCTTCATGGAATTGATGAGTTTGTTCAATTTGCAACTACACAAGTTGATTTTACTAGTGGAGGAAAAATAAGGTGTCCATGCTCAAAGTGCAAAAATCGTAGGTTTTCTGAGGTAGATGATGTAAAGTTCCATCTGTGTCAGAAGGGATTTATCCCAAATTACTATCAATGGCATGCTCATGGGGAACCTTATATTTTTAGTTCACAATGAAGGAATAGCATAGAGGTTGATGATGAAAGGGAAGAAAGTCCTATTGTAAGCTATCAAATTAGGGAAATGGTATTTAATGCAATAGGACATGATATAGGATTTAATAAAACTATACAGATGGAAGAAGAGCCTAATACGAATGCACAAAGTTTCTATGATCTGCTACATGCTGCAGATGAGCCTTTATGGCCAGGGTGCAGTCACTCCCAGTTATCTACAATTGTGCGACTTCTGAATATTAAGTCTGATTATAACTTACCTGAAGCCTGTTATGATGCAATATCACAGCTGATTAAAGATGTCACACCTGAAGAGGATAAGCTGCCTAAAAACTTTTATGAGACAAAAAGCTTGTATCTGGGTTAGGACTTCTGTATGAACAAATAGATTGTTGTGTAAATGGCTATATGCTTTTTCGAAAAGACTATATTGGGTTCACACACTGTATGTTTTGCAACCATCCTAGATGGAAGCTAAAAAAAGGAAGTTCAGGCATGGAGAAAAATGTAGCATATGCGAGAATGCACTACCCCCCATTAATAGCAAGATTGCAACAATTGTATGCTTCGAAAGCTACAGCTAAGCATATGAGATGGCATGCGGAACATGAATCCATTTAGAGCACCATTAGTCATCCTTCTGATGCAGAAGCTTGGAAGGTTTTCAATAGCACACACCCAACATTTTCTTCTAAGGCTCGAAATGTAAGACTTGGACTTTTCACTAATGGTTTTGCTCCATTTGGGTTAAGCAGTATTCGTGTTGGCCTGTGATGGTAACACCATATAATTTACCACCTGGTATGTGTATGAAAATGCCATACATTTTCCTTAGTACAATAATACTTGGTCCTAAGAACCCTAAGAAGAAGGTCAATGTCTATTTGAGCCTTTGGTTGATGAATTGCTACATGTATGGGAAGTTGGAGTTCTTACATATGACATTTCAAAGAAGCAAAATTTTCAGATGAAAGCTGCTCTAATGTGGACAATCAGTGATTTCCCAACATATGGCATGTTGTCTGGGTGGAGTACAGCTGGTAGATTATCTTGTCCATATTGTATGGAAAAATCAAAGGCATTCAGGCTTCAAAACTCTAAAAAGTAATTCTTATTTGATTGCCATCAACAGTTTTTACCATTACACCACCCTTTTCGGAAGAATAAGAGTTCATTTAGAAAGAACCGAATTGAGGATTCAGCACCCCCACATAGACTAAGTGGGGATGAAATATGGGCACAGGTGAAGGATTTTCCAACTGTCATTGAAAATGATGGGAATCACGTACCTGAAGGATACGGGAAATCCCACAACTGGAGTAAGCAAAGTATATTTTGGAGCTTACCATATTAGAGGACAAATGTCATTAGGCATAATCTTGATGTAATGCATATTATTAAGAATTTTTTTGATAGTATCTTCAATACAGTCTTTGACATGAAGGGGAAGACAAAAGACCATGAGAATGCAAGGAAAGATTTACGTGAGATTTGCTGACGAAGGTATTTAGAGTTAGTAGAAGAAGGTATTAAAAAACCAAAGGCATGCTATTGTATGAAAAAAATGCTCGAAAAATTTTGTGTGAGTGGATTAAATCTTTGAAATTCCCAGATGGTTATGTTTCCAATTTGTGAAGATGTGTGGATGAGAAGCAATGTAAATTATTTGGCCTTAAAAGCCATGATTGTCATGTATTCATGCTTCGGTTGATACCAATAGCATTTCGCTATTTGCTTCCAGATGTTGTCAGCAATGCTCTAACATAATTGAGCTTGTTCTTCAAGGACTTGACTTCTAGAATGTTACGTGTTGAACAAATTTTGAAACAAGAAGAGAATATTGCTATGATAATATGCATATTGGAGAAAATTTTTCCACCAAGCTTTTTTTATTCAATAGAACATTTTGCCAATCCACTTACCGTATGAAGCTTTAGTGGGAGGTTTTATGCAATATAGGTGAATGTATCCTTTTGAGAGGTTAGTTAAATATGTAATCTATTATTTTTTAAACCTCAATTTGTTAATATCCATATTGATAAATCTCCAACCATAGGTTCTTGTACAATTTAAAGAAGAAGGTGAAAAATAAAGCAAGAGTTGAAGCTTCAATTTGCAATGCATACCTAGTTGAAGAAGTTTTGACATTTTGTACTTTTTACTTTAATCGTAATATCAAAACAAAGAGTAGAAGGGTTGAATGAAATGACGATGGTGATGGTTTTGATGAGTTAATGAGGTCAAGTATTTCAACATTTAGTTGTCCTGGGCGGCCATCAGGTGCTGCAAAGACGAGGTGCCTGTCAGATAAAGAGTTTGATGCAACTGCATTGTATGTGTTGCTAAATACCGAAGAGGTCCAACCATATGTGGAGTGAGTATGAATTTGCACAAATTGTTTTGGAATGACATAAATTTTAACATCGCACCATTTTTTTTTTAATTTAATAAAATTCAGGTTGTTCAAGGTTGAGAAGTGCTCTAATACAACCAACATTTTTTATTCTGATTTAGAGTTAGCATTAGAAAGAGAGTTTGTTCAATGGTTGAAGGAATATGTAAGAATATATCTAATGTCGTGTCATCCCAAATTTCCATTCTAATTAACTTCATCTTTTTTAGTTATAATATTTTTGTGTCAAATAGGTGCATGATCCAGATAACAATGTTTCAAACGGTGAAATAAAATATTTGAGTTGGGGGCCAAAGAGATTTGTGTGCACGTACACACAGTTTTTTGTTAACAGCTACAACTTTCACACAATTGCTCATAGCAAAGGAAAAGCCACTACAAATAGTGGCATATGCATAAAAGGTTGTAATAATGATGATGGAGGCACAGTAAATTACTATGGTACTTTGAAGGAAGTGGTGGAGCTGGAGTGTCCTGGTTTGCCTATTAAACATGCCTATTTATTTCATTGTGATTGGTATGATCCAAGACATGACGTGGGAGTAAGAATTCATCCTAGGTACAAACTGCTTGATATTAATCCTAAAAGATTATGGAACAAATTTGAGCCATTTGCACTTGCATTTCAAGCAACTCAAGTGTATTTCGTACCATATCCAAGTCCCAGAAAGGATATTGCAGATTGGTTGCATGTTTGTCATGTCGCTGCAGACGAATGTTAGAGATGGCTACAATTGATAGTGCATTGCAAGAAAATGAAGTACAGAATCTAAGTTTGATATTATGGATAATCCATTAGACAATCTAAGGGACCCAAACAATGTTTATGAAGATGTGGATCCCTCTGTTAATGTTAGTTTGCAAGAGAATGACGAAAACTTGAAAAGTAGTTTCGATGAATCTAATACAGTAATATCTACTTCAAAGTCAGAAGATGAAGTAGATAGCGAATTCTGTAGCTAAAGTGAATAGTTATAATATGTTAGAATTTTGAGACATGTTTATATATAATAAACATTTCTTTTGGATGTATTCAATTGAACATATTAATTTCGTTTTATTTATCTAATAAAATCGTGACCATTTGTTGATTATTTAGTATCTTTTTGCTCAAAGTCCCACCATATTCTTTTTTTTTATTATTGTTCAAATGTCCAAAACCAGTAACATTATTGGCTTATGTGTTTTCTTGGACTGGCAGAGCTGCGGGAATCTGTGGGGTTTTCAGTCGAATAAGGTTGAAGCTGTCCCCAAGTAGCATTGGTATTATTCTTATTTAATACATATAACAAAATTAAATCTTCATAAATCTATCACAAGAGTGGAAAACTCATTGCACCTTTACTTTTAAACTTTATTGGGGTGTTTGGTTGTTGATATGTTGGTGTTGTACTGATATTTATGTTATGGTTTTGAGAAGTTAGAGTTGTGATTTTGTTGTAAAAATGTGAGTGAAGTGTCTAGAAAAAATGCTAGTAGGACTAAATTTTTCAGCACACCTTTTCTTTCTAATTTGTTTCTAAATTTCTAAGTCTTGCTCTTATTCAGGTTTTCTGGTTGTCAAGTTTGTAGTTTTGTTCAGCACACCTTTGAAATGAAATGGGCTTTACACAGTTTTCTTTCCACCATATAGAGCTGCCATCTCTTTTTTCATTTTCTTTTCGGCCTTTATGGAAGGGCGGGGGTTTTTGCAATCAAGAAAATGATTGTTGAGAAATTTAGTCCAATTGAACTAGTTGCTAAAAACCGTTTCTAGAGTTGCCAATTGAACCTTCAATTGCATGTGTAGTGTTTTGGTATGTTTTCATTTGCTTTGAAAGCCTAACAAATGTATATACAAAGGAAGATAAAGGCCTGGATATTGGAACAAACTAACTACAAAAATATTTGTTTTGGGGGTACAGATTCTTTTGTGTATGTCCATTTCCATCAAGGACTATTTCGTGAAATACTGGGATGGTTTTTAGTTTGACTGAAATGCATAGATCTCCCTTTTGGTGTCAATTTTCTTACATTTTTTACATCAGATTTTTTTGTTGTATTTTGTGGAAAGTTGTGGTATGTATTTGGGTGTATTTTGTTAATAAATACTAATTATGACTTTATTTTTTTTATACTCTTAGAAATATGAAAATTCTTAATTATGCCCTTCATATGTGAAGAAAATCTCAATTATACGCTTCTATTAAAATGTTAACTACATCTACTTTTAACCATCAAAGTACTGCTGCAACTTTTTTCTAATGTAAAAAAACTCTTAATAATCTCTCTATATGTCTCACTGGTGATTCGGATTGGATATATGTTTTGGGATTGGCATATAGGTTTCTTTTGTAAAGCATACACTAGGTTTATTTTGAAGTTTGACAGAATATGTATTTGACTAATGGGAGTTCTATATTTTTGCATTTATGCATTTCTACTCAGGAAAATCCATGACCTTCTACATTTTTGCATTTCTACTCTGGAAAATCCCTGACCTTCTATATTTCTGCATTTCTAATGCATTTCTACTCAAAAAAATCTATGACCTTCTATATTTCTACATTTCTGCATTTCTATTGCATTCTACTGCATTTCTACTCAGGAAAATCCATGACCTTCTATATTTCTGCATTTCTACATTTCTACTCAGGAAAATCCATGGCATTTTTGCATTTCTACTGCATTTTTTGTACTGAATTCCTAATGTAACATACTCAAGCACAAGATTTGATTGTTCTTATGAACTACTTTTTTCAGATTACACAAAAATTTCTGTCTATTTTTCAGAAATTATCACTTGTATTTTTCTACTGCACAAGATTTAAGGAAGAAGATTAGGATCTTGTGTGCAGCAGAAAAATTTCTATCTATTTTTCAGAAGATTATGAACTACTGCATTCCTAAAGTTGTCTTTGTTGAATGTGAACATAGTTAGCAAGGAATATTACCACTTGTAACTCTTTAAGGAAGAAGATTAGGATCTCTTAAAAGAGTCCTTTGGTGTAGGGATCAACTTGCAACATCAAATTGACGGTCATAACTAATTGTGGTGTTGCTTCAAATTTTCACCATATTGAAATTCCAGATGCCGATGCTATACTTGTCCCTTTTTAATCTTATTCAATGGTGGCAAAAAAAATTTTTTTTTCCTCATTATAACTCTGCTAGTAATCAATTTTTTGTTCTGGATGACTTGTCTTGGGGGACGGGTGTCCGTTTAAGATGTATACTCCTATATTTAAGATACGATTCAATAGTTGGAAGGTGTGAAAAATCCAGAATCCAACTAGGCAAATAGTCTGTCCAATTACCTTAACTCATGCAGCTACTCCCTTCATACCATTGATCATATAGTCATATGTACCTTTAAAGAATTTGGCAGCCCATTTTATACTATGGGTGAGTCCTTTGTTTGACAAAGTTGGTACATAACTTATCTAAATTTGGCAGCCCATTATGCTCTGATTTGTCATTATCTGTCTATTTTTCTTGGATATATGTTTTATTGTGAGATATGTGATCAATAAGTGCGGAGTAGTTGTTGACTTGAATTTTCTAAGTTCTGGTTTTGCTAAGGTGATTCGGATTGGATATATGTTTTGGGATTGGCAGGTAGGGTTATTTTGTAAAGCATACACTAGGTTTATTTTGAAGTTTGACAGAAGATGTATTTGACTAACGAGAGTTCTATATTTCTGCATTTATGCATTTCTACTGCATTTCTACTCAGGAAAATCCATGACCTTCTACATTTCTGCATTTCTACTCTAGAAAATCCCTGACCTTCTATATTTCTGCATTTCTACTACATTTCTACTCAGGAAAATCCATGGCATTTCTACATTTCTACTGCATTTTTTGTACTGCATTCCTAATTTAACATGCTCAAGCACAAGATTTGATTGTTCTTATGAACTACTTTTTTCAGACTACACAAAAATTTCAATGTTATCCAACTAGACCATATACATGTAAACAAACGCCATGATAGTTGATGATGGTTTTATTCTTCTTTGTTGTCTTTTTGTTGGATAAGTATCTTATGCCATGTGCCATGGTCTTCATCAGAATGTGGTGTTCACTGAATTGTCTATAGCCATAACAAAGATATTTAGTTGTTAACAACAGGGCGACAAAATTTCTGCAAAATTTACCTGCTTCGATATCAAATGTCATTCTTGTTTCCTTGAGAGTTATATGCATTTGATGTGTATACAGTGCAATTACACAAGATTTCATACATGCACTAAAGGGAAGCTGTGTATAACCTTTTGAAACTTCTTGCTCTAAGGGGAAGATTTCATACATGCACACGGTTGTATCTTTAACTGTACTGTTTTCTTCTTCATAGAATTAATTCATCTTTGAATTTAGCTAATTCTGTGAATATTGGTAAGTGTACTGATGCTTAGCCACGAGAGTTTTTGAATGTCTTATTGAATTTGGGTGATTTATGAAGTGAATTTTGTGTTATTTTTGTGACTTTAAGGCCTAAATGTTTTTGCAATCCTTGGATATTGAGGCATTGACAGTGTATGCTCTAATTTGTCATTAGCTGTCTATTTATCTTGGATATATGTTTTATGGTGAGGTATGTCATCAATAAGTACTGAGCAGTTGTTGATTTGTATTTTTTAATTTCTGGTTTTGCTAAGGTGATTCGGATTGGATATTGAATTTAGCTTATATTTCTGTAGTTTTACATTGTGGAAATTGGTGGAAGGGATTGGAAACTATGTTGGTTTTGTGTTGGTGTGGTTGTGTTTCTTTTTGAATTTTTATGGGTGATTTGTGGAGTTGTTGAAGTTGTGATAGTGGGAAAAGTTTCTCCTTCCAATTTCTTGTGCATTTTCCTTTTTGCTATTGTTTTAGCACCATTCTACAAATAAGCTAAACTAGTACAACATGCTACCACCAAGTTTCCCATTAAAAGAAACAGGGATGAAACCTCTTCTTCCCAAGCTCCACCTTCTAATTTTGAGCCTATTGTTCTTTTAAGGCATTTTTCTTGGATATATGTTTATCTGCATTTTCCTTTACTTCATAAATCATTAAATAAGAATGAAAAATGCACCAAAACAACCTTCTTGACCACCGGTTAACACCCTAACATTGAACAGCTTACAACAAAAATTTTCCCCATAACTACATGCATTCTTTAAACTTCAGCCATCAAAACATACATCAAAAAGTTCCTTAATGTGAGTGAAGTGGCTGGAAAAAATGTGAGTGAAGTGGCTACAATGAGGGGGATTCTTGTCCTCTTGTTAATGTGACTAAAGTTGCTGCTCCTACAAGCTCTGAAACAGCCCCTCTATCTTCTATTTTCTCTATTTACTTTTCTTCTCTCTTTCAATGACATAGTTACTTGTTTTCTATGCATTATTTTTAGATGGCACCTAGTAGGAAAGGAATGCAAAAAAAAAAAGGGCGAAATGTAGGGCGATGTGTAGCCCAATCAAATAACGACTCCGAGGGTCAACCATTGAATTCACCCCTAACAGAAAATCAGGATTCTCCAAATACTAGCCATAAAGCAGTAGATGATTTTTGTACTCCACCACCTACGTTGCCTGCTCCTACTGATGCCCACAATGACAGCAATTCCAAAGAAAGTGTCCAACTAGAGATTCGTTCTAAGCAAGCTGAGTCAATCACTCACAATGAGCGAGTTGCGCCTATCACTCGTAATGATCAAGTTGAGTCTACTCCAACTCAAGAGAATGTGCAAAACTTTAACTTATCTACAGCTATTACTACACCAGCACAGGGCAAGATTGAATGTTGGATTGAAGGGGATGAGTAAGGGATTTCAAAATTTGTTTTTTTTTCTGAAATTTAGTATTCATTCTAAATGTATCAAGCAAAATCCTTAAATATTTATTTTTCTGTTGTAGGATTCTTTGTAATGCCAAGCTGCTCAACAAACCAGTGTGATCTATTCGTCCAACAATAAAATCTATGTTTTCGGGACCATATCCTACTTGGAAAAAGGTCCCACCTACCACAAGGGATGTATGGTACGCTGAGTGGGCAGTAAGAATTAAATTTATTTTTTTTTCAATTATAGGCATAGGTTATATTTTATGCTTAATATGCTAATTTGGTAATTTTGTATGGGAAAATTACAGAAACAATACAAATTGGACCACAAATATGATTCGATCATGAGAGCAGAATGGGAAAAAAAATGATAATAACAGTTATAGGTACTTGATGGAAGAAGTACAAAATAGACATGTCTCTCATGATTTCATAAAAAAGGAGCATTACAATAAGGTTCAAGCATATTGGGATAGTAATGCATTCAAGAAAATGTCAAAGACTATGTCAGCAAATAAGAAGAGTGTTTTAGGAGCCTCAAATCATTCAGGAGGATCTATCCCAGCAACTGTACACAAGAGAAAGCTTGTATAATACATAGAATTTTCTTTTAATTCATTATTTGAAATATATTTGTAATTATTGTTCTTATGTATAACACATTACAACTTACATGTTATGATGATTTCGTAAGAGGAGAAACACCATAGAGAATATTCACAGATGGACATCTATGTCTTCACTCACACAACAAACATTAAAGATGAGGTTAAGCAAGTGCTAAAAAGAGAAATGCTAATGTTAGAGGGGGGAAGAGGAGCTGCCAGAGGCGCCAAAACTTGTCTTTATTGACAAGCGATCTGAGGACATATACGTAAGTGTCAAATCCATTGAAGTACAAGATCAACATATTTCTACTTTTAGTTTTACAAGATCTAATCTGATTGCGGTGTTATTTTAATGGGGATCCAATGAAGTTATTATTTCCACAATATTAACTAGTAATCCACAGCAGTTTGAATTTTTAATTGTTAAGGATTGGTGTTATAATTAGACAGAGAATTTAATTGGTATTGTGTGATTGGGCTTAAACTACTACGGACTAGATTGTGCAATTGGTATTGAGATTGGCTCTGAAATTTGAATTGAATTAAGTTGACTGTGCTGCATTCTGATTTTGCTTGCTGAGCTAAAATTGATATATGATTGAGCTACATTTGATGTGAAATGTTAAGCTTGAGTTATAGTTGACTGGATACTGGTTTTATACTATTAAACTTCACAAGAGAAGTTAAGTTTTATTACTTGATTTGTGTTGGTTAATTACTGCATTTGTGTTGGTTCACTACAGGAGAAATGGACTTTTGTGACAATTAATATTAGTGACACCAAAATGCTTGTCACTAAATAATAGAATTAGTGACAAACAATAACATTGTCAGTAAAGGTCAAACTTTTAGTGACACTATAAACTCTTGTCACTGAATGATAACATTTAGTTACAGTAGAAAATGTAGTCACTAAATTTTGTCACTAAAGGCTTTTCCACTAATCTCATTTGAAAACAAAAAATCTATTTAGTGATAGCTAAAAAATTATAGTCACTAAAACGAAACTGTTGTCACTAAATAATACACTTATAGTGACAAAAAAAATGTCTTCTCACTAAATAGTACACTTATAGTGACAACATTTTTCTTGTCACTATTTATGTGCATTTAGTGACGAAAAGTGTTAGAGAAATGGGCTTTAGTGACAATAAATATTAGTGACAACAAAATTATTGTCACTAAATAATAGAATTGGAGACAACATTTTATGTTGTTTAGACAAACCTTAGTGACAACAAAAATGATTGTCACTAAATGATAACCTTTAGTGTGAATGGAAAACTTTGTCACTAATGGCTTTCCCACCAATCTCATTTGAAAGCGGGAAATCTCATTAGTGACAACATCAATTTTTATAAAGATATTTATAAAGATAGGAATTTTAAATTAATGATCCGACTGTCAAATTTGTTTAAATTGTAAGAAAAAGTGTTATGATCAAATTTAAAGATAATCGAATATATTTTTGCACATAATCCTTCAAAATATCTACAAAAATTCTGAAAACTAAAGGTATTACCAAAGATAGGCACTGCAAATTAAAGATCCAACCGTTAGATTTGTTGAAATTGTTAAGAAAAATGTTATAAACAAATTTAAAGGCAATCAGATATATTTTGACACGCAATCCAATTAAATATCTATAAAAATCTAAAAAACTAAGGCATTTACAAAGATAGGCACTTCAAATAAATGATCCAACCGTTAGATTTGCTGAAATTACTAAGAAAAGTGTTATAACCAAATTTGAAGATAATCGGATATATTTTGGCATGCACTCCAACAAATGTCTACAAAAAGACCGAAAACCTAAGACATTACAAAGATAGGCACTTTCAATTAATGATCCGATCGTTAGATTTGTTTAAATTGATATTAAAAGTATTCTGACAAAATTTAAAGATAATCGGGTATACTCTTTCACGTAATCCTGCAAAAAATATCAACAAAGATACCGAAAACCTAAGGTATTTACAAAGATAGGCACTGAAAATTAATGATTCAACCGTTAGATTTGTTGAAATGTTTAAGAAAAATGTTAAAACAAATTTATAGGTAAGCAGATATATTTTGGCACGCAATCCAATAAAATCTCTACAAAAATCTGAAAACCTAAGGCATTTACAAAGATAAGGACTTCAAATTAATGATCCAACTGTTAAATTTGTTGAAGTTTTTGAGAAAAATGTTATGACCAAATTTGAAGATAACCGGATATATTTTGGCATGCAAACCAACAAATGTCTACAAAAAGACCGAAAACCTAAGGAATTAACAAAGATAGGCACTTTTAATTAATGATCCAACCGTTAGATTTATTTAAATTGCTAGGAAAAGTGTTGTGACAAAATTTGAAGATAATATGATATATTTTGGCATGCAATCCAACAAATGTCTACCAAAAAACAGAAAACCTAAGGCATTTACAAAGACAGACAGCATAAATTATTGATCCGACCGTTAGATTTGTTTAAATTGCTATGAAAAGTGTTATGACAAAATTTGAAAATAATCGGATATATTTTGGCATGCAATCCAACAAATATCTACAAAAAGACCGAAAACCTAATGCATTTACAAAGATAGGCAGTTTAAATTAATGATCCAACCGTTAATTTGTTGAACTTTCTAAGAAAAGTGTTATGACCAAATTTGAAGATAATCGGATATATTTTGGCATGCAATCCAACAAATATCTACATAAATACCAAAAAATTAAGGCATTTACAAAGATATGCACTTTCAATTAATGATCCGACCGTTAGATTTGTTTAATTTTCTAGGAAATGTGTTATGACAAAATTTGAAGATAAACGGATATATTTTGGCATGCAATCCAACAAATGTCTACGAAAAAATTGAAAACCTAAGGCATTTACAAAGACAGACAATATAAATTAATGATCCGACCGTTAAATTAGTTGAAATTTCTAAGAAAAGTGTTATGACCAAATTTGAAGATAATCGGATATATTTTGGCATGCAATCTAACAAATGTCTACAAAAATCTGAAAACCTAAGGCATTTACAAAGATAGGCACTTGAAATTAATGATCCGACCGTTAGATTTGGTGAAATTGCTAAGAAAAGTGTTATGACCAAATTTTAAGATAATCGGATATATTTTGGCATGCAATCCAACAAATGTTTACAAAAATCTGAAAACCTAAGGCATTTACAAAGATAGGCACTTCAAATTAATGATCGACCGTTAGATTTGTTGAAATTGCTAAGAAAAGTGTTATGACCAAATTTGAAGATAATTGAATATATTATGGCATGAAATCCAACAATGTCAACAAAAAGACCGAAAATTTAAGGCATTTACAAAGATAGGCACGTTCAATTAATGATCCGACCATTAGATTTGTTTAAATTGCTAGAAAAAGTGTTATGACCAAATTTGAAAATAATCGGATATATTTCGGCATGCAATTGAACAAATGTCTACAAAAAAACAAAAAACCTAAGGCATTTACAAAGACAGACAGTATAAATTATTGATCCGACCGTTAGATTTGTTTAAATTTCTACGAAAAGTGTTATGACAAAATTTGAAGATAATCGGATATATTTTGGCATGCAATCCAACAATGTCTACCAAAAAACCCGAAAACCTAAGGCATTTACAAAGATAGAAAGTATAAATTTTTTATCCGACCTTTAGATTTGTTTAAATTACTATGAAAAGTGTAATGACGAATTTTGAAAATAATCGGATATATTTTGGCATGCAATCCAAAAAATGTCTACAAAAAGACCGAAAACCTAAGACATTTACAAAGATAGGCACTTCAAATTAATGATCCAACCGTTAAATTTGTTGAAATTTCTATGAAAAGTGTTATGACCAAATTTGAAGATAATCGGATATATTTTGGCATGCAATCCAACAAATGTCTACATAAATACCGAAAAATTAAGGCATTTACAAAGATAGGCCCTTTCAATTAATGATCCGACCATTAGATTTGTTTAAATTTCTAGGAAATGTTTTATGACAAAATTTGAAGATAATTGGATATATTTTGGCATGCAATTGAACAAATGTCTATGAAAAAATTGAAAACCTAAGGCATTTACAAAGACAGACAGTATAAATTAATGATCCAACCGTTAGATTTGTTGAAATTTCTACGAAAAGTGTTATGACCAAAATTGAAGATAATCGGATGTATTTTGGCATGCAATCCAACAAATATTTACAAAAAGACCTAAAACCTAAGGCATTTACAAAGATAGGCAATTTCAATTAATGATCCGACCATTAGATTTGTTTAAATTGTTATGAAAAGTATAATGACAAAATTTGAAGATAATCGGATATGTTTTGGCATGTAATCCAGCAAATGTCTACAAAAAAGACCGAAAACTTAAGGCATTTACAAAGATAGGCACTTCGAATTAATGATCCAACCGTTAAATTTGTTAAAATTTCTAGGAAAAGTGTTATGACTAAATTTAAAGATAATCGGATATATTTTGGCATGCAATCCAACAAAAGTCTACGAAAAAGCTGAAAACCTAAGGCATTTACTAAGACAGACAGTATAAATTTATGATCTGACAGTTAGATTTGTTGAAATTTCTACGAAAAGTGTTATGACCAAATTTGAAGATAATCAGATATATTTTGGCATGCAATTCAACAAATGTCTACAAAAATCTGAAAACCTAAGGCATTTACAAAGATAGGCACTTCAAATGAATGATCCGACTGTTAGATTTGTTGAAATTGCTAAAAAAAAGTGTTATGACCAAATTTGAAGTTAATCGGATATATTTTGGCATGTAATCCAACAAATGTCTACAAAAATCTGAAAACCTAAAGTACTTACAAAGATAGGCACTTCAAATTAATGATCCGACCGTTAGATTTGTTGAAATTGCTAAGAAATGTGTTATGACCAAATTTGAAGATAATTAGATATATTTTGGCATGAAATTGAACAAATGTCTACAAAAAGACCGAAAACCTAAGGCATTTACAAAGATAGACACTTTCAATTAATGATCCGACCATTAGATTTGTTTAAATTGCTAGGAAAAGTGTTATGACCAAATTTAAAGATAATCGGATATATTTTGGCGTGCAATCCAACAAATGTCTACGAAAAAGCCAAAAACTTAAGGCATTTACAAAGACAGACAGTATAAGTCAATGATCCGATCGTTAGATTTGTTGAAATTTCTACGAAAAATGTTATGACCAAATTTAAAGATAATCGGATATATTTTGGCATGCAATCCAACAAATGTCTACAAAAATCTGAAAACCTAAGACATTTACAAAGATAGGCACTTCAAATCAATGATTCGACCGTTAGATTTATTAAAATTGCTTATAAAAGTGTTATTACCAAATTTGAAGTTAATCGGATATATTTTGGCATGCAATCCAACAAATGTCTACAAAAATCTAAAAACCTAAAGCATTTACAAAGATAAGCACTTCAAATTAATGATCCGACCGTTAGATTTGTTGAAATTGCTAAGAAAAGTGTTATGACCAAATATGAAGATAATTGGATATATTTTGGCATGAAATCGAACAAATGTCTACAAAAAGACCGAAAACCTAAGGCATTTACAAAGATAGGCACTTTCAATTAATGATCCGACCATTAGATTTGTTTAAATTGCTAGGAAAAGTGTTATGACCAAATTGAAAGATAATCAGATATATTTTGGCATGCAATCCAACAAATGTCTACCAAAAAATCGAAAACCTAAGGCATTTACAAAGACAGATAATATAAATTAATGATCCGGCCGTTAGATTTGTTGAATTTGCTAGGAAAAGTGTTATGACCAAATTTAAAGATAATCGGATATATTTTGGCATGCAATCCAACAAATGTCTATAAAAAGACCTAAAACCTAAGACATTACAAAGATAGGCACTTTCAATTAATGATCCGACCGTTAGATTTGTTTAAATTGATATTAAAAGTGTTATGACAAAATTTAAAGCTAATCGGGTATACTCTTTCACGTAATCCTACAAAAAATATCTATAAAAATACCGAAAACCTAAGGTATTTACAAAGATAGGCACTGAAAATTAATAATCTAACCGTTAGATTTGTTGAAATGGTTAAGAAAAATGTAATAAACAAATTTATAGGTAAGCAGATATATTTTGGCACGCAATCCAGTTAAATCTCTACAAAAATCTGAAAACCTAAGGCATTTACAAAGATAAGCACTTCAAATTATTGATCCAACCGTTAAATTTGTTGAAATTTCTAAGAAAAATGTTATGACCAAATTTGAATATAATCGGATATATTTTGGCATGCAAACCAATAAATGTCTACAAAAAGACCGAAAACCTAAGGCATTTACAAAGATAGGCACTTTCAATTAATGATCCAACCGTTAGATTTGTTTAAATTTCTAGGAAAAGTGTTGTGACAAAATTTGAAGATAATCCGATATATTTTGGCATGCAATTCAACAAATGTCTACCAAAAAATAGAAAACCTAAGGCATTTACAAAGACAGACAGTATAAATTATTGATCCGACTATTAGATTTCTTTAAATTGCTACGAAAAGTGTTATGACAAAATTTGAAGATAATCGGATATATTTTGGCATGCAATCCAACAAATGTCTACAAAAAGACCGAAAACCTAAGGCATTTACAAAGATAAGCACTTCAAATTAATGATGCAACCATTAAATTTGTTGAAATTGCTAAAAAAAGTATTATGACCAAATTTGAAGATAATCGGATATATTTTGGCATGCATTCCGACAAATGTCTACCAAAAAAATGAAAATCTAAGGCATTTACAAAGACAGACAGTATAAATTAATGATCCAACCATTAGATTTGTTGAAACTGTTAAGAAAATTTTTATGATAAAATTTAAAGATAATCCGATATATTTTGGCATGCAAATATGTATCTAGTATATAGATACAATATGTATCTTAGTATGCATATAATACATTTGTGAATGATTGTATGTATTCTATACCGAAATGAGTATGCAGGTCTAGACAAATGCCCAAATTTGAAATGTAGAGAACCTCGTTACAAATCACATGGTTCAAAAGATCATAATACATATTAATACATATTCATAAAAATACATGGTAACCTACTTGGGGCATGTAATACATATTCATCAACCTATTAATTAAAAAACTTTGTTGCTATTTAGTAAATATTAGCCTATTTGTAACTCACAAATTTATTCAATTTATAAGAAGGTTTACTCTTAGAGCTTGAAAAATAAGAATTTTATAATAAATCAAATAATCATACCTTTATAAATTTTTATATGATTAAAAAATTACTTCAATTTGATGCTTAAAATAGTACACTATATTGTTGTTGTTGTTGTTGTTGTTGTTGTTATAGAAAGCTAAATAAAATATTTCCATATTATAAGTCAATTATATGAATCACATCAAATTAAAATTTTTATATATGTAACTTTTACTTTGATTATTGTATATTTTTGAATTATTTGTAAAATGGCTAAAACTAAAATCAATACAATAGAAGAAAAAAAAAAAAACAAAGAGAGAGAGCTCCATATATTTCCTAATATCTAAAATTAGACAAGTCCAATCACCAGAGGGCCAAACTGCATGCCTTATTAGTTATGACAAAATTATTGGCGTCAAATCAGAAAATGTTGAGAGAAAAAATTGGGGGAAGAAATAAAAAAAAAAATTGAGAACTTAACAAAAAGAAGGAACAAAATGGTTTCATCTGGCACCTGCTCAGACCTGTCTCCTCCAACCTACTCCACAAAAAACCTTTTGCTCTTGGTCTTCTGACATCGCTTGTTCTCGACCTCTTCCTCTTGAAGAGTTACTCACCATCTGCATATACAGCCAATGAACATTGTGATCTGGGTTTTGAGAGAAAAAAAATGAATGGGCTGCAAAATCTGGCAACCGCGTGGAAAGTGATCGTTGTAGTAGTTGACGGGCATCCGACCGTCAGTGTTTGTTAGGAAAACTCCTCCAACACTTGTGTTTTAGGTATGACTTTGGATCTTGTGATTTTGTGTTTTGATTTTGCATACATTACTTGATTTTATATGGGTTTTGTGTTTCGAGCTTTTCTCCAATTGAGTTTTGAATGAATAGAGAGTTCGTTGTATTACAGCTACCTCTGTCGATTTTGTGTTGCTTTTGCCCATTAATTTTAGCTCAAACTGACTGAGTTTTCATGGGCTTTAGCTTTATTAGATTTTTAAAAAAAAAAATTTGTTGTTTTTCTAATGATTCTGGCATTTTAGACATTTCTAACACATAAAGATTAAATCTTTATGGACATTTGGCCAACAATGGGTAGTTGGGATTTTGTTCTTTGTTTCAATCTATAAACATGTTGAGAAGACATTGGAGTTTTAAAAGTATTTTTGTATTTGCTTGGTTTAGGTAGTGATTTGATTTAGTGTTGGTGTTGGAATCCGTCATTGGTGTTTTGCATTTTGAAGGAATAGGTGAGCCACTGAAATATTAAAGTGAGTTTTTCAAAACCAAGATGTCTCAAATGTAAGAATCTATTTAAGTGAAATATATTGTTACATGTTGTACTAAGACGATGCTAGACATGGAATTCCTAGGCTTTATTCCTAAACTGAAGCAGCATAAGTTATCCATATAATTAAGCCCTACTTCTTCAGCTTCATTCATTACAAATCAACATCTACCTTCACCTTCTAAAACCCTAAACTTCAGTCCCTATTATGCTAAGACAAAATCTTTTGAGAATTCTATGGAGTTTGTAATAGTGAGATGGGTTTTTGTTGTTGAGGAAGAAGGGTCTTGGATTCGCTGCAGAAGTAAGAATTGCTGCCAAAAGGCCAAGGCTTTTAGCTTGGCCTCCCCTTATTGACTTTGTTGTCTTTATTTTTCTTTAATATTGTTTGTATTGTAATGTAAGTAAGTAGCAATCCATAAATGTTACAGCCGGTCAGAGCCACTGTTTCTTTGATTTGTTAATAATACAGCTATTTTAGTATTCCTAGATGATGATTAAGTGGACTTGGTTGAATTACATGTCTGTGACAAAGATCATAATGTAAAGAAAACTTGGACAAGGGTCATAAACTTGACCTTTTGTTGACAAAGCAATCAGACCAATGAACACACTTTCATAATCCTTCCCCTTTTCTAATGAAACTGAAACATTGCAGGAAACTAAAATAGTAATCCTGCTTGTCCGTATTTGCACGGCTCAAAATCTTGTAATATGGACTTAGATAGTTGCAGTTTGGTCGAGGGGAATGGGTGATTTTGGTTGTCCAATAACTGCTTTTTAGGACAGGGATGGGAACTTTAGCTCCAACCCTTGTTGGACCTTGTGTCCAGCATATGTATTTAATCCATTCCTAGTACTCCACAAAGTCAGTAAGAAAAGAATTAGGTTGGAACCAAAGAACTTAAGTGCAAGCATTGAAGAAGACAAGAAATTTTGCAGGAGAAAACATTAGACTAAGTTCAACATGTGTAGTACAAGCTTTTTTTTGTAAGAAAATGACCATAGATATGGCCATTCATTAGGAAATAAACAGGCAAAATAAGAAGCAGGATTACTAGTGAATGCTTTGCACTCATGCCGCAATTTATTTGTAAAACTTATTACAGCAAATTGCTAGGAAACTGAAACAGTATGATTACTAATGTTTCAACAGAATCCTTTTGATGGATACAACTATTTCTTTGATTTGTTAATAATACAGTTGTTTCAATTTTCCTAGGCTTTATTAAGTGGATTTGGTTAAATTACATGTCTGTGACTGGCTTATGTACTTGTGCATAATCTTGTGCTATTTTTTTTTCTTTTATCAACATTAGGTCTAATGGATAAGAGTTGGATGCAAATCAAGAATAAATTGGATCCTAGATATCAAAATGGGGTGGAAATTTTTCTTCAATTTGCATATGCACAAAGAGATAATCATATAAGGATTCCTTGTCCTTGTGTTCTCTGTAATAACTTTAGGGATCATCCTAGACAGGTTGTAAAAAATTATTTAATTATAAATGGAATTCATAGGAGCTATGTCCAATGGATATCTCACGGCGAAACCTTTGAAAATATTGCTGCTCATTCTGATACAGATGACCATGAACATGTTGAGTGTGGTGATGATGAGGGAGGTACTGAAGATGATTATGATATGGTTGAAATGTTAAAT
Organism: Voacanga thouarsii; assembly: GCA_026120185.1. NCBI lineage: Eukaryota > Viridiplantae > Streptophyta > Magnoliopsida > Gentianales > Apocynaceae > Voacanga > Voacanga thouarsii. The sequence continues at coordinate 3,010,938 of JANUWF010002074.1, forward strand.
GATATTGGAAATGCCAATTGGGGGGATAGTTGGAATGTAGAAGACAGCAATGGTAATGCAGAAGGAGGTTGTGCTGTGGATAAATTTGTCAAACTTTTAGATGAGGCGAAACAAGAACTCTATCCAGGGCATACTCATTTCTCACAATTATCCTTTGTTGTGACACTTCTTCATTTGAAGACTACAAATGGGTGGACCAGGAAATCTTTTGATTTACTTTTACAAGTTTTCAAGAATGCACTGCCTTCAAGCTCATTAATTCCCGACTCATATAATAAAGCAAAAAAAATTAATAGAGACTTAGGTTTTAGTTATGAAAAGATACACTCATGCATCAATGAATGTGTTTTATACAAGAATGAGTTTGCATATTTAGACAATTGCCCTAATTTAAAATGTAAGGAACCCCGTTATAAATCTAATAGTTCAAAAATACCTCGAAAGGTCATGTGATATTTTCCATTACAGCCAAGGCTACAAAGGTTCTTTGCGAATAAAGAAGTAGCCTATGATATGAGGTGACATAAAGAAAAGCGCGTAAATGATGATAATGTCATGAGGCATCTAGCTGATAGTGAAGAATGGAAACACTTTGACCAGCATCATGAATTTTTTGCAAAAGATTCTCGCAATATTAGGTTAGGGCTTGCCAATGACGGTTTCAATCCTTTCGAAAATATGAGTAATTCATACAGTATTTGGCCAGTATTTCTAGTGCCCTATAATCTACCTCCTTGGAAATGCATGAAGGATCCCTTCTTCTTGATGACAATACTTATTTCTAGACTAAAGTCACTAGGAAATGATATTGATGTCTATCTCCAGCCTTTGATTGACGAATTAAACAAATTGTGGCTGCCTGGAGTTGAGACATTTGATGCATATTTAGGGGAAAGGTTTATGCTCCATGCTGCATTGTTGTGGACAATAAATGATTTTCCAGCATATGCAAATTTATCTGGATGGAGTACAAAGAGCTATATGGCTTATCCTATTTGCATGAATGACACTTCTATGCATTTAAGACACGAGAAGAAAATTTGTTATACTGGCCATTGTCGTTTTTTGCCTACAAACCATAGATGGAGGAGAGATAGAAAATCATTTAATGGAGAGGTTGATTTAAGGGGTCCAACCAAGTGTTTGAATGGTTATGAAATTTTAGAGCAATTTGCAACAATGGATGATGTGGAGTTTGGAAAATCACAGGAGTTACTCCAACAAAGAAAGAGGAAACGCAGAGACAATGACTCAAATTGGACCAAGAAAAGTATATTCTTTGAGTTGCCATATTGGAAATATCTTCATATCAGACACAATATAGATATCATGCATGTAGTGAAGAATGTATTTGATACAGTTTTTAGCACAATAATGGGGATTAAAGGTAAAACAAAAGATGGTTGGAAATGTCGCAGAGATTTGATGGAATTGGGGATACGGCCAGAACTGCATTTGATCTCTAAGGGTGATTCATTTGAGACTCCTATAGCTTGCTACAATTTAACTCAAAATGAGAAAAGGAAAGTATGTGAATTCTTGAGTTCCATTAAATATCCTGATGGTTTTGCATCAAATATATCTTGATGCATTAGAAGCCATAATTGTAATATTTCTGGTTTAAAAAGTCATGATTGTCACATTTTTGTGCAACGTATTCTTCCTCTTGCTCTACGTAGTTGTTTAAACACAGATGTTCGGCAAGTCTTATTTGAATTGAGTGACTTTTTTTAAGAAGTTGTGTTCTAGAACATTGAATTTCAATGTCTTAGAAGAGCAAGAGAAAAAAATTGCTGTTATTTTATGCAAGCTCGAGTGAATATTTCCGCCGTCAGTCTTTGACATTATGATGCATTTGATGCTTCACTTGCCAGATGAGTGTAAATTGCTGGTCCAGCACAATATCGCTGGATGTTTCCATTTGAGAGGTAAAGTACCACTCTAATAGACACTTTCCTATCAACTTAAAAGAATTAATAAAATTCTAATATTAAAAAAACTTACCAAATATCTATTGCTATTTCTCAAAAAAATGGGTACATTAAAGAGTTACGTGAAGAGCAAAGCAAAGCCTGAAGGTTCAATTGCTGAGCGTTATATAGATAGTGAATGCTTGACATTCACCTCGATGTACTTGCACAATAGTGAGACAATATTTAATAAACCTAAGCACAATTGTGATAGAGGTGAACCTAGTGGGCAGATCTCAGTGTTTTCATGTAGCAGTCGACCATTTGGTGGTCCAACTCATCACTACTTAGATGACTTTGAAGTGGAAAAGTTCACAACTATGTGTTAAATAACTATGATGAGATTGAAGATTATATTTCGTAAATATTAATTCTTTTTAAAAATAGTTTAATCTTTACTTTAATTTTTGTAATAGAAGTTCGAACTAGTATTAGTCTAAATTATTACTGAATTTTCTTTTGGACTTAGTGAACATAAGCAAAAGTTGAGAATAGAGAACTCAACAAATGTTGATGAGAGGCATGACTTGCAATTTGCCAAATGGTCTGGAGAACGTGTAAGTGTATTTTTCATGCTATACTTATTCTTTTTGGAATTTGACATTTTCTCTTCTGGGATTCACAATAAAATAGTTTCCAAAAGATTTAACATTTGATGAACAGGTTTTGTATGGCCAAGAAGTGTGCAGCAATGAACTTCGATCATTAGCTATGGGTCCTGATAACCGGATTAAGAGATTTGTTGGCTGTTGTGTGAATGGTTTACAATTTCACACCAAGGAGCGTGAACGAGATAGGAGAACACAAAATTGTTGTGTTGTAGTAAAAGGAGAACATGGGGCAAATTCAGTGGACTTCTATGGGGTAGTGCTAGATATTTTTGAGGTAGATTACTTATTGGGTAGAAAGAAAGTGATGTTGTTCAAGTGTGAATGGTTTTATGTGGGTGATAATTCTGGTTTACAGGTAGATAAAGATTGGAAAATTACAAGCATAAATATGTCTTGTAAGTGGTATCAAGATCACCTTATGTGCTTGCTTCTCAGGCTGAGCAAGTCTTTTATTTATAGGACATGAAATTAGGGAAAAACTGGTTTGTGGTAGAGAGCTTCAAACCTAGAAGTTCTTATGATGTTCCTGAACAAGAGATTGAAAATGACATGGCTGAGAAGAGCAACAAACTCATGATCATATTGTCAGGGAAATTGATAAAATATCATCTCTTGCTCGAGGAATAACAGAGGCCCTTGAATGCACGCCATCGGAATGCATTTTTTACAATGAGACGCTCCAATTCCAAGAACAAGAAGATAATGATTTCATCAACGATGATGACCTAGATGATGATTCTCAAAGTGATGGACATGAAGATGAATGACTATTGTTTGACGATGAATTCTAGTATTAGTAGAATTATTTATGTTACTTTAGTTTTTTGACATCTTAATTTCAATGCACATTAATTATTTGTTTTAGTAATCTAGTTCCTCAAATTGCATGTCTGTGTTTGTTTTAGCTGTATGGTAATATGTTTCAGAGATCCAGATTTTTTAAAAGTGCCTATGTTGATGGTTTTATCTATATGTATTTTTTATGCTTTAGACGTTTATTAGCTTTATTTAAAGAATGACTTTCTAATGATCTATTTTTCATTACTTCTTAGATGGCTGGACCAAGAAGAAAAGGAACATTTGCCAGAAAGGGAAAGGGTGGTGGGAGAGCAATAAGAAGGGCAAGTCCTGAATCAGTCAATCATGTTATTGATAGTTCATTCCCAACACCAAATTGTGTCACTGGATCAAAAGGTACAAGGCCAGAAGTTGTTATCCCTATGTGCCAATATTTCAATGCTTCCAAGTGAAAGTGATGGTAATAATGCAATAAGAAGGGTAAGTCCTGAATCAGTCAATCATGTTAATGATAGTTCATTCCCAACGCCAAATCGTGTCACTAGATCAAAAGGTACAAGGCTAGAAGCTGTTATCTCATGTGCTAATATTTCAATGCTTCCAAGTGAAAGTGAGGGTAATAATGCAAGAAGAAGGGCAATTCCTGAATCAGTAAATCATGTTATTGATAGTTCCTTCCTAACACCAAATTGTGTCACTAGATCAAAAGGTACAAGGCCAGAAGCTGTTATCCCATGTGCCAATATTTCGATGCTTCCAAGTGAAAGTGACGGTAATAATGCAATAAGAAGAGCAAGTCTTGAATCAGTTAATCACGTTAATGATGGTTCATCCCCAACACCAAATATTATCACAAGATGTGAAAATGTAGATAATTTTCCAAATTCTGAATCTCATGCCCCTGGAAGTACTGATGTAAATATAACTTTAGAAGGTCAAATGGATGCAGGTAAAACTTTTATTTATTTTTGTTATAATCCTGGAATAGTTTTATTACTTTTTGTGGTCTTTATGAAATATTAATTCTTGTAGGCCATTTAGCACCTACAAGAAAAAGAGGTCCAACAAGGAATATTACGTTATCAAGGAAAAGAGATAATGAAAAAGACCTCGAAGTTGAGTTGTCCAAGGCAGCAGATCGCATTGTTGGCCCAGATGCACAGTTTCTGATAACTGAGGGAGGTTGTATTTTGAGGACAAATGCAAAGTTACAAGTTACAAAATGGGCACAGTTGAGTGAACAACATAGGGAAGACTTATACAACATGGTTCGGGTAAGAGTATATTTATAAATTATTTTAAGACATTCTTAGATAGTTAGAATATGAGATTAATTGGAAAAAAGTTCTAAACTGCTGTGGCCACTATTGGGGGCATTATTCAATAGAGATGCACTAAGAGAGCGCCATGGGGAGAGTGGCTCTAATATTTGTTTTTGCTGGAGATTCCATCATTACTGAATTTCCTCTAAAGAATACAAAAAACAAAAATATAAGACAATTTGCTCTCTGAATAATTTTTTTTTTTCATTTTGGCTAGGCAAGAATTTAAGATCTTGATGAAACTATAGCTATTTTGGCTAGGCAAGTACATTGTTTGACGAAACTATAGTTGCCTACTAATTCTTGAAATATTTTCCTAATAAAGTAATGAGTAGAATTGACCAAAATTGAAATCAGGCCATTAGTATTAGTCACTAGTTCTTTAAATTGACTGAATACAAGCACAGGAAGTGCTTACTACTTATTGCTTAGACTAAATTCATTGCAAACCATAAAGATCTCTGTTCTTTGATTAACTCTTGTTCTATATTGAAGAATGGCTCTAATATTATGGAGAATGAAAAGACCAAAGCAGCTGTCTTCAAACAGCTAAATGTGCAATATAGAAACATGCGTTACAAGCTTCATTTGCACTTTAAAATGTTTGGCAGTAAAGAGGAAGCTTTGCAACATAAACCAAAAAAAGTCAAAGATGAAAATGACTAGAAATGGCTTTGTGAATACTTCTGTACAGAAGAGTTTCTGGTATGCTCTTGTAGTAGTTAGACTGTGAATATTAAACTAAAGCTTTTGTAGAAGTTGACTTTATACATTTCTCTACTTTGTAAAAGAAAATGAGCAAGAGGAATAGTGAAGCTCATGCCAAGAACACTATACCATATACAGCTGGGACAAAATCCATTGCATGATTGCAGGATGAGAAGGTTAAAACTGTTTTCATGTTTTATTCTGATCTATAACAATTGGATAAGATAGAATAAGCTAACTCATACTGCATTTTGTAATTTTTTTTGCAGAAAAGGAAGGAAGGAACAGAACTTGATGACATTGAAATTTACCAAGTCACAAGATTTTCCAAGAAAAAGAAAGACTTTGTAAATGAAAAAGCGAAGGAGAATCTGGTTTGCAAAATAATTTTAAGTCTTTTTAACTATCATATGTTAGGATTTATCACTTTCCATGACAATTTCTTTTTCTTTTCTTTTTCTGTTTAGGAGAAAATGAAAGAAATGCAGCAAACAACAACAATGAGCACTGCTGACATTTGCAAGGAAACCATCGGCCATATAACTGGGCATATACGTGGCAGAAGTGTAACCAAGAAACAAAGTTCCTTCAATGAAGAACAATATCTTATTGAGTTGGAGGAGAATAGACGCCTTAGACAAGAAGCTGAGCAGAAAGCTGCAACAATGGCAAAAGAAATTGCAACTTTGAAAGAGGATCAAAGGAAGAAAAATGAGCTTATGGCAAAAATTCTTGAGCAATTGGGAAGGGCTCTAGAGTAAAACAACTTATATTGCAATGTGAGTCAATAAGCTGTGACTTAAACATATTTTTGTATCGTTATATTTTTTTTAAGAAATGACTTTGTTGCTAGCTATGGATATTCATTCTCTGTTTTCTTTTGTTGTTTCTATATATGTGGAATGAGGGTAGACAAGATCACTATTTTGGTTGCAAAATGTACATGAGTAAGTTACTATTACTTCGCATGCATTTGTGGTGGCAGAAAATACCAGATGTGTAATACTCCGTCCAAAACTACCTTTGACTATGGGGAAAAGTCATGCACTGCATAGTATTTTGCATTTTATATAGTAGCTTAGAATTATTTTATTTGCATGGATGCATATGAATTTTTCCGTTACTCTTGCATTTAAATTAATTGAGGTGAAATAGTGTGTTGTTAAAGATTTGGTTAAGGGAGGTTTGGTCGAAGATTTGGAAGGACAAGTATTGGGGTGGTAAGAACTTCTTGTAGGAAGAATTAGTATTGGAATCGATTTGGAATAGCGGGGAGGATGGTGATTTTTCCGTGGTGGCCCGAGTTCGAATCCTATCTCTTGTGAATCCTAGTTTCTCTTCTTAAAGATTCTTTTCCTTAGAGTTTCCATGTCTTGGCCGAAAAAGATATAGCAAACCTAGAGAAATTTTAGTGCCATTACTCCAAGGAAATAAGTCTCTATATTTATTTTCTAAATTCAAGGACTTTGATGTGAATAAAGTCCACTTTTAATTTTAAGATTTTATTCCTTAGGATTTTCGAAAAAAACCCTAGCTAATAATTAAAATTTCAGCTTGATTTTAGCTTAATAGATGTTGCCATGGATAGTTGGAATTAATGAGTCATTTTCCTAGTAGGAAACTTTGTTGATTTTAACCCTAGAATGTTAACCAAAAATCTGAAAAAATTTCCAGCAAGTGCCGCCACTTCTTGGAGGAATTTTAGCTCAATCCAAACTTTTCTAGGATTACAGGAAATCTTATCCAAATCCTTGATAAAACCAGATTTTATTCAATCCTAAATCAACTAGGATTAGAATCCCTTTTCCTAGCTGAATTTCGGCGGCTTTGTGCAAGCACAAGCTACACGAAATTCTTGCACTCCTAATTGCAATCAAACTCTTCAAACCCCAGCTCAAATTACCTAGAACAACCTCCACTAAATCAGATTACTCTAGTAACACAAAATCAGATTTTTCTTTACCAAAAATTCCAGAATTTTCGTCCAGCATATGCCTAGAATTTTTGATAGCTTTGCACTCCAAAACCTACCAAAACTCTTTGTTGATTAAGCTAAATTCCAGCACCTAAAAACCACACTTTTCTCCTCTGGAATTTAATCAAAAACAGCAGCCAAAACAGTCCAAAAATCGTCACTTTTGCACAGCACTTGCACAGAATTTTTAGTCAACAAAACTCACACAAACTCTCTCTTATTTTGGCCAAAAAACCTGAACACACTCAACCCTTCTCTTGAGCATTATTTCGGCCAGCCTAGGGAGCAATTTCAGAACACTTTTCTCCTCTTAATTCCTCTTGAATTTGGCCAGCATCAAAGGTACAGCAAGCTGCAAATTTTCGCCCTTGCTGTCTAAGAAACCTAAAACCATTAGGAGTCCTTCTTAGCCCACCATCTAACCCTAAATCAAACTTCTCTAAACCTAAATCACAATAGCCGACATTCCCTCCTTACCACATGAAAATTTCAGCAAATTTTCTCTGCAAATTCTCGAAAAACTCAAGAACTATTCTAAGCAAAAATTGAACACACCTTAAGGTAAGCAAAAATCCTCTCAACCTCTTGATGCCGTTTTCTCTAATGATTCTTTTCTCCTTCTTCTTCCCTTAAATCACGCCACATAGAGGCTGATTTCATCTTCTTCTTTAATTTTCGGTCAAGAGGAGCAAATGAGGTAGCTTTTCTCTTCTTTTCAAGCGAACCCGGGATGATCACCGTAGGAACATCGAGACCTCATTACCCGGTTGTTGCAAGGTAAGGGAATACCCACCCTTGATGCCGAAAGTAAGGTTTAAAGATGTCTATTAGTTGGATGAGCATATGGTCATGGTATATGATCTTTGGGAATTGGATAGTTTACTTGGATTTAAATAGGGGATTGCGAATTGTTGTGAAAATAAATGAGATTAGAGCATGTTTGAATTAATTGAGACCCTGATCATGATATTATATGGGGTAGATCAGGAGGATAATTGAGGAAAGCAAGCTGTGATTTTATCTCATTTATCTGAGGTATATCAAGTAAGTCCTTGCATAAACTCTTTTGTTAAATGTTGTGATGGTAAGTCCTTGTATAAACTCTTTTGTTAAATGTTGTGATGACAAGTCTATGTTGTGAAGCTTTGTAAAGCTATTGTTGAACTATGATTATTTGGGTTGTAAACGTGGATGATTATTCTTTAAATGGTTTTGTCAAACTAATGATTTTATCAAGAAAACTATTCTTTCCTAAATTTTTAGAAAACTCTTTTAGAGAAAAACCACGTTGTACAAATCCAAGGTGTGGAGATATTTTGAATCAGGAATTGATGGATATGTTCGTTGAGTACTCAATAAGGATATGCTAACAATACTAGTCTTGGAGGGCTAGTGTAAGTCTTCTGGTAGGAGGTCACCTCCAGAAGATGAACTCTGCTTGAAAAGGCGACAGTGTTGGTTGGTCAGGCTAGTCCGAGCTAGCATTTGTACCTGGTATGGTATTATTTATATTCCCGGCATGGACACCCGGATAGTTTTGTTGGGTGTAGAGATAGAGGAGTATCTCACTCGGTGAGCTGTACACTCATCTTGATCAGAACGCCCAACATGTGGTAATCTAGTCCGGACAAGGTGCACAAAATGTGGTGCCTTGGCCATTTTGTTCTCATGGAGCCCAACGTGTAGTGACATGACTGTTTATTCGAGTGGAGGATTTAATTTGTACAAAGTGTGACAATGAGAAAAACCCACTCCTTGCGAAAAGAGATTGTTTATGACTTGCCAAATTATTTCTACAAATATTTTACACTTTGCATACACGTACTATTCAAAACACCATGTGCACACACAAGACTTACTGAGATTTATTCTCACACGGTTTTACATTATATTTTCAGGAGATAGATTGTGCTGAGTCAGCGGGGCTTTGACAGTAGAGGCTTTTGCTATTTTCCCTATACTGTTCTAGGAGACTTTTGTCGTTTATACTTCTGAACAATATTTGTTTTATTTCGTATTGCTCCAATTTGAGCCTGATGTAATAAGAGTATTTCTTCATTTATCAAAGTTGATTCTTTTGGAGATTGCCTTTATATTTTATACCTCGTTTTAAAGACCCCTTGTCCTACGGGAGGGGGCGACATCCCCGCCCTTTTAGGGTACGTAGTCGTGGGGTGTTACAAGATGCATGCTCCTGGCTGTTGTAATATGGTGGCCTGTTTGGTCTACATATTGTATTTGATGGCAGCATAACTTATTTCTAATCTTTCTGTTTGATTTAACTAACAACTATACATTATGCAGAGGTCTATAACTGGCTGCTTTGTGCATTCATACTATTTTTCTTGTCACTTTAGATTGTAAGAGGTGAGATTTAACTACCTCAGTGTGAATTTGTAGTTTCTGGTTTGAAAAACATCAGTTGACAACTTGTTCTTTTAGGATGAATATGATATAAAACTAAACATATTAGAAGTGTTGGTAGCCATGATTGCAATATTTATGAAGCAGGAGTAAAGCGGGGAGAGTGAGGAAAGATGAGAGAGTGGTAGTTTTGCCAAAATTTAAAGTACACGTGGGACCTATAGTAGGAGAGAGAGTGATGATGAGATTTGATTGAGAAGTGATTAGATTTAACAAAGGCTACCGTAGTCATTTTTGTAGCATTTGCTCCGGCAGGAGGACAATTGATTTTGTAATATCACTAGCATAGGTCCATAGATTGAGGATTGTTACTTTATTGATTTTTTAGTTACACATTATCCTTATACACATTTGAATGCTTGATTGTTAAAAAGCTTAGAGCATACTATTTCAAATGATTTTGCATTAAAAGAAAGGAAATGTTGTGATATTTCTGTTCATTTAATTTTTCTTTTTTTAACTTTGACATTATAGTTAAGCTCACTTGTTTCTTTAAACTTGTTAATTCTGCAGATTTTTGGGGTTATGATATGGGCCATTGAGTAGCTAACTATGAGGTGGCCAGCATATCAAGTTCAATCTCACTTATATATTTTGTGCCTATGATTGGTGTATATTTTTGGATAGTAACACATGTCAAAATATATTTGATATGAAAATTGAAAAAGACTTAACTGTACATCTTTTTGTTTTTTGTGAATGATGTTACAGAAGTGTTATGATAAAAACATCTACTTAGTGATATTATTATAAACTATAATATTATATATTTTGGGTATTCATGTTTTCTTCAATTTTGTTATTGTAAATTTTTATTCTTAGTTTATCGTGTCTAGGGAATCTTGAACTACACAATGACAAAAATTATAAGATAATATATTACTTGCTGATAAGGACTAGTTGTTGATAAATAAATAAAACGATGTAGTAACATATTGTCACTTTATATTATATAATATTGACAGGAAAGAAAGGAAAAAGAATAGCATATAGAGGAATGGAATGAGATGAAAGTACGGAAATATAGACATGAGGTGGGGCTTAAATTGGTGATAACAAATTAATATTGTCACTAACTTTCCTAAGAATATTGATAATAAAGGTTGTCACTATTAAGAAATAGGGTTGTCACTGTTAATGGAACATAAGTGACAAGAAATACGGTTGTCACTATTAATAGAACACAAGTGACAAGAAATATGGTTGTCACACTGATGTTATCCAAGGTGGACGTTGTCAGCTGTCATGAATGAATGAACAATTAGTCACAAGGCGGATGTTGTCACTAATGAGTGACCAATTAGTGACAATATAATGGTAAAAGTGACGATCTTTTAAACAAATCAGTGATGAGGTATGTTGTCACTAATAATTGACTACATTAATGACAACTGGAATAATGTCACTAAACACCAACATTTAGTGATAACAATAATTTCTTGTCACTGATGTTATTCAAGGTGGAGGATGTCACTAATGAATGACCAATTAGTGACAAGGAGTATATTGTCACTAATGGGTAATCAATTAGCGACAATATATTGGCAAAAAGTGACTATCTTTGAAACAAATTAGTGACGTGGAATGTTGTCACTAATACTTGATTACATCTGTGACAACCGTAATATTGTCACTAAAAAGCAACATTTAGTGACAAAAATAAGTTGTTATCACTATATACCTTTAGCGACATAGCTTTAGTGACATTGAAGTGACAACAAATATTTTTTCACTAAATGTCTGTAGTGACAATATTTGTGGAAATAGTGACAACATTACGTTGTCACTAAAGGTCCGTCTTCCTATAGTGGTTGGCTAGTGATTTGAGCTTTGAAATATGGATTGTTGAGTTTCTGCTGTAGCAATTATGAGGAGGAGTATGTCGATTATTTGATTAAGTTGTGAAGTGTGGGTTGAAATAGTGTTGGGTATATTGAAACTTGTGTTGGAACAATTGGTTTGATTGTGATAGAGTTCTGACTTGATTGTTGTTTGTTTAGGGGAGTTGATTTTTGATTGGTGAATTGAGTGGTAATATACTACTACATGGAAAATTTTGAGTTAAGTGGCTGGAAAAAATGTGAGTGAAGTGGCTTCAGTGAGGAGGGTTGTTGTCCTCTTGTTTAGGGTTGGAAAAATGTGACTAAAGTGGTTGGAAAAATGTGAGTGAAATGGCTACAGTGAGGGGGGTGGGGAAGGGGGAGGGGTTCTTGTCCTCTTGTTTAGGGTTGGAGGAAACTTGTTCTTAGTTGGGGCTATTTTTTTAGGAGGCTGTTTTGTTAGGACTATTTTAGTAGCAGGTATAAATTTTGTTATTGGCTTATTATTGATCCTATATTGTTTTTATTGTTACAGGCAAGGTACCAAGAGGAATTACAAAAAGAGACAGAGCTAATAACAAATCAAACACCTGAAGGGGAGCAACCAAAACCAGTTAACAAGGTTGATGTTTGGTTGCGAGTTGTAGGACCATCAAAAAAGGGTAATACAATCTATAGCATGGGATCCCTCAGTTTGAGCTGCGTCGAAAAATCTACTGCATACAAGTCATCCTCTTCATCTTGTTCGTCAGCACAGTCTACAGAATATGTCCAAAGGTCAGAATTGCAGAGTGTTGATGAATCATTATACAAGGTTATTCAAGAACTACGAGAAGCGAATGAACGCTTGCAATCCGAGATGAAATTCTTAACATCGAAAATCAAGGAACTCAAGGGAGAGAATGCTTCACTAGCTGGATCTTAAATTTATTTCATATTTTGAACTACTGAAATAAAATATTGTTTTAAGCTTATAACAAATTTACTTTATCTGTTTTTTGTTCCACATTAGAGTTTGATGTACTTTTGTTATGGATATTGATGTTCTTTCAATATGGATGTATAACTTTTGGTATGAATGTACTTTTAATATTATGTAGAATTGCTTTATTAAATATGTGTATGGATTAAATAGTGATAATGTAATTCTACTAACCAATAGAAAGCTATTGGTACTTACCAACAAAACAATTTGTTGGTACATACCCATTGAATTTTACAGGTGCTTACCAACAAAAAATCTGTTGGCATTTATCAATACAAATTTGTAGGTGCTTACCAATAGATTTATCTGTTGCTACATACCAACAGAAATTACCAACACAAAATTGTAGGTGTATGCCAATAGATTTATCAGTTGGTACATACCAACAACAATCTATAAGTGCTTTCCAACAGATCGTTGTTGGTACGTAAGAACAACATCTTGCAATGACTTACCAACAGATTTATCTGTTGCTATATACCAATAGAATATGTTTGCAGTACCAACTAAATTGTAGTTGGTAAGCTATCAATACGTGTTTTCTTTTTCGACATTTACCAATTAAGTACCAACTAAATCGTTTGTTGGTAATGAATAATAATTACCAACAACATAAATATACCAACTACGGAATTGTTGGCAAATTACCAACAACATTACCAACTAAACAATCAATTGGAAAAAATACCAACAAAATTACCAGCAAAATACACAATTCAAAAATTTCCAACAACTTTACCAACGATGTCGTTAGTTTGTTGGTAATGTAATTAAATTACCAACAGAAAATACTTAACCCCCAAAAAAAATCATTACCAACTGAAATATAATGTTACCAATAATAAATTTGTTAGTAATTACCAACAGACTTAAAAATCTCTTGTTGGTAATACTTTCCAACAAGCGTTTTACCTATGGGTCAAATTCTATTGGTAATCTATTGGTAAACTAGAATTACCAACAGAAATTGGACACCTATCAACAGAATTTGACAGTTGGTAGTCAGCTTTTTTCTAGTAGTGATTATCTAATAGTGGTTTTTCTATTTTCAAACGTATAAGATCAATATTAATATTATTAATATCTGTGATTCTTTTTTCATTTTGATATTTCAAGTGTTTAACTTCTTTTTTTAGATTGTTAATTTCTGTATATAGATCTTGTGAAGAAATTGCTACTTCTACTTTATCTTTCTTTTTGAATTGATTAAACACTTCTTTAAGATCATAAGGTTCTACTTGTTGTTTAGGATTCAAGATGATTTCTTTTACCTTAAGTAAATATTCACTTTTTAGTTGTTTCGTCTTGAATATGATCTAAATGTTCAACAAATAATTCCTTATTAGCTTTAGAAATAATATTAATTTTATTGGAACTAATCATATTAATTTCACCTATTGTACCTGTACATATACTAGTACAACCACAAGAAAAGGTATCACTTAAAGATTCACTATTCGTATCATTCTCTTTAATTTCAAAGATTTCTTCTAAATGATCTTTTGAGTCATTTCCTATAACGTCAGATTCAACAAGGATAGCATGTATTTGGTCTAAATTTTCTTTATCTAAAGAGAGTTCATTTACTTTCTTTATCTTTTTCAATCATTATTTGCATTCATCTGCTTTATGACCTTATTTTTCACAAAAATAACATTTAATACAATCTTTATCTTTTTCTTCTTTTGTTCGTTTTTTATGCTTAAAAGCATAGGAGGATTTAGAAGATTTATCCCTTGGATATTAACTAGAAGTTTTTCATTTGGATTTAAACCTTTTCTTTAGTTCTTTGCATACCCAAATATTTCACAAAAATTGCCTAATTTTGTTTTTTAGAATTTTTATGATAATGCTACAATTTGGGCCTTGAGTTTCAAATTAGAACAAAGATCTACTCCCACTTGATTTCTATAACTGAATAATATACCATAAGAGAGGGTTTCATGGGATGTAGTATTTTCCCAATCTACTTTAAGTTTCTATCTAACCTTTTCAAAAAATAAGGGAGGTAAACTAGAAATAAATCTTTCTTTTCAAAAGACATGATGACAATCAGGTCTAAGCATTACTTTCTATAAAAATAAATCTTTATTCCATCTAAAATCGTGTAATTTTGGACATGTTAAATTAGTAAGGATTTTAGAACTTTGATCAGCTAATTGTTGCGGATTTCCTAAAAAATGTTGGGTTAAAGTGAACATAAAAGGATTTAGACAATCGGGTACTACTTTTTGTGTTGTCATAGGTTGTCCTTGGTTATCTAAGAGGGTTTTGTAATTTATTTTGGACACATTCATAATTTCAAGACATTGTTCATCAGAGAAATAGTTGTGCCACCATCTATGAAGAACTCCAGTAAAACTAGTAGTTAAGAGTTAGAGGTTGGAAATTTCAAAAAGGGATTTATTATGACATTTCATAGCCGTAACAGCCATAGCCATTTCTTGGATAACATTGAGGATTTGATGTTCAGATATACCATCTATATTCCATTTAGTAATATCTTGATTAGTTAAAGTTGCATGACTATCTAAATGGCATTCTTCAAATTGAATATTCGGAAAAGAAGGATGAGGGTAATAATTTCGAATATAAGGATTTGCAAACTGTTTAGGTATTGGTGCTTTTGATTTGGATGTGACTTTGTTAAAACTAAAAGGATCAATTTCATTAACTATTTGGACATGAGCTTTAGATCACGTTTCAGGAATATGTTTAGCGTTTAATTGTTTTAATTTATCATTCATTTTGTTTAGCATATCTAAATCAGACTCATCTACTTGTAGATCTCCTTTTGAAAACTTTAAAGTTTTATTTTCATATAAAATTGATTTAAATACAAGGTTAGTGTTGATAGTAGGTTTAGGATCATACTACTTTAATCTAGGTGTTTCTTTAACAGTGGTTTTATTATCTAATTATTCTACTTTATTAGCTAAAGTAATTAATATTTGATTTGTATAATTATTTTGCTGACTTATTTTAATTAAATCTTTATTTGTTACATCACTTTATTTATCTAAATTCTCTATTTTAAATGGAGAAGCACTAACTACATGACCTTCGAAAGGGATTTTAATTTCTTCCAGATGAGGCATAATGGATTCTTTAACTTCATTTTTAGAATTGTACCATGTTTTTGCAATCATGTGTATTGATTCTAATTAATTATATTTTCTTGAGTATTCATACCAATAAAAAAAATCTAAATATTTTCTAAATTTCTTTAAGTCAAAAATAATATTTATCTCTGAGTTCAAGTCTTTCTTTAGGTTTTACAATATCAAAGTACTAGTCAATTTTTTGTTCATTACATGGTCTATTCTATAACCATTTTAAATATGTTTTATCTAATTCGAATCCATCATTAGAAGAAATTGTTATTAAAGTATCTAACATTTGCATTTCTGTTTTAGTAGGACTTGAGGATTTAACACTTATATCATCTTTATAATTTTCTTTAGGAATTTCACTAGAAAAATTAACACTACAGAGATTTCGAGTACTGTTACTTTTGAAGAGACATTTTGGGCTAGAAGAAGAAGAAGCTATAGCAAAGGATTTTCGGCTGAATTTAAGTTCAATATTCCTTGAAGAAGATTTTGTAATTCGATCGATTCGGTTGGATTCGTAATGTCTTTTAGGATTAATTATGTGTTTAAAATTGCATTTTGTATCATGAAGAACATCATCCCATTTAAGGAATCGAGGAACCATGTTATTAGATCTTTCAAGATTAGTTTCTAATAAAGCAGGTTTCTTCGGGATTTTCTAATTGACTTTTGGCTTTAGGATTTATGGTGGTTTTCATGACTTTATAGTAAACACGGTAAATTAAAACAAGAGATTTGGATCTAAGTTCAAAATCTAAATTCCACATTTTTGAATATTTAAGGTTAAGTTTTTGAGAATATGTGGGTCTGTTAGATTACTGTGAAATTAGGATAGTGATTAAAATAAATAGAACCATTCACTGTACTCAATTCAAGTACTGCTAATAGGCTGTTATTAAAATTATAATGTTTATTGTCTCTTAGCAAAAGACAAATGGGAGAATTAATTCCTAATCTGTATAAAGGTTTTAGAACTACTTGTACTAATCCTTGTTGGGTATCTCAGGCTTGTATTCTATACGGCGCAACGGAAAATAAAACGAGATACCATCCTAGGACCCGCCTATGTGTGGAAAACAAGATATAAAGATAATAAAGGTAACAACTTTTTACCTTTGTTTGATCGTTCGAAGAACAAAAATTTTTTCTTCAAGTTGAGGCGCGATCCAGCAATCCTCTTGATCCAACTTCATGAGAGTGGAACGTCTAACTACTATAATCACAGTGTGTGATTATCTCTAACAGTAATCCACACAGAGGAATACTCAAGCACCAAAATTTTCTGTGCTAGAAGAAAAAAAGTGGCGGCTAGGGCTGTTTCACTTTTTCAACAAAACGAGAAAGAGAGAGAAGAACGTTGGTTATGTGTCTAGGGTTGGAGATTTCGCATGTTGTCTGTCGGCTAGGGTTTCGTGTCCCTTCTATATCTTATGCGAAATACTTGCTGAAAAATCCTCCATCCTAGAATTCTAAAACAGTTATAATTCCCTAATTGTAATTGGAAACATCAAGTTCTTACAATTACAATTTAGACCACAAATTATAACTAATTATAATTTACCCACAACAACTTCTTTTTCTCTCAATTAACCCCACTATGTTATCCAATAATATCTTGAGTATATAATCCTCTATTGTGTGTAACCTATTAGGTTTCCCAGTCAATTGGTAGAGAACATGAATTAATCTAAACGTCTTTGAGATTAATAATCCATAATTAATTAGAATTAATCTTATTAATTCTAATAAAGATTGGTTAATTAATTCATCAATTAATAAACCTATAATCCTAGATCATGAGCGGTATCTAGCAACACATCATGACCACCCAAGAGTCTAGGAAGTCAAGTGGCTTGACATGAACCCTTCAATAACAAATTTCAATGCAATTAACTCCTTTCATCATACAATATCTCATTCGGTTTGGAGTACAGAATTAGTGCCAACACCCTCCATAATTAATTCTGGCCCGAATACAATAGTACTTGTACCAGGAACCCACTACTCTAGATGTGTATCAGTTGGAACTATTTCCAATACATAATCGCCTTGACTAAGGACTTCTCGAGTAGTAATTTCTACAAGTGGCCGTGAGATATTCGCCCCTACTATTAGGAGTGGTGAATCCTTTATTGACCCTCTCAACTACTTTCGTTTACCTCACAATGTACCCAATATCCATCCCATAGGCGGCCTTTGATCAAGCTCCGAAGATTGGAATCAAAGTATAATGCTCAGCAAACAAAGTACCTTAGAGATCTCAAGTCTAAGGATACTTGCACGTTTGCTATATTAAGATTATATCACTGGCACTAAATAGTTATCCATGTGATTATCTCAAAGCTAGGTCATCCAATGAACTTGTTCCATTAATAGGCATCCATGTGTTATCTTTGAGTATCTCAATACTCACGGATATGAAAACCACCGCCTGATCAAATCAGGAAGTCTAACACATGCTAATCTTAATGCATTAATGATGTCCTATCTCATTAATACTATGACTAGGGATTATTTAAGTACTAACACTATATAGTGTAGTAGGAATCTCATATCATGATCTCCTTAACACAATATTGTACTAGGGATTTTATTGAACAATTATATTACTTAAAAGTAAACAAAAGAAACTGTAAGATAAATAATGCCTTTTTTTAAAATAAAATGTGTCATATACAATGTACAAGTGATTTCCTCTAGGGCACACCACTAACAATCCTATATGCAAATATCAGTATTTGTTTTTCGATGCAATTCTAAAGTTTCTGAATTTAATAGATAAATAGTACTGTAGGGCTTGTTGATAGAAACTATTTTCTCAATGGTTTTGATGTTGTAATTTTGAACTAAATCAAAATTTCATTTTTCGTAAATTTTGTCAAACTTTTCTATTGGCATTTTCCAATTTATCAATGTAGGTTTAGTTCTTTCTAAGTGAGAGCAAATTTCAAGATCATTAATGGTTTTAATATCAATATTAGAAAGGTTTGAACTAAAGGCCCTATTTGAGAGGCACTTTCTCTTTCTATTATTGCATGATGTAGTCTTTAATCTTTCTTCTTTTTTATTCTCTCTTTTTATTTCCTTCCAATATTCTTGCAATTATGTGGTTGAGTAGTAATTGTAAGAGGAGCTTATACATTGGTCAACCCAGAACAGATTGGATTAGGCTATTGTGAGCCTAGGAATGGCTTATTGGCTCGGACCCTGCGGTGGTCTTATAGCTCTCAACCAATGCATAGTGACCAGG
The DNA here is from genome assembly GCA_026120185.1 of Voacanga thouarsii. Lineage (NCBI taxonomy): Eukaryota > Viridiplantae > Streptophyta > Magnoliopsida > Gentianales > Apocynaceae > Voacanga > Voacanga thouarsii. Next base: position 3,029,914 of record JANUWF010002074.1, read on the forward strand.
TTAGTCCTGGGAAGATAAGGAAGAAATCATAGAGAATGATCATGTAGAAACCTTACCTTCTTTGGTGTAGAAAATAGGTTTTTAAAATGCTTGATTTGACGTATTTATAGGACAATTTTATGAATAGAATAAATGTATAAAAATAGATAATTTTTAGGAAACTTTAAATTTAGGTGTTTACACTTTTGGTCAAAATAAAGTTATCAAATGATATTTATCTTTTGAAATTCTTTTCAAAACTATTTTTATTATTTTTACCTCATATTTAGACTAAATAAACTCGTACAGAAAATAATTTTTTCAAAACCAATTTTGTAAATTTAACATTTTCCTAATATGTAACAATTAAAATATAAAGCACATATAATCACATAATTTCTAATCTATTTCGAAATAAAATCATATAATTCAATAACTTTAACAAATAAACAAATGATCAACCATAAATAAATGTAGAGGGGCATGTTCCGAATTTTTCTGCTGCTTGGATAGATGAGTTTACACAATTCACATACAATCATTAAATTTCAAAATAATTTATTATAATTAACGAATAATTCGTGTCAAAGGCCTCTAGCCTAACAACTCCTAGATCGAATAGAGATATTTATTCATTATTGAATGTGTAATCTCTATTAACAATAAAGCTCCTCATATAATTATTAAAATAATTAAATAAATAAGAGAAGGCTCGAATTTTAAATGTTAAAGTGAATTCTTTTCCTATCATTTGAGATAAGCTTAGATAGGCCTAATCCAAAAACATATTTTCTACATTAAAGAAGATAAGATTTCTACTTAATCATGCTTTATGATTATTTTCATTCGTATCTTCCCAGGACTAACCTAGTCACTATGCATTGGTTGAGAGCTATAGAACTACCCCGGGGGTCCGACCAATAAGCTATTCCTAGGCTAACAACGACCTAATCTAATTCGTTCTGGGCAGACCAATGTAAAAGCTGCTCTTACAATTACTACTCAACCATATAGTTGCAGGAATATTAGAAGGAAGTAAAGAGAGAAAATAAGAAACCAGAAAGATTAAAGACTACATCATGCAAGAATAGAAAGAGAAAGTGCCCTCCTAACCATGGCCTCTAGTTCAAACATTTCTGATATTGATATTGAAACTATTAATGATCTTGAAATCAACTCCCACTTAGATAGAATTGAATCTAGGTTGATGAATTGAAACATGCCAACAGAAAATTTTGATAAAATTTACGAAAAAGGAATATTCGATTCAGTTCAAAATTACAACTTCAAAACCACTGAGAAAACAGTTTCTATTAAAAGTCTTTTGGTACTATTCATCCATTGAATTTAGAAACCTTAGAATTGCATCAAAAAACAAATATCGATATTTGCGTATAGGATTAGTACACGTAGCTATAAGTCTTCTATACAGATTAGGAATTAATTCTCCCATTTGTGTTTTGCTAAGAGAAAATAGACATCTTAATTTTAATGATGTCCTATTAGCAGTACTTGAATCGAATACAGCAAATGGAGCCGTTTATTTTAATCACTATCCTAATTTCACATTAGATCTAACATATCCACATACTCTCAAAACCTTAACCTTAAATATTCAAATGAAAATTTAGATTTTGAACTTAGATCCGAATCTGTTGGATTAATTTACCATGTCTACAATAAAGTCATGAAAACCACCGTAAATCCTAAAGCCAAAAGTCATTTAGGAAATCCTAGAGAAATTTGCTTATTAGAAACTAATTTTGAAAGTTCTAATACCTTTGTTCCTCGATTCCTTAAATGGGATGATATTCTTCATGATACAAAATAGAATTTTGAACACATAATTAATCTTAAAAGACATTATGAATCCAACTGAATTGATTGAATTACAAAACCTTCTTCAAGGAATATTGAACTTCAATTCAGCCAAAAATCTTTTTCTATAGCTTCTTCTTCTTCTGGCCCAAAATCTCTCTTCGGAAGTCAAAGTACTCAAAAACTTAATAGTGTTGATTTTTCTAGTGAAATTCCTAAAGAAAATTATGAAGATGATATAAGTGTTAAATCCTTAAGTCCTACTACAATAGAAATGCAAATGCCGGATACTTTAATGACAATTTCTTCTAATGATAAATTTGAATTAGATAAAACATATTTAAAATAATTATGGAATAGACCATGTACTAAACAAAAAATTGACTAGTACTTTGGTACTGTAAAAACTTGAAGAAAGACTTAAACTCATAGATAAATATTATTTGACTGAAAGAAATTTAGAAAACGTTTAGATTTTTTTGATTGGTATGAATATTCTGGAAAATATAATCAATTAGAATTAATAAACAAGATTGCAAAAAATGGTACACTTCTAAAAATAAGTTAAAGAATCCAAAATGCCTCATTCTAAAGAAATTAAAATCCTTGTCGAATGTCATGTAGTTACTACTTCTCCATTTAAAATAGAGAATTTAGACAAACAAAGTGATGTAACAAATAAAGATTTAAATAAAGTAATTCAACAAAATAATTGTACAAATCAAATATTAATCATTATGGCCAACAAAGTAGAACAATTAGACAATAAATCTACTGTTAGAGAAACACCTAGATTAAAGCAGTATGATCCTAAACAAGCTATCGTCATGAACCTTATATTTAAACCAATTTTATATGAAAATAAAACTTTAAAGTTATCAAAAGGGGATCTACAAGTAGATGAGTCTTAATTAGATATGTTAAATGTCATACATAATAAATTAAAACAATTAAAAACTAAACATATTCTTGAAACCTCTTCTAAAGCTCTTGTCCAAATAGTTAAGTTTCTATCAACAAGCCCTATGGTACTATTCATCTATTGAATTCTCGTACCGACCATAGCCATTTCTTGGATAACATTGAGGATTTGATGTTCAGACATATCATCTATATTCCATTCAATAATATCTTGAGCAATAAAAGTGGCACAAGTATCTAATGGCGTTCTACAAATTGAATATCTGGAAAAGAAGGACGAGGGTAATAATTTCGAATATGAGGATTTGCAAACCATTTAGGTATTGGTGCTTTTGATTTGGATGTGACTATGTTAAGACTAAAAAGATCAATTTTATTAACTATTTGGACAAATTGGTTGAAATATAAGGTTCGTGTTGATAGCTTTTTTAGGATCATACTGCTTTAATTCTCCTTAATTTTATCTGGGAAGCTCTACAAAAAACAAGGGCACCATCAATATAGACAATATTAAATGTGGTATAAGGTGGTCCAGAGATTCACTAAAAACGAGGACATCGTCAATATAAACAATAGTAGAAGTCGTATAAGGTGTTTGAGTAAGGTACCTACTTTCTTTTTCTATTCTTGTAGTCTTTAATCTTTTTGCTTTCTTATTCGCACTTTTTATTTCCTTCTAATATTTCTACAACTATATTGTTGATTAGTAACTATGAGAGCAACTTGAACTTTTGAGGTAGTTCAAAATTACAACATCGCAACCATTGAGATAACAGTTTCTATCAACAAGACGTACGGTACTAGTATTATGGCACTTACTACCAGACTATTTTTCGTGATTATTTCACAAAAAAGAGAAAGATGTATAAAGTTTTGGTCGAGGGATTCTAATTTAGATATATCCTTTTGAAGTAGATCAACATGGAGTCCACACTAATATCGGATTCATTCGAGTAACTTTTCTTTTTCCGTTAAGTCCTCAAAGTAAAGATATCAATACTTTAAAAAGAAAAATAATTCTCTGACAACATCAAGTCAGCTGAACTCCTTGAATATTGTAAACAAGAAATCTCATGATTATTAAGTAAAGGTATTATTCGTGAATCCAGATCTCCCTGGTCTTGTTCAGTCTTTTATTAATAATAATGCCAAAAAAGAACGTGGTGCTTCTCAATTAGATTCGGTTCTATCTAAGTGGGAGCTGATTTCAAGATCATTAATAGTTTCAATATCAATATTAGAAAGGTTTGAACAAGAGGCCATGGTTGAGAGGGCACTTTCTCTTTTTAACCTATACAATCAATAGTCGTAAAGGTTTCTACATGATCATTCTCTATGATTATTTTCTTTCTTAACTTCCTAGGACTGACTTAGTCACTATGCATTGGTTGAGAGCTACAGGACTACCCTGGGGTCCGAGCCAATAAGCCATTTCTAGGCTAACAACGACCTAATTCAATCCATTTTGGGCTGACCAATGTATAAGTTGCTTTCAAAATTACTACTCAACCACATAGTTGCAGGAATATTGGAAGGCAATAAAGAGAGAGAATAAGCAAGCAGAAAGATTAAAGACTACATCATGTAAGAATAGAAAAGGAAAGTAAGGAGCTTACTCAGACATGATTAGATAAAGCATGACCGAGCATATGAACATGGTTCTAATACCAATAATATGATCCCCAAGATTTCTTTAAAACATTTGCTGATTCATTGATATATTGGTTTGAAACTGATACAAATAGAGGATTTAAAATATAAAATTTTGAAACTGAAATAAAGAGTAATCTATCCCAGTATACAAGGAATTCTCTCCGGAAGGACATGCAAATTCACTTTGCATTTCTTCAAAAATTTGAATCTTAAATCGACAGAGGTTGAATAGCTTTCTTTGATAGCATTCTGCATTATTGTGGTATGATCCAAACCATGTGAAGTGGGAATCAAGTTATCGGCCACAAATAGGAATTGTTCAAAGATTCTTTTGTATTGAAGGGGTCTACTACTTTTGTTGGTGTAACGAATTATTTTGAAGAGTAATTCCGTGATTATCAAAAGCTGTCTTGACATCTTTTCCAACTGGATTTGTCAAAGTCCTCTTTTCACTTTAAGTGGAGTCTTGCTATTATGGACTTTGGCAAAGGTACACAGATGCAATACTGGAGGGATTGTCCACGTTGCCATTATCAAAGAAGCTGAAACCTGTTTGGATTTCATCATCACCGTCTTCTACTAGCTGGGTCTGATTCTATAGAATTTGAAGTTGGAGTTGAATATCTTCTTTTGGAAATTCTTAATTTTATTTTGCTAGAAGAAGGACGGGCATCTTGCACCTTTTTAGGAGCTCCATTCCTCACACAGATCTATCCCTTTAATGTAGACCAACATGGTGTTCACACCGAAATAAGATCCATACCAGTCACCTTCTCATTTTTGCAAAGTCCTTTAACGAAAGATATCAACCTTCTGAAAAGAAAGATTCGTTGTCGTGAACAACAAATAGCCTTTATTAAAGAAGATATCAAATACACTAGAATCCAAAGCCAACTATAGCTAAAAGACATTTAAGATAAGATAGAATTTATCCGAAAAGATTTCGAACAACAAATTTGCTCAGAGGTCCCCACAGCTTTTTGGGAAAGGAAAAAGCATATAGTCAGTCTCCCGTACATTGATAATTTTGATGAATCAATGATACCTACCAAGGCCAGACCAATTCAGATGAATCAGGAATTAGTGGAATATTGTAAACAGGATATCTCTAACTTATTGCAAAAAGCTTTAATCAGAGAATCAAGATCACCCTGGTCTTGTGCCGCATTTTATGTTAACAACAATGCAGAAAAGGAAAGAGGCGTTCCTCGATTAGTTATCAATTATAAGCCTTTAAATAAAGCTCTTAAATAGATTCGATATCCAATCCCTAACAATTGAGATTTGTTAAAAAGAACCTATAAAGCAGTCATTTATAGTAAATTCGATATGAAATCAGGATTCTGGCAAATTCAGATTAAAGAAGAAGATAGATATAAAACAACATTCAATGTCCCTTTCGGACAATATGAATGGAATGTAATGCCCTTTGGATTAAAGAATGCACCCAGTGAATTTCAAAAGGTCATGAATGACATCTTTAACCCATATACAACATTTACAATAGTCTACATAGATGATGTTTTAATCTTTAGTGAATCCTTTGAACAACATCTTAAACATTTACGTCTTTTTCGTGCAATAATCACGAAAAATGGGCTGGTAGTGAGTGCATCTAAACTCCGCCTATGCCAAATCAAAATTCGTTTCTTAAGCCACGACCTAACCCAAGGAACTTATAAACCTATTTGCAGAGCCATAGAGTTTGCAGAAAAGTTTCCAGATGAAATAAAAGATAAAACTTAGCTTCAAAGATTTTTAGGTTGCTTAAACTATATATCAGATTTTATTCCTAATCTCAGAATCATCTGTGAACTATTATACAAACGTCTTAGAAAAGATCCAATCCCTTGGAGTGATGAGCAAACTCAAACAGTTAAGAAAATTAAACAGATTGTCAAAAGACATCCTTGTTTAGGAATCCCAGATCTAACAGCATTCATGATTGTTGAAACAGATGCATCAGATTTAGGACCTTGGTGGCATTTAGGATTTCTTGGCGTTGTGGTTCAGTGAGGTAGTTATTCCACCACCCCTGAAGAACGCCAGTAAAACCAGTTGTAAGAATATGAAGGATGGATTGATTGGTGTTTTGAGTACTGTAAACTGATTACCTTAAGGTGGTCTGAATCTTGGTTGTTGATCCATGTCTGATTGAGCTGCTTGAAGTTGCTATTTATAGGCAAATGAATGAGCTCCAGATGTGAGTCGGTACTCATCGCAGTGTTGAATATTGTGTTAAAAGTCATATCCGTCTTTGCAAGAATTCCCTGGTTAAGAAATCTGGTAGAGAATTGTTCTCTCCTTTGATAAATTCAATGTCAAAATCAAAGCTGGATAAAAGTACTTGCCATCTGGCAAAAATTTGCTTAGCAACTAAGTTTTTAACATCTTTTTGTAAAACATCTTTTGCCGCTTTACAGTCTATTCGAAGTAAAAACTTTTAATTGATTAAATCATCTTGGAATTTAGAAATGTATAAAACTATTGCAAGTATTTCTTTTTTAATAGTACTGTAATTCTTTTGACTTAAGACCCAATCCCTTGGAGTGATGAGCAAACTCAAACAGTTAAGAAAATTAAACAGATTGTCAAAAGACTTCATTGTTTAGGAATCCCAGATCCAATAGCATTCATGATTGTTGAAACAGATGCATCAGATTTAGGTTATGGTGGTATACTCAAACAGAGAAAACCTAATTCTACTTCAGAACAGTTAGTTCGATATCATTCAGGAATTTGGCTTTCAAGTCAAAAGAATTACAGTACTATTAAAAAAGAAATACTTGTAATAGTTTTATACATTTCTAAATTCCAAGATGATTTAATCAATCAAAAGTTTTTACTTCGAATAGACTATAAAGCGACAAAAGATATTTTACAAAAAGATGTTAAAAACTTAGTTGCTAAGCAAATTTTTGCCAGATGGCAAGTACTTTTATCCAGCTTTGATTTTGACATTGAATTTATCAAAGGAGAGAACAATTCTCTACCAGATTTCTTAACCAGGGAATTCTTGCAAGGACGGATATGACTTTTAACACAGTATTTAACACTGCGATGAGTACCGACTCACATCTGGAGCTCATTCATTTGCCTATAAATAGCAACTTCAAGCAGCTCAATCAGACATGGATCAACAACCAAGATTCAGACCACCTCAATACTGGAATTGTTGGAATTGCAGATGCTAATGGCTTAGGTGTCTATCATTTGACATTAATTTCTCGACATAAATGACTAATTGATACAATACTTGAAATATTAATTTCATAAAAAAGAGAAAGGTGTTTAAAGTGTTGATTGAATGATTCACTAAAAACAAGGATATCATCTACATAAACAATATTAAAAGAGATATAAGGAGTAAAAATATCATTCATTACTTTTTGGAATTCATTTGGAGCATTTTTAAGGCCAAAGGGCATTACATTCCATTCATATTGACTAAAGGGAACATTAAAAGCTGTTTTATATCTATTTTCTTCTTTAATTTGAATATGCTAAAAGCCCGATTTCATATTAAATTTACTCTAGATAACTACTTTATAAGATATTTTTAATAAATCTCTTTTATTTGGAATTGGATACCTTATCCATTTTAAGGCAGAACAAGACCAAGGAGATCTAGATTGTCTAATTATTCCTTTACTAAGTAATCCAGATATTTCTTGTTTATAATATTTAAGAAGTTTTTGATTCAACAAAACTGGTTATGCTTTAGTAGCTATCATATTTTCATTGAAATTTTCTATGTAGGGAAGGCTGAGAACATGCTTTTCCTATTCCAAAAAGCTATGGGAATCTCAAAACAGATTTGATTTTCAATGTCTTTTCATACAGCTTCGATCTTATCTTAAACTTCAGAGGATTGTAACTATTCTTGGATTCTTTTGTATTTAATATATTCTTTTAAAAAGTTGATTTCATTTTATCGGATTATCATTTTCTTCTTTAAAGTATTGATGTCTTTACTTTGAAGACTTAATAGAAAAGGAAAGGTAACTCGAACGGATTCTATGTTAGTGTGAACTCCATGTTGGTCGACTTTAAATAAGTAAATTTACATTAAAAAAGGAGTTCCTAAAATTATTTTTTATTTAAATCTTTGATGAGAATAAAAGAATTAACAAAACAAAATTGATTATTACATATATGGGCATTAGAGAGTTTATACTTAATTTGAAGCTGACTTCCAAAAGCAGAATATACTTTAGTAGCTACTTTTCATAATATTTAGTAGGCACTAATCCTTCTTGAATACAATTTTGATTTGCTCCTGAGTCTAATAAAACTATTTTTTTATTAACAAAATCATCTATTTTAAGAATAATAGGAATATACCAATTTGAAATATAGTTTGAGAAATAGAAGAAATATAATCTCCTTTCGGTTTTCTTCAATAGGAAAAGTAGTCTAAAGAGTATCATCTTACAGAGGTTTTTCCATTTTTAAATGTAGAAGATCTATATTAAGGTTATTAATATCTATTATTCGTTGCTCATTTTGATCTTTCAAATGTTTAATTTCTTCTTTCAACAGATTAATTTCAATATAAAGATCTTGTAAAGAAATTGTTACTTCTTCTTTTTCTTTCTTTTTAAATCCATTAAAAGCTTCTTTTAAAGTATAAGGTTCTACTTGTGGTTTAGGATTTAAGACCATTTTTTTTACCTTAAGTAAATATTCTCTTTTAACATTTTCATCCTGAATATGATCTAGTAATTAAAAAAAAAAAGTTCTTTATTTGCTTTAGTTATAACATTAATTTTGCTAGAACTGATCACGCTAAATCCTTCTATTGTACAGATACAAATTCTAGTACATCCACAAGAAGAGGTTTCACTAAAACATTCACTATTAGAAGAGTTTTCTTGAATTTCAAAGATCTCATCTAGATTACTATCAGAAGTATTGGAAGTAGTTTTAGATTCATCAATAATACCATAGATTTGATCTACCATATCTTGAGTTAAAGAGAGTTCACTGAATTTCTTTTTCTTTTTCTATTTTTGCTTATATTCATCAGCTTTATGTCCTCTTTTTCCACAAAAATAACATTTAATGTGATCTTTATCCATTTCTTATTTTGTTCATTTCTTTCTTTTAAAGCCTTTATAAACTTTTTCTTTTAGGTTTTTGGTAGAACTTTTTCTTTTAGATTTCCCTAGAGAAATCTATAGTATTCAATCTTCTAGAGCTTTGACTTCCAAAGAGGGGTTGGGGGGGGGTGGTGTTTCACATGCATTGGAAATAGTATAACAAAAAGCCACAAATTATCAAGTTTTAAATTTAAAATGCCAATCACCGAAACCACACAATAGGGAAATTATACCCATTGCGTAGTATAGGAAATAGCAAGTATAAAATCTATGAGAATTTAGCAATTACCACTACTTTGCTCTAATCTCATTGTCTAGCCAAAAATGAATATATGAATTACAAGTAATTACACTACACTAGGAAACCTATCATGTTCTCACTCAAAGAAGAGTTACAAGTTTATCAAGGAATTTGAAAGAGGGAAACGCCATGCAACACAGAGAATTCCCCCATTGAACACCTCAAAGATGAGTATCCTTTAGACCCATAAATTCTAACTCTAGGAACTAGAGTGAGTCAAGTATCAATCTCACACTCTCTCGAGTTATGAGATTCCTAATTCCTAAATTTGATTAATCGATATTTCTATCTAATCAACCAAACCCAAGGAGGCATTAAACATCACCATCTCTAGGAAATTTTATGAACTCATTGGTTATTAGCCCTAATTCACAACCTCTTTCTCGGGTTGCTTAAAGATGGCAAACATTAAATTAGTTAAGTGGGTATTCAAACCTTAACCCCATCTCTTGAAATTATTAAGGAAGAACAACTAATTAAAGGAAATCAATTAAAACCATGAATAGAAATAACCAAATGCCATAGAGATAAAATCATAAATCCAAGAAGAATTTATCATCCAAAAGTAAAAAAATAGGGAACAACCCTTTATTACAATTAAAAATCAAAACTTAGAACAAAAATTGTAAAGTAGATAACAAAGAAAAGGGTTAGAAACACTCATACACAAGCAATTTCTTCCTCCTCCTTGAGAGCTCCTTGGAATTCTCCCTTCCTCTTCCTTGAATCCCTTGCTCCTTCTCTTTATTTTTGAGAGAAAACTTCCTAGAGGATATTTTGGTAGCTAGCCAACCAAAGATAATGATTTAGGGTTTATAAGGGGGTATTTATTGAGTACAATGGAAACAAATGAAGACAAAAATAAGAAAAATCGTAGAAAATACGCAGATTACTTTTTCTATAGCTTGTGGGTGGCCTTGGGTTCCCTGGGCCGAGGGAAGTTCCCTAGGCTGCCAGGCTTCTGCCTTAGCATGCCCATGTTTTCTTCTAGGCAGCCTACAGTACTAAAGCTCCCTAGGCCACCAGCTTATTAAGATACAAGTATATATATATATATATATATATATATATATATATATATATATATATATATACAGTTGAAGCAGGCACCCTAGGGTACTAAAACTTCCCTAAGCCGCCACCTAAAAACTACACATATATACACAAGAAAGTAGGCAGCTAAGGGAAGTTAGACTTCTATTGGCCTCCATCTTTCTGGACACAAACAAACCAAACCAAAAAAAATGTGCTAGGCGGCCTAGGGTACTAAAACTTCCCTAGGCCGCCACTTGCTAAACATACATAGATATACAATGAAGTAGGCGGCCAAGGGAATTGAATACAAAACAAACATGTCCTAGGAGGTTCCCTAGGCCGCCATTATTCTTTTGTCTAAGCATCATTTATTCTTGCTTTTGTGTTCTTCTTCATTTCTCTTCCATTTTTTTGCTCCATTTTCCTTCCTTTCTTCACTCTCATTTTCACTTAATTGGTCTTTTCTATATTTCCTACTAAAAGAAGATGAGAATGGTGTGGTGAGTGGTGATTTCAACAAGGATTTACTATAATTAAAGCACAAAAATACTAGAAAAATATGTATGTGATGAGCCCTCATCACACACCCCCACACTTAAATCTTTGTTTGTCCTCAAGAAAAACACACTTATTGATGGACAAAGAATTAACTAATATACAAATTAAGCACCCTTCATTTATTCACAACTCAACTATTGTACAAACGAAGAAAAATACACTATTTTATAAGGATAAGGAATAATTAATTTACAAATAAGATGAAAAATATTCTACATAGTATTCTAGGTGAATAATCAAGATAACTTAGCACATATGCAATAGGGTCAAAATAGTAAAGAGATTATTTTATCCTCCACCTTAGAATTCATCTCAATACTAATCTATCTAAGTTAATCCCATGTATACCCTTATATTAGTCTAGACACAACCATGAACCTCAAAGTAAAATTAAACAAGCTTATGACAATAAAATGTGATTCACTCAATATCTCCAATCAAGAATTTCAAACAAAGTGATTTATATGAGATAGGATCCAACAACTCACTCAAGTCTCATAGCTATCCCAAGTATATATATTACGTACGCTACTTTACAATACAACAATAGCTTACACTTTGGTACAACAATACAATTCCATTTGAATTGGCAAATTCGGAGCCTCTCATTTTTCATTATTTTTCTTTCTACAAAAGGAATGCATTTGTAGTGATTTTACTTGAATGCTCTTTTTGCATCCCTTGTATTTTTTTTTTCTTTTTCTTATTCTTACTTATTCTTTTCTTTTTCATCATACTTTGTTTTTCATCATTGGACATGCATTTTTGCATTCCTAGAATCTTTTTTCTCCTCACTTTAGTAGGTGCATTTAGCAACCTACCTCTTACTCCTATTTGCCTTTTTATTGAAAAATACAAAAATAAAATCATTGAAATTTTCTATAATACAACATACAACACAAATGAATGAATGAATAAGTGGAATTAGCCATGAAACTAGAGATAAGCCTATGAACCACACTCTATATTTCATTACTAAATTTTCATCCTTTCTCAAAGAATTAAAGTTCACAAGCATTTTCAAAGATATAAACAAGATTAATTTACTTATCCAAACTTAGTCTATGTCATGCCCAATATCTAAATGTACATAAAAATAACTTTCCTAGAAAAGTCTTAAGTAGAATCCCTAAGCAAAAAGATAAACAATTACTCCACCAAACTAACATATATTAACACATATACCAACAGGCCTTGAAAACTAACCCAACAATGCAAAAAAATTCGAAAAACATTTAGCCAAAATGCAAAAACAAGAAATTTAGCACAAAACTAGGAAAATTCCAACAATGAATAATACAAAACTATAAAGAAAATATTATCCAACCTCTCTCCCACAATTAAATCGAACAATGTCCTTATTGTCCACAAATCATACAATATAAACAATTTCAATATGACAAAAGAAATAAAAGGGAGAGGAAAGTAAAGCAATACTCCCCTAACCATATTGAAACTTAATTGTGTCATTGGGGGAAAAGAAAGGCGATGATTGTCCAAAAGAAGAAAATCTTCAATCCTACAAAAATAAAGAAAACTACAATAGTATACCATGGCTAAAAGATAATACTAAAAAGAATACAAAAATAATATACAAATAAAATAATTCAAAAGAAAATATAATTAAAAAGAATACAAGGAGATGCAATCCAAAATTCATTAGGGTCAATATTACTATCAAATAAATCATCATATAATAATAATAATAATAATAATAATAATAATAATAATAATAATAATAATAATAATAATAATAATAATAATAATAATAATAATAATAATATTAACAAGTCATAAAATCAACTAATATTGCTAAAATTAAACTAGACATTAGTTCCAAGAATTATACTACTAATACAGCCAAGCCACAAAAGTACTGAATAATCCAATATTTTCACTAAAGATACAAATAAATCAATATATGCATGTTAATACCTCTAAATCAATGACTATAATATATATACACAATAAAACACTAATATATTATACACTAGAACTAGTATATAACATGACACTATAAATTCCATGAAATCTAAAGAAAAGTGAAAATGTCAAGAATATAGTGATTTTAGTGAAAAGAATCTTAAAATATTTTCACAACTACAACCACCAATTCATGAATACCACACCTTCCAAAAACACCAAAGCTTCTCCCAAACAATAATAATAAAAAAATCCACAAAAACATAACACCAACTCTATAAACCTATCAACTCCACAATTTATTCACCGTTAGTATAATCAAAATTTCAGCCTCCACTATATATAGTATAACAACAACAAAAACTACCAACAATCCTCTTTTTCTCTAAACTCCAACACCCATACAAAAATAATGAAATCAATCTTATTGTACAACAATCAATCACAAATAGCCATAATACAACAAGATTTCCTCAACAACGCAATAATATCCAATTACAACAATGCTTCCATCCTAATAATACTAACACAATAATAAATACAAAATGCCCCAACAACAAGAATAAATAGTATAGAACGAGGCCATATACAAAAGCAAAAAAATTAAATCCCAAGTATCTACTATATACAATTTCCAAGATAGCTACATACAACAACAACAACAACAACAACAACAACAACAACAACAACAACAACAACAACAACACATAGAATCCAATACAATTTATTTATCTCAAAGGCAAAAAATAAAGAATTGAAACAACATACAAACAATATATAAAAAAGGAAAAGAAGTCTATATACAGGTAATAGTTAGTACAATACACAAAATGAAAAATAAATATTTCCATAGTATTTACAAATATATACATAGCTAAATCAACAAGACCCAAGTTTTTTCATGATATTACAAATCCCAAGTAATGGAGCCAAAAACTTGTGAGGGATTTCGCGTGCATTGGAAATAGTATAACAAAAAGGCAAAAATTATCAAGTTTTAAATTGAAAATGCCAATCACCAAAATCACACAATAGGGCAAGTATACCAATTACGTAGTATAAGGAATAGCAAGTATCAAATCCACGGCAACTTAGTAATTGCCACTACTTTGATCTAATCTTATTGTCTATCCAAAAATGAATATATAATTACAAGTAATTACACTATACTAGGAAACCTATCATGTTCTCACTCAAGAAAGAGTCACAAGTTTATCAAAAAATTAGAAAGAGAGAAAGGCCAATCAACAAAGAGAATTCCCCCATTAAACACCTCAAAAATGAGTACTTCTTAGACCCATAAATCCTAACTCTAAGCAAAAGAGTGAGTCAAATATCAATCTCACTCTCTCTTGAGTTTTGAGATCTCTAATCCCTAAATTTGATTAATCGGTATCTCTACCTAATCAACCAAATCCAATGAGGCATTGAATATTACTCACAGTCCCAAACTATCTAGAAACCACAAAATCTCTATCTCTAGGAAATTTCATGAACTCATTGGTTATTAGCCCTAATCCACAACCTCATTCTTAGGTTAATTGAAGATGTCAAACATTAAATTAGTTAAGTGGGTGTTCAAACCTTAACCCCATATCTCAAAATTATTGAGGAAGAACAACTAATTGAAGAAAATCAATTAGAACCCATACAACCAAGATAACACATGTACAATGAATACAAATAACCAAATGCCATAGAGAAGAAATCATAGATCCAAGAAGAATACATCATCCCAAAGCATAAAAATAGGGCACAGCCTTTATTACAATTAAAAATAAAATCTTAGAACAAAAATTACAAAGTAGATGACAAAGAAAAGGGTTAGAAACACATATAGACAAGCAATTTCTTCCTCCTCCTTAAGAGTTCCTTGCAGTCCTCCCTTCCTTTTCCTTGAATCCCTTGCTTCTTCTCTTCATTTTTGAGAAAAAAAATGGCTTCCTAGAGGATCTCTTGGTTGCTATCCAACCAAAGATAATAATTTAGGATTTATAATGGGGTATTTATAGAGTACAATGGAAACAAATGAAGATAAAAATTAGAAAAATCGCAGAAAATGCACAGATTTGCATTTTTTGTAGCTTATGGGTGGCCCAGGGAACCTTTCCCTAGGCCGCTAGGTTCTCCAGAAGCTATGCGGCCTAAGTTTCCTAGGCCTCCAGGCTTTTGCCCTGGCATGCCCATGTTTTCTTCCAAGCGGCCTAGGGTACTAAAGCTCCCTAGGCTGCCAGCTTATTAAGATACAAATACATACACACACACACACACACACACACACACATATATATATATATATATATAAATACACACACACACACACACACACACATTAAAGTAGGCGGCCTAGGGTGCTAAATATCCCTAAGCTGCCACGGCCAAGGGAAGTTACTTCCCTTGGCTGCTATATTTCTGGAAACAAACAAACCAAACTAAAAAAACTGTGCTAGGCGGCCTAGAGTACTAAAACTTCCCTAGGCTACCACTTGCTAAACATAAGTTTATATATAATGAAGTAGAACTTCCTTTAGCCGCCACTTTTCTGGACAAATACAAAACAAACATGTGCTAGGTGGCTTGAGGTTCCCTTGGCCGCCATTATTCTTTTGTCTAAGCATCCTTTATTCTTGCTTTTGTGTGCCTTTTCATTTCTCTTCCTTTTTTTTCTTTTTTCTCCTTTCTCCTTCCTTTATTCACTCTCATCTTCACTTGGTCTTTTCTATATTTCCTACAAAAACAAGATGAGAATGGTGTGATGAGTGGTGATTTCAACAAGGATTTACTGCAATGAATGCCCAAAAATACTAAAAAAATATGTATGTGATGAGCCTCATCAGGGTTCGTTGAGAGGAAGAAGAAGAGGCAATTGAAAAAGATTTTTGACTGAATTCAAGTTTGATATTACCCGAGGAGGATTCTATAATTTGATCAATTCTGTTAGATTCATAAATGTCTTTTAGTGTAATATCTCTCCCTTTTTGTACTTTGACTAGCTACTACTCTATATTGAAAAATAATTTATATCAATGGCCAGAAATAGAAATGATCAGTATAATGAGATGAATATCTTGGTGTAATAAAAATATCCAGGGATATTATTGAAATTTTAGAATTTATAAGGACCTAGATGGAATTTTTGAATTTGTTCTACCCGTATCCTAAATATTTAAATTGCGACTAATTTTAATAGAGTGAGAGTTTGGGGGTACATTAGGAACAAAAATTTATCAGTGTGAAGAGACGAGTATTCTGGTGTAAATTAAGTTACCGACAATATCAGGAACATTTTTGTAATTTTGATCGCATTCGAGATTTTGACTGTAAATTGGCAAGAATTGAGAAAGAATTAAGAATTTTGATTCATACTATTGAATTCACTGAAATTTATAGATTCCATTGGTGGAATAAAACATCTTTCCAATACGGATCAAAATTGTAGTTATTTTCTGAGAAAATTGGAAACGCGTTCAAAATTCAAACACATGGCATTTTGTGATTGGTGGGCAGGGACAAGTGTCATACATTGAGAGGATACATGAAACATTCATGCAAGAAAAGCTTATTAACGAAGCTTTACAAAATAAAAGGAAAAATAGGTGAAAATTGGAAAATACGACACGTGTTGGATAGCCCACCATAGCATTTATTGTAGGTTGACCTTGTGACCATTTTGGGCACAAGGAATGGCGGTTAGAAGGGGGAAAACCAGCCAACAACAATATGTAGGAGAGAAAGGAAGAAAAAGGAAAGAAAAAGGAAGAAAATTTGGTGAAAATTGGGAGAAAAATAGAAAAAGGAGAGAGAAAGCTTGTTCTTGGTGTTCTTAGACCAAATCAAGCTTAAAGGAACTCACAAACAAGGTAAAAGATCATATTCCATGAATTAAAGTTATGAATTTCAATGAAATGATCGTTTTGGTATGAATTTTAACATGAAAACATGAAAATCATAATTATGATTATGATTATTCTTATACTATGTGAAGTTTTGTGTGTGCAAGAGTGTGTGCCGATTGGTTGAAGTATCCATGTGCTATGTTTTATGTGGTGAATAGAAGTCTGAATGTTGATTTAGGGAGTTGTTCATCGTTGTGAAGAAAGATGGTAGAATTGGGAAGAAAAGGTAGATATAGTGAGAAAAAAAAAAGCTATTGGTGTTTTGTTTATGTTGGTGATTTCATATTGTGCAAGCATGGAATTGGTAGTTTGCTTGGTCTAAAAACATGAAGAATTAAAGGTGTTTTGATAGGGAAACAAGGTGGATTAAGGGTTGTATAGATGCTATAAATAAAGGAGAACAAAATGATAATATTATTCTGTGAAAATGAATTAAAGAAATGAAAATATTGGGATTGTTTTGCCCCAGTAAATTCTGGATGAAGTTGAGGATGGGGAAATGAAATCTGTAGCAGTATAATTAAAAGTTGAACGAGCATTTTGATATAAAATGGAGCCCGATCGGAGTTGTAGATCAAAAGTTATCCACAAAACAAAATGATGTATCAAAGAGGTGAAATGCAGAATTTTATTTTAAAGGAAATGAACTCAAAGGAGTTTTATTTATATGAAAAGAAGAATGAAAAGAATGAGAATCATGAAGAGATGCTATGCTTATGAAGAGAAAAGAAATGTAGAAATAAGAAATGAAGGATTCAAATACACGATATATGTACAATATAAGTGCTTATCTATAAAGAGAATGAAGAAATAGGAAATAAGTGATTTCCTTACATTAGTACTAGTTGAATATTGAGCTAAGCTTTGGTATACCAAACTAAGCATAAAATGATGTTTAATATAGGTTGTTCACGTTAAGCATTTGGTGTCCAGCTAGATATGATATTTAGTTAAAGACATGATATGAGTCCTACTTGTTTTATAAACTCCATTTTATGCTAGTGAAATTATGTTTTATTGAAAAAATGTTCTATGAATCCTTTTGGTTTCTCTGAACAATCTTATGGTTTTTCTAAGGAAGAACAAGTATTATGCCATGCAAGGCCCGAATGGAAAATGTGAACTTTTCATAAAATGAAACTATTCATAATCAGTGAATAATTTGCCTAAAGTCCTTTTATAACAAGGTTAATAGACCTTGTGCTTTTCTGAGAAAATATAGTTTCTCTTAATAGAAAAAATTATTGGCGACTTTAGGAAATGGTGTTTTATGTAAGGAATTTGATCCAATTGAGTTATGAATCTTTCTTAGAAATAAATGTATACATGGAAGGCTTTCTTCTCATCAATTATGAGTCGAAACAATGTTTTATTTTGGGAAAGCATAAATATTCCTTTTTATGGACAAGATTTTTAGAAAAATGTGAATTATGGGTTTTATGAATCATAATTGGGATTCCTTGAATTTAATTCTTCTTTTAGAAATAGAATTCAATATTCTTCTAGATAAGACTTCTTTTGAAATCGGGTATTCTTCAAATGATGAAAATACCCTTGGAAACTTATTTTTTCATACGAGAAGGACTTTTTATCCCTTTTCACTACGATTTTGGGAATAAATCTCTCGGTATAAGATTATCTTTTGGAAAACGGTACTTGGCCCCAAGAAATGTTTTATTGGTATTCCTTTGGGAATGGATAATTATCTGGCCTTGTGAGCCAATAGAATTGTACTGGTCTTGTGAACCAGTGGAAACACTAAGGACTTAGTAGAGGTTATGACCTTTGTACTAGCTCTTGTTAGAGATAGATGGTCTTAAGTTACCGCCCAAGGTCAGGGATCATCTTACTCTAAATGAAGCGACAGAACATTGGAATTAACCGGGTTCCCCAACTAGCACTATCCCAATGCGTAAGCAAATTATTAATTGGTTGGTCCTGGGCAGGACACCTAATTTGTGATCAACCTTTGTCATCCTTGTGGTGAGGAGAGTACGAAGTGGGGATTCGTACTACCGCAAGTAAAAAAAGAATTGATAATTTGAGGGAGATTGTGATGATAACTCTACCTTTCCAGAAATTCACTGTTGAGTGCTGTAAGATGAAGTCCCTGGCACAATAAGATCGTGATGTCAAAGGCGTGGCCTTGTGAGCTTTGCCTGTAGGCTGACCTTGTGAAACCCCACCTAAAGCCAACCCTAGAGTAAGGAGATTGGGATGCATATCATATTATTTTGCATGAATATATATATTTTTGAATGATTTTATATGCCTTAGAATTATGATTTATAGGTTAAAAGGCTTAGTTATGCTTATTGAGTAGGAAGGGTAAATCGATAATTTTGCTTGAGGTCAAAATAGGAAGGTGGCTTGAGGTTTAAATAAGAAGAATATTTAGGTGAGAAAATAAGAACAAGAGTTAATGTGGTTTAGTGGTTAGAGCTTTGTGATTTAATCTCTAAGGTCATGAATTCAAATCCCATCACTTAAGTTTTATTCATGATTATCTTAGTTAAGTTTGAATTTTTGTTTTCTTACATTCCTTAAAGATAGGAATGTTGTCCTAAGGGAGACATGAAGAGAATGTCTTAATCCTATCATCATATCCTAAAAAGAATTTTAGAGGAATTCTTGTCCTTTTTATTACCTCTAACTTGTCCTAACATCTTCACAATTTAAAATTGTTTAAAATTCGTCAAAATTCATCTTTTAATTCCAGAAAATTCTGTGAGGATTTCTTGGCTTTAAATTTCAAAAATCGATCTTGGAAGTTGGAGGGTCATCCGAAAATAGGAGAGGAGTTAGGAAGGGTTCCTAAGGGAAATCAATCACCATGGTAGAACCTTCAAACTCATCTTCATAGTGTTCATGTTCTTGATGAAGGAAATCTGGAAATTTTCCAGATTTTTGAGCAGTCTAGCTTTCAAAAAAACTCAGCCAGTTTTCTTGCTCATTTGTTGCTAGAAAAATGACCAATTCATATAGCTTGAAGACTAAAATTTCAGTGCAAATTTAGACTGCATAGAATTGCACAAACCTAGGAAAAAATTCTGCGCAGTTTCACTGCACAGCAACCTGAAAATGAAGCTTTTTTTCTTGTCATCAATCCAGCAAAACTCTACTTTTCCTCTAGAAAGAAGGCTGGAAATCAGCCTTAAGAGACCCTCAAACACCTCTCAAAATTCCCTGCAAATCGAGCTAAAGAAATGCAGAAATTTTACACAGAAAATTTAGCAAACCTTTTGAAACCTTGAACACCATGAATCCATAAAATTCCCAGCTTGTCTCCTTAGGCCTAGACCAAAGAAACCACCCTCAAACCTCTGTAAAATGAACCTTGTTCAACCATGAACTGAACACCATTAATCTCTCCACTTACCTTGAACACTAGGACTCTATAATTAGACCTCAAATATCTCCTAAGATCACTCCATTCAAATTACATTTGAACTTAAAAAAATTTCAGAATTTTGCTCCATGAAAACACTCTTGAATTAAGCTACTAAACCAGAATTCCCTCTGCCATTAAGCTCTAAATTTTGGCCAGCTTTAAAGCCTTAACAGTCTTCATTCATTTCAGCAAAACAAACCAGTCCAGCCGGCTCCATTGAAGCACAAAGAAACCTCCATCAATCAAACACCATTAACATATCCTATACCTTAAACCACTCCTTAATTCCTTCCATTTGAATTTCAAACAAAATTAGATTATTCTCTTCTCTCCTAGCTGAAAACTGAGAGTCTTAATTCCCCTAAACCATTCGGCCAACATTCTCCCAGATTTCGTGTGAACCTTTTCTCAAACTCTCTCAATTTTCACCAAGAACACCAAGAACATACACTATATTTCTTCAAGCCAAAACCTACCCTAAACACCTCCAATCACTCTCAAATACTCCAAATTACTCCAACATACTCCCTAATGTTCATTTCTGGTATTTATAACACAAAATCTCGTAAACAAGAAATTGCATTCGGATCAAAAACCAGTTTTTTCCTTGAAGCTCTCAAGAACATCATCAAGGTAATCAAGAACAACTCCTTTATCCATATTCTTCCATTCAACCTTCAATGCACCATACTAATGCTCTCTCTCTCTCACAGCCGAAATGGTTGATCAACAACCATGGCTGTTTTTTCCTTCTGGACAATTCAAGACTCTCAATTGCGTGGACCTTCTTAAGTCTTCATCGAAGTAATTGTCAATCAAGTATTTCTCCTTAATCCTCCTTTTCAATTCTGCATTCATGTCTCTTAGATTTTGAAAGGAAGAAAAGAATATGAATAGGGGATTGAGTGTATGCATGTGAATGAAGGGGTTGGGATTAGGACATGAGAATGGTTGTACATGATTAAGCTATATAGATTTTCTTGAGAATCAATGTATGTTCATCATGTCTTAGGAGAGTTATGGATGTTTAAAGCATGTTAGATGTTATGACACTTATGGTGAATAGGATTTTATGTTCTTATTTCCATTGAAGCCATGATTGATGATTATGCCTAGTAAGGATTTGGCCATGTGATAGTATGTGTTGATTTAAGCCTATGTTCGTGAATGGATTAGTTTATTGTTTGATGTTGGAGAATGTGTTAATGAATCTTGTTTAGCAATAGGAAAATCATGATTATTTTCTTGTTGATCCTAGGTTAATTTTATTAACAAATTTTATTACCTTAATTAAAATTATTACTATATTTTTTTTCTAAAGATTTCAAAATTCCTAAGAAGTTTTGGAATTGGAATATTAAATGAAATATTGATATTTTATTAGTCAAATAAATGATATCTTTTATTAAAATAATATATATATGTATAATAATAATAATAATAATTAATAATAATAATAATAATAATAATAATATAATAATAATAATAATAATAATAATAAAGATCTTTTATAAATAAAATATTAATGACCTTATAAACAATAGTTAAAACTTTTACCTATATTCATAAATATTATTAATATTAAAATTTATTTCTTAATAAAAAATCTAATACAATTCATTTATTATTCATTTTATTCATTACCAATTATTTATTAATTAAAAATTAATTGTAATTTATTATTTATTTATAATAATATTATTTAAAAATTACCATTTATTAATATTATTTAGGACTTAGTATTATTCAAAATTTAAAGACTAGTTTATTTATTAATAATAATACTCAAGATTTATTGTTTGAACCTATAACTTATTGGTAATTATTTTAGAACCCCTAGTTATTTTAACTTATCAAGCTAGATTTATTTTATAAAATCCTGTATCATCTAGCCTTAAAGCTTAGGACATTAAGGTCATGGTTAGTCATGGTTGTAACTAGATGAGCTAAGAATTATTTATGTAAGGCAAGTATAGCTCGAGTATAACCTTATGCCTTGTGTTTACCCCAGGCGGGGTTAGGTTGACCTTGAAGGATTTTTGAATTCGAGCAAGCAAAGGATCATGTAAGCTCCTGCATGGAGTCATTTGAAGACAAAAAATTATTGTGGCAAGCCAAGTTCAATGTGTATGATCACTCGATTGTAAAGACAATTAAGGACCGTTTTTCCTTTTTATTTCAGTCAAGCAAATCATTTGAAAATTAAACAAGTAGTTTTACACAAAATGCTAAACTCTTTCTAAAACCCAACTTTGACAATAATTTTAGAAACCCTTAATTGCTATTTCCAAGTAAATCAATGTATGATCAATTTTCTCCCAAGTGGGACAAGCAACGTTGAGTACTCAATAAGGGTAGACTACTAGGACTAGTCTTTGAAGGGTTAGGGTAAGTCTCTCAGTAGGTGGCCGCCTTTGAGGGGTGAGTTCTTCTCGGATAGGATGCCAGTCTGGTAGGTCATACCAATCCAAGCTAGCAAGTTTTAGTCATGTGGACTGTGTATTTCTGGAGTGGACAACCGGTAAGTTTGTGTGTAGAGATGGAGGAGTATTTCACCCAGTAGGCCGTACACCTACCTATTATCAGCATACTCAATGTGTGGCATTCTAACCAATATATTGTCATGGGGCCCAACGTGTGATAACCCATGGCTACCTCTTTGGGTGGTTTTATTTATTGTGCACATGTATGCTTTGAAAAGCAAAATACCACTCTTTATTTTTAACATTTATTTAATGCTTGCCAGTACTTTCTCTTATGAAATTTTTACAACTTGCATACATAAACTGTTTTACCTGAAATACTCAAAGCACACATGAGCTTACTGAGATTTTTATCTCACAGCCTTTTATGCCATGTTTTCAGGACCGTCCTGCTGTGAAGGTCATTAGCTATATTGATGCTTGTGATTCTGAAGACTCTTTGTTATTTTCCTTATGTGATATTTTGAGAGATTGTAGTAAACAATTTATTTTGAATTTGTTCATGTATTTTTGGGTTGTAATAAGTTTAATTTTAAAGTATTTCTTTTATTTTATTTTATGTGACCTAGTTATAAAGACCCCTTGTCCTATGGAGGGGGCTCCATCAAAAGAGGTACCTGTCTTTCTTAAAAATGGGGCAGTAATGTTGTGTAAAACTCAGTTTTTCAAATATGATTGGATTTTGGATAAATACTCTAGTAGTGAGTTGTAGAACTATTTTCAGTGGACAAATGCAATTCTTTCCCATAATGGTTTTATGAAGCAACAATGGATAATATGTTATCTGTTTGTTTTATAAATCAGTAACACACACAAGACTCATTAAGTGATTTTCACTCACACGTGTATTATTTTCTTTGAAATATTTAAACGACTAGAGGCGCAGCCGAAGCGCGGTGGACTTCCAGAGGCTTATGCTATACTTTGAATCTGTTATACCCTTGAGTGTATGTATTAGGTGTCAAACTCTATATGTCATCTTATGTTCAACAAAGATATTTTGAAAAAAAAAAAATTGCTACCTATTGGATGAAGTTTGTTATAAAGATCTCTTGTCTGAATAATCAGGCGGGGAGACATCCCAAAAGTTACAGTCCACTACGCTGTAGAAATATAGGGTATTACAATTAGTATTAGAGCATAGTAGAATCCATAATAAAGTTTCTGGTGTAGATTAGTTGAGCCTTTAATAGGATATAAAGGAGTACATCATAGTACACACTAATGTAGATTTATCGAGTTAGTGAATTTTATGGAATCGAATATAGGGAGAGGTGAAAGTATAAGAATATGAGGTATCCAAGTTGGACATAACTTCTTCTAATAGGTTAGAAAAAAAATAGAGAGTTGAGATAATTATGAAGTTTTGGAAAAAGGTCTATGATCCTGAACTCAAATAATAGTGAAGCAATGGAGGTCAGGGAAGCCTTATATTTGATTTATTTAAAGAATTCTAAATTTTCCCATTTTGGGATTAGTAAGATGATGAGTAAAGGAGGTGAAACACATAAAGGCCCTTTATGTATGGCGCAATATGAACTGTGTAGACAAGGATATATAAATTTATGTTGTACTTTGGTGTTATATTTGAGTACTACATGTCCATTTTTGTTATAATAGGTGGGAGGATATGATTATATCAGCATTAATCTACCAAAAAATCATTGGATAATTCGAAGTTAAGTGTGCTTGGGTTAGAGAAATCCAAAGATGGGTGCCCCTTGGGAAGTAACTACAAAAGTTGAAATGGAACAATTTGGAGCAGTTTAAAGAAATGAAAGAAGGGCTTATGTGCAAAATGGTATAAGTACAGAAGGCGTGACTATAGATTATACGAGAACAATATGTGAAAGTATATTGTTAGGTTGGGAAAATATGAGATTTTCTCAAGAGATACCTATTTACGTGTGCAGAATAGAAAATTTCTTTTATTTCATGCAAACTATATGTGAAGTATTGAGATGTATATACTTGGTGTTTTATGAAGTGGATTTAAAAAAGAAGAAAATGTGTCACAAAAGGTTACTTATGGTAATGCTGAAGACCAAGTTAAAGGGAACACGTTTGGTTTTGTTGGAAATCCTACAACCTTACGGAGGTGAGATAATTCAACTATTATAAATATCACAGAAATACTTTAACATGTGACAGGGAATTCCAACACGAGAAGAATAACATTTTGAGAAGGGAATGGATTGAGTAGTAGAATGATTTCTAAAAATGTATATGGACAAAACTTTTTGAATATTACACCTTGAGATATTATGTCCCTATAATTATACAACCAGTAGAAGACGTCATATGAATTGTTTTCAATACTTTGAATTTTCATGATGCCTATGGATAGAAATATTTTAAGAAGTACGTGTTAGAAATTTTTAGAATAGGTAGAGATGCAACGAAGATCCACCCATTAATCTGCTAGAAATCCAACTACAAGAGGTTCAGTCAGCAATAATGAGAATAATAATCTAGGAGTGAGCAGGCAACTCTCCAATAAAGTGGTGACACAAGCTTTTCCAGGACTTACCAAAACACTTTATATCTTAAACAAGACCCTACAGTTGAGGGAACAACATCCAGAACTGGACACAGATCAAGCTCTAGAGCACTTTCTTAAGTTTCACCCTCCAAAATTTTACAGAAAACCAAATCAAGTAGAGGAGGCAGAATCCTGGATAGACCGAATGGAGAGTATTTTTGCTATTTTGAACTATTCAGAATAGAGAAAAGTCCAATTTTGAACATAGATATTTCAAAAGTCAGTGCAAGATTGGTGGAATAGAAAGAAAGTGGAATGAGAACAAGAGCAAAACGAGTGGAGTTGGGAGGAATTTTTGGAAGAATTTAGAAAAGAATTTATACCTTACTGCATATTTGAAAGGAAAGAAGAAGAATTTCAAAGTATTAAGCCAGAAGAAATGACTGTTGGAAAATATGCTACTGAATTTATGCGACTTTCAAAATATTGTCCTTTATTGGTACAAGTAGAATATGATCAGACCGGGGTCATTTATAAAAGAGTTACGACTTGAAATAAGGCGGATAGTGATTACTACATCTTTGACAAATTATAATGCTGCCGCGGAAGTGGCCTCTCGCCTAGAAAGAGAAGATCAAGAGCAGGATAGACAAGAACGGGACTAGGTAGCATGACCCTATAAACAATTTATAAAGCAGTCATTTACAAAGGAAAAACCAAGTTTAGAAAAGAAAAGAAAAAAACAGTGTACATTTTGCCATAAAAGAGGACATTTATACAAAAATTGCCAGCGAAGACTCAAAAAATGTTATATTTGTGGAAGAAGGGGATATACAGCCTTCGAATATCGGAGATGAATTAGTAAACTTGAATAAGAAATTTTGGAGCCATCATCTTGAATAGATATAGCATGGGAGATTAGAATGAAGGAACAAAGAAGTTATTCATAACTTTTACAAGATAAGTTTAATCTTGAGAATCAGTCCAATTTCGAAAACGAAATTTCTTGGAGGGGTGATTGTAATATCTCTCCATTTTTGTACTTTGACTAGCTACTACTCTATATAGAAAGAGAATTTATATCAGTGGCTAGAACAAGAAATTATCAGTATAATGAGATGAATATCTTGGTGTAATAAAAATATGCAGGGGTATTATTGGATTTTTAGAATTTATAGGGACCTAGATGAAATTTTTAAATTTGTTCTACCCATACCCTAAATATTCAGATTGTGGCTAATTTTAATATACTGAGAGTTTGGGGGTACATTAAGAACAAAAAATTATTAGTGTGAAGAGACGAGTATTCTGGTAGAAATTAAGTTGCCGGCGATATTAGGGGCATTTTGGTATTTTTGACTACAATTGGGATTTTGACTGTAAATTGGCAAAAATTGAGAAAGAATTAAGAATTTTGATTCCTACAATTGAATTCAGTTAAACTTATAGATTCCATTGGTGGAATAAAAAAATTTTCCAATACAAATCGAAATTATAGTTATCTTCTGAGAAAATAGGAAACACGGTCAAAATTCAAACACATTGCATTTTGTGATTGGTGGGCATGGACAAGTGTCACTCTATGAGAGGATATATGAAACATTCATGCAAGAAAAGCTTATTATGTAAGCTTTACAAAATAAAAGAAAAAATAGGTGGAAATTAGAAAATACGACACGTGTCAGATAGCCCACCATAGCATTTATTGTAGGTTGACCTTGTGACCATTACAAGGAATGACGGATAGAAGGGGGAAAACTGGCTAGAAACAATAAGAAGGAGAGAAAGGAAGAAAAAGGAAAGAAAAAGAAAGAAAAGTTAGTGAAAATTGATAGGAATTGGGAGAAAAATAGAAAAAAGAGAGAGAAAATTTGTTCTTGCTGTTCTTGGACCAAATCAAGCTTGAAGAACCTTACAAACAAGGTTGTTCATGTTAACTATTTGGTGACCAGCTAGATACGATATTTAGTCAAGGACACGAGGTGAGTCCCACTTGTTTTATAAACTCCATTTTATGCTAGTGAAATTATGTTTTATTGAAGAAATGTTCTATAATCCTTTTGGTTTCTTTGAACAATCTTATGGTTTTTCTGTGGAAGAACTAGTATTATGCCATGCAACGCTTGAATGGAAAATGAAAACTTTTCATAAAATGGAACTATTCATAATCAGTGAATAATTAGCCTAAAGTCCTTTTATAACAAGGTTAATGGACCTTGTGCTTTTCTGAGAAAATATGGTTTCTCTGAATGGAAATTTTTTTTGAGACTTTAGGAACTTGAAACTACTATGGAATAGACCTTGTAATCAACTTAAAATAGATTGGTATTTCTCTACCACAACCCCATATTAAGTTAAGAGAAAAATATTATAGTGATCTTAAAAAATTTTGAAAACATTTAAATTTCTTTGATTGGTACGAATATTCTAGAAAATATAATCAAATAGAACCTATTAACATGATTGCTAAAAAATGGTACACAATCAAATGAAGTAAAAGAATCTATACTTCACCTGAAAAAATTAAAATTCCTGTAGAAGGTCGTATCATTACAGCCTCTCCTTTTAAAATGGAAAATTTAGATAAACAAGGTGATGTTACCAATAGAGATTTAAATAAAGTAATTCAACAAAATAATTATATAAATCAGATATTAATCACTTTGGCTAATAAAGTAAACAATTAGATAATAAATCTACTATTAGAGAAATGCTTAGATTAAAGCAATATCATCCTAAACAACCCTTTGGATTTAATCTTATCTTTAAACCAATTTTATTTGATGATACATCTCTAAAATTATCAAAAAATTTTAAAATAGACGATTCAAAATTGGACATTTTAAAAGACTTAAATGAAAAGTTAAAACAATTAAATTCCAAAAATGTTCTTCAAACATCATCAAAAGCTCAGATTCGAACAATTAATGATAATGATCTAAATCCAAAACATCTAAATAAATTAACTTCCAAAACCAAACATCGCAATCCATATACACGGAACTATTACCCTAGACGCTTTTTTCCGGATGTTCAATTTGAAGAAAGACATTTAGATACTCGTGCAACCTTCACCGGTCACGCTATTATTGAGTGGAATATCAATGGCATGTCTAAACATCAAATTCTCAATCTCATTCAAGAAATGGCTATGGCTATTATTGCTATAAAATGCCATCATGCATCTCCTTTTAATGTCACCTTTTTTCATCTTTTAACTATTGGTTTTACTGGAATCCTTCATGGGTGGTGGCATAACTATTTGACTGAAAAGCAATGCCTTGAAATTATGAATGCTTCCAAAACAACCACCAAAACCACTCTACATACAAAAGGCCAACCCATTACAACTATTGAAGTACTACCTGATTGCCTAAATACTTTTATGTTTACTTTAACACAACATTTTTATAGGAAATCCTCAATAATTAGTTGATCAAAGTTTTGAAATTTTTACTAATTTAACTTATCCTAAATTACATGATTTTAGATGGTACAAAGTTATGTTTTCACAAAAGGTAATGCTCAGACCTAATTGTCATCATTCTTTTTAGAAAGAATGTTTTATTTTTGTTTTACCCCCTTTATTTGCTAAAAAGATTAGACAAAAGCTTAAATTAGATTTGGGCAATATTGTTCCTTACGAAACACTCTCTTATGGTCAATTAATTAATTATGTAAATCAAGTAGGAGCATAACTCTGTACTTACTTAAAGCTCAAAGCCAAACTGGAGAATTACCATAAAAATTCTAAAAGAGAATTAGGAAATTTTTGTGAAATATTTGGTTATGCTCTACTTAGACCTCCATCGAAAGAACTCAAGAAAAAATTTAAATCCAAAAGAAAAAGTTCTACCAAAAACCCAAAAGAAAAAGTCTATAAAAGCTTTAAAAGAAAGAAAAGAACAAAACAAGAAAAGGATAAAGATCGCATCAAATGTTATTTTTGAGGAAAAAGAGGACATAAAGCTGATGAATGTAAACAAAAACAGAAAAAGAAAAAGAAATTCAGTGAACTCTCTTTAACTCAAGATATTGAAGGATTGCAAGAAAATTAAATACATAGCACGGAAGACAACAGATTAAATTTTTTCCTGAGCTAAAGTCTAGGAATACTTACTTTTAGGGTGATTAACTTTAATAACTAGAGCCAGATTCGGGTTCGATGGTGCTTGTTGAATAGGAATGTTTACTTGTTTTGCAGGAACACCAGCTAACAGTCAACTCTTTCACATCAAACGGTTCCCATGTTTGTAAGCTCTTGACCTTCCAGAATATTCTTTAACCACTATGGATCTCTACTGGTGAAAGTAGAATTATGGTGAATAAAATTGGAAGGAAAAATGAAGGAAACATAACCCCAGGAAAAAACAAAACGGTGGCTATTTATTTTTACACTGGAAAACCAAAAGCACTATTGTTTTTCCAATTGTCCGGTTAATATCCCAAAAACTCACACAATTCCTATTTATTTAGTAACAATAGCTTTTCTTTTCCAAAATAGCCACGCAATTTCTTTTTCCTTTAATTTCTTATTTCTATTTTTTTCTTTCTTTACACATGGCAGCTATATCAAACCCTGATATGCCATGTGATATTAATTAGTCTAATGACTAATTAGATAACTCTCTTATTAATTAATTAATCCATTTAGGCCCAATATAAAATTACTCAAGATAATTAATTAATAAATCAATTAATAAAATTAGTTCTTTTATTAATTAATTAATTAAACTACTTGGGCCTAATATAAAATTACCCAAGATAATTAATTAACAAATAATTAATTAAATTGGTCCAATTTATTATTCTAGTCCAAATAAATAAATAATTGGATTCCTAGAATAATTTTTCCAATAATAAATTTACCCAATAAGCCCATATAGTAAATAAACTTACTAAGGTTATTTGAGCTACTCTAGGGATGAAAAGACATATTATTCTTGGCTACTAAAATGACCAAAATACCCCTGCTAACAAAGAGCGGTATTTTAATCATTTTAAATATTCTATTTATCAACATATGGAAATATTAACCGCGAGAATAATATTGCAAGTGCATTGTCTCCGATTTACATGTATAATGACGAAAATACCCCTCTACGTAACACCCATCATTGAGATAAGAAAATAGTACTAACACATTTCTCAATGACATCTACCATCCTTTGATAGCTAGTTCAACAATCCTTTGATCTACATGTATAATGACGAAAATACCCCCCTATGTAACACCCATCATTGAGATAAGAAAATAGTACTAACACATTTCTCAATGATATCTACCATCCTTTGATAGCTAGTCCAACAATCCACGACTTTCAGTACATATCCACTTGTTACAGGGAGCTACCTAAAAGTGTACATACTTAGTTATATTTTTCAGGGCCCCAGATTATTAGATTATCCCAGATAATCACAAGGAATGTGATTTCTTCATGTAATGAAGTATATAAATTCTATTATATAAATCTTTCTAATTAACTAGAGTCATACATCCAATGTATAAAATTATCGGCCTTGCGATAAGACTTCACCCAACATACAAGTTTCGCTTCACCAGACCACCAACTTATACTCAAGTCATAGGGCACTCGTCAACGTAGTAGCTGTAATAAACCAATATTTATTTATTTTAGTACTTCACTAAAGATTATTATCGTATAGTCCAATTCTACGTATTCTAAATACGATTATACTATTGGTGCGAGTGGACTACTCACTAATTAAAGATAAACCATTTTCTATTTAGAAACTATAGTACAATAATCTAAACCTTGATAAAGTGCCCATCAATCGATCAAGAACAATTCTTTACTTATGTGTTAATAACCCATGATCTACACCTTACTGTGAAAGTATGATCTAATTATGTACATTACTTATTAACATACTTAGACCTTTAATGTGCAGATATATGTAAACAAACAACCATTAATGAATGAAATTTTTATTAATTTTCAAAATATAAAAATACATAGTACATTTTGGACATATATTCCAATAATCTCTCATTTGTACTAAATGAATTATGATAGTCCATATATGCCTACCCCTATGATGTCCAAGTGTCTTTTAAACAACTTCTCCGTTAAAGGCTTGGTAAATGGGTTCGCCAAATTGTTTGCTAAGGAAATTTGATCAACCACTATCTCCTATTTCTGGATGAACTTCTGGATCAAGTGATACTTCCTTTCAATGTGCCTGCCTTTTCTATGGTTTCTTAGCTCCTTATATTGTGACACAGCTCCAAAATTGTCACAATATATTGTTATGGGTCTGTCTATGTATGGCACAACTCCAAGTTCTGTGAGGAACTTCTGAAGCTAAATCGCTTCTTTAGAAGCTTCTGAAGCTGCCACATACTCAACTTCCATGGTAGAATCAGTAATATAAGATTACTTAACACTCCTCTATAAAATAGCCCCTCCAGACAAAGTGAAGACATATCTACTAGTGGATTTTCTTTCATCTTTATCCATTTAGAAATTTGAGTCCATGTAATTGGTAAGAACTAAGTCATCGGTTTTGTAAAC
Organism: Voacanga thouarsii; assembly: GCA_026120185.1. Taxonomy (NCBI): domain Eukaryota; kingdom Viridiplantae; phylum Streptophyta; class Magnoliopsida; order Gentianales; family Apocynaceae; genus Voacanga; species Voacanga thouarsii. The sequence continues at coordinate 3,061,992 of JANUWF010002074.1, forward strand.
TAGCATATAATCCCTCGTTCCCTTTAGATACTTGAGTATATGCTTCACAGCTTGCCAATGTTCTTCTGTAGGGTTTGACTGATACCTGCTAACCATGCCTACTGCAAAGCAGATATCTGGCCTAGTACAAAGCATGGCATACATGAGACTTTTCACTGCCGAAGTATAAGGAATCCTACTCATCCTCTCATTTTCTTCCTGTGTCTTAGGACACTTCTTGGAAGATAAAGTCAATTCGTGCCTAAAGAGTATGATTGCCCCTTTGTATTGATCCATGCTAAACCTAGCCAGTATCTTGTCAATATAAACTAATTGGGATAAGCTTAACATTCTTTTCTTTCTATCTCTAAGAAGCTTAATAACAAGAAAGTAGCTAGCTTCTTCCATATCCTTTATTCTAAATTGACTTGATAGCCAAACCTTTATAGATAAAAATGTCCCTATATCATTTTCAATGAATAGAATGTCATCTATATAAAGTACCATAAAGAATACATTATTCCCATCGGACTTTCTATATACACATAGTTCATCCATGTTTTGTATGAAATCATAAGGTTTTACACTCTTATCAAAATGCATGTTCTATGCTCGTGATGCTTGCTTAAGTCCATCCAATATTGATACAGAGGTTATTAGCTAGAGATATGACTCTAGTGAAGGGATTTTAGATTCACGTCGTCCAAGTACTGCATCTAACATCTGCATCCAAAATCAGAAAATCTTCAGGAATTCTGCAAGAATAAGCTACCAATCTCTAGCAAAATCGTTAGTTACACAATCTAATAATTCCCAAACCTCTTCACAGATGATTAAATCTTTCTTCAGCTAATGATTTGGTGAATATATCTGCAAGTTGATTTTTAGTAGGAATTCATTCCACACAAACATCACCCTTAAGCACATGATCTCTAATAAAATGATGCTTAATTTCAATGTGCTTAGTTCTGGAGTGCTGGACATGATTCTTAGTTAAATTTATTGCACTAATCATGTCGCACAGAATAGGAACACACTTAAAAATAAGGCCAAAATCAAAAAAAGTATTTTTCATCCATAAGATTTGTGCACAACAACTTCTTGCTGCTATGTATTTTGTTTTGATTTTTTTAGAGTGAAACACAGGCTTACTTCTTGTTGTATTAAAAGACTAAAAAATGTCCGAGAAATTGCCAATGTCTGCTGGTACTCTTTCTTTCAACTTTACAACATGCATAATCTGTATCCATGTATCCTATAAGATCAAAAGAGTTAGTTCGTGGATACCATAGACCATAATCATATGTTCCAACCCAGTATCTAAGGATATGTTTTACAACACATAAGTAGGATTCTCTGGGACATGATTGAAATCTTGCACAAAGGCAAACTAAAAATAAGATGTCGGGTCGACTAGCAGTGAGATATAGAAGACTTCCAATCATATCTCTATACTTTGATTCATCTACTTTCTTACCATTTTCATCTTTGTGAAGCTTTAATGATGTACTCATACGTGTATTGATTTCTTTAGCTTCATTCATACCAAATCTTGTAAGCAATTTTTTAGCATACTTAGCTTGATTTAGGAAGATTCCATCCTTGGTTTGTTTGATTTAAAACCTGAGGAAGAAGTTGAGTTCCCTCATCATACTCATCTCGAATTCTTGCTGCATAGCCTTTGCAAATTTCTTCTATAAAGAAACATTAATAGTTCCAAAGATAGTGTTATCAATATATATTTGAACAATTAAGAGGTCATCAAAATTCATAGATTTAATGAACAATGTAGTGTTAATTATACCCCTTAAAATACCTTTTAAAAGATGAAAGCCACTAAGCCTTTCATATCAAGCACGCGGAGCTTGTTTTAAACCATAAAGAGCTTTAAAAAGTTTAAAGGCATAATTTAGAAAATGTTCATGAATAAAACCAAGGGGTTGCTCCACATACACTTCTTCTTCAATAAAACCATTTAAAAAGGCACTTTTAACATCCATTTGATAGACCATGAAACCTTTGATGGATGTAAAAGCAAGTAGCATTCTAATAGACTCTAATCTAGCAACGAGAGCAAAAGTCTCATCATAGTCAATACCCTCGTCTTGATTGAATCCTTGTGTAATAAGTCTAGCTTTGTTTCTAACAACTACACCATGCTTATCAAGTTTGTTTCTGAAAACCCGCTCGGTACTAATCACAGGATGATTAAGTGGTATAAGAACAAGTTTCCAAACTTAATTTCTTTTGAATTGATTCAATTCTTCTTGCACGGCCATAATCCAAAAATAATCATGCAAAGCCATATCAATACAATTAGGTTCAATACTTGAAAGTAAGGCAAAATTATCAATGAAGTACCGTCTTGTTTTGACACCATAGCTGGGATCACCAATAATCAGCTCTTTTAGATGTCTAATTTTGTACTTCCAATCTTTTGGTAGGTTTTGATCAGTGTGCTCTTCAATTTTTTGCTTACTTTCTTCAGATTGTTGTTCTTCTAATTTCTCTTCTTTTGCATGGATATCAACTAATGGAGCTTTGTGTTGTTCACTGCCTTTTTCTTTTGTTGTTCCATTATCATCATCATCATCTTTTCTAGAGACGTATATGTTAGATTCATCAAATACAATATGTAAGGAGACTTCTGCACATAAAGTTCTTTTTTTGTATACTCTATATGTCTTTTTGTTGGAGGAGTATCGAAAAAATATAGCCTCATCCGATTTGCTATCGAATTTTTCAAGATTATCTCAAGTGTTGAGAACAAAACATTTGTAACCAAAAACTTTGAAATAAGAAATGGATGGAATTTTATCAAATATAAGTTCAAGTAATATTTTTCTTAGAAAGGGCCTTAGCATAACACCATTAACAATGTAGTAAGTTGTGTTCACAACTTCAGCCCAAAAATATTTTGGAACGAAGTTTTCACAAAGCATTGATTTTGCCATTTTTTGCAAAGTTCTATTTTCCTTTCAACTATACCATTTTATTGAAGGGTTTTTGCTGTTGAAAAGTTGTGAGAAACACCACTCATCACAAAATTTTGTAAACTCATGGTTGCAAAATTCTCTACCGTTGTCACTTCTAATTGATATCAATTTTCACCCAAGGGAGTTTTGAACACGTTTGAGTAGCTTTGAAAATTCTGAGAATGTCTCATTTTTTTGTGCAAGAAATAAGGTCCAAGTGAATCTTAAAAAATCATCTATTAATACATAAGTGATAAACAAATGCAAATTAAAAATTTTGATGTCTTTTGAGAAGGGCAAATTGAATGGCAGACTTACCTCACAGTTTTAGGAGAGCAGACAGAGATCTTTTGAATCAGTACAGAATGGTGAGATGATGGTATGAAATAAAGATGGGTAGTTGAGCTATCAATGACAGGCTTACTACAGAATGCAAGAGTCTTAAATGAATCACTGATTTTAGAGAAAAAGATACAACATTTAAGATTTGAGGACCAACGAAAATGCAATGAAAAAATTTAGGCAAATAGCACAAGAAAAGAATCAAGGATTTATAATAGTTCCATCTTTAAATGATCTACATTCCCTACCTTAAGTTCTCACTTAAGGATTTCAACACAACTCACTAAAACCTTTTTCCAAATCAATAGTAGTAGGAAATACCAATCTTACACAAGAGGATCGCCACACTTAGTTTTACACCCAACCTCTTTAAACATAATAATCTAGACTCATCCGAACGGCGTTTTACCTTCTTAACCTTGACACAAAGATGATTTAAGAAAGAGTATAGAAATAGCTCATAGATTGAGCAAAATATGAACAATTAAGTACCAATACCTTTTATCTTTAGAACAATTTTATTTCACTTTGAAACACAAATGAAAAGGGAACTTTTTGTATTCTAAAGTGTAAAAGTATTTATGAGAGAGATAGCATAAAAATCTACTTCAAAATTGAGTTTTAGAAGCTTTTATAAGAGCTAAACCCAGAGTCCCAATGGCTATTAATGGCTAGTTACTTCTGTCAGGATTTCTAGGGTTTTGGATTCACAGAGTGGAAGGATGTGTGTCCAAAAGGTGAGTCCAAAATGGAACTTTAAGCAAAGAGATACATTTTTGTAAAAAAATGCTTCAGATAATTAGATGGAGTTTTGGATTCAGAGATTCATCCAAAACTATTTCAACTGAAAAGTCCAGATTTAGAAATATCATTTTCTATTGAAATCATTTTTAAGTACTTTAAGGTAAAATAAATTGAACACAAGGTAAAGAGATATAGGAATTTACAAATAATACCTTAACAATAATTCATAGTCTATAATTCTTCTCAAGGGCTTCTTGGTATACAATCTCTTAAGTTTGTTTTAGACTTGATCATCCACTCTTGGATTCCATTGCCTAAAAGTTGCTTAGCAGTCTTATTAGCACGCTTTAGAAGAACTGAGGTCAAACATATCCTATAATCTATAGATTATACAAGTTAGTCCTCATCAATATTTGTCATAAATCAAAATACAAGAAAATGTCCTTAGGGCTAACAATCTCTCATTTTTTGAGTAATGACAAACTTAATGGGATTGTGACACAATAAAATAATATAGTCAGTATGGACATGTTAGACCGAGAGAAACAAGAATATATTTTTTCTAATTGAAATGCATTCTCCCATTATAGGACTCAAAAAGTACTTATAAGATTAAGTTATGAAAATTAAAACTGGTCTCATAAATAAGGCTCAATGAGCCTATGACCCAACCAACCTCCTTCTCCTCATTCCTTCCATAAAAAGGACTATTTCTCAAGGAAATAGCCAAACAATGGTCACAAAAAAAAAAAAAAAATGATATAAGTATGTACATGAAGAGGTGTAGAAGATAAATCATCAACAGCAATACTCCCCCTATGTATATGCATACATGAACAGTAAAAATGATACTAACAATAAAGTGTGTTTGAAAAACTAAACTGGGATTTAAGATTTTGGACTTCCAAATCGTGCATCCAAAACAAGTTAACATAAGACAGAAGATCACTTCTTGTAAAAGTATTTTTGGATTGGGTTTTGGATTGACAAATTGAGGATCCAAAACTCCCCCTGTGTTTGTGCAGGGTAAAAGAGAATTTCCACAAAGATAGATCAATGGATTTCCAAGAATCAACCGTACCCAGTTTTCTCAGAGATTTTTAACACCAAGTTTTCACTGTGCAACAAAAGAGAATCAACATAATTTTCATAAGCATGCATTCACTCAAGCATTCATCATCTGAACTTGATCACAATCCATAATTCACAATCCAAGGATTTGGCTTAATGCTCATCACAACCATTATCATAATTGCACTTCGACTTTCAAGTTCTCAAAAAAAATGAGAGAGATATCATTCAACCGAATCACAGTAGAATGCACACCAAATTCATAAACACAATCTTTTCCATATCCACAATTCAATTTTCTCAATCCACAAAATCACATCAAGTCATAAAACCAAAATCACAATCCATAAAACCCAAGTTACAATCCATAAGTTACAATCCAAAAAACCACAATTCATAAAACCATCCATATAACCCAAGTCACAATCCGTAAGTCGCAATCCATAAAACCACAATTCAATTTCATCCCTTTTGGCATCAATCAAAAAGATTTTAGCAAAAGAAAAACAGTAAGGAATTACGCAGGAGAATAGTAAATTAATCAGGAGATTTTAGCATCAATCATATTATCAGAAGGATCAGCAGGATTGTCAGTTGAAGAGTAAGATTGTTCATGCAGAAAACAAAAAGTAGAAATTATAAAATTGTTCAGCAAAATGAATGTTGCATAAGAAGTTAGTAGGCAGTGGTCATCATGGGCAAATCAGGAAATATGGACGGTTTTAGGCTTAGTTCTGGCACCCTTATTGGAATGTTGTCCAGCAATTCTGCTGGACTTTCTTTTAAGACTTTCTTTTAACAATCATATGCTTCATGCTGCATCCTAAGGAGCTACCTAGTAGAATTGGCATGTCCTTTGTAAAGGTAGGCAGGGTAACAGAAGGTGCAAGAGGTATCATTTCAGTTGGCTGGGATAGAATTTGTTCAACCACATGTGTTGTAGCAGGTGAAGCTGGAACTTCTTCAGTGATAGGGGGTGTCCCAAATCCTTTGCAGGCTTATCTTCTTGCTGAGGTGGAATGACTTGCTCTTTAGGGACTCCTCCAGTAGTCTTTTCTGCTTTCTTTCCCTCCATATTACTTAACCGATTTCCCAAGTTTTGTAGTTCTCTTTTAACTTCTAAGCTAAAACCATCAAAATTTTCAGATAAAATATTTAAAGCACTCAAGATGCTCTGAGTCAGTCCTCTCCCTTCAGTCCTCTGCTTGCCTTTATTGGAGGATTTCTTTGCTATTTTAGCCTTTCGTTTTGTTCCAATTGAGGTAGCAGGTGTAGTTTCCTTTCCCTCAGCCTTGATTTTGATCAATTTTTCCCTTTCCATATCTAAAACATTCCTAAGCAGAACCTATTGATTGTTCACTTATACAAACCCCATTCTCTGAAAAGACTTTGTGCTATAGACATTAATCTTTAGGTGTCCAGGGGTATTTGTATTGAGATTCATGTTGAAGTATTTGAAAACCTTTGTTAGGAGATTTCCATAGGGTAGGTCCTCATTAGAGGTATTTCTTGATTAAAGCATCAGCTTCACAGGCAGAAAACAAAAACTAATCTGTCTTCCTTCCGACAGAGCCAACATCAGTATCATTTGCATGATACTCACAGATATTTTGTGCCCAAAGCTTGGTGCCACTATGGTAGACACCATATGGTGCAAAATTCTCCCAAAACCATTTAGCCACTTCGAATTGAGGTCATTTGAATTTTTTAAACTTCTCCCTCCAGTGAACTTCACCTCAAACCTTCCCAAATCAAACAAGTTTGATTCTTTTGAGAATTTGTTCATTTCAAAGAAATGGATTCCTCCATCTTTAACTCGATTCAACAGTCTATGGTCAAATTCCATGTTCACATAGCCTACTGTAGAGGTGTACCACTGAACCATGAATCCCTCGCTAGTCCCCCCAAGCTTTTTTTTCTTAAGTTCAAATAAAATTCCCAAACTAGCATGGTGTACAAATTTTCATTTAGTGACAGCAAAGCCCCCCATCCAAGTGACTCAAAAATATTCAAGATATTAGTAAAATTTAAAAAGGCCTCAACATCAACATGTATCCAGAGATAACAATCTTATTCCTTGATAGCCAGTCATTGAACTCAAATTCACATTTTAAGTAAAGAAATAGGGGTACCTATGTCTCAGAGCTTTCCTGTACTGGAAGCTCGTGTGATGAGTCAAACTACGAAGTTGTTTCTTCAGCAATGATCTTCCTGCCTTTTTGTTTGTCGGCGGGTTGGGTATCTACAACAGACTTTGTTTTTGCTATTTTTTTGCCTTTTAGGGTTTTTTTTGTTTTTTTGTTTTTTGTCTTTGATTTGCTTCCCTTGTATGATTTTGGTAGTTTTGCCATGGCAGTAGTGAGAAGAAGGCGTGAGATTTTTGTTTCAGTGAAGAAGATGAAGATATGAAGAGAGAGAGAGAGACGTAGAAATATCAATGGTGGTTTCAGATTTCAAGAAGAGAGAGAAATAGCCTTTTTGATTAGCTCCTTTTTTTTTTTTATGATTTCCTAGGTACTTGAGTAGATAAGTACAATCTAGTGCCCTCAACAGAGATTTTATCATAGAAAGGTTGAGCTTCTTAGAAAAATGCAGACATTTTGAAAATTTTTAAAAAACAAAAAGGGTTTTGGACTCAAACACTTTTTCATCCATTTTTTTTTATATAAAAAATAGGCTTTACACGATTTTGGGCTGCTACTATTTTGGACTTAGATTAAGTCCAAATTTGTTCGTCCAAAAACAGATCGAGAGATATTTTATCGAGGGGGTTTTTTATTCATGTTTCTGAGATGTTGCATCTAAAATCATCATCCGAAAGTGTGTGGCTTCAAAAGTTCTGCAAGAATGAGCAAACAAATCCTTAGAAAAATTGTTAGTTACATAATTTTGGTAATTTTCAAACCTCTTTATAGATAATTAAATCTATCTTCAACCAGAGGTTTAGTGAAAATATCTACAAGATGTTCATTAGTTGGAATATATTCCACACACACGTTACCCTTAAGCACATGATCTCTAAAAAAATGATGCTTAATTTCAATGTGCTTAGTTTTAGAATATTGAACATGATTCTTGGTCAGATTGGTAGTACTACTATTATCATATAAGATAGGTATGCAATTAAAATTTAAATCAAAGTTAAGCAAAGTGTTTTTCATCCACAGAATTTAAGCGCAATAACTTCCTGCAACAGTGCATTCTGCCTCTGTTGTTAAGAGAGAGACATAATCTTGCTTCTTACTTACCAAGAGATAAGAGAGTGTCCAAGAAACTGACAGTATTCATTAGTGTTTTCTCTCTCAACTTTGCACCCGACATAGTCGGTATCTGTGTATCCTATAAAATCAAATGAATTAGTTTGTAGATACCACAAGCCATAATCATATGTTCCAATTAAGTATCTAAGAATACGTTTTACAGTACATATATGAGATTTTTTTTGGATATGACCGAAATCTAGCACAAAGGTACACTGAGAACATAATGTCTAGTTGGCTGGCAGTAAGATAAATGAGACTTTTGATCATACCTTTATATTTTGATTCCCCCACTTTCTTACCTTTTTCATCTTCATCAAGCTTTAATGATGTGCTTATAGGTATACTTATTTCTTTTGCTTCATTCATACTTTTAAGTTGTTCCTTGGCATACTTCGCTTGATTTAAGAAGATCCCCTCTTTAGTTTGCTTGATTTGTAGACCAAGGAAGAAATTAAGTTCTCCCATCATACTCATTTCAAACTCTTGCTGCATTGTCTAGGCAAATTTCTTGCATAAGGAATCATTAGTACCTCCAAAAATAATATCATCAACATATATTTGCACAATTAAGATATCATCAGAATTTTCAAATTTGATAAATAATGTGGTATCAATTAAGCCTCTTGAAAAATCTTTTGAAAGAAGAAAATTACTAAGCTTTTCATACTATGCTCTTAGAGCTTGTTTTAAACCATAAAGGGCTTTGAAGAGTTTAAAGACATGGTTTGGAAAATGTTTATGAATAAAACCAGGTGGTTGCTCTACATATACATCTTCTTCAATAAAACCATTTAAGAAAGCACTTTTGACCTCCATTTGGTATAGCATAAAACCTTTGAAAGATGCAAAAGCAAGTAACATTCTTATTAACTCTAACCGAGCAACGGGAGCAAATGTTTCATCATAATCAATGCCCTTTTCTTGATTGAATCCTTAGACAACTAATCTGACTTTATTTCTAATAACAACACCATGCTCATTAAGTTTGTTTCTGAAAACCCACTTGGTACATATTATGGGATGATCAAGTGGTCTAGGAACAAGCTTTCAAACTTGATTTCTTTCAAATTGATTTAGCTCTTCTTGCATGGTCATAATCCAAAATTCATCATGTAAGGTTGCATCAATGCAATTAGGTCCAGTGCTAGATAGTAAAGCAAAATTATTAACAAAATACCGTCTAGTTTTGACTCTGCAGCTAGGATCACCAATGATCTGTTCTTTTGAATGGACAATTTTGTACTTTCAATCTTTTGGCAAGTCTTGATTTGTGGGCTCTTCAATCCTTTATTTGTTTTCTTCAGCTTGTTGTTTTTCTAATTCCTCTTCTTCAGCATGAATATCAAGTGATGGTGCCTTGTGATACTCACTGCTCTTTTCTTTTGTGATTCATACATTATCATCATCATCATTTCTAGAAGAATATATATTTAATTTATCGAATACAATATGTACGGATTCTTCCACATATAGAGTTATTTTATTGAACACTCTATATGCCTTTTTTATTGGAAGAATATCTAAGAAATATAGCCTCATCAGATTTGCTATTAAATTTTTCCAGATCGTTTCGAGTATTGAGGACAAAACATTTGCATCCAAAAACTCTAAAGTAGGAAATAGATGGAACTTTGTCAATGTGAGTCTAAAAGGAGTTTTTTGAGAAAGGGTCTTAGCATAACCCGATTAATAATGTAGCAAGCTGTATGCACAGCTTCAGTCCAAAAGTATTTTGGAATGGAGTTTTCACAAAGCATTGATCTTGTCATTTCTTGCAAGGTTCTATTTTTCCTCTAAACCACACCATTTTGTTGAAGAGTTTTTGCTGCTGAAAAAATGTATGAAACACCACTTTCATCATAGAATTCTATAAAGTCATGGTTGCAAAATTCTCTACCATTGTCATTTCTAATTTAAATCAATTTGTAACTAAGGGAATTTTGAACACGTTTTAGTAGTTTTGAAAATTCAGAGAATGCTTCATCTTTTTGTGCAAGAAATAAAGTCTAAATGAATCTTAAGTAGTCATCCACAATTACATAAGAATATCTCTTACCACCAAGACTAGTGGTCCTCATAAGTCTAAACAAATCCATGTGTATGAGTTCAAGATGTTTTGATATTGAAATTATTTTCTTGAGTTTAAAAAAGGTTTTGGCTTATTTTCCAAATTGGCAAGCATCACACACCCAGTTTTTATCAAATCTCATTTTGAGCAGTCCTCTAACAAGTTCTTTTGAGGATAATTTGTTTAGCAAATCGATAGATACATAACCTAACATTCTATGCCAAAAGTAGCTATTATCATCATTCACAGAGAGGCATCTAATGTCAAGAGCCAGAAGAACATCAAGATAAAGTACACACACATTACGAACACAGTTAGCAACAAAAATAGACTTATTGCTGGAACTATGCATGATGATGTAAGAATCTTTTTCAAAAATAACTTTGCAGCCATTATCACATAGTTGGCTGATGCTAAGTTAGTTGTACTTTAATTCATCAATTAATAGCTCTTGTTTGATAATGGCAGAGGGTCCCTTACCAATATTACCTATCCCGATAATCTTTCCCTTCTTTTTACCTCCAAAAGTGACGAACCTATCATTTGTGACTTGAATGTTTTCCAGTAGTTTGGAATTTCCAATCATGTGCCTAGAGCATCTATTGTCCAAAAATCACTTTGTTGAGCTCATCTTGTCCGATGAATGTTCCTATACATAAGATAGAAAAGTAATTTTTAGTACCCATACCTTCTTGGGTCCAAGGGGGTTAGTAATAGGTCCTTTAACTTTCCAAATTATTTTTACACCGGATTCCACTTTCTTCCTAATATGACACTTAGATGCTTTGTGTCTAGATTTTCCACAATATGTATAACAACTATGAGGCATGTGCGAAGAGGCAGCTTTTACAAAGTAGGATCTATAATTTCCATTTTTGATTTCATGTCTATAGCCTAAACCATTTTAGTTTCCAGCTATGTGTTATGCATGAAGTAATTTTTCCATTTTTTTTTTTTTTTTGCCATTTGTGAACTTTTCAATACATGTGGTAAGATCATCAACTCTATTTTTCATATCATCAAAGTTGCTGACCATAATTTCAAGAGAATAAACGTTATCACATAAACATTTATTTTCCAGAGACATATAATGCAAGAAAGTTAGGATAATGTCCTTTTTAACATTTAAGCACACAAATGAATCAGGTGAGACTTTGTTCTCATTTAACACCTTTGCATTCTCATCTAACAAGAAATCAATTTTCACTTTCATTTCCTTGTTTCTTCTAGATATCTTTTTAAATTCATGAAACATGTGCAAACATAGTTCATTCAGATCATCAGGCTTCTCACAATCAGAATCAAGCAATTCAGATATCAAATTTGGAGAAGTGGGATTTACCTTATCCTCCACGGCCATAAAACAAATATTTTCTTTTTCTTTTTCAGATTCACAGCTTTGTTCAGTCTCGAATTTAGCTTGGTCCCAAGTTCCAATCAACCCTTTTCCTTTCTTCATCTTTGTGACCTTTTTCTTCTTTTTGAATTGCTTAGCGTCCTTTTTTTTTTTTTTGCTACTAGACAGTTAGCGATGAAGTGCTCTACGCTTTTACACTCAAAATATTAAGGCTTGAAAGAAGAAGTTTGTCTGTTTTTTTTTTGATAAACTTCTTACCCCTTTTGAAATGGCCTTTTCTAAATATTTTTCCAAATTTTCTGGCAACCATAGCCAACTCTTCTGTATCCAAATCAATACCATCGTCACTAACAGTTTGATCACTGTTGGCTTCTTCATCAACTGCTATTAAAGCAGTTCCTCGTATGCCTTTGTCATCATCATTATGCTCTCGAAACTTTTTGAGTTTCATTTCATGGGTCAAGAAAGAGCCGATTAGATTTTCAATACGTAAGCTATTTAAGTTTTTAGATTCCTCCACAACCAAGGTTTTTGGTTGCCAACTTTTTGGCAAAGCATCAAGCAATTTTCTATTTTGTTCACCGAGGGAATAATTTTTCCCGTATGCCATTAGTCCATTCATGATATTTGTGAATTGAGTGAACATATCAATTATGTTCTTACTTGGCTTCACAGTGAATAGTATATAGTCTCGGACTAAAAGTCCTAACTTCGATTCCTTTACTTAATTAGTCCCATTATGAGTGACCTCAAGTAATCTCTATATGTTATGAGCAGAATCACAACCACTCACAGGGTTGTATTCGTTCGCATCAAAAGCACATCATAGAATGTTCATTGCCTGATAGTTTAAGGTTATTTTAGCATTATCATCACTGCCTTTAGGCACTATTTCGCCTTCAACTACTTTGGTTGGGACAAATGATCCATTTTCAATCAGATTCCACAACTCAAAATTTATTGAGCAACCATATATATGCATCATGTTTTTTCAGAATGTGTAGTTGCTTCTATTGAACAAAGGAGGTCTACTTTTTGAAGATCCTTCGATTTAAGGCAGAGTAGATGTGTTTGACATAAAGATCCTTTCTACAAGGTTGTTAAACTGAAGATAGTCTAGAATAGCGCTCTGATACCAATTGATAAACCTTAAAGGGGTGAATAAGGTTTCTGGTAAACAAATGCAAAATAAAAATTTTGATGTCCTTTAAGAAGGGTGAACTAAATGGCAGAGTTGCTTCATAGCTTTAAGATTGTAGACAGAGATCTTTTGAATCAGTACAGAATGGTGAGAGGATGGTATGAAATAAAGATGGGTAGTTGAGCTATCAATGATAGTATTACTACAGAATGCAAGAGTCTTAAATGAACCACTGATTTTACAGAAAAAGTTACAGCATTTAAGATTTGAGGACCAGCGAAAATGCAGTGAATAAATTTAGACAAAAAGCACAAGAAATGACTCAAGAATTTATAATAGTTCGATCCTTAAATGATCTACATCCCCTACCTAAAGTTCTCACTTAAGGATTCCAACACAACTTACTAAAATCTTTTTCCAAATCAATGGTGGTAGGCAATACCAATCTTATACAAGAAGATCACCACACTTAGTTTTACATCCCACCTCTTTAAACACAATAATCAAGGCTCACCATAATGGGGTTTTACCTCTTTAACTTTGATTCAAAGCTGATTTAAGAAAGAGTATAGAAATAGCTCACAGATTGAGCAAAATATGAACAACTAAGCACCACTACCTTTCACATTTGGAATAATTTTATTTCACTTTGAACTATAAATGAAAAGGGAGATTTTTGTATTCTAAAGTATAAGAGTGTTTCTAGGAGAGATAGCACAAAAATCTGCTTCAAAATTGAGTTTTTGAAGCTTTTATAAAAGCTAGACCCGGAGTCCCAATGGCTAGTAACGACTAGTTACTTCTGTCAGGATTTCTACGGTTTTAGATTCACAGAGTGGAAGGATGTGGGTCCAAAAGGTTGGTCTAAAACGGAACTTTAAGTAAATAGATACATTTAAAAAAAAAATGTTTCAGATCATTGGATAGAGTTTTGGATTCAGAGGTTCATCCAAGACTACTTCAATCGAAATATCTAGATTTAGAAATATCCTTTTCTTTTGAAATCATTTCTAAGTGCTTCAAGGTAAAACTAATTGAACATAAGGTAAAGAGACATAGGAATTTACAAATAATACCTTGACAATAATTCCTAGTCTATAATTCTTCTCCAAGGCTTCTTGGTATGCAATCTGTTAAATTTGTCTTATATTTGATCACCCACTCTTAGATTCTATTTCTTAAAAGTTGCTTAGCAGTCTCATTAGTATGCCTTGGAAGAATTGAGGTCAAATATGTCCTATCATATATATATATATATATATATATATATATATATATATATTATACAAGTTAGTCATCATCAATAATTGTCATAATTAAAAACACAAGAGAATGCTCTTAAAGCTAACAATAACCATACCTCTTACCACTAAGACCCATAGTCCTCATTGGTGCAAACAAATCCATATATACAAGTTCAAGAGGTTTTAATGTTGAAATCATTTTCTTGTGTTTAAAAGAGATTTTGGTTTGTTTTCCAAATTGGCACACATCGCACGATCGGTTTTTGTCAAACTTCATTTTGGGCAATCTTCTAACAAGTTCTTTTGAGGATAATTTATTTAGTAAGTCAATAGACACATGACCTAGCCACTACAAAAAAAGTGACTTTTCGCAACACTAGGGAAAGTGTGGTAAAATTGGTCAAAACTATGGCAAATATATTTTTGCCATAGAAACACCATAGTTTTCAAGACATAAGCATTATGGTCATTGCAAAAAGTTTGCCACTATTGTATAACCATGGAGAATACTTTTTGCCACAATTTTGCCACAGTTTTGGAACCATTGTAAATAAATTGTAATATTTGTTCATGAATTTTTTGTCACAATTTTTCCCAATGTTTATTAACTGTGGGCAAAATTTTCAATTTTGTGTCACAATTTTTTGAACATTTTCACAACTATTGCAAATATTATTTGTTACAATTAAGTTTCCATTGAAAATAATACTTTTTTTCATGGCTCTTTTCCAAATTGACATAATCGTAGGCAATGCCCATTTGCTACGATTTCCTTACTGTTGTAATTAAAACTTTTTGCCACAGAATTCTTAATATTAAAAAAATCATTTGTCACAATTTTTTGACAATTTTTTTCATTGTTATATATTAAGATTTTTCACTACAAATGCAAATATGTAGTGATATTACATTTATCCTAATAACCTTATTTGAAATTATCCATCTTAAAATGAAAAACTGTAGTGAAAATATTAAACTATTTTCCCCTCTACTTTAATAATATCATCATCTACTATACATATAGAACCATGAAAACCTCCAATATTAACAATCAAATATCATCCATTGATTGAGCATTCAAAATGCCATCGTCCATTAATAATAACTTATATACAACAAAACAACTAAATGAAGCCTGATAAGTAACATGAATTTAATCCTTGATATTAATTGAAAATAGTCCAAAACAAAACCACAATTCTAACCATGACATCCATCAGAAGTTATAAAAATTCATTGAGGACAAAAAATAATACCATAGTTAAATGAACCTTTAACCACATTGATCTTCATTCCTCCTGTCATTAAGAAAAAAGGGACAAAATTACTTCTTAATAAAGATCATAAACATCTATTTTTCATCTAGCAAAAATTAAACTCACTAATAAACCATTCAAAAGAAACTATAGAATATGATCAGTTTTTTTTTAAGCAAGTACATACAGAGAGAAGCAAGATAGCCTCAAGTGAGATTAGAACATAGAAGAATAAGAACCCAAAATTCCAACTTCAATTGTAATTGAAGACTAAATAGTAATCAAATGCAACAAAATTTTTTATGCCTACTCCACTAATCTCATTTTTGTAATGCAAAGTATATAAATCTTGTTGATTGCCAGTGGAAGACAAAAGAAGCATAGACATGCCATCATATTTCAATAGACATGTTCAAGCAAGTGTTGGCTGCATAATCCACAAGAAATTATTTCTTGTGAAACCAGATTATGTACATAAAATTCAACTTTCAAGTGAGGCAAAAATATACCTAAACCACTCAGAAGGTCATTTTCTTTTAAATGCCCAAAATTTGTCAAAAAGTACAGTGTAGCTATAAGTAATAAGCTCTATTAAGTTAAAGTGTAGTAGAAGTTTAATAAGTTTTGAGCTCTATAATAATAAAATTATTATCACTTTTGTAAAAGGAAGAAAGATTTTAAGATCAACGAAAAAAATTCCAGAAATTAATCAAAATGAACAGGGAACAACAACAATTGTAATATAGACAAGACCGTATTAACATCTAAACTATAGGAGACAAAACAATGGTAGAAGACAAAAATTCTTTTGTGGGTGACTCTCTATAGAACTCCTTTTGTAACCATATGAGACTAAAGTTAGTGACTCTTTTTACCTTTTCAACAAAAGAGCAAACCATCATAAAGTACTATTCTAAAAAACCACAGCTAAATCTAGATGAACTGAATTAAAAAATACAAAAAACAAATTTGACCATTTTGTAAGTTTAAATGCTACCAAGTAAAACTTCAAACACGGAAGGCTAAACATAAATTGGTCATAAACTTATGTTAATAGATCATTTCATCTTTCTTCTAACTTCTCTACCTATGATGGCAAATAGGAAAAAAGGCTTGCACACTATTTGATGTGCATAAACAAAAGATAATAATTTTCAATAGACTTACAAGAACCAGATCAAGCATTACATATCAAAATAAGGAAGGATCTTCAAATGGCCACATAGCACAATTTCTCCCCACTAAATAGTTCCCTTAACTTTGGCACCTTAATCACATAAGCAGTTTGCCACCCTCTAGAGCTTATTAATATGAATTAAAATACAAATAAATGGATATGCTATAAAAGTAAAGGATTTTGTGGCAAGAAAGCTTGCAATGTAGAGAAGTAATAAGTGATGTAATAGAATATGTTCACTGCATTTACATGCAAAGAGATGAAAAGAGAAGGGGGTAACAAACAACCTATAGAATGAACAATTGTCATTAAGAAGAAAAGAAGGAAATTTTGGCTAAATGCTACAGAAAAATGTAGTGAATTTGCTACTAATACACTATGATTACTCATAATTGCTAATGAATCATCAGCTCCATATTCAAGAGTGTTAAAACATCTTTTCCAGCAAGCTTCTTGGATACTAATTGCGGCCATCATTGGATTCTATGGTTGGGAAAGCAAATTTATATTTGTAATTAGAAAAAAAAAATTGAAAAATCTAGATACTTGATGCCACCGTCCATATTTTCAACATGATTTAGTTACAAAACAACTTCTGAATGCCCCTAACTCTTAGTTTTGTCTTCCTTTCAAATAACCATATATAACTTCATCTTAGAATTTGTCCAAATGCATTCAACACCTTCTCAACTTTAGAATATATTTCATAAATAGTACAACTTGCAATATAATTCTCTAAAGCTTAGAATTTAATTCAACATATAGCTGTATCATAACACAAATTCTGCACGTGTTGGTTTCATTTTCTTTCAAGTTTCTTCAAGAATACTAACATCAAAGTAAGTTATAAACTTCTTGAATGCCCGAAGAATTTGAGCAACCAAAGGTTGAACTGCTCGGGTGTTTTTTTTTTCCCTTCTTCCTTTCAACTTTCACTTTCTCAATTTCTCTCTCTCTCTCTCTCTCTCTCTCTCTCTCTCTCTCTCTCTCTCTCTCTCTCTCTCTCTCTCTCTCTCTTATTTCCCCTTTGTTCTTCTTCTCACTATTCCTCTCTCTTTCTTCTTCTTTTGTTTGTCGGTGTGAATTACATTCTCACTATTTCCTTCAACTGTTGTCCACTTAGTTAATTTGTATGTTTCTTCTTTTTCTACAGTTGTCTCTAAAAGTATACTTTTTTATCTTAAATGACTTTAAAATATAAATTTAGATAAGGCAAGTGATTCAATTCCACCGTTTTCCTTTCATGTTGCCCACCTTTTCTTTTCTTCAATTATCCTACAATTCAAGCTACCTAACTTTTCTTGTCTCAATTTGTATATCCATCATTTGCACAAAAAGCCAAGATGACTATATGATATTCTAACCTTTCAATGCAAGTCTTAAGTCAAGAGTAAACTTTATAATACTATATTCTCATGCCAAGTTTACCATTTAATATTCAATTCATACACATTCTTTTTTATGCATGGCTACATGGTGGTTGAATATACAACATTCTTCATGCATTTAATATTCAATTCATACACATTCTCTATGCATTTTTTTGAAAACCTTGCACTGTTGTTATATTCAACGTGTAGCTCTAAAATATAGAGGTATTCATCAGTTCCATCAAATGGAAAATAAAATATAAACAAAGCAATTATTTTTGCTAAGACACAAGCCATCATATTGAGATAAGGAAAATGAATTATATATTTAACTGGTTCAAAACTTCCATCAACACAACTATTAGTTTCCCTAGTTCTCTTTTATTAGATTTTTTTCCCACAAAGGGCGGGGTGCAAAAGGTTGTAGGGAGCTACTACGAATATTACAAAGAATATTATGCTAGATCTTTTCATAGTATAGACTAGAAGAGCATAAAAAAAGCATGTATTGATAAACAAGAAAACATTTATACTTCATTAGGAATTTAAGCAACTTCCAAGACCACCAATTTAATAAAAAAAAATGGGGGCATAAATCTAAGAAAAAAATAATGCAATATGTGATAAAGTGGCAGAATCATGCATTAGAATTGTACCTCAAGCAATGCATCAGGATTGATATTAGAAAGAGTTTGAACAGCAACATCTGTCTTTGTCATGTCAATCTGAAAAAGAAGAAAATAAATTATGTACCAGAGGCTAAGAAGTATTCCTATGATAAGGTCAACAACTTGAAGATCAAAGCAATATACTATACAAATGAATGATCCATGGGGAGCAGCCAACAAGGAAGAAAAAAAATAAAATTAAATAAAATACACTAAGATCAAACAAAAGCACTTGGTATTCTCAGCAACTTAAGCTCTAAATAACTTATGTATCTAACACCAAGAAATAGAATATGAGCTTAGATTGTAAAGCATCCTGCTCTCATCGGAAGAAAAGCCTATCCATATTAGCTAACTCCACTTTCTTATAATCATAGAATAATAGACAACTAATGCCACGCCTTGTTTACATTTTAGCAGCAACACTGCCTACGCCACCCATACCATCTAAAATAAAGAGTTAAAATATGAGGCAACATTGGAGTTTTGACATGATATGCAAACATTAATAGGTGGCAAGTGAATGGTCTAGTAAAAAGCCATTTGCATGTTGAAATAAAGACACCACACTTAAGCGCATATGCATGTATGCAAGAACATATCATGTGACTCTGAAGGTTAACTTATCCGCAGCTCAAATAAAAGAATTCTTGAGCCACAGAATCAACTAAAATCTCAAAAAATCACTCAATTTGAAATACAAATGTGATAGGAGAAAATGAATTGCTTAACTAATAAAGAATCAGAATGAAAGACAAGATGAGTTGCTAAATTTGTACAAATTTGAACCAAGCAAGTTAATGAGCTAAAATGAACTCAGACAACAGTTAACCAAGCTAACACAGAATTCCAAAAGGATAGGAAAAACAAAGAAAAAGGAGATTTCAGGATGCTTACAACAATGGCAACTGAGAATTGACGAATTCCAATGCCCATACTTTGTAGCATCATAAGCCTATTATAAGGATTGCTATCAACTACTTCAACACTCAATTTCTAAACAAACATGAAATAGAAACTGGCTTTATACTTGAATTCAATTCCATAAAATAAAAGACTAAAATATGAATAAAAACACACCTTGATTTTTGAATGGTGGACAGGACCCCACTTTGCCAAACTAGAGACATTTTAGACTCGCGATCGCATCTACAAGTAGAAGGTTAATGCCAATAAAACACATTTACTCATATATTCATATGAGCCCAAAGAAACACACTTACATAGAAGGAAAATCAAATCAGAAAACTTGAATGAGATTGAGCCCAAGAAAATTCACTACCTCAGAATTGAGATTGCACCTTAAATGGATTCAAGAACTTCCTCAAAATTGATTAAACAAGAACTTCCCCATATGTATCAAAACAGAGATTAAACAAATTAAAGCAAAAAAAAAAAAAAAACCCCCATAATTGATACTTCCCTCCCTACACGAACTTTAAGAAAATTTTACAACAATAGTAAAAACCCTTTGCAATGGAGAAGAAATTCGGAGTAATTTTGAAGCCCTTCTACAATGCTAAAGAGGAGTGGCTAAGAAGCTAAAAAAGTTAGGAGATTAACCAATTCAGTAGGCAACTGAAATAAACTAAAAACATATTCAAACAATAGCAAACAATGTCAAGATGCAGACAAGACACAACCAATAAAAAGAGATACCATAGATAGAGATTAGCCGAAGTAAAAGCTTATTAATTCACGAAACATAAATAAAGAGTCACCAAAAAACATTAAGTAAATAAATATGAACCTTGAGCATCGTTGATAAGCATAAGGCGTCTCAAACTCCAACAAATAAAGATATAAATAAGATAGCACAATAAAACATAGCTGCCATGTAGCAACAGAATAGCTAACCCCCTGGTCAAAATCAACAGGATAAATAGATAAATTACATTTAAAAAATGAAAAAGAAAAACAAAAAAGGAGATTTTGTTACATTCTCAAGCAAGGAAAATATGTTCCAAACAAGTATTCGACCTCAATTGCAGGATCTGGAGGATTCCATGGGGCAAAATCTACAAGTGAACTTTTAGAAGGCTCAGGGGTTGGCATTAATCCATAGCATGTATTCAACAGTTCCATTAATCTGTAGTATCTGGTAGGTGAAAAATGGATGCCAAGGCTTGGCATCTGAATGGAAACACAGGTAGATGGATAGCTTGAATGGGGTACCTTAATCTGAAGATAAGTAGCACTAAAAACAAATTATGTTGCAAGATGACACCTTTAAGCATTATGCTGACGTGAATATCCTGCAAAAGTTGAAGTAATAGCAAAAGTGATAAGAATCATCTATCAAAAAGTCCCCATCCTATAAAACTTAAGCTCTGAAAATTAGACCCACAATAAACCGAACAAAAAGAAGATGAAACTAACCATGTAATTGCAAACTTATTTCAAAGAGAAAAAAATTACCACTCTGATGTAGTAATTAGAATGCTAGCCCATATAGACAGCACATTGTGACTGAGAATCTACATAGCTATAGCATTCCCAATCACCCCTGAATATTAGCCAAAATCAAAGCCACCTTGGCCATGAACCACAACAAAAAATCGGTCTAGTAGGGATACTCTTCTCAGCAAAGCTCCTCCAAGTGCCTGACTGTTGCCACTCTAACCCTCACCGGTAACAACTGGATCAATAAATCCAGTATAGTCACCCACATTAACAACCACAACAAAGAGTAGCCCACTATTGCACTCGCTTGCAAAATCCCTCTCTAAATTACATAGATCCAAAAAAGCTATGCTGATAAAAATGTCACAATTTCTTGAAAGATAATGGTGGAACTCTTGAGTTAAAAGGAGACGGCTGACAGAATTAGGGAGCAATTAGAGAGGAAGAAGAGAATGCAATCAAAGGGGGGGGGGAGTGATATTTTGAGGAAAAATCTTGGCCTCCTTTTTGGCATGGCTCCTTTAGCTTTTTTTTTTAATTAATAAAATTAAAATTTTTTATTTTTCTTTTATTTTCTTCTTCTAAATAAAATTATACTTAAAATATGAATATATTATAACATATAATAAATGTTATTAAATGTACATATATATATATATAAAACATATATTATACATATAATATATGTTATATAACCAAATTTGAAAATAATCGGATATATTTTACCACTTCATAGACCATAATCTCTATATAAAAACCTATAACCTAACACATTTACAAAGATAAGTGTAACACCCCACCACCTAGGCCCAATAGGGCCAGGGATGTCGTTCCGTTTAAAGGACAAGGGGTCTTTATAATTAGGTCACACAAACGAAAATCAAATAATACTTTAAAATTAAAACTTATTACAAAAAAAAAAAAAATCTTCAAGAACAAATCCAAAATGAATTGTTCACTATCATCTCTCAAAGCAACATTCAAAATAAATAACACAATGTCTTCAAGCAGGTAACAAACTAGCTACTCATCTCCACAGCAGGATCGACCTGAAAGCATGGCATGAAAGGTGATGAGATAAAAATCTCAATAAGTCCGTGTGTGTGCTTTGAGTGTTTCAGGTAAAACAGTTCATGTATGGAAGTTGTAAATTTTGTGTGAAAGAAAATGTTGGCAAGCAATAAATAGGGATTCAAATAAAGAGTGGTGTTTTGCGTTTCAAATTATACATGTGCACATAAATACAACCACTCAAATGGGTAGCCATGGGCTACCACATGTTGAGCCCCATGACCATATAATGGTCAGAATGCCACATTTTGTGCAGACTGACAAAAAAGTAGGTGATCAGCCTACCAGGTAAGATACTTCTCATTCTCTACACCTAAACATTCCGGTTGCCCATTTCAGAAACACACAGTCCACTTGATTGAAACTTGCTAGCTCAGACCGGCATGACTAAATAGTACTGTCGCTTCTCTAAGTTGAGTTCATCTTTTGGAGGTGGCTTCCTACCAGAAGACTCGCTCTTGATGTTCAAAGTTAGTACTACTAGCCTACCCTTATTGAGTACTCAACGTTGATTGTCCCACTTGGGAGAAAACTAGTAAAACATTGCTTTATTTGGAAACAACAATTAAGAATTTTTAAAATTTGCGTCAAAGTTGATTTTTAGAAAGAGTTTAGTGTTTGAACAAAATTGCTTGTTTGGTTTTCAAAAGATTTGCTTGTCTGATCAAGAAAAGGAAACAGTCCTTAATTGCCTTTACAAAATGGAGTGTCCTTACCCTTTGCGTTTAGCTTGCCATAGTAACCTTTTGACATTAAATAAGTTTATATAGGAGCTTACCTGATCCTTTGGTTGCAATTTCACAAATCTTCCAAAGCTGACCTAACCCCGCCTGGGGTAAACACAAGCTATATGGTTATACTCAAGCTATATTCGCTTCCATAAATAATCCTAATTCAATTAATTACAATCATGACCCTAATGTCCTAAGCTTTAAGGCTAGATGATAAAGGTTTTTGTAAAAGAAGTCTAGTTTGATAAGTGAAAATAACGAGGGGTTGTAAAATAACTACTAATAAGTTATAGGTTCAAATAAATAAACTAGGGTATATTTGATGAAGGATCCTAAGTCCTAGATTAAAGTAAATAATAAATTATTATTAATCTCTAAATTAATAATTAATAGTTAGAAAAGAATTAATAAATACAATTAATAATAAGTAAATTTTAATAAATTTTGATCAAAAGATAATAAATAAATTTCAATGGTATTTATGAATATATGGCATACAAGATTAATATTTTACCTATTATTATTATTTATATAAAAGGCTTTATTTAATATTATTATTATATAAATATATATTATTTTTAATAAAAGATATCATTTATGTAACTAAAATTTCACTATTTCATTTAATATTCTAACTCCAAGGCTTCCTAGGGTTTTAAAAATTATTAAGGGAAAATATAGTCTTAATTTTGATTAACGTAATAAAATTGGCTAACTTAAGTATTTTAGGATCAACAAGGTCATGATCATAATTTTCCTATGGCTAGCAAGAATCATGAACATAACTCCAACATCAATCAACAAATCATTTAATTCATGAATAAAGACTTAAATCTATATCTACTATCACATGATGCAAACTTCACTAAGCATAATCATATTCATGGCTTTAACAGGAATACAAGAACATAAAACCCTATTCACCAAAGATGACATAATATCTAGCATGCTTAACCATCCAACTTTCTCAAGACATGGAAAACATGCATTGATCCATAAGAAATACTATAGAACTTAACCATGGCAAAACATCCTCATGCTCCAATCTCAACACCTTCATACACAAGCATATACTTAATCCCCCATCATAATCTATCCTTTTTCATCCATATTTAAGAGGCATAATTTTAGAATTATAGAGAAGGTTAAGGAGAAATACTTGGTGATGACAATCTTGATGAAGATCCAAGGTGATCCACATGCGTAGGAGGCTTGATTTGTCCAAGAAAGAAGAAGAAGAACGGCCATAGTTGAAACAACCATTTCAGCCGAGAGAGAGAGAGATAGAGAGAGTATTAGTATATCATGTTTAAAGATTGAAGGAAAAAAGATGATCAGAATCGTTCTTGGTTATCTTGAGAGAGTTCTTGAATCTTCAAGAAAAATTCTATTTTTTGATCCGATAGCAGAATTTTATTTTCAATGTTTGATGTTATAAAATATAGAAATGGTCTCTAGAGGGTGAGTAGACGTGATGTGGAGTTTTTGGAAGGGATTAGAGGTGTTTGGAGTGGTCTTAGGCTTGGAGAATGATGGTGTGTGTTCTTAGTGTTCTTGGTATTTTTGGAGAAATGGAGAGAATGGAGAGAATGCTGGACGAAATTGTTGAAAGGTGTTGGTCGAATGGTTAGAGTAATTCTTGTGATTGGATTTTCAGATTAGGGGGAAGAGGGAAATCTAATCATTTGAATTTTGAAGGGAGTAATTCATGGAGTGAATTAAGGTAGAGGATATGGTAGAGTGGTTTGATTGATGGATGTTTTTTGGGAGCTTCAATGGCCGGATGGCTTACTATGGTTTTGTTGAGATGAATGAGGTTTAAAGTGGTTATAGGGTGGCCAAAATGTTGTGAACAATGGTGGGGAAACTTCTGGTTGTTTGAAGCTTAATCCATGGAAGTTTTCATGGACTAATTTGCTGAAATTTTGTATTCTAATTGGAAGCTTGATTGAAGTAATTGAAGGAGGAATTTAAGGAGTAGTTATGGTGTTCATTCGTGCAGTTCAATAGAGGAGGTGATGAAGTTCTATTTATGGCTGACTAAGGTTAATTTCACAGAAAGTTGAAGTGATTTTCGGACAAGGTTTGAAGAGGGAGCAAGGCTGGAATTTTTCTGGTTGGTCATTCGAATAGTTTGCTAGAATTTTTATGCAGTTTTTTCTGCAACGTTCCAACCAACTTGTAGTGAGTTTGAAGAGGTATTGGAGGGTCCTTCAAGGCTGGTTTCCAGCCTTCTTTATGGAGGAAAGACAGAGGTGAATTACTGGTTTGAGGGCTGTAGAAATAGCTTTTTGCAGTCCGATTTTTGGCCAAGGATTCAGTCTTCAAGCTGAACAAATTGGGTATTTTTTTGGCAGCATTTGAGTGAGAAAATGGCTGAAGTTTTCGAAAGCTGGATTGACCAAGAAGCTGAAAAATTTCCAAATTGTTGCCATGAAGAAGATGAACACTTATGGAGTAGAGTTTGAAGGTTCAACCATGGAGATTTATTCTCTTAGGAACCTTCCTTAACTCTTTCCCCATTTTCAGTCAAAACTCTATCCTCAAGGAGCCATTTTTGAAATTCCAAGGTCAATAAACCTTGCTGAATTTTTTGGAATTAAAAGGTGGATTTGGATAAATTGAATAAGTTTAATTGGTGAAGAATTTAAGGTAAGCTAAGGAACAAAAAGGGTATGAATCCCTTAAGAATTCTTGTAGGTTATATAAGTAGGATTAAGACATTCCCTTCATGTCTCCACTAGGACAACACTCCTACTTCTACTTATGGCATGCAAGGGACGAAAATATTCTACCTCATATAAAATAAAATTTAATCATGATAAAACTTAATTTGTGGGATTTGAACTCAAGACCTTAGAGATTAATTCACAAAGCTCTAACCACTAAGCCACAGCAACTCATGTTCTTATTTTCTCTTCCAAATATTCTTTCTATTTAATCCTCAAGCTATCTCCCTATTTCACTTCAAGCAAAATTACCACTTTACCCTTCATAGTCAATAAGCACAACTAAAGCTTTTAGACTCTAAATCACAGTTCCAAAGCACATATAAATCATTTAAATATATATATTCATGCAAGAAAATATGATATTCATCCCGACCCCCTTACTCTAGGGTTGGTTTTAGTTGGGGTTTCACATCCTCCCTTCCTTAGGAGAATTTCGTCCCGAAATTCAGGCATACCTCTATCTTAGATTGGGATACTTCCGCTTTACCCACTCTTCTATTTTCCATGTGGCATTTCACGTGCCATGATGCTCCCACTGCACCTTTACCGTCGGTATTTGTTAGTTCCGGAGAGTCTTGATACTTCAGTCCAATATTCACACGGGTTTCTCTACATAGCTCAGGTCAGGTTACAACACCAATGGCTCATCATTCAAAACATGACCGTGATCGGCATTGTACTTTTTTAGCTGCGATACCTGAAACACGTCATGAATTCCTATCAATCCATCCGACAAATCTAATCGATACGCCACTGGCCTAATTCTCTCCTTTATCGGGAACGGTCCTAAATACCTCGGATTTAGCTTCCCACCTTTCGCATGCTTCAAGATTCCTTTATTCGGTGTCAATCTCAGGAATACACTATCCCCCACCTGGAATTCTAACTCTCTCTGCCTATTGTCTACATAGCTCTTTTGTTGGCTCTGAGCTGCTGATGTGTCTGGACATGGGTATAAAAATCATACAAAAACTAAGCATAATCCCAATCAAGTT
The DNA here is from genome assembly GCA_026120185.1 of Voacanga thouarsii. Classification (NCBI taxonomy): domain Eukaryota; kingdom Viridiplantae; phylum Streptophyta; class Magnoliopsida; order Gentianales; family Apocynaceae; genus Voacanga; species Voacanga thouarsii. The sequence goes on from JANUWF010002074.1 coordinate 3,088,579, forward strand.
CAAATTAAAACGTTCAACCCAAATCACACATATGAGCAAGCGTACTCATCATTAACCGAGCATAGGATTCAAACAAGTGTCGATCCTTCAGGAACAAGTAGACATTAATCACCTTTCTTTCATTGTTTAACCGACTCGATAAAGTGAAAAATAAATAAAAAGAAATATATATATATATATATATGTGTGTGTGTGTGTGTGTGTGTGTGTGTGTGTGTGTGTGTGTGTGTGTGTGTGTGTGTGTGTGTCAAGGATGTAGAATTATATAACTTAAGCCATTTTTCAGACAAGCATGATCTTAAAGAACTCAACCATTATCATAACTAATTAGTCCTTTGGCATCATGAAGGATTAAGATAGACTCACTTCTTTTTCAATCCATGAATCCTTATCTACTAGGTAACTTAGTATCACATATTCTGTCTCAACCAGTCTTACCTAGAAGATGTATTAAACGCAATCCTTGATTAAATTTCTATATTCTGTCAAACTTAAAACATGAAACTAACCAATGAATCCATATTCTGGCAGACATCAATTAACATTTAATTACTAGTTCTTAGCAATTAACCCCTTTTTCAAGCAAGTTAAAAGACAACAAATATGAAACTAATGAATTAAAACCACCATCAACCCCTTTTCAAGCAAGTCAATAGAAAGTAACAATCAACCAATTCGTAATAAGCACAAGTAATTAAACACCAAGAATAACAATCAATTAATCAAAAGATCAAATAACTCTAAATATCATGAATATCTAAAACAATGTCAAATTACAATAAAATAATTAACATATCATTGTTCAAGAAAAAGAAAACAAAGGAAAGAAATAGATACTCATAGATAAGCCTTCTTCTTCTCCCTCCATAGATCCTCTTATACAATCCTCCTTGAATTATTCATCTCGAAAAAATATTAGTGATGCACTCTAAAATAAATCTAAGTCCCTACATTGTGCACCTCTCCTTCCTATGGTAAATTGGCCTTTATTTATAGGCTTACAATGTTCCTAAAAGAATGCTAAATAAAGAAGAAGTAATTACCTAAAAATAATCCAAAACCAAAAAGGTTTAATAAAAGATAAAATAAAAACCTAAGAAAAACTAAAGAAAACAAGCTAAGGAAAACTGTCTTTGACTTTGTGAAATTGAATTTGGACTTTTGTCTTCCTGTGCTAAAATTGCAATTGATGTTGAATTGTAATCTACCTAAAATTAGCTTCCAATCAAGCCGTGCATACCACCGAAAACCCTACTGAGCCATTCTTTGTTGTGTCAGCTAAATTGAGCCGAAATCCTTTTCTTTGTTTCTTCTCGCTCAGCTGACAGAAATCTATCTTTTCTCCTTTCTTCTTGCTGTTGTTTCATCGGCTCAATTTAAGCCAATCGCCTGACATTGTTGACTTCTTCTTTGCATTGCCTAGGTCCCACCAGAATTGAATCTTGCTTTGTTTTGCTGCTTTGCTCTCGGCTTTGTTGCATTGGCTCGGTTGAGCCACTAAATTGAAGGCCAAATTCCCTTTTCTTTTCCAGTAGCTTTTGTCCTTTTGCTCTAATTAAAGTTTTCTCTTCTTCTTTTCAATTCCAATTCCTCTATTCCCCTCAATTTCTACGCTTTTCTCTTTGCTTTTCCAGTGGCTAACGGTGCCGGTTCCCCTTCCTGGGCTAGTGTTGGTTCTGTTTTGAAAAATCCCACAATTAGCTCTAATTTTTCCTTATTTTTGCATAAAATTATAGAAAAGTATGTTTATAAGGAAAATATCAAATATAAAGGAATTTGACTAGTTATTTCACAAAATGACCTCAAATAACTATGAAAAATATGACTAATTTAGGCCCTATCAGCTGCTTTCAATCTCCCCCTGATTAACTTAACCTTGTCCAACTTTTCCTGAATACAGACTTCTTTAGTTTTGCTTATATGTCCGTCTTTTGACCAACTCCAATATAACGGTACTTGACACTTACGTCCATATAGTGCCTCATACGGAGCCATTCCAATCGAAGCTTGATAACTGTTATTGTATGACAACTTCGTATATAGCACACATTCAATCCATTTATCCCCGAAATCCAGTACGCACGCTCTCAGCATATCCTCGAGTATCAGTATAACCCTTTCTAACTGCCCATCGATTTGCAGATGCACCGTCGTACTGAACTTCAGACTCGACCCCATTGATTCTTGAAACTTGCCCCAAAATTGAGACATAAACCTTGGATCTCGGTCAGACACAATACTTAAAGGCACTTCATGCAGTCGGACTATTTCTCGCACATAGGTCTGAGCCAACTTCTCAATAGAATCTCTTACACTCACTGGTATGAAATGCGCTGACTTGGTCAGTCGATCCACCACTACCCATATGGCGTCCTTCTGAGTCTTTGACATAGGATGTTCGGTAACAAAGTCCATGGTCATTTCCTCCCACTTCCATTCATGTACTGGTAACAGTTGTAACAGTCCTGCTGACTTCTTGTGCTCCGCTTTGACCTTTTGACAGGTGAGACATGTCAAGATATATTTAATCATGTCTTGTTTCATTCCGGGCCACCAATAGGCCCTCTTTAGATCTTGGTATATTTTTACTTCCCCCGGATGAATGGCGTACTTGTTCTTATGCGCCTATTCCAAAATTCTATCCTTTAATTGGTGCTCTTCGGGTACACACAACCAATCTCTGAAATACAAAACCCCCGCTTCATCCTGCCAGAATTCACTGCCTTACTGTTTGAGCTCCTTGTCCTTAGAAAGTTGAAATTTTGCATTATCTTGCTAAGCTTCAATAATTTCCCGCCTTAGATCTGGTATCAATTTCAGGTTGCTAACAACAATTTTCTCCCCTTGCAATTCCGCTTTTCTATTCAACACATCCTGAACCACTTGAATCTCTTGTACCCTTAGTCTAGCCATATTGACTTTTCTGCTTAGGGCATCAGCAACAACGTTGGCCTTCCCGGGATGATAGTTGATTGGACAACGGTACTCTTCCAAAAATTTCATCCATCCTCGTTGCCTCAGATTTAGGTCCTTCTGGGTGAAGATGTACTTCAAGCTCTTGTGATAAGTGAACACTTCATATTCCACTCCGTATAGGTAGTGTCGCCATTTCTTTAAAGCGAACACAATGGCAACCAACTCTAGATCATGCGTAGGGTAATTGACTTCATGAGGCCTCAACTTCCGAGAAGCATACGATTCACATTTCGGTCTTGCATCAAAACTGCTCACAAACCTTCTTTTGAAATATCGGTATACAGCGCGTAAGGCTTATATCCCTCTGGCATACTCAACATTGGTGCTGTCATCAATCTTCGCTTCAGCTTCTCACATTTTTCATTCCAAACAAATGGTACATCTTACCTCAGTAGTCGGGTCATAGGTGATGCGAGCGTTGAAAATCCTTTGATGAACCTCCTATAATAGCCAGCCAATCCCAAGAAGCTTTGAATTTTGGTAATATCCTTCGGCTGCTTCCAATTTGACACTACTGCAACCTTTGCTAGGTCTACCTTGATTCCATCCTTGGTCACCACGTGGCCAAGAAATGCCACACTATCCAGCTAAAACTCACACTTGCTAAACTTGGTAAAAAGCTTGTGCTCTCTTAGCTTCTCCAATACTAGCTTTAGATGTTCCGTATGCTCCTCTGAACTCTTGGAATAAATGAGTATGTCGTCAATAAAGCCTACCACGAACTTGTCTAAGTAGGGTCGGAACACTCGATGCATCAAATCCATGAATATTGCTGGTGCATTGGTTACCCTGAATGGCATTATCACGAACTTATAATGACCATATCTTGTGTTGAAGGCCATATTGGGGATATCCTCCTCTTTTATCCTCACTTAATAGTACCCTTGCCTCAGGTCCAGTTTGGAATAACAACTGGATCCTTGCAACTGGTTGAACAACTCATCAATCAGTGGTAGTGGATACCTATTCTTGATCGTCAGGTTGTTCAAGCCCCGATAGTCGATGCACAACCTCAGAGTCCTATCCTTCTTCTTCACAAATAGCACAGGTGCTCCCTAGGGTGACGTGCTAGGTCTGATGTAACCTTACTTCACTAACTCTTTTAGCTGTTCCTTCAGTTCTTTCAGCTCTGTCGGTGCCATCCAATATGGAGTCCGGGATACCGGTTCCGCTCCTGGTACTAGATCAGTGGTGAATTCAACTTTTCGGCTGGGAGGTAGAGAAGTGAGTTCTGTAGAGAACATATCGGGAAAATCCTTTACCACCTTGGTGTCCTCCAGAATGCACTGGTCCTTCGGCTTGTTTATCAAATAAGCTAAATATCCTTGACATCCTTACTTCAACAATTTTCGGGCCTTAGGCCCAGCTATCAAATACTTCAATTCCTTTACTCTCTTGTCATTGAATTCCAACACATCATACCCTGGTCTAATGAACTAAATCGATTTATTCCTACAGTCTACCCTAGCCCCATGCTTCACTAGTCAATCCATCCCCGATATCAAATCATAATCATCAATATCCAACACTATCAAATCTCCTTCCAAGCTTTCTCTCCCCACTTCAATTTTACAATTTCGTACATACCGATTTGCTTGCACCATCTTCCCTAAGGGTGTACTCACCAATAAAGTAAAAGGTAGTTCTACTCCATCCCAACCCAAATAATATGCACAGTTCTTGTTTAAATAGGAATGGGTAGATCTAGGGTCTATCAATGCATTAACGGAACGTCATTAGATAGTAAACATACCTTCTACCACTGCCGCATCACCTCCAACCTCCTCTCGGTTGAGAGCGAATACTTTTGCTTTCACTTGAGGCTTACGTGCTCTACTCCCGGATGCTCCCGTGGCATTGGCTCAATTGGCCCCCGAATTCTGAGCCGGATTTCCTTACTCGACTCAGTGAAGTTTAGGGTAGGCATTCCACAGGTGGTTCGGGTCTCTGCAGTGGTAACATTTTCACTCACCTTCTTTGGACCAACAATTCTTCTCCGTGTGGCCCCTTTTCCCACATTGTCGGCATAACGGAAGGTTCTGTGTAGGGTCAGCTGGTGTCATCTGAGCTTGCTTTCCCTGATTCTGCCACTGCTGGTTGGTGGGGCACTTGTTGGATTGCTGCCTTTGGAAAGGTCATTGCGGTTACCTTGGCGGTTGGAAAGGTCTTGATGCCATTCTGCTGCGATCCTCATTTTTTGTCCTGGTGGCTATGTCTACGGCCCCTCAGTAGGTCGTTGGTGGAGAAGGTGCCAATGCCCTTCTCAACCCTTGCCTTAGCCCCTTGACAAACTGTCTGGTCCTGTTCTGTTCAGTGTCCACCAGCCTCTTGCAGTACTTTAATAGTTGGGTGAACTGTGCCACATACTGAGCTACCGTTATACCTCCCTACTTTAGATTTTGAAACTCGTCTTCCCACTTTTCTACTATCCACTGAGGGATATACTCAGCTCTGAATGCTTCCACAAAATTGGCCCACGTCCATTCCTAATCAATCATCCCCCAGTCATCCTAAACCCGCTGCCACCATGCCCAAGCTAGGCCCCTCAAACGGAATGCAGCCAATTTCACCATTCGCTCCTCAATGTACTGAAGCATAGCGAATATGTCTTCTATCTACTCTATCCATTGCTTAGCTTTTTGATCCTGCTCAGCTTCTCCCGAGAAGATGGGCGGTTGAAATTTCAGAAACTGCTCCAAGGCTTCGTCCTCTCCCTTGGGATTCCTCCACTCAGTCAAAGTCTGTAGAATCTCTGCCATCTTGCTAAATGCTTGCCCCATTGTAACTTCAATAGGTGCTTCAGACCCCATTCCCAAATCTGGCTCACTTTTATTTCCCTGGTTAAATGACGGCATTTGGGTTGTTTCAACCTCTGGTGCCACAGGTTCTGCCTCCGAAACTCTCCTGCCTGATATGGCTACATGACGCTTGGGTGCCATTCTAAACCATACCCAAATGATGAGTTTTTGCATTCAATGTTTAAATCATTTCAGTTGAGCATGCATTCACATTCAAGTTTAAGTAAAAAAAAAATCGTATGCAAGTTCCGTCTAAAGAATTGCATATAAATTTCGCTCAAATCTTAGAGTACTCAGGTACTCTTATTTGCATAAATTTGAATTTAAAACAGTAAACAGAAATGAAACTCCTTAACTTAGGAGTTTACAAAAAGTAGTAAATAAACATCCTAATCATAACAGCTCTTAGTCCCTCTAGTCCTCATCAAAATCGTCAAAGTCGGACTCATATAATCATCCCCCGGAATTCTTAGTGAAGTCTACCCCAGCCCCATTTGCAAACCCCTCCATTGGCTCTTTCCCGGGTCACCTAGAACTCTCCCTGGTCTCAACCTGGTTGGGTGGAGGTATGAAGGAAGGTCTAGGTGGAGATTCATAATCTATCTCCTCCGGATCATCACTATCAGCTGACAAGTCAACTACGGGACTAGGAGGGTGGGGAACATATTCCATATCAATCCCTTCCTCTTCATTGTCAGAAACCAAGTCTATCACAGGTATTGAGGGTGGCTCATTGATCGGGACCTCATCGTCACTGCTATCATCCAAGAGAATAACTGGCTATGGTGCAGGCTGAGGCACTGGTAGGTCTTCTGGGTAGATAGGGGTTGGAGGATGCTATTGCTTCCATTTCGTTGCGGTTCTATGCATTCTAACCATCCTACAGTATAAACAAGATAGGTTAGATAAAAGATTTAAACTTAATAAGATAGAATTTATAATATCAATATTTGCTTATAATCTAATCTCTGATACCACTTGTAACACCCTACCACCTAAGCCCAACAGGGCCGGGGATGTCACCCCATCCAAAGGACAATGGGTCTTTATAACTAGGTCACACAAACAAAAATAAAACAATACTTTAAAATTAAAACTTATTACAAAAAAAAAAAAATCTTCAAGAACAAATCCAAAATGAATTGTTCACTATCATCTCTCGAAGCAACATTCAAAATAAATAACACAATGTCTTCAAGCAGGCAACAAACTAGCTACTCATCTCTACAGCATGATCGACCTGAAAACATGGCCTGAAAGGTGATGAGATAAAAATCTCAGTAAGTCCGTGTGTGTGCTTTGAGTGTTTCAGGTAAAACAGTTCATGTATGCAAGTTGTAAATTTTGTGTGAAAGAAAATGCTGGCAAGCAATAAATAAGGATTCAAATAAAGAGTGACATTTTGCTTTTCAAACTATACATGTGCACAATAAATACAACCACTCAAATAGGTAGCCATGGGTTACCACACATTGGGCCCCATGATCATATAACGATCAGAATGCCACACTTTGTGTAGACTGACAAAAAAAGTAGGTGATCGGCCTACCGAGTAAGATACTCCTCCTTCTCTACACCTAAACATTTTGGTTGCCCACTCCGGAAACACACAGTCCACTTGACTGAAACTTGCTAGCTCAGACTGGCATGACTAAGTAGTACTGTCGCTTCTCTAAGTTGAGTTCATCTTCTAAAGGTAGCCTCTTGCTAGAAGACTCGCTCTTGCTCTTCAAAGCTAGTACTACTACCCTACCCTTATTGAGTACTCAACGTTAATTGTCCCACTTGGGAGAAAACTGGTAAAATATTGCTTTATTTGGAAATAGAAATTAAGGGTTTCTAAAATTTGTCTCAAAGTTGATTTTTAGAAAGAGTTTAGTGCTTGAGAAAAATTGCTTGTTTGCTTTTCAAAAGATTTGCTTGTCTGATCAAGAAAGGAAATAGTCCATAATTGCCTTTACAAAAGGGAGTGTCCTTATACTCTGTGTTTAGCTTGCCATAGTAACCTTTTGACATTAAATAAGTTTATGCAGGAGCTTACTTGATTCTTTGCTTGCAATTTCACAAATCGTCCAAAGCTGACCTAACCCTGCCTAGGGTAAACCCAAGCCATATGGTTATACTCAAGCTATATTCGCTTCCATAAATAATCCTAATTCAACTTATTACAATCATGACCCTAATGTCCTAAGCCTTAAGGCTAGATGATAAAGGTTTTTGTAAAAGAAGTCTAGTTTGATAAGTGAAAATAACGAGGGGTTGTAAAATAACTATTAATAAGTTATAGGTTCAAATAAATAAACTAGGGTTTATTTGATGAAAGATCCTAAGTCCTAGATTAAAGTAAATAATAAATTATTATTAATCTCTTAATTAAAAATTAATAGTTAGAAAATAATTAATAAATAAAATTAATAATAAGTAAATTTTAATAAATTTTGATCAAAAGATAATAAATAAATTTCAATAGTATTTATGAATATTTGGCCTACAAGATTAATATTTTACCTATTATTATTATTATTATTATTATTTATATAAAAGGCTTTATTTAATATTATTATTATATATATTATTTTTAATAAAAGATATCATTTATTTGGCTAAAATTTCACTATTTCATTTAATATTCTAACTCCAAGGCTTCCTAAGGTTTTCGAAATTATTAAGGGAAAATATAGTCTTAATTTTGATTAACATAATAAAATTGGCTAACTTAAGTAGTTTAGGATCAACAAGGTCATGATTATAATTTTCCTATTGCTAACAAGAATCATAAACATAAACTCCAACATCAATCAACAAACCATTCAATTCATGAATAAAAGCTTAAATCCATATCTACTATCACATGATCCAAACTTCACTAAGCATAATTATATTCATAGCTTTAACAAGAATACAAGAACATAAAATCCTATTCACCAAAGGTGACATAATATCTAGCATGCTTAGCCATCCAATTTACTCAAGACACGGAAAACATGCATCGATCCATAAGAAATACTATATAACTTAGCCATGGCAAAACATCCTCATGCTCCAATCTCAACTCCTTTATACACAAGCATATACTCAATTGCCCATCATAATCTATCCTTTTTCATCCATATTTAAGAGGCATGATTTTAGAATTATAGAGAAGGTTAAAGAGAAATACTTGGTTGATGACAATCTTGATGAAGATCCAAGGTGATCCACATGCGTAGGAGGCTAGATTTGTCTAAGAAAGAAGAAGAAGAACGGCCATGGTTGAAACAACCATTTCGATCGAGAAAGAGAGAGATAGAGAGAGTATTAGTATATCATGTTTAAAGATTGAAGGAAAAAAGATGATCAAAATCGTATTTAGTTACCTTGAGAGAGTTCTTGAATCTTCAAGAAAAATTCTAGTTTTTGATTCGATAATAGAATTTTGTTATCAATGTTTGATGTTATAAAATATAGAAATGGTCTCTAGAGGGTGAGTAGACGTGATGTGGAGTTTTTTGGAAGGGATTGGAGGTTTTTGGAGTGGTCTTAGGCTTGAAGAATGATGGTGTATGTTCATAGTGTTCTTGGAGAAATGGAGAGAATGGAGAGAATGCTGGATGAAATTGTTGAAAGGTGTTGGCCGAATGGTTAGAGTAATTCTTGTGATTGGATTTTCAGATTAGGGGGAAGAGGGAAATCTAATCATTTGAATTTCAAAGGGAGTAATTCATGGAGTGAATTAAGGTAGAAGATATAGTAGAGTGGTTTGATTGATGGAGGTTCTTTGGGAGCTTCAATGGCCGGCTAGATTGCTGAGGTTTTGCTGAGATGAATAAGGTTTGAAGTGGTTATAGGGTGGCCGAAATGTTGTGTACAATGGTGGGGAAACTTCTAGTTGCTTGAAGCTTAATCCATGGAAGTTTTCATGGAGCAATTTGCTGAAATTTTGAATTCTAATTGGAAGCTTGATTGGAGTAATTGAAAGAGGAATTTAAGGAGTAGCTATGGTGTTCATTCGTGCAGTTAAATGGAGGAGGTGATGAAGTTCTGTTCATGGCTGACTAAGGTTAATTTCATGGAAAGTTGAAGTGGTTTTCGTACAAGGTTTGAAGAGGGAGCAAGGCTGGAATTTTTCTGGTTGGTCATTCGAATGGTTTGCTGGAATTTTTGTGTAGTTTTTTCTGCAATGTTCCAGCCGACTTGCAGTGAGTTTGAAGAGGTATTGGAGGGTCCTTCAAGGCTAGTTTCCAGCCTTCTTTATGGAGGAAAGGCAGAGGTGAATTATTGGTTTGAGTGCTGAAGAAACAGCTTTGGTTTTTGGTCTTCCACGCTGCGAAATTGTCCAAAATTTTTTCCTAGTTTGCACAGCTTTGTGCTGTTCGATTTTTGGCCAAGGATTTCAGTCTTCAAACTGAACAAATTGGATATTTCTCTGGCAGCATTTGAGTTAGAAATGTGGCTGAAGTTTTCGAAAGCTAGACTGACCAAGAAGTTGGAAAATTTCCAAATTCCTACCCTGAAGAAGATGAACACTTATGGAGTGGAGTTTGAAGGTTCAACCATGGAGATTAATTCTCTTAGGAACCTTCCTTAACTCCTTCCCCATTTTCAGTCAAAACTCTATCCTCAAGGAGCCATTTTTGAAATTCCAAGGTCAATAAAACTTGCTGAATTTTCTGAAATTAAAAGGTGGATTTGGATAAATTGAATAAGTTTAATTGGTGAAGAATTTAAGGTAAGGTAAGGAACAAAAAGGGCATGAATCCCTTAAGAATTCTTGTAGGGCATAAGATTAGGATTAAGACATTTCCTTCATGTCTCCACTAGGACAACACTCCTACTTCTACTTATGGCATGCAAGGGACGAAAATACTCTACCTAATATAAAATAAAATTTAATCATGATAAAACTTAATTGGTGGGATTTGAACTCAAAAACTTAGAGATTAATTCACAAAGCTCTAACCACTAAACCACAACAACTCTTGTTCTTATTTTCTCTCCCAAATATTCTTCCTATTTAATCCTCAAGTTATCTCCCTATTTTCACTTCAAGCAAAATTACCACTTTACCCCTCCTACTCAATAAGTACAACTAAACCTTCTAGACTATAAATTACAATTCCAAAGCACATATAAACCATTCAAATTTATATATTCATGCAAGAAAATATGATATCCATCCCAACCCCCCTTACTTTAGGGTTGGTTTTAGTTGGGGTTTCACAATAAGTGCATTAAATTAATGATCCAACCATTAGATTTGTTAAAATAGTTAAAAAAAAGTATTATGACTAAATTTGAAGGTAATCAGAAATACTATGCCACATAATCTAGTTTAATCTCTATATAAAAGTCCAAAACTTAACATGTTTTTAAATATTAGCATATCGAAACAATGATTCAACTGTTAGATTTGTTAAAATTATTTTAAAAAATTGTTATAAAAAAATTTAAAATTAATCGAATATACTTTTCCACATAATCTAACATAATTTCTCTATATAAACGCCCATAACCTAATAAAATTATAAACATAAGCATATAATATTAACGATCCAATCGTTAGATTTGTTAAAATTATTTAAAAAAGGTATTTTTGACTAAATTGGAAGGTAATTGGATATATTTTGTCACATCATCTAGCATAATCTCTCTATAGGAGTTCAAAACCTAATGTATTTATAAAAATAAGCATATCAAATTAATGATCCACCCATTAGATTTGTTAAAATTAGTAAAAAAAAAATATTATGACCAAATTTAAAGTTAATCGGATATATTTTTTCATATAATTTAGTATAATCTCTATATAAAAACCCATAACCTAACACATTTTTATACTTATTCATATCAAATTAACGATCAAACCGTTAAATTTCTAAAAATCACTAAAAAAAGTGTTATGACCAAATTTGTAAATAATTGGATATATTTTGCCATATCTTCTAGAATAATATCTATATAAAAGCCTATAACCTAATTCATTTACAAAGATAAGCACATCAAATTAATGATCCAACCATTGGATTTGTTAAAATTACTAAAAAAAAAAAAGAATTATGACCAAATTTAAATGTAATCGGATATACTTTGCCACATAATCTTGTATAGTCTATATGTTAGGAATTCTCCATGCAAAATTATAGTTGCACAGTGGAAAAAAAAAAACAAGAATTCCACACCGAGGATCACGTTTATGCATTAACGAAATCAAAACAGGAGAGAATTATACTTTACGTTGTGCCTCTGTGAAACAAAAAAAAGAAAAAGAAAAACTTCTCCAATTAGTGTTCTCTGAGGCGTGATCCAGCAAACGTAGAGAATGCCTTCTCCTTTGTTTTGTCAAAACACCACAATCTAAGTGCTAATAAAATCCACATGAGAATGGTTCTCAAGAAAACACCAAAATTTTTGTGCAAGCAAAAATTACTATGGTGGCTAGGTTTTCTATGACTTTCGGAAGAAGAAGATTAAGATGGCTCGTGGTTTTTTTCAAAAAAAAAAAAAAAAACCCCTCTGTGTGTGTAATTAATTCTAATCATAATCCCATAGAAAAATATATCTAATCATATATATCCCATGCCTTATTTGGTTATCAAAATCCATTACGCATATGGATTCTTAATTACTAATAAATATTATGATTATAGTTAATTACAATGTAGTTTACAAATTATAACTAATTATAATTTGACCACAACAACTTCTTCTTTTCACAATTAATCATGTAATGTTATCAAATAGCATCTTGAGGACTCAATTCTCTATTGTGTGTGACCTATTAGGTTTCCTGGTCTATTGGTAGTAAAATATGAATTAATCTAAACATTTTAAATATTAATAATCCTTAATAATTTTAGAATTAAATTATTAATTCTAATAATGATTGATATAGTAAATCTCTAATTAATAAATCCATATTCAGTAGATCATGAGCAGTATCTAGCAATACATCATGACTACCCAAAAATTCAAAAAGTCAAGTGGCTTGACATGAACCTTTCAATAGCAAATAACAGTGCAATAAACTCTTTTCACTATACAACATCTCATTCGGTTTGGAATATGGAATTAGTGCCAACTCTTTCCAGAATAATAAATTAATTCTGACCTAAATATTTTAGTACTTGTTCTTGGAATCCACTACTCATCATAGGTATCAATTGGAACCATTTCCAATATACAATTGCCTTGGCTAAGGACTTCTCGAGTAGTGATTCCTATAAGTGGCCGTGAGATATTCGCTCCTAGTATTAGGAGTGGTGAATCCTTTACTGATCCTCTTAACTACTTTTATTTACTTCATGTTGTACCCAATATCTATCCCATAGGTGGTGCTCTTAGAACTCCAGAGATTGGAATCAAAGTCCAACACTTAGCCAATAAAGTACTTTGGAGATCTTAGGTCTAAGGATACTTGCGCATTTGCTATGATGAGATTCTATCACTGGCACTAAATAGTTATCTATGTTATTATCTCATAGTCAGGTCATCCAATGTACTTGTTCTAGTAACAAGCAGCCACGTGTTAACTTTAGTATCACAAAACTCATGGATGTGAGAACCACTGCCTGATCAAATCAAGAAGTATAACACGTGCTAGTCTTAATGCATTAATGATGTCCTATCTCATTAATACTATGACTAAGGATAATTTAAGTATGAACACTATCCAGTGTAGTAGGAACCTCACATCATGATCTATATCATGATTTTCTTAACACAATATTACACTTGAGACTTTATCTAACAGTTATGTTACATGAAAGCATAAATAAAACAAACTGAAAGATAAATAATGCCATGTTTTATTTAATAATACACAATATACATAACGCATGTGATTACTTCCAGGGAATAACACAAACACTATATATAAAAGTCCATAATCTAATGTATTTACTAAGATAAGCACGTCAAATTTGAAGGACCAGAATGGAAAACATCAAAGAAAATACAACGAAAATTTTTTTAGTTTTTCAAGCCACATTTAGGAGAGAGTACTTACTTTTCTTTATTGGTCGTGGATTAACCAACAAAGGGCCGGGTTGCACTGGAACTTGCATTAGAAGGGGAGAAGAAGGCGCCTGCGGTTTGACTGATATTTCCGCCAATCTTCTACTCCTACACATTAAGCGTCTCCAAACTTCATCTCTTCATCTTCTAGAGTATGACTCTACATTATTCTTAGGTTAGCTTGGTGAAAGCTCATTCTTTAAATAATCAAAATATCTCCTTCTAGAGAAGAGGAAGAGATGACACACTCAGAGAGAGAGCTCAAGCAAAAACCATGTTATTTTTCCACCCTTTCTAGCACCTTAATTTCGGGCAGCCTTAAGGCTTGATGAAGCCCTAATGGGCTTGGTGTTGTACTCATAAATCAATACAGGACTGGCCCAATCCTCTTAATTAATTAATTACCTTTTCTAGAATTCATTAAATATTCAAGATTAATTAATTAATTTTAATTGGACTCTTAATATATGTCAACATATATTAGCCCAATTAATTAATTTATTCTAGCCTAATCTTCTTAATTAATTAATTATCTTTTTTGGGCCGTATCAAAATTCAAGACTAATTAATTAATTCTAATGGACTCTTAGAATAAATTTTATTCTCTTCTAAATAATTATTCATTAAGCCCAAATTGTGTCTAAACAATACCAAAGTAACTTGAGTTACTCCGGGGACCAAGAGACATATTATTCATAGTAACTAAAATGACCAAAATGCCTTTACTATTAAATAGTTGCATTTTACCAGTCTAAATATTTTTATTTATCACCATATGAAAATATTGACTCCGAAAATAATATTGCTAAAGTAATGTGTCCGATCTACAAGTAAAATGATGGAAATACCCTTCTATGTAACACCCATCAATGAGACAGGATAAATGTGAAACCCCACCTAAAGCCTACCCTAGAGTTAGGGAGATGGGATGCATATCATGTCATCATAAATAAAATATATCTTTTGAATGATTTTGCGTGCCTTAGAATTGTAGTTTATAGGTTAAATGATTTATTTGTGCTTGTTGGGTAGAAAGGGTAAAAAGGTAATTTTTCTTGAGGTTAAAATAGGAAGATGGCTTGAGGTTTAGATAAGAAGAATATTTGGTTGAGAAAATAAGAACAATAGTTGTTGTGGTTAAGTGGTTAGAGCTTTGTGATTTAATCTCTAAGGTCTTGAGTTCAAATTCCATCACTTAAGTTTTATTCATATTTATCTTAGCCATGTTTGAATTTTCATTTTCCTTACATTCCTGAAAGATAGGAATGTATAAGGAGGGAATTTAGGTAGAGGTTCCAAGAAAAAAAAAAAAAAATACCATAGCTATTCCTTCAAAACTCCATCCTCATCTTGTTCATGTTTTGGTAAAAATCTGGAAAATTTTCCAGATTTCCTTTAAAGCTATTTTCGAAAATTGAAGCAAGTTTTTCGACCTAATTTTTGCAAGAAAACTAGCCATTTTATGTGAGGATGAAGGCTGGAAATTCCTTGAATTTTCAAAGCTGTACAAACAGTCCCAAACCAGATTTTTTTTCAGCAAACTAGAAACATTGAACATGAACTTGAAGCCACCCATTGGAACATGTGAATAGCTAGAACTTCCTCTGTTCTCCTTCAAGATGAATGCTGGAAAACTACCATTAAAAGACCTTCAAACATCCTTAAAATCCAGCTACAAAATCGTGCCAAAGAGGACAAAAAATTTTCTGCACCAAAATTTTCTCTTCATAGCTATGGCAGAAATTCTTCAACAAACCTCACTGAATTTCGGCCCTTGTACAGCCATGAACTGAACATCTTGGCTTCTCCACCAACCTTGAGTAATAGGACTCCATTATCATACCTCAAAAAGCTCCTATTATCACTATATCCAAAACTTGTTCAAACTTCAAATTAAATACCAGATTTTGTTCCATTAAAACACTCCTTTAGCTATTTGATAAAACTAGAAAATCCTCTGCCATTTCATGATCATTTTCAGCCAGCCTTAAGTCTAAACAACTCTCCATCCTTTGGTTGAAACGTAGCTAATTCAGATATACACCATTGAAGAACAAGAAACCTTCCAAGAGCAAACACCATTAATCAATCCTATACCTCAAACAACTCCACCTTTTTCTCCATTTGAATTTTTTTAAAAAATTGAAATTCTCTCCCTCATTCTTGGATAACCGAAAGCTCCTTCTACTCTAAGCCATTCGGCCATCACAGTTCCAAACACCTCAAAATTCATCTTCTCCCAAACTCTCTCAAAAAATCTAACACACACTTCACATCTTCAGGCCTAAACCACTCCTAAACACCTCCTACCACTCCTAAACTCTCTATATCATCAATATTCAACCCATATTCTTCATTTCTGCACTTTATAACACCGAAACACACAAAGTTGAATTTCCAAACGGATCAAACCAACATTTTTTGTTGAAGATTCGAAGAACACTAAAAAGGTAAAATAAGAACAATCTCGTTGTTCTTCTTCTTCTATTTAACTTCTATTATCCTTTTCTATTCTCATTCGTTCCTCACACACACACACACACACACACTCTCTCTCTCTCTCTCTTGGCCGAAATGGTGATGATCAACCATGAGCTACTTTCGGACCACTAAAGGCCATCAAACATTCGAGGATCTTCATTAACCAAGGAGAATCCTTCATCAAACAAGCATCAATCAAGTATTTCTTCCTTAATCTCCCTTTATAATTTTTAGAATCAAGACTTCTAGATGTTGATAGGTTGATTGAATAAAGTAGGGGTTGAGGATATGTATGTGGGTGAAGGGGATGGAGTTAAGACAAGATAATCGGAATGAATGTTATGCCTTATGGATTTTTCTTTAGAATCACTATATGTTCATCATGATTAAAGAGATTTATGGATCTTTTGATGCATGTTAGACACCATTGTTGATTAGGTCTTCATGATATTATTTTTTTTCAATAAAGCCATAGATAATATTATGCTTAGTAGAAGATCATCCATGTTATAGTATATATTAATTCAAGTCTATGTTCATAGATAGATTAGCATGTATTATGTAAGAATATGTTCATGGACCTTCTCTAACAATAGAAAATTATTGTAAGAACTATTTTTTTAAATTAATTCTAGAATTATTTTTACTAACATTATTACTATTAATTTAATTAGTACTATTATTCAATTTAATCTATAAAATTCGAAAACCATTAGGTAGGTTTGAAAAGAATATTATTTAAATTATTATTATTTTATTAGTTAAATAAATAAAACCTTTTTATTCAAAATAAATAATAAAATATTGGAATTAATTAATATCAAATGAGTTTGTAGACCATATTAATAACATTAGTTAGTCTTACTAAAACTTTTATCTATGTCCATAAATATTATTTATATTAAACATAATTAATTTTATTCATTTATTTATTATTTATTTATTAAAAATTAAGTATAATTTATTTATTATTAATTTTATTAGTTATTTATTATCAATTAATTATTAATTAAAATTAAGTATAATTTATTATTTATAATAATGCTATTTAAATATTACTGTCTACCAATATTATTTAGGATTTATTATTATTCATTCTTTAGCACTAATTTTATTTATTAGCAATATTACTCATTATTTATTATTTGAAACTATAACTTATTATTATTTATTTTATAACACCCATTTATTTTAACTTATCAAGCTAGTTTTATTTTATAAAATACTTTATCAACTAGTATTAAAGCTTAAGACATTGCGGTCATGGTTAGTTATTGATGTGGCAAGTTGAACTGAGAATTATTTATTTAAGGCAAATATGATCTGGATATTATCTTTGATGGTTTGACAGAAAACAGAGGAGCATGTTGCAGCAATGGAGAATAAACAGAGGCAAAGAAAAACCATTAAGAGTAGCAGCATTTAAAACATACCTCTGGGTGCCTTAAACCTCTTAGGCTATGAAAGAATGGATTGAACCATAGGGACAGCCCCATCTTGCTCGCTTGATGAAGCTTCCGATTGAAAACCTGCTAACCTCTTACTCCACCTTGTTTGCATGAACGATGAATGCCAAAGCTTTCCAGTTGTCAGAATATTCTACTGCCTAAATCCTTGTTGGTGAAACAAAGGGTGAAGAGAAATGATCTCAAGAGGAGGAATGAAATGGTCTCAACCTTCTCCTTGTTTTGTGAAAACAAAAACCGTTGAGGATGAATCCTCTCAACTTTCTTGGTGAACCAAAGGGTGAGCAGAAAATCAACCACCCTACAACCTCTTGTATTCTTTGCTAATATAAAGAACAAGAGAACCAGGGGTCACACCATCAACAGGAGGAGAACCAAAGGTCACGAGAGGGAGAAAGCTTACGAAAAGAAAACCAAGTTTTCTTTCTTTCCACACACAGAGACGTGAGCCTCAATTTCCATAATTCTAAGAATTCCAAACAACTATCTAATTGCAATTGGAAACCATGAAGTTGTCAAAATTATAAATTAGCACATCAACTTCTCTTTCTCGCAATAAACCCCACTATGTTATCAAATAACATCTTGAGTATATATTCCTCTTTAATTGAGACCAATTCCTCATCCTAAAATTATTTAGGACTTATGGGCTATTTCGAGGACCAAAAAGACACATCATCTTGGCTACTAAAATGACCAAAATACCCCTGCTATATAAATAGCTGTATTTTGCATTTTAAATATTTCCTAATATCACTATAAGGAAATATTGACCCCAAGGACAATGCTGCGTTAGCAAATTTTTCGACCTATAGGTGTAATGACTAAAATACCCCTCTCTACATCGCCGTACATTTAGAGAGGAAGAAGTGTCCTAACACCTCTCTAAATAACATCTACCATCCTTAGGCCTCTAGTCTAATGATCCACGACTTCCTGGAGTGTTTCCGCTTTCCAAGGGAGCTATCCTAAAGCAAACATCCAAATCATGTTTCCCAAGGCCCTGGACATTTAGATTATTCAAACAACCACAATGGGCCATATAGTATAGAAACTATCTTGTACAAGTTTATCTTAACTAACTAGTCATTTATACCCAACATGCAAGTATATTAGCCTGACGATAGAACCTTAACTATATCATATCAAAGTATATGCTTCCAATTTCGTCAGACCACCAACTCATATTCACGTCGTAGAGTACTAGTCCATGCTATAGTGGTAATAGTCTAGGTTTCTACCATATAGTACTTTGAAGAAACCACTACTATAGGTCCTGTTCTACGTACTCGAAATACGCTTATGTCATGAAGTAAGTAGACTACTCACTGGCTAAAGGTAAGCTATTCCCCATTTGGAATTCATAACATAATAACCTAGACATGATGAGATTCCCATTCTCATCAATCGGTTAAGAACGAATGTCTATGTGTTAAGTAACTCGTGATTCATACCTTACTGTGAAAGACCTCCATTTACATGGACTACTTACTTAAACACAATAGGTCTTGTCCACGCGACATTGTGCACAAAAAAGTAAATTCACAAATGGTTTCTGAAAATAAATTCTTTTATTCAAATATTCGATTTTTTATATAAGAAACTAGTCTAAGAGGGCATACTTCCCAATAATCTTATACCTTGTGTATACCCCAGGTGGGGTGAGGTTGACCTTGGAAGACTTTTGAACTCAAGAAGAGCAAAAGATAAGGTAAGTTCCTGCATGAAACTGTGTGAAGACTACAATTATTGTGGCAAGTAAAACTCAATGTATACAAGTATTTGTATTGTAAAGGCAATTATGGACAATTTTCCTTTTCATTTCAGTCAAGCAAATCATTTAAAATTAATCAAATAATTTAACACAAAACGCTAAACTTTTCCTAAAAACCTAACCTTGGCAAGAATTTTGGAAACCGTAATTGCTATTTCTAAGTGATTCATTATACGATCTTTCTTCTCCCAAGTGGGACAAACAACGTTGAGTACTCAATAAGGGTAGACTGCTAGGACTAGTCTTTGAAGAGTTAGGGTAAGTCTCTCAGTAGGTGGCCACCTCTGAGGGGTGAGTCCTTCTCGGATAGAATGCCAGTCCTGTAGGTCATACCAGTCCGAGTTAGCAAGTTCAGTCAAGTGGACTGTGTATTTCTGGAGTGGACAACCGGTAAGTTTGGATGTAGAGATGGAGGAGTATCTCACCTGGTAGCCGTACACCTACTTTGTGTCAGTATGCACAAAATGTGACATTCTAATCATTATATTGTCATGGTGCACAAAGTGTGGTGCTATGACTACTTCTTTTGAGTGGTTGTATTTATTGTGCATAAAAAACCTTAAAGGGAGGGAGGGATGAATAAGGTTTTTGGCAAGCAAATTCATCTAAAAAGTAGAATAATGATGATCATCAAGATACTTGGATGGACTTTATGGAAACATAGAAAGTTATCCAAGCACTCGTAGATATATATCCAGATTTAGACAAAGAAAGAAACTTGAAGCAGTAAATGAAAAATGAACAGAAGTGAGACAAGGAATGTATAGTTGTTCGATCTACCAAGATCTACGTCCACTACCTTAAACTCATATTTAAGGATTTTCAACTCGATTTCATTTACTTCACTTAATGAAATAGTACCACATACAAGAGAGGATCACCACACTAGGTTTTCCAAAACCTCTTAGTCAAGCAAATACATCAAGGATAACCCCAACTAGGTTTTATAACACAACCTTGATACAAATACTAAACAAGGTTCACCCTAATGGGTTTTATTCCACAACCTTGAATATTAACTAACACAAGGCTCACCCCAATGCGTTTTATACCACAACCTTGGTATAATAGAGATTTGAATATCAATAGAATAGTAAACAGCTCACTTACTTGAGTAGATATTCACTCCGATACAAAGCATAAACACTTTTACCTTTGATACAAAATGAATTCACTTTGAAGCTTTGATAAAAGGAGATTTTTGAAAATATTGAGCAATATTGTTTCTAAGATGAATGTTTTCAAAAATTATATCACTAATCTTGCTCTAAGGGCTATTTATAGAGCTAAAAAGTAGAGTGCCAACGGTTATAAAGAAACGACTATAATTTTTCTGTTTAAACTCATCCGTATTTTGGACTTGGATTTTGGTTGACGATGCATCCAAAAGGTAAGTCCAAAATGGCACTTAATCAATCAGAATATTTCAACATAGTTTTTAGGATTTTGGATGAATCTTTTGGATTTAAACTATTCAATCCAAAATTCTGAGATTTTCAAAAACTTTGAAATCTTCTCCTTTGGTGCTTCAAGGTAAAGTCAAGTGAATCAAGAGATAAAGAGATATAGGAATTAATAGATATACCTTTATAACACTTTCTAGTATAAAGTTCTTCATAAAAAACTTCTTGATATGCAACTCCAAATACTTTAATCATCTCTTTTGATCTTCCTTACTTGAATTCGATCACAAAAGAGTTGCCAAATAATCTTATCTGAATGCCTTAGAAGAATAGAGGTCAAACATGTCCTATCACAATAGATTAACAAGTTAGTCCACATCAATATTTGTCATTAGTCAAAACATAGAAGAAAGCCCTTAGGGCTAACAATCTCCCCTTTTTTGAGTGATGACAAACATGGAACAAATGCTATGTAATGAGTGAACATGTTGAATAAAAGAGGAGCAAATGAATGCAATCTCACAGTATAGGTCTCAAAGAGATCTTATGAACAACAGTTTGTAAACATATCTCAATGACCCTAAAGCCTTTCATATCTCTATATAAATATTCAGAATGATTTAATAAATAAGAGATAGCAGATAAGCTATAAGATAAGATACCCCCCCCCCCTAAATATTTGCTTATATGAGCATTTTAAACATTATAGGGAAAAGCAGAAATCACGATTTGTACGTCCAAAAAGTTCATCCAAAATAATTTTGGAAGAAAGTATAAAACGAGTCTTTTCAGAAATTCATTTTAGATAAGGATTTTGGATGTCCAAAATATATTTTTAATTCATTAATACTGCTTATAAAACATTTGTTTGGATAAAAAAAAAAATATCTGAGTCCAAAACTCCCCTTAACTCAATGCATAAGATAATGGATTTTTTAGTTTTTCAAGAAATGTTTTAAATATTAAAATTTTAACTTTATCACATAATCTAGTCTCAAAGATACCTTTAACATACAAAAAATGCCTTTTGAATTAAGTAATCATAAACAGAATGTCATCAATCCAACTATCTAGGCAGAAGATTTTCAGTGAACATATACAGTAAATCAAATCATATCAGTCATATGCCGTCAGATCATGCCGTTCATCAGTTCATGCAATTCAATAGTTCAAGCAGTTCAATGCAGTCTATCATATCAGTTTAAAATAGTTTCCCAAAATAGTTCATCATTAACGGTTCATCATAACATTTCATCATTAATGGTTCATCATAACAGTTCATCATTTTCTCCCTCACAATAGTCTTTTTCTCCCCTACAACAGTTAACATCACATTATATCAGTACCAGTTCATCTCATATCAGTTCATCTTTTTCTCTCCTATTTTGTTATCAATTAAAAACAAGAATATCAGAAAGAGAGTAGAACAAAACTAGATAAGAATATGTATAATATAAGAAAGAGACTGAAAATAAAAAAAGTATCCAGCAACAATTATCCCAAAGCATAATGCAAAAGACATAAAAAGTTTGCAGAAAGTAAATTGTTTTGAGATCATCAAAAGATCATATTGCCCAACAGTGCTGCTGCCTAGGAGATATTAATCCTTTTAGCTTTTGACCCAGCACCCTTCTTAGAGTATTGACCGACAATTCTGTTTGATTTTCTCTTCACAACCATATGCTTCTGACGTTTTCCAGAACATTTTGGCTTAGGGGAAGCAGGAGGAACCACTGTTTCCTTCATGGGAAAGGGTTGTTGAAATGGTTCAGAAGTAGAATCCTTTTCTGTAGCAAGTAGATCAGATTCTTCCTCTAAGATAGGTTCATTCCTTTCATGAGCGGATACCGGAGGGGAAGATACTAGAGCAGCAGGATTAGCAGATTTTTCAACAGCAGAAATTCTATTGCTAAGATTTTGAAATTCAGAGTTGAGAAAGTCTATTTTCTCAACTAATGAACTAATTGCACCCAGTATACTCTCAGACATGCTTGTGTCCGGATCTTTTCCTTTGGCAGAAGATTCTTCCTGAAGGACTTCATTAAATTTCCTCTTTAATCTTGTACCAGAAACATACTTCCCTTCCTCCTTAATCTTCATCAAGTTTTCCCGTTCTTTCCTGCAATCTCTCTCAGCAATTTCCATTCATTATTTTCCCTTACATAACCCATCCTCTCAAAAGAGTCAAAGCTGTAAACATTTATCTTGGATGGATCACAGGGAGTAGAACTTAAATCCACTTCAAAAAACATAAAAACTTTTGTCAGTAAATTTCCAAATGGTAGAGCTTTACTTGACGTGTTTCTTGACTACAACATCAATTTAGTTGCCAGAAAACCAAAATTAATCTACCTTCCCTCAGCTAGGGCCAACATAATCACCATTTGCAAAATACTTATAGAAGTCTTATGCCCATAGCTAGGTACTATCATGGTCGACACCATGTGATGCAGAATTCTACCAACACTATTCTACCATTTTGAGCTCCTATTTCCAGAATTTCTAAAATTTTTCCCACTAGTGAATAGTTTCTCAAATTTTTTTAGATAAAAAAAGTCATTTCCCTTAGGAAATTTGTTTAGCTCAAAGTACTGAAACCCATCATCTCTAACATCACAAATCCTATTGATATCTTTGCCCTTCACTCTCGACACATGCATACCAGCGAATCATAAAACCACCCTCGGTTTCTTCCAATTTCCCTTTCCTTAAGTCAGCATAGAATTCCCAGACCAGAAGGGTATATGATTTCTCATCAACAGACAGTAGACTACCCCACCCAATATGATCAAACATGTCTAAGATATTTGAAAGATTTAAAAAGGCAGAATGATTAACACGATAGCCACAGATAACAGTCTGATTTCTCGATACCCGTCATTGTACTTAGTCTCGCATTTAGAATTAAGAAAGTGAGGTACCTAATTTTCAGAACACACTTGTTCTGGAGACGACTCTGATGAATTATAGTGGGATGCAGAGAAGTTCGGTTGAGGAGAGGTTTCTTTCTTTGTTGCTTTGCTTGAACCCGAAACCTTTTTCTTCATTTTCGGAGATGATTTTTACCCTTTCTTTGGTTTTGGAATGGAAGATTTAGTCTTAGCCATCTGAAAGATTAAAGCTTTTTTTGGGCTTTTGGTTTTTTTTGAAGAGGAAAAACATGGATGATTTTGGAAGAAGGTGGTTACAAGGGTTTCGAAAGAGAAAACCAGATTGCTTTGAATATCTTGAGTAATGTGAAAATAAAATTCTTTGAAAACATAAGTTTTTTTGAGAAGTTTAGAAAAATGCGCAAACTAATTTTTTTTTTTTGAAATTCAAAGTTCAAAATAAGAAAAAAAAATATTAAGGATGGATTTTGGAACAAGACTTAATTCGAAATTATCATCCAAAAGAGTGTTTTCTTGAAATGGATTTTGGATGAGGGATTTGGATTCAACAAGTGTGTCCAAATCAGATGACGATGCATTTTGGATTCAGAACACTGTTTCCAAAACCTTTTTCTTCACAAATCCTGCAAAAAGAAAACTTATGCCACATGATTAGTTATCAAATTCTTGTAATTCCCAAACCTCTTCTCAGATTGTTGAATCTATCCTCCGCTAGAGGTTTAGTGAATATATCGGCAAGTTGTTCATCCATTGAAATATATTCAACACACACATCGCCTTTGAGCACATGATTTTGGATGAAGTGATGTTTAACTTCTATGTGCTTTGTCATAGAATGTTGTACTGGATTTTTTGTCAAATTGATAGCACTTGTATTATCATACAATATAGGTACACAATTAAAATTAAGATTAAAATCTAGCAACGTATTGTCCATCCACAAGATTTGAGCACAACAACTCCCGGCTGCAATATATTCAACCTCAGTGGTGGATAAGGGTACACATGCTTGCTTTTTACTGTGCCATGACACAAGAGAGTGTCCAAGAAATTGACAATGGCCACTAGTACTTTTTCTTTCAACTTTACAACTTGCATACTCTGCATCAGTATATCCTATAAGATCAAATGCATTATTATATAGATACCATAATCCATAATCATATGTGCCAATTAAATACCGGAGAATACATTTAACTGCACATAGATGAGATTCCTTTGGACAAGATTGAAATTGAGCACAAAGACATACTGAAAACATGATGTCTGGTCGGCTAGCAGTAAGATAGAGTAGACTCCCAATCATACCTCTATACTTATGCTCATCTACTTTCTTACCTTTTTCATCTTGATCAAGTTTTATGGATGTACTCATAGGTGTGCTGATTTCTTTTGCTTCATTCATTCCAAATCTCTTGAGCAACTCTTTGGCATACTTATCTTAATTTATGGAGATTCCTTCCTTAGTTTGCTTAATTTGTAGTCCAAGAAAGAAGTTTAGTGTTCCCATCATACTCATTTCAAATTCTTGCTGCATAATCTTAGCAAACATCTTGCACAAAGAGTTGTTAGTAGCCCCAAAAATAATATCATCAATATAGATTTGAATAATCAGTAAATCATCAGAATTATCAGATTTAATGAACAAGGTGTTATCAATTAAGCCTCTAGAAAATCTTTTTGAGATCAAGAATCCACTAAGTCTTTCATACTATGCTCTTGGAGCTTACTTTAATCCATAAAGAGCCTTAGAAAATTTGAAAACGTGATTTGGAAAGTGCTCATGAGTAAAACTAGGAAGTTGTTCAACATATACTTCCTCCTCAATAAAGCCATTTAAAAATGCACTTTTGATAGCCATTTGATAGAGCATGAAATTTTTGAAGGATGCAAAAGCAAGCAACAGTCATATAGATTTCAGTCTAGCAATAGGCGCACATATTTCATCATAATCAATACCTTCTTCGTGATTAAATCCTTGGGCAACTAATCTAGTTTTATTTCTAATCACAATCCCGTTTTCATCAAGTTTATTTCTAAAGACCCATTTCGTACCAATAACAGGACGATCATGCGGTCTAGGAACAAGTTTCCAAACTTGATTTCTTTCAAATTGATTTAACTCTTCTTGCATGGCAATAATTCAAAATTCATCATGTAAAGCAATATCAATGCAGCTAGGTTCAATATTTGAAAGAAGAGCAAAGTTGTCAACGAAATACCATCTAGTTTTAACTCCTTGGTTTGGATCTCCAATAATTTGTTCTTTTGGATGACCTGTTTTGTATTTCCAGTCTTTTGGTAATTGATGATTTATAGAATCTTCAGTTTGTTCTTTTTCTTGTTCAATTTTCAATTCTTCAATCTCTTCTTCTTTTGCATGAGTGTCTAATGGTGGAGCTTTGACTTGATCTAACTTGACTTCTTTTGAACACCCTACATCATCGTCATCTCTTTTTAAAGTGTAAATGTTAGATTCATCAAACATAACATTCACCGATTCTTCCACACAAAGATTTCTTTTGTTATATACTCTATATACCTTTTTATTGGAAGAATAACCAAGAAATATGGCCTCATCGGACTTGCTATCAAAATTTTCAAGATTATCTCTTGTATTTAGGATAAAACATCTACATCCAAATACTTTAAAATAAGAGATAGAAGGAGTTTTATCAAACATAAGTTCAAATGGAGTTTTTCTAAAAAAAATGATCTTAGCATAACTCGGTTTATTATATAGCACGCTGTGTTAACAGCTTCCGCCCAAAAATATTTTGGAAGGACATTTTCACAAAGCATTGATCTAGCCATTTCTTGCAAAGTGAGATTTTTCTTTTCGACAACACCATTTTGTTGAGGAGTTTTTGTTGCTGAAAATTTGTGAAAGATCCCATTTTCATCACAGAAATGAGTAAATTCACTGTTGCAAAATTCTGCTATTATCTCTTCTAATAGAAATCAATTTACATCCAATCGAGTTTTGGATGTGCTTTATTAGTTTCAAAAATTTAGAAAAGGCTTCATCCTTTTGTCCAAGAAATAAAATCCATGAAAATCTAGAAAAATCATCAATAAGTACATATGCATATTTCTTACCTCCAAGACTAGCAGTCCTCATAAGTCTAAACAAATCCATATGAACTAATTCGAGTGATTTTTGAGGTAGAAATCATTTTATTTGGTTTAAAAGAGGTTTTGATTTGTTTCCCAAACTGACATGCATCACAGACTTTATGTTTATCAAAATTTCATTTTTGGCAGTCCCCTAACAAGTTCTTTTGAGGACAATTTATTTAACAAATCAAAATATACGTGACATAATCTTCTATGCCAAAGATAACCATCATTGTCATGAATGGATAGGCATCTAATTACATTAGCTACAAGGTCATTAAGATAAAACACATATACATTTCCTATATGTTTGGCAGTAAAGATGATTTCGAGATTTTCACTGTCAAGTATAGAACAAGAATCTTTTTCTAAAATGACTTTGCAACCATTATCACAAAGTTGGCTAATGTTGAGCAGGTTATATTTCAAATCATCAATAAGTAAAACTTACTTTATAATTGTCAAGGAACTTTTACCAATATTACCAATGCCGAGAATCCTTCATTTCCTCTTGTCTACAAATGTAACAAATCCTTCATTTGTGGTCTGAATATTTTATAACAAAGCTACATTTCCAGTCATGTGTCTTGAACAACCGCTGTCCAAGAACCACTTGATGAAGCTTAAAGACCGTGCTTATACATGAGAAGGAGGAATGATTTTTGGTACCCATAATTTCTTAGGTCCATGAAGGTTAGTAACATTTTCTTTGATTTTCCAGAATGTACCTCCACCGGTTTCCACTTTTCTCTTGATAAAGCATCTTGAAACTATATGTCCCGGTTTTTCACAATATGTGCATGCTTTGTGTATACTGTAAGAAGAAGTAGGTTTAACATATCGAGACTTGTTCTTTTTTTTTTTTATTCTCATGTTCATATCCTAAGCCACTTCGATTTCCAGCATAAACAAATATGGGCTTGCATGTCTATATCCTAAGCCACTTTGGTTACCAATTTGATGATGAGTTCCGAGTAACTTTTCCAGATTGCTTTTACTATTTGTGAATTTTCAATGTAATTGGTAAGATCGTTTACTCTAATTTTCATATCATCAAAGGTGCTAACCATACTTTCAAGAGTTTGAATTTTATTACACAAGTTTTTATTTTCCAGAAATGCATGATGCAAGGCAGTCATGATCACATCTTTCTCAATTATAGCACACGTATTTGTTTCAAGAGACATTTAATACTCATTCAACAAAGCTTCGTTTTCTTACATCAGACTTTTAACCTTCAACTTTAATTCTTTATATTTTTTGGACAGTTTTTTTAATTCATAAAATATATCACATAACAACTCATTAGGATCTACTTGCTTTTCAGTCATAGATATAAGAGAATTAGGCATGCAGTCAGATATGGAAGAGTTTACCTTAATTTCCAATGCCACGAAGCAATTGTTGGTAGTTTCTTCTTCAGAATCTCCATCTTCGAACTCAATTTCATTCACGTCTCAAGCTCCCATCAATCCTTTGCCTTTCTTTACCTTCAGATCTTTCTTCTTTTTAAACATTTTTCCTTCCTTACCTTTTGCAATAGGACAGTCCGCAATGAAGTGATCAGTGCTTTTACGTTCAAAATATTAAGGTTTGAAACCAGAGGTTTGTCCTTTCTTTCTTATAAACTTCCTTCCTCTTTTGTAGTTTCCTTTGTTGAACATCCTTCTGAATTTTTTTGCTATCATTGCTAAATCATCATTGTCCATTTCCATGCCATCACTGCTTTCTAACAGGCTTGTTTCTTCATCTTTATTTTTAGCCTTTAGTGCAATCCCTTTTCTGCCTCTATTATGATCATCAGATTGATGAAATGTTTTAAGGTTCATCTCATGAGTAAGAAGAGATCTAATCAACTCCTCAGTAGGAAAAGATTTTAAATCCTTAAATTCTTCTACAGCAAGAGTTTTAGGCTGCTAACTTTTTGGTACAGCATCTAAAATTTTTCGGTTTTGTTCTCCAAGGGAATAAACCTTCCCTAAGCTTTAAGACCATTTGAGATATTAGTGAATCTCGTGAACATATCAGTGATGCTTTCATTTGGCCTCATAGTAAACAATTCATAGTCATGAATTAGAAGCCCTAGTTTTGATTCTTTGACTTGATTAGTCCCCTTATGGGTGGCTTCAAGTAATCACAACCACTAACATGGTTATATTCAGTCGCATCTAGTGCACAATATAAAATATTCATAGCCTAAAAATTTAAAGTCGTCTTAGCATTGTCTTCTATACTATACTCACCATACTGTTTAGGAATTTTTATGCCATCAATTATCTTTGATGGAATAAAAGGACCATTTTCTATTAAACTCCATAACTCGAAATTAATAGAACCCACATAAATTTTCATTCTATTTTTCTAGAAAGTATAGTTACTTCCATTGAACAAAGGAGGACGATTTGTTGAAGACCCTTCGCCATATGGAAGAGAGGATGAGCTTGCCATTAAGATCTTTTCTACATGGTTGCTAAACCAAGAGTATGTAGACCAAGCTCTGATACCAAATGAAAAACCTTAGGGGGGGTGAATAAGGTTTTTGCAAGCAAAAATAAAATTTTCGATTTGTCTAAAAAGCAGAATAATAATGATCACCAAGATACTTGGATGGACTTTATGGAAACATAGAAAGTTATCCAAGCACTCGTAGATATGTATCCAGATTTAGAAAAAGAAAGAAACTCGAAGCAGTAAATGAAAAATAAATAGGAGTGAGACAAGGAATGTATAGTGGTTCGATCTACCAAAATCTACGTCCACTACTTTAAGTTCACACTTAAGAATTTTCAACCTGATTTCATTAACTTCACTTAATGAAACAGTACCACATACAAGAGAGGATCACCACACTAGGTTTTTCAAAACCTCTCAATCACACAAATACATCAAGGATCACCCCAACTAGGTTTTACAACACAACTTTGATACAAACACTAAATAAGGTTCACCCCAATGGGTTTTACTCAACCTTGAACATTAACTAGCACAAGGCTCACCCCAATGCGTTTTACACCACAACCTTGGTACAATAGAGATTTGTGAAGGCATAGAAAAATGGAAAACACAGGGCACGTAGTGGAAGCAAAAACAAAGCAAAACTAGAAAAACTCAAGAACAGGGAAACCGAACAGAGCCGGCGCTGCCTCCGGCAACCCTAGCCGACGCCGAGCGTGCTTTGTACGGATTTCAAGGTTTAAACAAAAATACTTCTTTTCCTCGTTCTATGAATTAGCTGGACCAGAATGTACGCAACCGGGGTAGGTGTGCTGGTGGAAACCTCTGGTGCGTTTCTTGCAAGTCTCCTACTCTGTCTTTGCATGTAGGTAAACGCTAAACTCTTGATCTTGTAGTATATAGCCTGTCTAATTCTGTTTGGTGAACAACTTATAAGGCTAGGGAACTTTCTTGGAGAGAGAGAGAGAGACGTCTGGCAATTTTTTCACACAGAGAAGAGGCCGTAAAAAAAAAATGTTATCTCCAATCCACCTGTTTAACCTAAGTAAAAACCCTAGGTTAAACTGCACTGGGCCATTGGACTCTTAGTTTAACCATTTGGGCTTAATTAGTTATTCTAATTAGAACTAAATAAATGGCTCAATTAATAATTAATTTTTCAGCCCAAATAAACTAGTCCAATTAACAAGCCTATATTAGTTTAGTCCTAGGTTAATCTTTAATTATTCAAACTGGGCTAAAGTCCTGAATAATTAATTAGCCCACCAAATTAATTTAATTAATTCTCTCTCTCCATGGACCTTTATTTTATTCTAGCCCAATAATTAAATAGGCTACTTAAATAAAATAAATTCCATTTAATTTAAGATCAATTCATTAGCCTGTATTTAATTAGGACTCACGGTCTATACTGGGGACCAAAAGACACACCGCCTTGGCTACTAAAATGACCAAAATACCCTTGCCATATAAATAGCAGTATTTTACATTTTAAATATTTTCTAATATCACCATAAGGAAATATTGACCCCAAAGACAATGCTGCGTTAGCAAAGTCTCTCACCTACAAGTGTAATGACTAAAATACTCCTCTATACATCGCCGTACATTTAGAGAGGAAAAAGTGTACTAACACATCTCTAATTGACATCTACCATCCTTAGACCTCTAGTCCAATGATCCACGACTTCCTAGATTGTTTTCACTTTCCAAGGGAGCTACCCTAAAGCAAACATCCAAGTCATGTTTCCAAAATATTTTCTTATTCAATCCTCAAGCTATCTCCCTTTTTCCACCTCAAGCAAAAATTACCATTTTGCCCTTCTCATTCAATAATCATAATCAAGCCCTCTAGATTATAAAACACAAATCCGAAGCACATAAAATCATACAAAAATATATTTAAACATGCAAATAAATATGCTATGCATCCCAACCCCCTTACTCTCAGGTTGGTTACCACTGGGGTTTCACAGCGTTGCCGAAGGGTAAATACACCGCAGCATACTACTGAGAATGAATAACAAGTATACCACAACATACTAAGTGTAACACAACACACTAAATATTTTATTTGCTACCTAAGCCAAGGGGACCCAATCCTGACGTCATTCACTACCGAGGTAGCAAGGGGTTGAACAATGCTAGGTGTCCAGCCTAGCCCGTGAACAACTTAAATCAAAGTGCACACAAGGCACGACAATTGCCAAGCACTAGACGGCTAGTCAGGATGACTCAACTCTATATCCTGTCACCTTATTTTGAGTAAGACAATCCCTAGAACTAGCTAGGTTACTTTGGGACGTCTATCTCTAACATGAGTTAGTACAAAGATAAAAGTTCTTGCTGAGTACTCAACGTTCCAATACCAATCCCTATTGACTGATCAGGCCAGAGGGTTATTTATTTCTGCAGAATTTTTAAATCAAATATTTTTTGGGCAGCATATCATTTTCCAAAAATTGATCCCACTAACTCACAAGTCAGATAATTATTCCCATAATCTTCATAGGGTCAATTAGTTCATTCCATAGGCACATTAGGCCAATTAAGCAGTTTTCAGGATCAAAATGTCATTTTTCAAAAGTTAATCTCATACCGAGAGATAATTTTCCAAAACCATGTCGAAACAGGGCGGAAGAGTTCTTTTTGCACAATAAAACAATTTTTTCAGTAGTATTCGGGTCATTTTGCCTGTAACCAATCTTAAAAGTCATCTCCTAGGGTATTCGGGTCATTTTGCCCATACCTAATTCGAAAAAGGCTTTTCGAGGGTATTTGGGTCATTTTACACTAACCCAATTTGAAAAGTATTCACAAAAGTTCCAGTAAGAATATTTCAGTCATTTATCGAATACCTAATTCCAAAGGTTTCCATAAAAAAAATTCCAATAAGGACATTTGGATTATTTTCAAAATACCCAATTTTTAAAGGAATTTATTTCAAGAAATCCATAATTCTAATCCTAAAAGAGGATTAAATTCAAAGTTTCCAATCATATTTTTACAAAATGTTCCAATAAGTGCATTCCAGTCAATTTGTGAATACTCGATTCCAAAATTACCATTTTCTAAAAATTCCAAAGTATTTAATCTAAGAAGGACTAAATTCACAAAATTCATGTTTTAATCATCCGTTAAGGTTTCTAAGCCAATTATGATGTTCATTTGAGTCCAAAATGGCATAAAATAAATCTTGCTCAGAAAAACTTAAAATATATTCAAGGATTTCTAAAACAATATAAAACGTAACATTTCATGGAAAAATAAAGCATACTAGCATTTAAAAGGTTTTAGAAGTCAAAAGGACTACCTCGTGTCCTAAATAAGCTTTTATCATTCAAGCCGTTCGACTATTGTTTTCATCGTTTCAAACGTGTCGTTGGCCATTTATCGGCAAACCTATAGCAAACATGGTTTTTACGCTTTGTTAGGTTTGGTCGACATGTAGCTGACGGTTAGCCAACGTCTAGCCAATGTGCTTGATAGTTAGCCAACGTTCAGCCGATATTTAAGAAAACGCATAATGGTCGTTGATGTTGTTTTTTCATTGTTTATTCAATTCTTTCGTTTTCCTTTTTCCATATCAACAAGGAATTATCTTCATGTTTCTCATTCATTTCATCCCAAAATCACACAATTAATCTTTCTTAAGTTCATTCATTTTCTAACGGAAATTCTGGAATTTCCTTTCTTGACACACGATTTTGTTTTGTACATAACTTTCAATCCACAACTCCGATTGGGCTCTATGATATATCCAAACTATCTTAAGACTTAACTTTAATTCTGTAGAAGTCCTTTCCTAAGTTCAGATTTCCATGACATAATATAGAGGCAAAAACAACCCCAGTAGTCTGTCCTAAATCAACCATTCATGCTATCCTTTGATTTCCTTTAACCTTTAACGCGTTGAGAACATTAAATTTATTCAATTTTCCTTTCAAATCATCTTTGATCCTTCAATTTTTAGATTCCAGTTGCTCATTAATGTTATATTTATTCAACACAAATTCACTTCCTTCAATCAAAAGATAGCATAATTCATCCTTCTAACCAATTAACTTCCTTTTTCATTCCACATTGATCATTACCTAATCAACCAAGATCAACTCTTCATACAACCATGAATATTCATTCATTCAGTCATCACACAAAACATAATCCATAAACCCCCTAAACAGTAAGCACACATAATCACACACAAATTTAATAAACAAAGTTTATGTACCCTAGCTTTTGATCCAAAATCAAGACATAAAAATCATGTTTTCATGTTAAAATGAACATCAACATAGTCACCATTCACCCAAGAACAACTTTAATTCTAGCAAGGTAGGGTTTTACCTTGTATATAGAGCTCTTTGGTGTGATTTGATCCAAGAATCTCTCAAGAACACACACACTACACCAAGAACACATACTGTTCACCTTTTCTCTCTCTTTTTGCTAATTTCTTTTGATTTCTTGTTCTCTTATTTTTCTCCTCCAAGGCTGCCAAAATTGTGGCTATTTTTTATCCTTCTCACCGGTATAATCCATCAGAATTTTGGCCAAGTAATTTTTAATTCAATTAATTGTATGGTAGTTTTCATGTAGGTGTGTCCCAATCACAAAATTACACACCATTTTCCTTGATTTTCTTCCTTAAATTTTCTCATCTCTTCTTTCTTGTGGCTGCCGATGTTTCTGGCTATTTTTCTAGCCAATCCACTGCCTCTTCATGGAAAAATATTGGCCAAATAAATTGAGTAAGGAATTAATTAAATGGCTCCACAAATGATGTGTTCCAATTACAATTAAACATATCATTTCTTTATTTATTTTGTAATTCCTTAATTCCATATGTCTTTCATGAATTCTTCATGCAAACTCTCATAATTTGATATATGTTCATGGCTACCAATCACAAAATGCCACATATACCATTTCTTTTAACTGTTGTTTCACTTCTTTGCTGAAATAATCGAAATTCGGGTCCGAAATGGAAAAATATTTTATTTTACCATTCAACTTGAAAATTTCCATTGAATCCATTGGTAATATGTAAATTCTTCAATTCTTTCCTAGTTTGGTCGAATTCGCAGTCAAAATCGCGGGCGCGATCAAAATGATAAAAATACCCCTAAAACCCGAATAACTTAATGCATACCAAAACATGCGCTTTATTGCACTGATCAATTTTCATTCTCAGCGTACCCTCAAATTCTTATTTTAGTAATAGTAGTAGCTTTCTAAAGATTTAGGGTATGGGTAGAACAAATTCAACAATTACATCTAGGTCCCGACAAAATGCTATTATTCCAAAATATTCGATTCATTAGATTGATTACTTTTTGTTTTGGCCATTGATACAAATTCCATCATATTTCAAGTAATAGCCAATCAAAAAGGTTAAAATATAGGGCATTATAATCTCCCCTCCTTACAAAAATTTTGTCCTCAAAATTGGCTTACACTTGGAATAATTCTGGATAGTTCTTCAGCATCTTCGCTTTCGTTTTCCAGGTTGCATCTTACACTGGATGATGATTCCACAATACTTTTACAAGTAGAATTTTCTTATTCCACAATTTCTTTTCAACATACTCCAAGATCTTAATAAGTTTTTCTCATACTTCAAGCTTGGAGTCATCTCAATATGTTCTTCATTCAAAACATATGTAGGATCAGCTACGTATTTTTGAAGTTGGGAGACATGAAATACGTTGTGAATTTCTTGAAGCTCTACTGGTAACTCCAATTGATAAGCTACTTTCCTAATCTTTTTGACAATAGGGAATAATCCAACGTACCTAGGCGTCAACTTCTTCCCTTGTCCTCTGGTTCCCAATTGCCATTGTGGGATCAACTTTAAGAATACATGATCTCCTTCTACAAACTCCAAATCTGTCATGCGTTGATCTGAATAGCTTTTCTGTCTACTTTGAGTTGCCTCCAACTTTACTTTGATCATTTCCATAGCTTATCAAACTTTTTCAAGATCAAAAGCATCCTATTCATCAGTTCTCCGTCCTAAACTTTCCCAATACAACAGGGACTGACATTTTCTTCCATGTAAGGCTTCAAACGGGGCCATTCCAATTATTGATTGATAACTATTATTGTATGTGAATTCTGCATACGCTAATTTATCAATCCACTTAGTTCCAAAACCCAAAGCGCAAGCTCGTAACATGACTTCCAAAAATCTATTCACTCATTTAGTCTGTCCATCCGTCTGTGGGTGCACTGCTGTTTTGCACATTAATATTGTCCCATATCTCTGCTGCAATTTAGTCTAAAACTTTGAGGCAAACTACAATCTTGATCTGACACAATACTAGAGGGAACTTTATGTAATCTGATTACTTTCTTCACATAAATCTTACTTAACTTCTCTAAAAAATCCCCCCTGGTTAATGGGAATAAAATGAGTAGACGTAGTCAATTGATCCACTATCACCCATATGGTATCTCGCTGTCCTACTGCCATGGGTAATCTCGTAATAAAATCCATAGTTATTTTATCCCATTTCCATGATGGAGTAGGTAATGGCTGTAATAACCCTCCAGGCCATTGCTGATCGGCATTCACCTGCTGACAAATTAAACATCGAGCCATAAAGTCTGAAATGTCCTCCTTCATACCAATCCACCAATAATGCCATTTCAAGTCATGATACATCTTTACTGTTCTTGGATGGATGGTATACTTACTTCGATGTGCCTCTATTAAAATATCTTATCTCATTGTAGATTATTTTGGAATACAATATCGATCTTGGTAATAAATAATCCCATCATTGTCCTTTCTGAATTCGCCCCCTCCTTTACTCGCCTCCTCCTCTTGCACCAACTTTTTTAGAATTTCATCTTCATCTTGCTCTCCCTTTAACTGTTGTTGGAAAGTAGGTTGAATGGAGATATTACTCATTCTTATTTCTCCGTCTACTACAAATTCTTCCAATTCTGGAATTCATAGCATCCGAAAATTTAATAAATTTGCCTTCCTACTCAGGTCATCTACTATTGTATTTGCTTTTGCTGGATGATATTTAATTGGACACCAGAATTCTTCTAAATATTCCATCCACCTACATTGTATCATGTTTAAATCCTTTTGAGTAAAAACATATTTCAAACTCTTATGGTCAGTGAAAACTTCAAACTCAGCTCTATACAAATAATGTCTCAATTTCTTAAGAGTAAACACAATAGCTGCTAACTCCAAGTCATGTGTGGGGTATTTTTCCTCATGGGGTTTCAATTTCCTAAAAATATAAGCTATAACCTTTCTCTCTTGCATCAATTCTCCTCCTAATCCTTCGTTTGAAGTATCTGTGTACACCTCATAAGGTTTGTCCATCATTGGCAATGCTAAAACAAGAGCAGAACTTAATCTTTCCTTCAATTCTTGGAAACTTCTCTTACACTTCTCAGTCCAAACATAAGGAACTCTCTTTTGAGTAAATCGAGTCAAAGGTGAAGCTATCTTAGAAAATCCCTCAATAAACCTCTGATAATATCTTGCTAATTCCAGAAAATTTTGTATTTTAGTTAGAGTCTCGGGACATTCCAATTGGTCACCGTTTCGACTTTTGCGGGATCGACCATGATCCCGTCTTTGGATATCACATATCCTAAGAATGCTACTTTTTGCAGCCAATGCTTACACTTACTAAATTTTGCATATAATTTGGCCTCCCGTAACTTCCCTAATACTTTCTAAATGTGTTGCTCATGTTCTTGAGGATCCTTAGAATATACCAGGATATCAGCTATGAATATAATAACAAAACTGTCTAAGTAAGGCTGAAATGTCTGGTACATTAGGTCCATGAAAAAAGCAGGCATTGGTAACACCAAAGGGCATCACTACAAACTCAAAATGTCCATATCGTGTGTTAAATGCAATTTTCGGTATTTCTTCCTCCCGAATCCTAATTTGATAATATCCCTGCCTTAAGTCTAACTTCAAAAAACATCAACTTCTTGTAACTGGTCAAACAATTCATCAACCATGGGCAGTGGGTATTTATTCTTCACCATCACTGCATTCAGCCCTCGGTAATCGATACACATCCGTAGTGACCTATCTTTCTTCTTAACAAACAGTACAGGTGCTCCCCAAGGTGAAGTACTAGGTTGAACGAATCCTTACTCCATTAATTCTTGTAATTTTTTCTTAAGCTCTTGTAGTTTTGTAGGTGCCATTCTATAAAGAGTTCTTGAAACTGGTTCTGCCGTTGGCACTAAATCAATAAAAAACTCTACTTCTCTCTCCGGTGGTAATTCCTTCAATTCTATTGAAAAAACATCCAAATACTCGTTTACCACAGGGACATCTTCGGGTTTCTTAACCTCTCATGGCTTATTGATTATATAAGCCAAGTATCTAGTACACCCTTTCCTAATCATCTTTCGGGCCTTGAGTGCTGATATAAAAGCTTTGCTTTTCCTTCCAGCCCCAACTATAAATTCCAATAGAGATTTCCCAGGCCGACGGAATTGTACGACCTTATATCTACATTGAACTTGAGCATAATGCTGAGATAGCCAGTCCATGCCCAAGATAGCATCATAGTCCTCTATGGGTAAACATATCAAATCTCCTCCCAATATTTCATTATCTACCAAAATCTTACATCCCTTACGTATTTTCTCACTATTCATTTGCTTTCCCAATGGGGTACTAAGAATCATTACATAGGAAGTTTCTTCCCCTTTAATCCCCATAGTATTGAGAAATGAATTGGCAATAAAGGAATATATAGAGCCGGGGTCTATTAATAATTTACCATTATGATAAAAAAATAAGGACCGTACCTTTTATTACTGTGGCATGATTATCCGTCTTTTCCAATGTAACAACTTGAGCATTCACTTGTAGTTTGGTAGGTCTAGGTCTAGAGGCAGAAGCCTGTCCTAGATTCCCTGTTCTTAGTCCTGATCTCTGTCCCTGATTGTTTCCTCCTGGTCGACTCCATCCTCCTATCCTTTGAGAATGAGGGCAATTGAGAATCTTAAGCCCTGCCTCTCTACAGTTGAAGCATCTAAAAGAGGGTTGTCTTCTAGTCGGGCCTCCCCCTCTCTACATTTTTCCTTTTTTTTTGCCATCGGGGCCCTCCAGATCGTTTCTGATTCATACTTTGAATTTCACTTCAATTTCTCTCACCCCAATTGTAACATTGCTCAAAAGCAAGCCTAAAAAGGGACATAATGCACATAGCAAGAGAAATAACATATATTCATTCTTGTCAAAACACGAAGTCAGTACAAAATTTATATGCCGAGTACACTGTCATATCTAACAAACATTGGCTGAACTGTACATGTCCTACTATATATATCTACATCTCATCCTCCTACTCGTCATCATCGCTATTCGAAATGGGAGGTCCTGAGTCGGTAGAAACTGTGTAGGACTCAGGTGAGACAAGTCCCTCACCTCCATACATAGCAGGGTTAACCTAAACACCTTAAGCTAAGATACCATCTACTTCAAGCTCCAGCAACCAAGCTGCTATCTCTTGGTCTATCTCCAGCTCCTTCTTGCGATCCTCGACCACAGTAATCTCCACCTCAGGTACTTCTCAATCCTCTCCTGCCTCAGCAACCTCTAACTCTAGCATCTCCTA
This sequence comes from Voacanga thouarsii, assembly GCA_026120185.1. Lineage (NCBI taxonomy): Eukaryota > Viridiplantae > Streptophyta > Magnoliopsida > Gentianales > Apocynaceae > Voacanga > Voacanga thouarsii. Next base: position 3,127,551 of record JANUWF010002074.1, read on the forward strand.
TTTAACTACTCCCGGTATGTTCTCACCAAATACCTTATCATCATCCCCGGGCAACACTGCATCGTCGGAGAAATTGTCCTTCTTATCATTGTCTTGATGGCATGACTCAACATCGCCATTAGCATTGCCAGAATTGCCGCCTACCTCCTCTACTTGTCTAAGTGGCGACAGTGTCCTCTTAGGAGTAGGTGTCTTCTCCAAACTGAAGTCTCGCACAAATGGCGGAACAACAGGCACTGTCGAGTCAAACGTGCGCCCGGCAAGACAAGGTGCATGACAGTAGTGTTAGTGTTGTGCCCTAGAGGAAATCACTTATACATTGTATATGACACATTTTATTTTAATAAAAGGTATTATTTATCTTATAGTTTCTTTTGTTTACTTTTAAGTAATATAACTATTCGATAAAGTCCCTAGTATAACACTGTGTTAAGAAAATCATGATAGAGATCATGATATGAGATTCCTACTATACTGTGTAGTGTTAGTACTTAAATAGTCCCTAGTCATAGTATTAATGAGACAGGACATCATTAATGCGTTAAGGCTAGCATGTGTTAGACTTCCTAATTTGATCAGGCGGTGGTTCTTATATCTGTGAGTATTGAGATACATAAAGTTATCATATAGATACTTTGTTAATGGAACAAGTTTATTGGATGACCTAGCTTTGAGATAATCACATAGATAACTATTTCATGCCAATGATATAATCTCAATATAGCAAATGTACAAGTATCCTTAGACTTGAGATCTCCAAGGTACTTTATTTGCTGAGCATTGTACTTTGATTCCAATCTTTGAAGCTCGATTGAGGGCTGCCTATGGAATGAATATTGGATACATTGTGAGGGAAACGAAAGTAGTTGAGAGGGTCAATAAAGGATTCACTACTCCTAATAGTAGGGGCGAATATCTCACGGCCACTTGTAAGAATTACTACTCGAGAAGTCCTTGGCCAAGGTGATTGTGTATTCGAAATAGTTCCAATTGATACACATCTAGGGTAGTGGGTTCTTGGTACAAGTACTATTGTATTCGGGCCAGAATTAATTCTGGAGGGAGTTGGCACTAATTTTGTACTCCAAACCAAATGAGATATTGTATGGTGAAAGGAGTTAATTGTACTGAAGTTTGTTATTGAAGGGTTCATGTCAAGCTACTTGACTTCCTGGACTCTTTGGTGGTCAAAATGTGTTTCTAGATACCGCTCATGATCTGGGAATATGGGTTTATTAATTGATAAATTAATAAACTAATCCTAATTAGAATTAATATGATTAATTCTAATTAATTATGAATTATTAATATCAAAGACGTTTGGATTAATTCATGTTCGCTACCAATTAACTGGGAAACCTAATAGGTCACACACAATAGAGATTTATATACTTAAGGTGTTATTTGATAAAATAGTGGGGTTAATTGAGAGAAAGAGAAGTTGTTGTGGACAAATTATAATTAGTTATAATTTATGGTCCAAATTGTAATTGTGAGAACTTGAGATTTCCGATTTCAATTATGGAATTCTAATAGGATTTGAATTCTCAGTTTTGGTAGGGGATTTTTGTGTAACAGATAGATGAGATACACGAAACCCTAGCTAGATTATTAAGACACGAAACCCTAGCTAAGGTGTAAGACACACGAAAGACTTCTCTTCTCTCTCTCTCGATTGTTCTTGTGAAGAACCATAGCCGCCATCTTTTTCTGCTAGCACAGGAAATTTTGGTGCTTGAGTATTCCTCTGTGTGGATTACTGTTAGAGATAATCACACACTTTGATTATAGTGGTTAGACGTTCAACTCACGTGGAGGTTGATCAAGAGGATTGCTGGATCGCTCCTCAACTTGAAGAAGAAATTTTTGTTCTTCAGATGATCAAACAAAGGTAAAAAGCTGCTGCCTTTATTATCTTTATGTCTTGTTTTCCATACATAGGCGGGTCCTAGGATGGTATCTCATTTATTCTTCCGCTACACTGTATAGGATACGAGCCTGAGATACCCAACAAGTAGCCATGGCCGGGTCCTATAAAAAAAAAAACATCCTAGCACATCCTTTTAGTAGACCGTCTTGATCTTCCAAGATTTTTTCGTACCCGAACTCTCACTCGTCTCTTTCTTCCCATCATCACTACGATCATCCATCCGGTACTTGCTCTTATTGTTCTTATCCGTCATACCTACAAGATAAATGGTTCTATCAATTTTTATGATAATACCACAGTTCTATGACAACTATGCTCTGATACCAATTGTAACACCCCTACTAAAAGTAACAACGGAAGCATACCAAAATTGGGTATTTCCCCATCCAGTTACTCGGACAAAGGGTGTTTATAACAAAGAACCAAAAGTAGTAACCAAAGCTTAGACTGATACAACTACCTCATACTAATAGTCATATACATATATAACAGAGAGTTTCGTACAAGCAATCTCCATACTACATAATCAAAAGAGAAAGCGTCTGAACTTAGAGTATTGTCACTATGGTACCGTCTCTCTATTTGTAGGTCTGCTCAACACTGGATCCTACAAAATAGTAAGATAAAAGACACGTGTGAATGAAAAATCACCCAGTGAGTCCCGTGTGTGCCAGTGCTTTTTAAAAACAGATAAAGTAAAACAATATTGCATTTTTTTTGTCCCTAAAAGGGCACTATAGAAAGGTTTTCTTTTCCTTTTTCCACTAAAATCAATTCCAAAACTCTCTAAAGAATAGTTTATTCAAAACTCAATCATTTTTGGAAAATTGTGTTTCAATTTCAAATCATTGCCCCAATTTCCATATCACAGGCACTTCTCTAACAGAAGGTCGGCCTGGATGCAAGGCTCAAAGGCTTTACCTTTAGCACTATATCTTATTGTGTGAAGATTGTAGATTAGAGCACTCAACTGTGTGTCGCCGGAGGGTAAGTCCACCGCAGTGTACTACTGAGAATGAATAACAAGTATACCACAACATACTAAGTGTATCACAACACACTAAATATTTTACTTGCGACTGTAAGCCAAATGGTCCTAATCCTGATGCCATTCACCATCGAGGCAGTAAGGGGTTGAACAACACCAGGTGTCCAGTCTAACCCATGAACAACCCAAATCAAAGTGCATACAAGCCACGGCAAGTACCAAGCATTAGACGGCTAGCCAGGACGACTCATTTCAATATCCTGTCACCCTGTTTGGAGTAAGACAATCTCTAAAACTAGCTAGGTTACTTGGGGACGTCTATCTCTATTATGGATTAGTACAAATATCAAAGTTCTTGTTGAGTACTCAACGTTCCAATACCAATCCCTACTGACTGATCTGACTAGAGGGTTATTTGTTCCCGTAGGATTTTCAAATCAAACATTTTGGGGCAACATATCATTTTCTAGAAATTGATCCCACTGACTTGCAAGTCAGACAATTATTTCCATAGGCTCTGCAGGGCTAATCAGTTCATTCCATAGGCACATCAGGCCAATAAAGTAGTTTCCAGGATCAAAATGTCATTTTTCAAAAGTCAATCTCATACCAAGAGATCATTTTCAAAACCATATCGAAACAAGGTGAAGAGTTCTTTTTTCACAATAAAACAAGTTTCCAAAAGTATTCCAAGTCATTTTGCCTGTACCCGTTTTCAAAAGTCATCTCCAAGGGTATTCATGTCATTTTGCCCATACCCGAATCCAAAAACGCTTTCCGAGGGTATTTGGGTCATTTTACCTTTACCCAATTTGAAAAGTATTCACAAAAGTTCTAATAAAGATATTTCAGTCATTTATCGAATACTCGATTTCAAAGGTGTCCATAAAACATTCCAATAAGCACATTTGGATTATTTTCCAAATACCCAATTTTCGAAGGAATTTATTTCAAAAAATCCAGAATTCTAATCTTAAAAGAGGATTAAATTCATAATTTCCAATCATGTTTCCATAAAATATTCCAATAAGGGCATTCTAGTCAATTTGTGAATACTCTATTCCAAAAATCCCAAGTATTAAATCTAAAAAAGACTAAATTCACAAAATTCATGTTTTAATCATCCGTTAAGGTTTCTAAGCCAATTATAATGTTCATTCGAGCCCAAAATGCATAAAATAAATCTTACTCTGAAAAACCTTAAATATATTTAGGGATTTCCAAAACAGTATAAAATGTAACATTTCATGGAAAAATAAAGCATACTAGCTTTCAAAAGGTTTTAGAAGTCAAAGGGACTCACATCGTATCCTAAATAAGCTTTTATCATTCACGCCATTCGACTACTGTTTTCACCATTTCCAACGTAGCGTTGGCCGTTTACCAGAAAGCCTACATCAAATATTATTTTTACGCTTAGTTGGGTTTGGTCGAAAAGTAGCCGACGATTAGCTGACGTGCCCAACGTTCAGCCGACGTTTAAAAAAATGCACAACGGTCATTTTTTTTATTTGTTCAATTCTTCCATTTTTGTTTTTCCATATCCTTCCTCTCTTCATGAACAAGGAATTATCTTCGTGTTTCTTATTCGTTTCATCCCAAAATCACACAATTAATCCTTCTTAAATTCATTTATTTTCTAACGGAAATTCTAGAATTTCCTTTCTTGGCTCACGATTTTGTTTTGCATATAACTTTCAATACACAACTCCGATTGGGCTCTATGATATATCAAAATGATCGTCAGACTCTTAACTTTATAAGTCCTATCCTGAGTCTAGATTTCTATGACATAATATAAAGGCAAAAATAGCCCTAGTAGTTTGTCCTAACTCAACCATTCATGTTATCCTTTGATTTCCTTTAACCTTTAACACCTTGAGAACATTAAATTCATTCAATTTTCCTTTCAAATCATCTTTGATCCTTCAATTTTCAGATTTCAACAACTCATAAAACTCATGTTTATTCAACATAAATTCACTTCCTTTAATCAAAAGATAGCATAATTCATCCTTCTAACCAATTAACTTCCCTTTTCATTCCACTCTGATCACTATCTCATCAACTAAAATCAACTCTTCGAACAACCATGAATATTAATTCCTTCATCACACAAAACATAATGCATAAACCCCCTAAGCAGTCGGCATACATAATCACACACAAATTTCACAAACAAAGTTTATGTACCCTAGCTTTTGATCCAAAATCAAGACATGAAAATCATGTTTTCATGTTAAATTTAACATCAACATAATCACCATTCACCCAACAACAACTTTAATTCTAGCAAGGTAGGGTTTTACATTATATATAGAGCTCTTTGGTGTGATTTGCTCCAAGAATCCCTCAAGAACACACATATTACACCAAGAACACACACTATTGACCTTCTCTCTCTCTCTCTCTCTCTCTCTCTCTCTCTCTCTGCTAATTTCTTTTGATTTCTTGTTCTCTTATTTTTTTCCTCCAAGGCTGCCAAAATTCTAGCTATTTTTCTGCCTTCTCATTGCCACAATTCATTAGAATATTGGCCAAGTAATTTTTAATTTAATTAATTGTATAGTGATTTTCTTGTAGGTGTGTTCCAACAAAAAAATTACACATCATTTTCCTTGATTTTCTTCCTTAAATTTTCTCTTCTCTTCTTTCTTGTGGCTACCGATGTTTCTGGCTATTTTTCCAGCCAATCCACCGCCTCGTCATGGAAAAATATTGGCCAAATAAATTGAGTAAGGTATTAATTAAATGGCTCCACAAATGATGTGTTTAAATTATAATTAAACACATCATTTCTTTGTTTATTTTGTAATTCCTTAATTCCATATGTCTTGCATGAATTCTTCATGCAACCTCTCATAAGTTGACACATGTTCATGGCTACGAATCACAAAATTCCACATGTACCATTTCTTTGAAACGCTTTAACCGCGTTTCACTTTTTCTCTAAAATAATCAAAATTTGGGTCTGAAATAGAAAAATATTTTATTTTACCATTCAACTCCAAAATTTCCATTGAATCCATTGGTGATACTTAAATTATTTAATTCATTCTTAGTTTGGTCAAATTCATGATAAAAATCGCAAGCGCGGTCAAAATGAGAAAAATGCCCCCGATAACCTGAATAACTTAATTCGCACGAAAATGTGCGCTTCATTGTACTGATCAATTTCCATTCTCAGTGTACCCTCAAATTTTTATTTTACTAATAGTAGTAGCCTTTTGAAGATTTAGGGTATGAGTAGAACAAATCCAACAATTACATCTAGGTCTCGACAAAATACTATTATGCCAAAATATTCGCTTCATTATACTGATCACTTTTTGTTTTGGCTATTGATATAAATTCTCATCCTATTAGAAGTAATAGCCAATCAAAGGTTAGAATATAGGGTATTACAAAGGATATGTTTCTAGGGTTTATAATGGGATATATATATATATATATATATATATATATAGTGTACAATAAAAACAAATGAGAAATGATTAGAAAAATAGCAAAATTGCTTGTTTCTATGCATTTTGGGGCAAATGGGTGGCCCAAGGAACCTCTTGGGTCGCCAGGTACTCTAAAAGCTAGGGGGCCTAAGGAACTTCCCTAGGCCACCAGGCTTCTGCCTAGGTACCCTTGGAAATCTAGGTGGCCTAGGGTTGTTATTCTTCTCTAAGCTGCCAGCTAAATAATACAACATACATATACATCTTTACAATTGAAGCAGGTGGCCTAGGGTACTCTTACTTCCCTAGGCCACCAGCTTGAACACACATAACACACACAATGTTCAATAGGCGGCCAAGACACACATATATTTATACATTATACTAGGTGGTCAAGGGAAGTTAAGCTTCCCTAGGCCGCCACTTGCTAAACATACATATATAAATACATTGATGCAGGCGGCTAAAGGAAGTTTGGCCACCAGATTTCTAGACACAAGCAAATCAAACATATGCTAGGCGGCTTAGAGAACTTTTGGTTCCTTTGGCCTCTATTATTTTTTTGTCTAGACATCCTTTATTCTTGCTTTTTGTGTGCTTCTTCATTTGTTCTCCATTTTTTCTCCATTTTCCTCCTTTTTTTTTTTTCATTTTCATCTCCAATTCTTATTTTCGTTATTTCCTACAAAACAAGATGAAAATGGTGTGGTAAGTAGTGAATTAAACAAGGATTTACTACAATTAAAGCACAAATGTTCTCAAAAAGATATATGTAATGAGCCCTCATCACACACCCCTATACTTAAACCTTTACTTGTTGTCAAGCAAACAATACTTATTCATGAACAAATAATTAACTAATATACAAATCAAGCATCCTTCAATTATTCAGAGCTTAACTATTGTACAAACTAAGAAAAATACATTATTTCATAAGGATAAAGTATAGCTAATTTACAAGTAAGATGAAACATATTCTACATAGAACTCTAGACAAGTCATCAAGAACAACTTAACATATATGCAATAAGGTCAAAATGGTAAAGACATTATTTCTTCCTCCACTTTAGGATTCATCTTAACACTAATCCATCCAAATTAATCCAATGTATACCCTTATATTAGACTAGACACAACCATGAACATTAAAGTGAAAGTAAACATGCTTATGCCAAATAAATGGATTCACTGTACTTCAATCAAGAATTCAAATGAAGTGATTCATATGAGATAAGATACAACAACTCACTCAAGTCTCGTGGCTATCCCAGGTAAATGTATTATATATGTTACACTACAATACAACAATACCTTATACTTTGGTAGAGTAATATAACAATACAATTCAATTTGAATTGGCAAAATAGGAGCCTCTTGTTTTTCATTATTTTTCTTTCTACAAAGGGAATGCATTAGAAGTGATTTTACTTGAATGCTTTTTTGCATCCCTTGCAATTTTTTGCCTTTTACTTTTCTTTCTTTGTTTTTTCCTGCTTTTTCATTTTCACACATTATTTTTCGTCATATGACATACATATTTGCATTCCTAGAGCCTTTTTCTCTCCTTACTTCGGAAGGTGCATTGAGCAACCTACCTCTTACTTCTATTTGCCTTTTTATTGAAAAATACAAAAAATTATTGAAATATTCTATAATACAACATACAACACAAATGAATGAATGAATAATTAGGATTAGGCACGAAACTAGAGTTAAGCTTATGAACCGCACTCTATATTTCATCACTAAGTTTTTCATCCCTTCTCAAAGAATTAAGCTTTACAAATATTTTCAAAGGCAAAAAAAAGAGTAATTTACTTCTTCAAACTTAGTCTATGTCATGCCCAATATCTAAGTGTACATAAAAATAATTTTCCTAGAAAAGTGTTAAGTAGAATCCCTAAGCAAAAAGATAAACAATAACTACACCAAATTAATACATATCAACACACATACTAACAAGCCTTGAAAACTAACCCTACAATGTTAAAAAATTTCGAAAAGATTTTAGCCGAAATGCAAAAACAAGATATTCAGCACAAAAATAGGAAAATTCCAAAAATAAATAATACAAAATTGTAAAAAAAAAAAAAAAGTATTCAACATCTTCCCCGTACTTAAATTGAACAATGTCCTCATTGTCCAAAAATCAAACAATATACACAATTTTCATAGGACTAAAAGAAATACAAGGGAGAAGAAGATAAATAAATACTCCCCTATCATCTTGAAGCACAATGTATCATAGGAGGGGGAATAATTGAATGGTTGTCCAAAAGAAGTAAAATCTTCCATCCTGCAAAAATAAAGAAAAAATATAATAGTATACCATGGCTAAAGAGATAATAATAATAAAAGAATACAAAAATAATGGACAAATAAAATAATTCAAAAGAAAATATAATTAAAAGGAATACAAAGAGTTGCTATCCAAAATTTATTAGGATCGATATTAATAACAAATAAATCATCATATAATAATAATAATAATAATAATAATAATAATAATAATAATAATAATAATAATAATAATAATAATAATAATAATAATAATAATAATAATAATATAATAATAATAATAATATACATAGATATTATTTACAAGTTATAAAATAAACTAATATAACTAAAACCAAAATAGACATTAGTACAAAAAATTATACTACTAATACAACCAAGACACAAAACTAATGAATAACCCAATCATTTCACTAAAGATATACTAAGTCAATATATACATGCTAATGCCTCTAAATCAATGATTATACTAAATATATACAATAAAGTACTAATATATCATACACTAGAACTAATATATAACATACACACTATAAATTCAATGAAATCTAAAGAAAAGTGAAAAGGTTAAGGATGTAGTAGTTTTATTGTAAAGAATCTTAAAAGATTTTCACAACTACAACCACTAATGTATGAATACCACACCTTCCAAAAACACCAAAGCATCTCCCAAACAATCATAAAAAAAAAATCCGCAAAAACATAAATCAACTCTATAAACCCACCATCTCCTCAATTTCTTCACCATTAGTAAAATCAAATTCTCAACCTCCACAACATATAGTACAACAACAACTAAAACTACCAATAATCCTGTTACTCTCAAAACTCCAACACCCATACAAAAAACAATGAAATCAATTTTATAGTACAACAATTAATCACAAATGGCTATTATACAACAAGATTTTGCTCAACAACACAATAATATCTAATTACAACAACATTTTCATCCTATAAATACAACACAACAAAAATTACAATATTCCCCAACAATAATAGTAGTATACATCAAAGCCATATACAAAAGCAAAAATTAAATCCAAATAATCTACTATATATCAAATTTCCTAATATAGCAATATGCAACAACATAAAAAATAATAATATTACAACAAACATAATGATACAACAAACTAAAACCTAATACAATTTATTTATCTCAATGACTAAAAAATAAAGAATTGAAGCAACATACAAACAACATATAAAATTAAAAAGAAGGCTACATACAAGCAATGGTTAGTACTATACACAAATAGAAAAGTAAATATTTACATAGTATTTACAAATATATATATATATATATATATATAGATAAATCAATAAGACTCAAGTTTTTCATGAAATTGCAAATCCTCGGTAACGGCGCCAAAAACTTGTTTATGGGTTTCGGGCAGATAGAAAATAGTGTAACAAAGGCCACAAATTATCAAGTCTAAAATTAAAATACCAATTACCAAAACCAAACAATAGAGAAAGTATACCCATCACATAGTATAGGAATAACAAGTATCAAATCCACGGGAATTTAACAATTACCATTGCTTTGCTCTCATCTCATTGTCTAGGCAAAATAAATATAGAAATAAAGTAAAAACACTACACTAGGAAACCTATCATGTTCTCACTCAAGGAAGAGTCACGAGTTTATCAAGGGATTAGAAAGAGAGAAAAGCCATGCAACAAAAAGAATTCCCCCATTGAACACCTTAAAAATGAGTACCCCTTAGACCTATAAATCCTAACTCTAGGCATCAAAATGAGTCAAATATCAATCTACCTCTCTCTCGAGTTTTGAGATCTCTAATCCCTAAATTCAATTAATCATTATCTCTGCCTAATCAACCAAACTAAATAAGGTGTTAAACATTACTCACAATCCCAAACTATCCGAAAGCAACAAAATCCCTGTCTCTAGGCAATTTCATGAACGCATTGGTTATTAGCCCTAATCCACAACCTCTTTCTTAGGTTAATTGAAGATGGTAAACACTAAATTAGCTAAGTGGGTGACCTATCCTTAACCCCATCTCTCAAAATCATTAAGGAAGAAAAATCAATTGAAATACATCAATCAAAACCCATTCGGGAAAAAAAAAACACACAATGAATACAAACAACTAAATGCCATAGAGATAAAATCATAGATCCACGAAAAATAAATCAACCCAAGGTACAAAATGTTAGTGTTGTTCCCTAGAGGCAATCACTTGTACATTGTATATGACATATTTATTTTATAATAAAAGGCAGTATTTACCTTTCAATTTTTATTTTTTACTTTCATGTAAAATAACCATTAGATAAAGTCCCTAGTACAATACTATATTAAAAAAATCATGAAGAGATTATGATGTGAGATTCCTACTACATTGTATACTGTTAGTACTTAAATAATCCATAGTCATAGTATTAATGAGATAGGAATTCATTAATGCATTAAGACTAGCACGTGTTAGACTTCCTGATTTGATCAGGTAGTGGTTCTCACATCAATGAGTATTATGATACTCAAAGTTAACACGTGGATGCTTGTTAATAGAACAAGTACATTGGATGACCTGACTATAAGATGATCACATAGATAATAATTTAGTGCCAGTGGTAAAATCTCGTTATAGCAAACGTGTAAGTATCCTTAGATTTGAGATCTCCAAGGCACTTTGTTTGCTGAGCATTGTACTTTGATTCCAATCTCTGGAGCCAGATCGAGGGCTGCCTATGGGATGGATATTGGGTACAATGTGAGGTAAACAAAAGTAGTTGAGAGGCTCAATTAATTATTTACCACTCCTAATAGTATTAGTGAATATCTCACGACCACTTGTTAGAATTACTACTCATGAAATCCTTGGCTAAGGTGATTGTGTATTCGAAATAGTTCCAATTGATACATATGTAGAGTAGTGGATTCCTGGTACAAGTACTAATATTCGGGCCAGAATTAATATATATTCTGAAGAAAGTTGGTGCTAACTTCATAGTCCAAACCAAATAAGAAATTGTATGGTGAAAGGAATTTATTGTACTGTAGTTTGTTATTGAAGGGTTCATGTCAAGCCACTTGACTCCCTGGACTCTTAGGTAGTCATGATCTGTTGCTAGATACCACTCATGATCTGCTGAATATGGGTTTATTAATTAATGAATTAATAAACTAATCCTATTTGGAATTAATAGGTTAATTCTAAATTATTAAGGATTAGTAATCTCAAAGATGTTTAGATTAATTCATATTCGCTATCAATAGACCAGGAAACCTAATAGGTCATACACAATAGAGGATTAAGTACTCAAGATGTTATCTGATAACATGTGGGGTTAATGTTGAGAAATAGAAGTTATTGTGGCCGAATTATAATTAGTTATAAAATTTGGGCCAAATTATGATTGCTAAAACTTATAGTTTCCAATTGCAAATTGAGAATTCTAATTTGATTAGAATTCATAGAAACACGATTTTTTTTGGGGGTAATTTCAAGAGTTAATGCCGTGGAGATTTGATCACTTGAATATCACAGAGAGAGTTGTTCTCTCAGGGAATTCAGAACACATATAGCTTCTTCTCTTTCTCTCGTTTCTCTTCTACATAGAGAATACAAAACCCTAGCTGCCTTCACATTCTCTACTAGCACAAAAAATGTTTGGTTTCTTGTGTCTTCCTCCGTGTGGACATTGCTAGAGGGTGTTCTTACACTTAGACTCCAATAGCGAAGACATAGTGCTCTGGTTTATGCTGGATCGTGCCTTCAGCAGTTGAAGTTTTTCGAACAACAGAGACATCTAAAAGGTATATCTTCTTGTCTTTTGATCCGTCTATTACACATACATGCGGTCCTCTTGTCATAGAATCCTTTTATTTCTACTGCATAATGCATATTTGATGCATGTAAGGGTTCTAACATAAAATAGAGCACAACCCTTTATTAAAATTTAAAAAAAAACTAAAATTTAGAGTAATATTGACAAAGTAAAATCTACAAGAGACGGAAAAATACAACCCATAGACATGCCATGTTCTTCCTATTGGGAAATATGCCCTCTTATACTAGGTTTCTGATGTAAACATCGAATGTTTTAATAAAAGAATTTATTTTCAAAAATTATTTATGAATTAACATTTTTATTTATGCACATTTACGCTTAGAAAAGACCTATTGTGTTTAAGTAAGTGGTCCATGTGAATAGTAGTCTTTCACAATAAGGTATGGATCACGGGTTACTTAATACATAAACATTGGTTCTTAACCGATTGATGAGAATGGGAATCTCATCATGTCTAGGTTATTATGTTGTGAATTCCAAATAGGAAATGGCTTACCTTTAATCAGTGAGTAGTCCACTCATTTCATGACATAAGCGCATTTTGAATACGTAGGATAGGACCTGTAGTAGTGATTTCTTAAAGTAATATATGGTAGAAACCTAGACTACTACTGCTATAGCGTTGACTAGTACTCTACGACTTGAGTATGAGTTAGTGGTCTGATGAAGCTGGAAGCATGTACTTTGATATGCCATAGTTGAGGTTCTATTGTAGGGCCAATATACTTGTATGTTGGGTATGCGTGACTAATTAGTTAAGACAGACTTGTACAAGATAGTTTCTATACTATATCGCCCCTTGTGGTTGTCTGAATGATCTAAATATCCAGGGCCCTGAGAAATGTGACTTGGATGTTTGCTTTAGGTTAGCTCCCTTGGAAAGCAGAAACAATCCAGGAAGGCGTGGATCATTGGACTAGAAGCTTAAGAATGGTAGATATCATTTAGAGACGTGTTAGTACATTTCTTCCTCTCTAATGTACGGCGATGTATAAAGGGGTATTTTAGTCATTTCACCTGTAGGTTGGAGACTTTGCTAACGCAGCATTGTCTTTGGGGTCAATATTTCCTTATGGTGATATTAGAAAATATTTAAAATGCAAAATATAGCGGGAAAGTCCCTCACCACTTCTTAGCCCTGTGAGTTGTTCACCAAACGGGATTAGGCAGGCCATATACTGGAAGATCGAGAGGTTGGCGTTCATATACATGCACAGACGGAGTAGGAGGCTTGCAGGAATCGTACAAGTGGTTTCTACTAGCGCATCTGTAACACCCCGCTACCTAGGCCCGCCTGGGCCAGGGATGTCGCCCCGTCCAAAGGACAATGGGTCTTTATAACTAGGACACACAAATATAATAGCGAAAATAAAATGATACTTCAACTTAAAATTTATTACAACCCAACACAAAATAATAGTAGATCAAAGAATACTCAAAACAAATCCAAAATAAAAATTCATCCGCTCTCAGCTCTCCCAACATTACACAAAATAAATCCTCGAAATTTCTTCCAAAGCAGACAATATATAGCTACTCATGCCCACAGCAGGATGGACCTGAAATCATGATAAAATGGTGGTGAGACAGAAATCTCAGTAAGTCTGTGTGTGCTTCGGGTGTTTAGTGAAAACAGTTCGTGGATGCAAAGTATGAAACATTTATAAGAGAAATACTGGCAAGCAATAACATTAGTAAAAAACAAGAGTGGTGTTTTGGCTTTTCCAGCCATACATAGGTAATAAAATCAACCACTCGAAAGAAAGGGATATGGGCTACCACACGTTGGGCCCCATAACAGGTCAGAATGCCGACACTTTGTGCAGACTGATAAAAGTAGGTGATCGGCCTACTGGGCAAGATACTCCTCATTCTCTATACCCAAACAACAACCGGGTGTCCATTCCGGCAAACCACAGTCACATGACTGAAAACAAACTGCTAGCTCGGACCGGCACGACTCACTGGACTGACATCTTATCCGGGAAGGACTCACCCCTCAGAGGTGGCCACCTACTGAGAGACTTACCCTAACCCTTCAAAGACTAGTCCTAGTAGTCTACCCTTATTGAGTACTCAACGACGTTTCCCACTTGGGATAAAATGAACAAAACACTGTTCCACATGAAAATGGCAATTTATGGGTTTTCCAAAGCCTTTAACAAAATCAGTTTTAGAAAGAGTTTGAGTTTGAGTAAATCTACTCATTGGCTTTTAAATAATTCAAATGTTTGAAATAAGAAAGGATTTAACCCTCAATTGCCTTTACATAAATGAGTGTCCATGCACTTTACACTTGGCTTGCCATAATAAACATTTTGCATCAAACAGGTTTTTTGCAGGAGCTTACCTGATTCTTGCTCACCAGAACAAGGTCTCCAACGGCAGACCTAACCCCACATGGGCAAATACAAATCACAATCAATTTCAAGCCACAAACTACTTCCTTAATTTTAAATCGACTCAACTTACTACTACCATGATCCTAGTGTCCCAAGCTTTAAGGTTAAACAATAAGTAAATAGGTTTAAGAGTTGAGCCTAGCACAATTATTTAAAATAATTAATGGTTTGGGAAATAAATTTAATAAGTTGAAAGCTTAAATCTTGTTAGGGAAAATTTAGAGTTTATTTGATCAAGAGTTCTAGGTAGTATTAAATAAAATATTGATTTATTAATAATTTAGTTGTTAGAAAATAATTGGTAGCTAAAATTAGTTGAAAATAAATTTAATGAGTCTCACTTGAACAATATTAAATAAATTCTTAAGGAGTTTTGATTAGAAGATAATAGTTAAATTTTTAGTAATATATATTCTACTAATTGTAATTATTTTCATAAAGGCTTTAATTGATCTCATTATATTAAGTAATATATACATATATATATATATATATTATTTTTCTAGCAAAAATCATTATTTGTTTGACTAAAATATCCTTTATATATATGACAATCCAAATCTACCCTTCCTAGGGTTTTTTTTTTTCGAAAATACTAAGAGAAATTATTTTATTGAATATTTTATTCATGAAGTAAAAATTTGTTTGGGGACAACTAGATCATGATCAAATTCCTATGGCTAACCACAATCAATACATACACAATCCTTTAATTCATCAAATCATCCAAATCATGCATACAAGCATAGATCTCAATTTATCAACACATGATCTAACCCCTACTAGCATAAATATGATCATGGCTTCAATATTAATCCATCATGAATATAAACCCTATTCACCAAAGGTGACATAATCTCTAGCATACTTCATCACATATACTACTTATGACATGCATCAACCTCAAATCATCATATAATCATCCAAGACAATCCTTCCATGCATAAATTCCATCTCCTTCACAATCATACATATATTCATACTTTAATCTCAACAATATATATATATATATATATACTCAAATTCTATCACCATCCACCTATTATTATTATCACCCTAGAGACATGCTTCTAGAGTTTAAAAGAAGGATTGATGGTACATACTTGGTTGATGAACGCCTTGAAGAAGTTTAGAATAGATCTCAACTCCTAGGTGTCTAACTTTGTCCAAAGGAGATGGCGAGAGCATGATTATGGAGAAGAAGTCATCTGGCTAAGGGAGAGGAGTTTCGGCCGTGAGAGAGAGAGAGAGAGAGAGAGAGAGAAGAGATCATTAGTATGTTTATTCACATAGGTTCTCACTAGAGATCATGTTTGGAGAAGATGAAATTGATAGAGTAAATTTACCTTGAAGATGTTCTTGTCCATCACATAAATTTCTACTTTTGATCCGAAGTAGCAAGATGATTTGTGGAATTTGATGTTAATAATGGTGTTGATGGACTCACAGTAGTGAGTAGGTCAAATATGGAAGTTTTTGAGAGGATTTGAGATGGTTTGGAGGGGTAATAAGTGTAGGGAAGAGGTAGGTGTTCTTGGTGTAGTGTGTGTGTTCTTGGAGATTGAGAGATTTCGAGAGGTGGTTCTTGTGCAGCTGCCGAATTTTTGTGAGGGATAGGGCTGGCCGAATTTCTGTAGGGTTTAGGGAGTTGTTTATCTGATTTAGAAGAGAAAAGGAAGGGTTAGTTGCACAATCCTTGGAGAATATTTTTAGGAAGTGAATTTGGAAACTAAATATTCTAGGATATCTTGATAATTTGGAGAGCTTTGAAGGTCTCCTATGGCCGACTGATTGAGCAGCTTTTCTGAGGAATTAAAGCTGATTCAAGGTGGCTTATAGTGGCTGAAACTAAGATATTATGGAAGGTTGCTAAACAAGGATGGCTGGAATTTTGGAAACCAATCAAGCTAAATTTCAGGGATTTGTTGGAGAGATTTTCGAACAGCCTTTGCTGAATTTCGTGCAGAAGCTTGAGGGAAACAATAGAGCTCTGTTAATGGAAGTTTAAGGAAGGTTTTGACAGATTAAGGTTGGTGTTTCAGCCAGAAGAAAAATAGGAAACAAAGCTGGAAATTTGGACTGCCTAGCATTTCGCTGAACAGGAATTTTTCTGAGTAGATTTTTGGCTGCCACTTCCAGCCAATTTGCAGTGAGTTTTGAAGGGAATTTCAGGGGTATTTAAGGCTGGTTTCCAGCCTTCTTCATGAAGGAAAAACATGGCTGAGGTACTGAACAAGATCTGAAAGAAAATAGCTTGGTTTTGGACTCTCAAAACTGTTTTTCGTACAGGAATTTTTTCCTGTTTTGCTCCAGCTTTGAGCAATCCAAAATTGGTCAAGAATTTTCAGGTTTCAAACTGATCCTAAAGATCATTTTTCTGGTAGCATTTGGGAGGGAATGTTAGCTAAAAATTTCGACATTTTGAAGGTACAACAAGCTGGAAAATTTCAGCTCATGCCATGAAGGAAGATGAACTAGTCTAGAGTGAAATTTCAGCAAGCTTACTAGAGGGATTTTTCCCCTTGGAATTTCCCACCTTTCTTCCACATTTTTCAGACAATGAGAAGCCTTTTACTAGGACATTTTGATCCCACAAGATCACAGCATTTTACTGAAATTTCTGGAAAGAAAATGGATAGAACATCTTGATCAAACTAAGAAGTTGAAACCTAAGGAAAACCAAAGATCAAGGGAACAAGAATTCCCTTTAGGAAATTCGAGTAGGGCAAAAGAGTGGAATGAGAATACTTCTAGCATGTCTCTCTTAGGACATCATTCCTACCTTACTCTAAGCTCCTAAGACTGAAATTTCCTCCACTAAGCAAAAATAAAATTTAATCTAGCTAAAGCTTCTATGATGGAATTTGAACCCAAGACCTCAAGAATTAATTTCAAAGCTCTAACCACGACACCACAACAACTCTTGTTGATATTTTCACTAGAAAATTATTTTCTATTCAATCCACAGGCTATCTCTCTATTTTCACCTCAAGCAAAAATTACCATCTTGCCCTTCTCACACAATACTCACCAACAAGACTTCAAGACAATAAAACCCGAATCCAAAACATATAAAAATCATATGAAAATATATTTAACCATGAAATAAAATATGATATGCATCCCAACCCGCTTACTTTAAGGTTGGTTTTGACCGGGGTTTCACAGCCTCCCCTCCTTAGAAGAATTTCGTCTTGAAATTCAAGCATACCTCTATTTCAGCTCGGGATACTTCCGCTTAACCCATTCTTTTGATTCCCATGTGGCATCCTGCATGCCATGGTGCTCCCACTGAATCTTAACCATCGGTATCTACTTATTTTGCAGGGTTTTGACACTGCGGTCCAATATCCGCACAGGCTTCTCCACGTAGCTCAGATCTGGCTGTAACACCAATGGCTCATCATTCAATACATGACCGGGATCTGCATTATACTTCTTCAATTGTGACACATAGAACACATCGTGGATTCCCGTCAACCAATCCGGCAAGTCTAATCGATAAGCTACTGGTCCAATTCTTTCCTTAATGAGAAATGGCCCCAAATACCTCGGATTCAACTTTCCACCTTTTGGATGCTTCAATATTCCCCTATTCGGAGTCAGCTTTAGAAATACGCGATCCCCAACTTGAAATTCTAGATCCTTTCGCCGATTGTCCGCATAGGTCTTCTGTCGGCTTTGAGCCGCCTTTAAGCTTTCCCGAATCAGTTTCACTTTATCCAACATTTCTTGGACATAGACCTCTCCAGTTTTGCTCTCATGACCATCTTCCATCCAACTCCAATACAACGGTACCTGACACTTGCGCTCATACAAAGCCTCATATGGTGCCATCCCAATTGAGGCTTGGTAGCTATTATACGATAGCTCGGCATACGGCACACACTTGATCCACTTATCCCCGAAATCTAGGACACAGGCTCTCAACATATCTTCTAATATTTGGATCACCCTTTCTAATTTCCCATCAGTTTGCAGATGCGCCGTTGTACTGAATTTCAAATTCGATCCCATCGCCTCCTGGAACTTTTCCCAAAAACGAGAAGTAAACCTCGGGTCTCAGTCGGATACTATGCTCAAAGGTACTCCATGAAGTTGGACTATCTCTCGAACATAAGTCTGAGCCAGCTTCTCCATGGAGTCCCTCACATTTACCGGTATGAAATGGGCCGACTTGGTCAGTCGATCCACCACTACCCATATGGCATCCTTCTGAGTCTTTGACATGAGGAGTCCGGTGACAAAGTCCATAGTCACCTCCTCCCACTTCCATTTCGGCACAGGCAATGGCTGCAATAGTCCTGCTGACTTCTTATGCTCCGCTTTAACTTTCTGGCAGGTGAGACAGGTCGAAACGTACTTGACCACATCTCGCTTCAGTCCGGGCCACCAATAAGCTCTCTTCAAATCCTGATACATTTTGGCCTCCCCCGGATGAATGGCGTACTTGCTCTTGTGTGCCTCCTCCAAAATTCTGTCTTTC
This sequence comes from Voacanga thouarsii, assembly GCA_026120185.1. NCBI lineage: Eukaryota > Viridiplantae > Streptophyta > Magnoliopsida > Gentianales > Apocynaceae > Voacanga > Voacanga thouarsii. The sequence goes on from JANUWF010002074.1 coordinate 3,146,929, forward strand.
AATTGCGGCTCCTTGGGTACACACAATCGATCTCTGAAATGGAGAATTCCCGCTTCATCTTGCGGAATTCACTGTCTGGTCGCTTAAGCTCCTTATCCTTGAAGATTTGAAACTCGGCGTTGCTTCGCTGAGCCTCCACTATTTCTTGCTTCAAATCCGACACCAACTTCAAGTTGCTGATGACAATTCTTTTGTCTCGCACTTTCGCCTTCTGTCCAATACGTCCTGAACTACTTGCATTTCTTGCACCTTCAGTCTGGCCATTACAACTTTTCTGCTCAGGGCGTCCACCACAACGTTGGCATTCCCGGGATGGTAGTTGATCGGGCAGCGGTATTCCTCCAAGAATTCCATCCACTTTTGCTGCCTCAAGTTCAGATCCTTTTGGGTGAAGATATACTTCAGACTCTTATGGTTGGTGAACACCTCATATTCGGCTCCATACAAGTAGTGTCGCCATTTCTTTAGGGCGAACTCTATTGCTGCCAGCTCCAGATCATGAGTGGGGTAGTTCACTTCATGAGGTCGCAACTTCTGAGATGCATAAACAATCACTTTTCTGTCTTGCATCAACACCGCCCCCAGTCCTTCCTTTGAAGCGTCGGTGTACAGCGCATAAGGTTTGCCTTCCTCCGGTAGACTTAATACTGGTGCTGTCATCATTCTCTTCTTCAATTCTTGGAAACTTTTCTCGCATTTTTCATTCCACACAAACGGAACATCCTTCCTCAACAAACGGGTCATTGGTGATGCGAGAGTCGAGAATCCCTTGATGGAGGTATAGGTATAGGTGAGACGTAATCTGGTTTTTTCCTTAGCAAATCATGTAAGTCCAATCTTAATGGGTATAGGCAATTGTTGGTTTTTGGTGTTGTTGATTTTGGGTTGAAATCAGAGAGCCAATGGAGCCAGAAGTTGCGCAAGAAAAACAGAAAGATAGCTGCAGAAAAATAGAAAGAAATCTGTAGAAGAAGATGCAGGAGAAAAATCCAAGAAGAGCCCGGTCAGACCAAAACCGGCGCTGGCTGAGGCCGTTCGAACCGATGCTGGCTCGGGTCTGGGCTCCAGTCTACACGCGGGTCGCCCACGAGGTCTGGTTCTGTGCGGTGGGTGTTGTGGACCAAGGAGAAATTTTTTATTTTTCCTTGTAATTTTTCTTGCATTTTCTTTTGTTTTGAGGTCCATACCAAGCGAAGTTAATATTTTTGCAATAGTTAATATTCATGGAATATTTTTGCATGAAAAATATTAGTAAGGAATTTTAGGATTAAACAAGACCATTAATTAATAAATTAATGTGTTTAATTCTATTATCTGGGCACTTAGGTTTAAAAATAAAAAAACATGAAAACGTCCACTGTTTTCATTTTTAAGTACCTATGTGCACGTTTTCTCAAAGACCAAAGTCTTTAGGAATATTTTTTACAAGAAAAACATTTTTCTACAAAATTGAATGGTTATTTTAACTTAAACAAAAATTAATCATTAGATATTTTCTCAAATGATTTAATCCTTGACATAGAAAATATATTGGATTTAGATATTTTTGTAAGTTAAAATAGAAAGCCATTTTGTTTTATTTTTGCACAAGAAAAATTATTTTGTCAAATAAACTTGAGACCAAAGTCTCTAGAAAGTTTTAATTGGAAAATTTTTGAATTCATTAAGTTTTTAACTTAAATAAAATTAGTCAATGGAAAAGTCTCTCAAAGGATATAAACCTTGATATAGAGATTTTAATATATTTAGATATTTTATTTTTGAGTTAAGGAAAAACTTAATGGAAATTTTCAAAAGGATATTTTTCAGAAAACCCTTATTCTAACGGCCTCACGGCTTCCATCACGATCTTCCTTAGAGATCGTGGGTCCCCTCGCGTCACCCTGGGAGTGAACCCAGATAGGATAGAGATACCATAAGGATCTAGATCTAATAGAGGGGTGTAATTAATAACCCGGGACACGTGCTATGATCGGCCAACCCACATTGGAGATCATAGTGCGATGTATGTCCATAAGAAAAGAGAGGAAACGGCCATCCTCTCGATGGAGTTGTCTTCTAGATCATTACCTAGAAGAGAAATTAATTTATGGTGATTAACATACTTAGCTTAGGGAATTGTTAATCTTCCTAAGAAGCTATGTCAGTTTTCCTAAGAGCCAAATTAATTATTATCAGTTTTGATATAAGGATAAATTGCACAAATTTATTTTGATTTCACAAACTAAATCTTTTTCTTTTATTTTCGATTTTTTCTGAAATGGTGGGAGATTCTGTTAGTCCTTTGGCCGTTATTCTCTGAGAGAATAAGCTAATGTGACCAAACTATGTGGACTGGGAGAGAAACCTGGACATAATACTCACAGCGAAAGAATATAAGTATGTCCTTTACGAAACCTGTCCTGTTATCGGGGAAAGTTCCACCGTCAAAGAGCGAGAGGCAAAGAAGGCCCGGAAGAAGGCTGATGAAATGGCACACTGCTATATGTTAACCTCCATGTCCAATGTGCTCCAGTCAAAACACGAGCACATGGCCACTGCGTATGATATAAGTCAATCATTAGCCACGATGTTCGTGGATAAGAGCCGGCCCGCAAGGCAAGAGGCTCTTCAAACTATTATAAATACTAAGATGGCTGAGGGAGCTTCAGTCAGAGAGCATATACTCAAGATGATTGTTGCCTTTAAAGAGGCAGAAATCTTAGGGGCTGTCATTAACCCCGAGAGCCAAGTGGACATGGTTCTCAAATCTCTACCGGGTTCCTTTACTCAGTTCAAGTAGAATTACAACATGAACAAGTTAAACATGAGTTTAGCTGAGTTGATGAAAGAACTCCAGATGGCGGAGAAGGTCATGAAACCACAATCAAAGGCTATGATTGCTAAGGCTTGATCTTCTAGAACTAGGCCCAAGCCCAGAAGGTTCATGAAGAAGAAAGGAAACGTAGCGGCCCAGCCCAAGACCCAGCCCAAGGACAAACCCAAGGGCAAGTGCTTCAAATGTAGAATGAAGGGACATTAGAAAAAGGAGTGTCCAGATATTCAAGCTAAGAAAAACTCCACAGGTAATGTTTTCTATCTAGAGTCTATATCATTGGTTAGATCAACTTCCAGTTGGATTGTTGATTCAGAGGCCACTGATCACATATGTAACTCCTTCCAGGGCTTTAGAAAGATTAGAAGACTCCAGAAGGGCGAACATAGACTACGTGTGGGAAATGGAGCACAAGTCTGGGAGAGCTGGATCTTATTTTTGATCTAGATTTTGACAAAATTTGATTTCAGTTGCAAAACTAATAAATCAAGGATATTCTGTATCTTTCCATTCTGGTATTTCTATAAGTAGAGATGGAGAAATTTTATGTACTGTGCACATGTATGGGAATCTATTCTTCTTAAACTCTATTAACAATCAATTAAATAACACTCAATCTGAACCTTTAACAAGGAAGAGAAAAACCAATGTCAATGACTCTTATCTTTGGCATCTAAGGTTGGGTCATATCAACTCATCCAGAATTCAGAGGTTAATCCATTATGGGTCTTTGGGCTCAATGAGATTGGAAAATTAGCCTCAGTGTGAATCCTGCTTAATGGGAAAGAAGACCAAAAGGTCATTTACCCCTAAGATGGATAGCGCCAAGGAGGTATTGAGTCTTGTTCACACTGATGTATGTGGTCCCTTATCTATACCAGCTAGAGGGAGTTTTGAGTACCTAATCACTTTCACAGATGATTGTACAAGGTTTGGTTTTATTTACTTGATGAGACGCAAGTCTGACTCTTTTGACAAGTTCAAGGAGTTTAAGGCTGAAGTGGAGCGTCGGACAGGTAAATTGATCAAGACCTTATGATCGAATCGTGGTGGAGAGTACTTCCTTGGTGAATTCAAGGACTACATGGTACATCATAGGATAGTATCCCAGCTCTATGCTCTGGGGACACCCCAGCAGAACGGAGTAGCTGAGAGAAGGAACAGGACATTGATGGAAATGGTCCGAAGTATGATGTCTCATACTACTCTTCTAGTATCTTTTTGGGGATATGCCCTAGAAACAGCGGTATATATTCTGAACTTGGTGCCTTCCAAGTCAGTACTTAGGACTCCTTATGAGATATGGACTGGGCGTAAGCCGAGTCTGAATCATCTCAGGATATGAGGTTGTCCAGCTTATGTACTGGTTAAGGGAGATAAGTTAGAACCAAGATCAAAATTATGCTATTTTGTTGGGTATCCAAAAAGGACAAAGGGTGGTTACTTTTATCATCCTAAGGAGTAGAAAGTACTTATTAGTACTAATACTAGATGCTTAGAGGATGATCAAAGTACTTCCACTAAAGGTTCAACTAGGTTAGAACTTGAGGAGAAGTAATCTTTGGAATCAACTTCTTCTGACCCGATTGTGGAACAAGAAGAGGCACAGCTTTAAGAGCTTGTACAATTGGAGCCTCGTCGTAGTGGGAGAGTGTCTAGGGTTCCGGAGAGATGGATTGGAGAAGCTTTCAAGCTAGTTTTTGACCATCAGGAACAAGACCCCACTAGATACAAGGAGGCTATTGCTGATGCCGATACAAATCTATGGCATGAAGAAATGAATACCAAGATTGAGTTTATGTACTTCAATCAAGTTTGGGATCTTGTAGCTTCACCTGAAGGGATAAAACCCATTAGGTGTAAGTGGGTATACAAGAGGAAGAGGGGAGTGGATGGGAAGGTGGAAATCTTTAAAGTTAGGTTTGTGGCTAAAGGGTATACTCAAAATGAGGGAATTGATTATGAGAAAACTTTTTCCCTGGTAGCCATGCTTAAGTCTATCCGTATCTTCCTTGTCATCGCATGTCATTATGACTACGAGATATGGCAAATGGAGATCAAGACGGTATTTTTAAATTACCATATTAGCGAAGACATCTATATGTCCCAACCGGAAGGCTTTATTGCTAAAGGCCAAGAACATATGGTTTTCAAGCTTAAGAAGTCCATTTATGGACTTAAGCAGGCATCGAGAGCATGGAATATTCGTTTTGATGAAACTGTAAAATCTTACGGTTTCACTCAAAACGAGAATGAACCATGCGTGTACAGGAAACTTAAAGGCATTAATGCGGTTTTTCTTATCTTATATGTTGATGACATTCTACTAATTGGAAATGTTGTAGGGTCATTGTCATCTACAAAGGTTTGGCTGTCTAGTCAATTTAGTATGAAGGACTTGGGAAAAGCCAGTTACATTCTCAGGATAAGGTTTCTTAGAAATAGGAAGCAGAGAATATTAAGATTATCCTAAGTGGCATACATTGACAAGATACTAGCCAAGTACAGTATAGACTCATGCAAGGGAGCTCTAATTCCTTGCAGACATGGGTTGCCATTTTCTTCAAGGGACTGTCCTAAGTCTCAAGAAGAAAATGACAGAATGAGTAGGATTCTTTATGCTTCAGCTGTGGGAAGTCTTATGTACGCCATGCTGTATACTAGACCAAATATCCACTTTACCGTAGGCTTGGTTAGCAGATATTAGTCAAACCCTAGAGAGGTTCATTGGCAAGTTGTAAAGCATATTCTTAAGTACCTCAAGGGAACGAGAGATTATATGCTGGTTTACAAGGCTAATGACTTGGTTCCTACAGGATACACAGACTCAGACTTCCAGGCAGATAAGGATGAGAGAAAGTCCACTAGTGGATATGTTTTCACCTTGTTTGGAGAAGCCATTTCGTGGAGGAGTATAAAGCAATCTTGCATTGTTGACTCAACCAAGGAAGCTGAGTCTATGGCAGCTTCGGAGGCATCTAATGAAGCAGTCTGGATCCAGAAGTTCCTTTCAGAACTTGGAGTCGTGCCACACATTGACAGGCCGATTGTGATATATTGCGATAACACTAGAGCAGTATCACAATCCAAAGAACCCAGGAATCACAAGAAGGAGAAGCACATTGAAAGGAAGTACAACCTGATTCGAGATTTCATCTAGAGATGGGAAGTTGTGGTGGAACAAATTGCCTCAGAGAACAATCTAGCAGATTCATTCACCAAGCCTTTGGCTGAGAGAGTCTTCAAGAGACACTTAGACGCCATAGGGGTGGACAGCTACGGACTTACTTAATCTTAGAGTGCAAGTGGGAGATTGTTGAGAAATATGCCCTCTTAGACTAGGTTTTTGATGTAAACAGCGAATGTTTTAATAAAAAAAATTATTTTTTAGAAATTATTTGTGAATTTATATTTTTATTTGTATACAATTACGTTTGGAAAAGATCCATTATGTCTAAGTAAGTGATCCATGTGAATAGTAGTCTTTTACAGTAAGATATGGATCACAGGTTACTTAACACATAAACGTTTGTTCTTAACCGATTAATGAGAATGAGAATCTTATCATGTCTAGGTTATTATGTTGTGAATTCCAAATAAAGAATGGCTTATCTTTAGCCAATGAGTAGTCCACCCACTTCATGACATAAGCGTATTTCGAATACGTAGGACATGACCTGTAGTAGTAGTTTCTTAAAGTAATATATGGTAGAAACCTAAACTACTACTGCTACAGCGTAGACTAGTATTCTACGACTTGAGTATGAGTTGGTGGTTTGACGAAACTGGAAGCATGTACTTTGATATGCCATAGTTGAGGTTCTATCGTAGGGCCAATATATTTGTATGTTGGGTATGTGTGACTAGTTAGTTAAGACAGACTTGTACAAGATAGTTTCTATACTCTATCGCCCCTTGTGGTTGTCTAAGTGATCTAAATATCCAAGGCTCTGGGAAACATGACTTAGATGTTTGCTTTAGGTAGCTTTCTTGGAAAACGGAAACAATCCAGGAAGTCGTGAATTATTGGACTAGAAGCCTAATGATGGTAGATGTCATTTAAAGACGTGTTAGTACATTTCTTCCTCTCTAATGTACGACGATGTATAAAGGGGTATTTTAGTCATTTCACCTATAGGTCAATGACTTTGCTAACGCAGCATTGTCCTTGGGGTCAATATTTCCTTATGGTGATATTAGGAAATATTTAAAATGCAAAATACAACTATTTATATGGCAAGGGTATTTTGGTCATTTTAGTAGCCTAGGCAGTGTGTCTTTTGGTCCCCAGTATAGACCGTGAGTCCTAATTATATACAGGCTAAGGAATTGGTCTTAAATTAAATTAAATGAAATTTATTTTATTTAAATAGTTCGATTTAATTAGTGGGCTAGCATAAAATAAAGGTCCATGAAGAGAGAAAATTAATTAAATTAGTTTGGTGGGTTAATTAATTGTTCAGGGCTTTGGCCCAGTTTGAATAATTAAAGATTGACCTGGAACTAAACTAATATAGGCTTGTTAATTGGACTAGTTTATTTGGGTTGAAAAATTAATTATTTATTGGGCCATTTATTTTGTTCTAAATAGAATAATTAATTTAGTCCGAAAAGCTAAACTAAGAGTCCAATGGGCCATTCCAGTTTAACTTAGGGTTTTATTTAGGTTAAACAGGAGAACAAAAATTGAGGGTTGTTTTCCAGCGTTGTTTTTCACTGCTTCTTTTCTGGTGAAAAGGAAAAACCATGACAATCCCTTTTCTCTCTCGAAAATATTCCTTAGCCCTGTGAGTTGTTCAACAAACAAGAATCGGTAGGTCATATACTGGAAGATCGAGAGGTTGGCGTTCATATACATGAACAGACGGTGTAGGAGGCTTGCAGGAATTGTACCAGAGGTTTCCACTAGCGCATCTATCCCCGTTCCACACATTCCGATCTAGCCAATTCTAAGAACGAGAAAAGGAGGTAAAAATTTTTTCACCTTGGAGTCCCGCCAGACCATGATCAGCGTCGGCTGAGGCTGCCAGAACCGGCGCCAGCTCCGGTATGCGTTTTTCCTATTCTTCAATTTTTCAATATTTTGCTTCCGCTGCGTGCTTTGCTTCTCCCTTTAAATCCTTCACTTCCACTTCCTTGAGATCCTTTTTGCAACCCCTCTTCTTCCTCCTCAAATCTTCAAGTTCCTTTTCTTCTTCTTGCGAAAAAAGGTTTCCTAGAGGATCTCTTGGTTGTTAGCCAACCAAGAATATGTTTCTATGATTGATAATAGTATATATATATATATATATATATATATATATATATATATATATATATATAGTGTGTACAATGGAAACAAATGAGAAAAGATCAAAAAAATAGCAAAATCGCGCATTTCTGCCTAGGCGTCCTTGGAAATGATCTAGGCAGCCTAGGGTTGTTATTCTTCCCTAGACTGCCAGCTAAATAATACAATATACATATACATCTTTACAATTGAAGTGGGTAGACTAGGGTACTATTACTTCCCTAGGCCACCTGCTTGAACACACACAACACACACAATGATGTTCACTAGGTGGCCAAGGGAACTGGATGTTCTCTAGGCCACCAAATCCTAAACACATATACATATATACATTATACTAGGTGGCCAAGGGAAGTTAAGCTTTCCTAGGCCGCCACTTGCTAAACAAACATACATAAATACATTGAAGTAGGGAACTTCCCTTGACCACCAACTTTCTAGACACAAACAAATCAAACATATGTAGGCATCCTAGGGAATTGTTCCCTAGGCCGCAATTATTTTTTTGTCTAGGCATTCTTTATTCTTGCTTTTGTGTGCTTCTTCATTTGTTCTCCATTTTTGCTCCATTTTTCTCCTTTTCTTCATTTTCATCTACAATTCTTATGTTCTTTATTTCCTACAAAATAAGATGAAAATTGTGCGTTGAGTAGTGAATTAAACAAGGATTTATTACAATTAAAGCACAAAAATACTAAAAAAGATATAAGTGAAGAGCCCTCATTAATTTTATACTGACATTATCTTCATAATTTACTTTAGGAATTTCTCCTGAGAAATCTACACTATTCAATCTTCGAGGGCTTTGACTTCAAAAGAGGGGTCTGTAAAAGGAAGAAGAAGATGCTATTGAAAGGGATTTTTGACTGAATTCAAGCTCAATATTACCCGCGAAGGATTTTGTAATTCGATCAATTATGTTGGATTTATAATGTCTTTTAGGGTTTATTATATGTTCAAATTTCCATTTTTTTTTATCATGAAGAACATCATCCCAATTAAAGAATCGAGGAACAAAAGTATAGGATCTTTCAACATTAGTCTCTAATAAGCAGGTTTCTCTAGGATTTCCTAAATGACTTTTGGCTTTGTGATTTATAGTGGTTTTCATGACTTTATAATAAACACAATAAATTAATCCAAGAGATTTAGATCCTAATTCAAAATCTAAATTCTTAGTCTGAATATTTACAAGTTAAGTTTTGAGGATATATGGATCTGTTAGATCCACGGTGAAATTAGGATAGTGGTTAAAATAAATAGGGCCATTTGCAGTATTTGATTTAAGGACTGCTACTAAGTTATTATTAAAATCAAGATTCTACTGTCTCTTAGCAAAAGACAGATAGGCAAATTAATTCTTAATCTGTAGAGAGGTTTCATAGCTACTTGAACTAAAACTATATACAAGCATCGCTATTTATTTTTTCGATGCAATTCTAAAGTTTTTGGGTTAAATAGATGAATTGTACCATAGGGCTTGTTTATAGAAATTATTTTTTGGGGTGAAGAAGCTGGGTTCAAAAGATTCATGGTTAATAGTGGTCTTGATAGAGAAGAGAATGGTAAAGGAGGATAGGAAGAAAGAACTACGAATCTATTTATTGGTGTATTATCTCTAGGCCAGATATTGTTTTGTGCCATTTATGCTTCTTACTTGTTGATTCACTCAATATTGATAGTCTAAAACTCACCTTTAATGCAAATAAAAAAATCTTATTGAAATATTATCTTGTTTGTCCTTGAAGGAATTCTCTTGTTAAGAAATCTGGAAGAGAATTAGATTCTCTTTTGATAAATTCAATGTCAAAATCAAAGCCAGAAAGTAAAGCTTGCCATCCAGCAAAAATCTGTTTTACAACAAGGTTTTTTTTTTACATCTTTATGTAAAATATTTTGCAACATCAATATAAAGAAGAAACCCTTAATTTACTAAATCATCTTGAAATTTAGAAATGCATAAAATAGTAGCAAGAATTTCTTTTTTGATGGTGCTGTAATTCTTTTGACTGGATTGCCAAATACCTAAATGAGATCTGACTAATTGTTCCCTAGAAGAATCTGATTTCTTTCATTTGAGATTACCTCCATAACCGAGTTTAGATGCATCTATTTCAACAGTCATGAAAGTATTTGGATATGGGATTCGAAGAGAAGGAAGTTTCTTAACAAATGTCTTTATTTTTTGAATAGTTTGGATCTATTCTATACCCTAAACAATTAGATTTTTTCGAAGGCATTGATACAGTAGTTCATATATCTATCTCAGATTTGGAATAAAATTAGATATGTAATTGAGATGTGGTGTTGCTCGATTAGTTATTAACTATAAACCTTTAAACAAAGATTTCAAAATGGATAAGATACGCAATTCCCAAGAAAAGAGATTTATTAAAACAAACTAATAAATCAGTAATGTATAGTAGATTTGATATGAAGAAAATGATCATAGAGAATGATCAAGTAGAAACTTTTAAGACTGTTAATTGTATTGGTTAGAAAGAGAAAGTGCCTTCTCAACCATGGCCTCTGGTTCAAATATTTTTTATATTGTTATTGAAACTATTAATGATCTTGAAATCAACTCCCATATAGATAGAATTGAATCTAGATTGTTGAATTAGAAAATGCTAATAGAAAAGTTTGAAAAAATTTACAAAAAAGGAAATTTAAATTTCGTTCAAAATTATAAACCACTAAGAAAACAGTTTCTATCAACAAGCCCTGCGTACTATTCATTTGTCGAATTCAAGAACCTTGGAATTGCATTGAAAAAGTAAATACTGGTATTTGCATATTGTATTAGTACAAGTAGAAAGATGTTTAAAGTATTAGTCGAGTGATTCACTAAAAACGAGGACATCATCAATATAAACAATCATAAAAGCAGTATAAGGTGTAAAAAATATCATTCATAACCTTTTGAAATTCACTAGGCGCATTCTTAAGACCCAAGGGCATCACATTCCATTCATATTGACCAATTTGGACATTTTAAGTTGTTTTATATCTACCTTCTTCTTTAATTTGAATTTGCAAAAAGCCTTTTTTATATCAAACTTACTATAGATTACTGCTTTATAAGTTCGTTTTAATAAATCTCTTTTGTTGAGAATTAGGTATATTATCCATTTGAATATGATGCCATTCGATCTTAAGAGTACCCTTAGTGACTTTCAAAAGTTTATGAATGAGCTTACTTAGATATGATTAGATAAAGCATGACAGAGTATATGAACATGGCTTTGAACTGGATAGGGGTGTACATTCTTAATACAATCCAAGTGTTTAGGTCTAGGATTTTGATGATTCGGCATCGAGAGTAGGCGATACCTTTGTCATTTATGTGAGCATTGTGTCCATGTTCGAATTCTATCGAACAGGTGGCAAATAAAATATGTTCATAAAAAAATATAGTTTTTAAAGGATCTGCTTATGACAGATGACTCGATTGATTGTAAGCTTCTGGATGAAATAAGTTAACAATTTCACTTTCTGGTTTACTTGCTAACTCTTTTGGAATGGCTAGCAAAGGTTTTAAGGATTTTGTTACAAATTCAAAGGTTTCATTTTTGGTAGAGTTTAGCAGGGGTTTGATGATTTAGTAAATAAAGGTTTTTTCTTCGTATTGATTGCAAAGCTGCAAAAGATGTTTTACAAAAAGATGTAAAAAACGTTATTGCAAAATAGATTTTTGCCAGATGGCAAGCTTTACTTTCTAGCTTTGATTTTGACATTGAATTTATCAAAGGAGAATCCAATTCTCTTCCAAATTTCTTAACAAGATTTATGTCTACACATGGGCTTACTGAGATTTATGTCTCACCACATTTTATACCATACTTTCAGGTTAATCCTGCGGTGAAGGTTATTCATTAGAGATTGCCTTTGTTTTGAAGACTTATTTCTTTTTCTGTGTATTTCATTTTGAGAGACTTTATCAAACAATCATTTATTTTTTAGAGTTGTTCATGTGTTATTTGAGTTGTAATAAGTTTGATTTGGAATGTTTCTTTCATTTCTTTTATGAGTCCAACTTTTAAAGACCCATTGCTCTGTGGAAGATGTGACATCCCCAGCCCTAATCAGGTACATAGGTAGTGGGGTGTTACAAGTGGTATCAAAGATAATATTTAGGTAATTATTGATAATATTTACTTTATTTCTTTAGGATTAATCCCTTTTGACTAATCTGGGTTGTTTATTCTATAAGATGGTTAGAATGTATAGAACCACAAGGAAGGGGCAGCAATGGTATCCACCAATTCTATCTACCTGAAAGACTTACCAGTGCCACAACTTGCACCACAACTCGCACCTTAACTAGTCATACCTTTGCAAGAAAGCAGTGAGAATGAGGTTCAAATTATTGAGCCACCCCCTATACCTGTAGTAGACTTGATCACTGCTAGTGAGGATGGGGATATTGATATGGAAATATGTCCCAAACCCACCTAGCCCCATGATTGATTTAACTGCTGATAGTGATGATCCGGAGGACATAGACTATAAATCTCCACCTAGACCTTCTTTTGTACCCCCACCTAATCATGTTGAAACTGGGGAGAGTTCTAGGAGACTCGGAAAGGAACCTATGGACTATAGATTTGTGAATGGAGCTGAGATAGACCTTTCTAAGAATATTGGGGGTTGGTTATATGATGTTGACACTAAGAATTCTGATGAGGATTAGGGGCAAAGTTTTTTTGTGCCTAGGAAATTGTTGTTTACTACTTTCAATAAACTCCTGTGCTAGGGGTTCATTTATGTTTAATGCTTTATTTCAAAATTTATGCAAATAAGAGTAACTTGGTGTACTCCAATATTGAAAAATGCAATTAATTGTGCAAAGCTTGCATCTAATTTATTTTTGCTTATGTCTGACTGTGAATGCATGCTCGATTTAAATATTTTGAACTTCGATGTATAACTCATTATTTGGGAGCGATGGTTTAGAATGGCACCAAAGTGTCGCGTAACAGCATCCCGCAGAAGGGTTCTTGAAGCAGAACCCGTGACTTCGGAATATGATGCAACTCAACTTTCCTCGCCAAATTAGGGGAATGGGAATGAGCCTTAACAAGAAGTAGGGTCAGAAGAGCCTGCTAGTGCAATATGGGGAAAGCATTTCACAAGATAACGGAGATACTCCAAACCTTACAGAGTGGAGGAACCCAAAAGGGGAAGATGAAGCTCTGGAGAGGTTTTTGAAATTTCAACCTCCCACCTTCTTGGGTGAAGTCGAACAAGATCAGAAAGCGGAGCAGTAGGTGGAGTAGATAAAGGACATCTTTGCTACCCTCCAATATACTGAGAAATGAATGGTTAAATTTGCTGCATTTCAACTGAGAGGCCCAGCTCGAGCATGGTGGCAGCTAGTCCAAGAAGACTAGGAATTAATGGATCAAGACTGGATGTGGGCCAGCTTTGTGGAGGCATTCAGAGCAGAATATATTCCTCGGTGGATAGTAGAGAAAAGGGAAGACGAGTTCCAAAATTTGAACCAAAAGAGCAAGATTGTTATGAAATCCCAGTTGAAACCAACCTTAGAGTAAGGGGATTGAGATGCATATCATATTTTATTGCATGTTTAAATATATTTTTATATGATTTTATGTGTTTTAGACTTGTGATTTGTAGCCTAGAAGGCTTAATTGTGTTTATTGAGTAAGAAGGGCAAAATGATAATTTTTGCTTGAGGAGAAAATAGGGAGATAGCTTGAGGATTAAATAGAAAAAATATTTTAGAGAGAAAATAAGAGCAAGAGTTGTTGTGGTTTAGTGGTTAGAGCTTTGGAATTAATTCTTGAGGTCTTGGGTTCAAATTCCATCATTTGAGTTTTTGCATGATTGGATTTTATTTTTATTTAAGGAGGCTGTTTTCGGCCTTGTATGCTTTAGGGAAGAGTAGAGGTATTGTCCTAAGAGAGTCATGATAAGAGTATCCTAATCCTACTCTTGTGCCCTACAAAAATTTCTAAGGGAATTTATACCCTTCTTGATCCTTAGTTTTCCTTACTTCTCAATTCATTAAGTTGTTCAATTTATTCAAGCCAATTCTATTCCAGAAAATTCCAACAAAGTGCTGTGGCTTTGAAGGTTCAAAAATGTCTAAGTGTAAGACATCTAGTGGGCCAAAAATGGGTAGGAGTTGTGGAAGGTTCCCAATAGATTAATCTCCATAGTTGAACCTTCAAATCTCTACCCTAGCTATGTTCATTTTCTTCATGAAGTAATCTAGAATTTTTCCAGCTTCTTGTTCAGACCAAGTGTTGAAATTTTTAGTCATCATTCCCTTCCAAATGCTACTAGAAAAAAAGCCCTCTTGACCAGCTTAAAGTCTGAAATTATAAGGCCAAAACCGGACTGCACAAATGCTGTGCAAACTAAAAAATTTTCTAGGCAAATTGGCAGCTTTGGTGAACTTGCACCAAGCTGTTTCTTCCAGTTTTCCATTCAGCACCTTAGCCATGTTTTTCCTCCATAAAGAAGGCTGGAAACCAGCCTTGAAAGACCTTTGAATGCCCCTTCAAATCCTCTGCAAACTGACTGAACAATGGAATAAAAATCTGCCTAGAAATTCCAGCCAGCTTGCGAAAATCCTGAACAGAAATTTCCAGCTTTCTTCCTTCATCAACCTTAACCGAAACTTCACCATTTTTCTGTACAAACTTCCCTTGAACAACCATGAACTGAGCTCCACCATCTTCTTGAGAAGTCTGCTAAAAAAACAGTCCATGTCTGCACCTAAAATATCTCCAACAATCACTCCAATCAAGCCATTAATTGGAGACCAAAATTCCAGCAAACCTAATTAGTAAACAACCATAAATCAACCCTCAAACAACTAGAAATCCCTTCACCATTGTTCACCATATTTTCGGCCACCATTAAGCTTCTTCAAACAGCTTTCATTCCAGCAAAATCCCTAGCCAACTCAGTCGGCCATTAGAGCTTCCCAAAAGCTCTCCTCCATCAAAGATCTTCTTGCCATATTTTGTTTCCAAATTTGATTCCCTAAAATATTCTTTTAGGATTTCAAGCAATCAGCCTTCCTTTTCATCTCAAACCAGAAAAATCAACTACCAAAACCTCTCAAACAATTCGGCCACTCCAACCCCACAGAATTTTGGCCAGCTTCAATCAAATCCTCTCCATTCTCTTCAACCTTCAAGAACACCTAGAACACCAAGAACACCTACTAGCATCCATACGCCTAATACCATTCCAAACCATTCCAATCTTCTCCAAAAACTCTAGATCACACCTACTCCACCCCTTGAAACCACTTCTGCAATTTTTAACATCAAATTTCGAAATCCAATTCTCTTTTTTGGATCAAAAAACCAGTATTTTTGTGAATGCTCAAGAACACCTTCAAGGTAAGCATGATCAATCACCCCACCTTCTCTCATCTTCAACTTCTAATGATTATATGTATATACAAACATGCTAATGGACTCTCTTTTCCTCTTTTCTCTCTCTCTCTCTCTTGGCCGAATGGTTTCTTTAACCATGGCCATGATTCCTTTATCTCTCTTGGTAGGATTAAGTCTCCTTGGAGTTAGATCCCTTCGAAACTACTCCAAAGTAGTCATCAATCAAGTAAGCCTCTTCAACCCTCTTTTTAAATTCCAGATTCATGTCTCTAGGATGATATTGGAAGGAGATGGATTATGATTAGGGTTTAAGTGTGTGTTGTTGTGATGAGTTGAGGTTGAAGCATGAATAAATGTGTGTATATGATGGAGATAGGATTGATGTATGAGTTGATTGTTTTGGTTGATTATATGGCATTTTTAGGGTTTAATGCATGTCTCCATGTCGTGAGTAGTATATGTGATCAAGCATGTTAGAGATTATATCACCTTTGGTGAATAGGGTTTATGTTCATGTATGATTGTTAGAGCCATGATTATGTTTATGTTAGTAGAGTTTGGATCATGTCTTGGTAAATTTAGAATTATGCCTTTAATCATGATTTGGATGATTTGATGAATTGGAGTGGAGTATATGTTTATGATTGTGGTTAGCAAGTGGAAATATGATCATGACCTTGTTGTCCCTAAGCTAATTTTATTTCATCAATAAAATGATTAATACTATAACTTCTTATAGTAAATTTCAAAAGCCCTAGGAAAATATGGATTTGGTCTTATATATAAAATAGTGATATTTTAGTCAAATAAATGATAGCTTTTATTAAAGAAATAAAATATATAGATATTATATAAAATAATAATATCATATAAAGCATTTTATATAAGTAATCATAATAAGTGAAATATTAATTTTGTAAGTCTTATATTCATAAATACTATTAAAATTTATTTATTATTCTTTAATCAAAACTTATTAAAATTTACTTACAACTAATTTTGGTTACCAATTATTTTTTAACAATTAATTATCAACAAATTATTATTTTAAATAATTACACCTAGGTCCTAGGACCCTTCATTAAATAAACCTTAATTTACTTTTAGCAAGATTTAAACTTTCAACTTATAGTACTTATTTTCCATACCCTAGTTATTTTAATATCAAGCTAGATTTATTTTATAAACCCTTTTATTTGTTATCTAGCTTTAAAGCTTGGGACACTAGGGACATTATGGTAGTAAGTTGAGCTAGTTTTATTTGTGAAAGCGAATCTTTGGCTTGAGTCTGATTATGGCTCTGTTTAACCCAGGCAGGGTTAGGTCAGCTGTTGGAGACTTTTACTTTGAGCAAGGATCAGGTAAGCTCCTGCATAAAAACCATTTGATGCAAAATGATTATTATAGCAAGCCAAATATAGAGTGTATGGATAGTCACGTCTGTAAAGGCAATTGAGGATTGTCCTCTTTCCCATTTCAGTTAAACAAATTATTTGAAAAATCAATAAACAGATTTACTCAAATCCTAAAACTCTTTCTAAAACTGATTTTGACAATGACTTTGGAAACCTTTAATTGCCAGTTTCAAGTGGAACTATGTTTTGTTTATTTTCCCCCAAGTGGGATCAGTTACGTTGAGTACTCAATAAGGGTGGACTACTAGGACTAGTCTTTGAAGAGTTAGGGTAAGTCTCTCAGTAGGTGGCCACCTCTGAGGGGTGAGTCCTTCCTGGATAAGATGTCAGTCCAGTAGGTCGTGCTGGTCCGAGCTAGCAGTTGTTAGTCAAGTAGACTGTGTGTTTTCAGAATGGACAACTTGTTTTGTTTGGGTATAGACAAGGAGGAGTATCTTGCCCGGTAGGCCGATTACCAACTATTTGTCAGTCTGCACAAAGTGTGATATTCTGACCGTTGTATGGTTATGGGGCCCAACGTGTGGTAACCTATGACCACCTATTTAAGTGGTTGCTTTTATTGTACATGTATGGTTGGAAAAGCCAAAACACCACTCTTGATTTTAACTATTGTTTATTGCTTACTAGTATTTCCCTTATGAAAATTTTATATTTTGCATCCACGAACTGTTTTCACTGGACACTCGAAGCACACACGGACTTACTGAGATTTTTATCTCATCACCCTTTTTACCATGATTTCAGGTCGATCCTACTCTGGGGATGAGTAGCTAGTGTTGTCCACCTTGGAAGAGATTTTATTATTTATTTTTATGTAATGCTTTGGGAGCTGAGAGTGAATAATTTTATTTCTGGATTTGTTTTTGAATTCTTAGATTGTATAAGTTTTAAGTTTTAAGTATTGTTTTATTCCATTATTGTGAATGTGTGTCCTAGTTATAAAGACCCCTTGTCCTTTGGACGGGGGGACATCCCCGGCTTTGTCGGGCCTAGGTAGTGGGGTGTTACAATTGTGGCTTAGTATGCCGCTCATTTTACTTCGTTGTCAAAGTATTTTAAGAGCCTGGTAGATACCGAACAGAACCGAACTAGGTAGTTTGTCAAAGGACTAAGGCAGGAGCTGAGAAGGGCTTTGGCACCTTTTCCATCAATAAAATATTATGGGGCGATAGATTCAGTGACCCAAACAGAGAATGAGGATTGAAGTAGGATGGTACCGAAACCATTCTTGTCACCAAGGCAACCACTAAGACCCTTCCAAAGGCAGCAAGCTAATAAACAACCAACCCATTAGCAATGGCAAAACCAAGGTTGTAAGAATAAGTCTGTCCAGTTCATTAGACCTGGTTGTGATGTGCTGGAATTTAACGACAAGCAAGTAAAAGAATTGAAATTTTTTATAGCTAGAGTAAAAGCTTGTAAATTGCTGAAGCAAGAATGCCAAGGATATTTGGTTTATGTGGTAAACAAGCCAAAGGATCAGTGCACCGTGGAAAATATTGAAGTGGTAAAAGATTTTCCTAATGTGTTTCCCGTAGAACTCACTTTTTTTCCTCCTGCCCGAGAAGTTGAGTTCACTATAGATCTAATTCCAAGAGCGGAACCTGTATCCCGAACCCCTTATCGAATGGTACCAACAGAATTGAAGGAACTAAAGGAACAGCTAGAAGAATTGGGGAAGCAAGGTTACATAAGACCTAGCAAACATTTATGATGTTGATCCATCTTGACAAGAAATTAGTGCTATTTGTGAAGAGAAGGATGGAATCTTGAGGTTATGCATTGACTATCAGGGTTGAAAATTTAACCATTAAGAATAAATATCCCCTACCTTTAATTAATGAGCTGTTTGACTAGTTGGAAGGCTCCAGTTGTTTCTCCAAATTGGATTTAAAGTAGGGATACTATCAAGTGTGAATTAAGAAGGAGGATATTCCCAAGATGGCTTTCAACACCAGATATGGTCACTACAAGTTCGTAGTGATGCCTTTTGAAGTAACTAATGCACTGGTGGTGTTTATAGATTTGATGCATCATATTTTCTGACTATACTTGGATAAGTTTCAGATGGTATTTATCGACATATACTTATATATTCCAAGAGTCTAGAGGATCATGCAGAGCATTTAAAGCTGGTATTAAAAAAGCTGAGAGAGCATAAGCTTTATGCTAAATTTAGCAAGTACGAATTTTAGCTGGAAAATTTGTCATTTATTGGCCATGTTGTGACCAAGAATGGAATCAAAGTAGACACAGCAAAAGTTGAAGCAGTATCAGACTAGAAGCAGCTAGAGAACATCACTGAGATTAGAAGTTTCTTGGGATTGGCCAGCTATTATTGGCAGTTTATTAAAGGGTTCTCAATGCTAGCATAACCTATAACCCGATTGTTGAGAAAAGATGTGCCCTTTGTCTGGAGTGAGAAATGCGAGAAGAGTTTCCAAGAGCTAAAGCAAAGGTTCATAACGGCTCCAGTGCTGAGTTTGCCAGAAGAAGATAAATCATATGTTTTGTATACTAGTGCTTCTAAAGAAGGTTTGGGAGCGGTATTGATGCAGGATAGGAATGTAATAGCTTAAGCCTCTTAAAAGTTGATGTCTCACGAAGTCAATTATCCGATGCATGATTTGGAGCTGGTTGCCATACTATTTACTTTGAAGAAATAGCAGCATTACTTTTATGGAGCCAAGTATGAAGTGTTCACAGACCACAAGAGTCTAAAATATATTTTTACCCAGAAGGACTTGAATTTGAGGCAGCAAAGATGGATGAAATATTTGGAGGAATATCATTGTCCTATTAACTACCATCTAGGAAAGCCCAACATTTTTGTAAATGCCCTGAGTTATAAAGTCAAAATGGCCATATTGAGAATTCAAGAGATTCAAGCAGTCTAAGATATACTGGATAGGAGGATGGAAGTACAAGAAGGAAGGATTATCATCAGTAATCTGAAATTGATACTGGATCTAAGGCAAGAAATCATCAAAACACAACAAAGCAATATGGATTTTCAACTTTTCAAGGACAAAGAACTTAAATGGGAAGGCAATGATTTCTAGCAGAATGAGACGGGAGTGATGTATTTTTGAGATCGTTTGTGTGTGCCTGATGTGCAATCGCAGAAGGAAAAGATTTTAGAAGAGGCGCATAAAAGCAAGTACGTTATTCATTCGAGAGAGATAAAAATGTATCAAGATCTGAAGAAAGCCTGTTGGTGGCCTGAAATGATAAAGGACGTGGTGAAGTATGTCTCCACGTGCTTGACCTGTCAGAAAGTTAAAGCGGAGTACAAAAAGTCAGCAGGATTGTTGCAACCTTTACCGATACCGATGTGGAAATGGGAAGAGGCAACCATGGACTTCATTACCGAACTCTCTATGGCAAGGACTGAAAAGGATGCCATATGGGTAGTGGTGGACAGGTTGACTAAATCAGCAATTTTATACCGGTGAACATAAGGGACTCAATGGAAAAGTTAGCTCAAACATATGTGCGGGAGGTAATTAGATTGCATGGAGTACCTTCAAGTATCGTATCTGACTGAGACTTGAGGTTTACATCCCGATTTTGGGCCAAATTTCAAGAATTGATGGATTCTAATCTAAAGTTCAGTACGTCAGCACACCTGCAAACTGATGGTCAGTTAAAAAGGGTTATTCAGATATTAGAAAATACGCTAAGAACTTGCATATAGGGGGAAATGGATTGATTGTGTTCCGTATACAGAACTGGCTTACAATAATAGCTACCAATCTTCGATTGGAATGGCCCCATGTAAATCATTGTATGGGCGTAAGTGTCAAGTACCTCTGTACTAGAGTTGGTCAGAAGACGGTCACATAAGTGTCAAGTACCTCTGTACTAGAGTTGGTCAGAAGACGGTCACATAACCAAGTCTGGAGAAGTCTGCGTTCAGGAAATGTCAAATAAGGTGAAGCTGATTAGAGAAAGATTAAAAGTGGCTCAAAACTGACAAAAAAAGTTATGCGGATAATAGACGAAGGGAATTGGAATTCCATGTAGGAGACAGTGTCTTTTTGAGGTTGACTTCGAGTAGGGAAATCTTGAAGCATCCGAAAGATGGAAAACTGAATCTGAGTTATTTGGGACCATTTCCAATCACAGAAAGAATTGGACCAATTTCGTATCGATTGGATTTGCCGGATGGTTTGACGGGAATACATGATGTATTCCATGTGTCTCAGTTGGAAAAGTATAACGCCGACCCGGGACATGTTCTAAATAACGAACCATTGGTATTGCAACCCGACTTGAGTAATATGGAGAAACCAATTAAAATTTTAGACCGAAGTATCAAGACTCTCTAGAATAAACAGATTACTATGGTGAAGGTACAGTGGGAGCATCACGGCACTCAAGATGCTACGTGGGAAACGGAAGAATGGGTGAAGTGGAGATACCTCGACTTGAAATAAAGGTACATACTGAATTTTGGGATAAAATTCTTCTAAGAAGAGGAGGATGTAAAACCCCACCTAAACCTACCCTAGAGTAAGAGGGATGGGGTGCATATCATATCATCTTTCATAAAATATATTCCTTGAATGATTTTGTGTGCCAATTGTAGTATATAGATTAGATGATTTATTTGTGCTTGTTGAGTGGAAAGCGTAAAAAGGGAATTTTACTTGACGACAAAATAGGAAGATGGCTTGAGGCTTAGATAAGAAGAGAATTTGATTGCGAAAATAAGAGCAAGAGTTGGTATAGTTAAGTGGTTAGAGCTTTGTGATTAATCTCTAAGGTCTTAAGTTCAAATCTCATCTCCTAAGTTTTATTCATAATTATCTTAACCAATATTTGAATTTTTCTTTTTTCTTACATTCCTTAAAGCTAGGAATGTCATCTTAGGGAAGACATAATGGTAATGTCTTAACCATGTGATCTTGTCCTAAAAAGGAATTCTAGAAGAATTTTTGTATCAATTATTTTTGCAAGCCTCGTCCTAACCTCTTTGAATTTAAACTACTCCTATTTCTTTAATTCATTTCTATATCCATAAACAGTCTTGGATAATTCCTTGCTTGAAGTTTCAAAAATTCCAGTTGTTGGGAGATAGAAGGATGATTGAAATTGAGAAGGACAAATAGGAAGAAGTTTTCAATTAAATCACTATTGTTATTCTTCCAAGAACTTCATCTCCTTCTTGTTCTTGATTTGGTTAAAATCTGGAAAATTTTCCAGGTTTTCTTCTTGGATGGTTTTCGAAATTTGCTGCAACCATTACCTTCATAATTCTGGCTAACAGCCAACCATCTTCTATAAGATGAAAGCTGAAAACACCTTAGAATTTCGCAGCTTGTACAAGCTACACCAAACTAGAAATTTTTCCAGCAAACAATCAAGCTTTGAACATGAACATTGAGCCATTCATTTGTGCTCAAGAATACCTGAAATATTCCTCTTTCTTCTCCAAGATGGTGGCTGGAAAACCACCATTAATGGACCTTCAAACACTCCTTAATTCCAGCTGCAAATCCATTTCAAAGTAGTCCAAATATTCTGCTCAAAATTATTTCAAATCCTAAGATTTCTTAAGCTTAAATTCCAGAAATTTTTTTTTTTCTAGCTTTGCCTATCTAAAGCAAGAACCAATTTCTTCATCATCCTTCTTGATATTTTCGGACATGTTATAGCCATGGCCAGAACACCTTGGCTTTTCCATCTACCTTGGTCATTAGGACACCATTAACACACCTCAAAACACTCCTATCTTCACT
The DNA here is from genome assembly GCA_026120185.1 of Voacanga thouarsii. Taxonomy (NCBI): domain Eukaryota; kingdom Viridiplantae; phylum Streptophyta; class Magnoliopsida; order Gentianales; family Apocynaceae; genus Voacanga; species Voacanga thouarsii. The sequence continues at coordinate 3,169,572 of JANUWF010002074.1, forward strand.
CCATTCGAAATTATTCAAACTTCAAAATTAAAATCCAGATTTTCCTCCATTAAACACTCATGTTGCTAAAGGTTTAAACCAGAATTTCCTCTGCTATTTCACAACCATTTTCAGCCAGCTAAAAAGCTGACAATCATTCATTTCATGATCAAGACATAGCTAGTTCAGCCATTCACCATTGAAGGATAAGAAACCTTCAATGAGCAAACACCATTACCCAATCTGATAACCTCAAACACCTCCACATTTCGCTCAATTTGAAATTTGAAAAAGATGAAACTCTCTCTCTGTTTCTTGGATAACCGAAATCCTTTCCTCTAGCTAGGCTATTCAGTCATCATTCACATGACACACATGAAACACTCTCTCTCAAATTCCTCTAAAAAATACCAGGAACACCAAGAACACACACTAAGCTTCTTCAACCTTCAATCACTTCTATTCATCTCAAATCACTCTAAGAACTACTCTTAAACCAACTAGGATTCGGTCCATACTCATTCATAGGCCACTCCATAACACCAAAAACACCAAAGTTGATCTTCCATTTGGATCAAACACACATTTTGGTTAAGAATAAGAAGAACATCAAGAAGGTAAATTTAAACATCTTGGACCCTCTTCATCTCATCATCACCATTATTATTTATTATTTATAACACATGTTTATTTTAACTTATCAAATTAATCTTATTCTATAAAATACTTTATCAACTAGTGTTAAAACTTAAGGCATTGTTATCATAACTAGAAGTTGTTATATCTAGTTAAGCTTAAGCATGTTAGGCTAGGAATTATTTATTTAAAGCAAGTATTGTCTGGATGTTGGGACTTATACCCTGTATTTACCCTAGGTGGGATTAGGTTGTCTTGAATTATCTTGGAAGGCTAGTATACCTACGAAAAAGTAAAAGATCAAGTAAGTTTCTGCATACAGCTGTTTGAAGATCAAAGTGACCTTGGCAAGTCAAGCCTGATGTATACGTAAAAATGTACTATAGATACAATTATGGATAATTTTCCTTTTCTTTTCAGTCAAACCAACAATATTAAGTTGAATAAGTAATTTTACACAAAATGTTAAATTTTTTCCTAAAAACCAACTTTGACAAACAATTTTGGAAACCATAATTGATATATCAAAGGAAACACATTGAAAAATCTTTCTTTTCCCCACGAGGGACAAACACAATGTTGAGTACTAGGACTAGTCTTTAAAGGGTTATGGTAAGTCTCTCACTAGGTGGCTACCTCTAAAGGGTGAGTCTTTCCCAGAGAGGATGCTAGTCCTGTAGGTCGTACCGATTTGAGCTAGCAAGTACAGTCAAGTGGACTGTGTATTTTCGGAAAGGACAACCGGTATGTTTGGATATAGAGATGGAGGAGTATCTCACCCAATAGGTGTCGTATACCTACCTTGTGTCAGTATGTACAAATTGTGACATCCTAAATGTTTTTTTGTCATGGGGCATAAAGTGTGGTGCCATGGTTACTTCTTTTGAGTGGTTACTTTTAATGTATACATGCATGGCTTGAAAGAAAAACGTCACTCCTCATTTGTGAAATTTATTTGAGACTTGCCAACACTTACTTTTATGAAAATTTCTCCACTTACATACATGAACTGTTTTACCTGAAACACTCCCAGCACACACGGGCTTACTGAGATTTATGTCTCATCACCTTTTATACCATGCTTTCAGTTCGATCCTGCTGTGAAGGTTATTCATTAGAGATTGCCTTTGTTTTGAAGACTTATTTCTTTTTCTATGTGTTTCATTTTGAGAGACTTTAGCAGACATTTATTTATTTTTGGGAGTTTTTCATGTATTATTTTTGGGAGTTTGTGAGTCCTAGTTATTAAGATCCTTTATCCTGTAGATGGGGCGACATCCCCAGCCTTAATAGGATATGTAGGTAGTAGAGTGTTACAAATGAGGCTTATAGATACAAGAACAACACAAGAGAAAGATATGATTTGAAGGATCCAAGCTAGCTACTCAATCACCGCTCAAAGGAGCATTGTTCAAAGAAGGATTGCTTAAGAAAGTCTTCAAGGGTAAAGAAAGAGGCTTATCTATAAGTGCTTTCTTTTATCTTGGTTTTATTTTCCTTTACCAATGATGTATTCAATATTTTTATTGTAATTTAACATTATTTTTAGATTCATGATTTTGCATTCATTTAGTTATTTGATCAATTCTTTATCATCTTTGGTGTTTGATTACTTGTAATCATTGGTTATTGATGCGAGTTCTTCTAATTGACTCGACAAAATGATATTAGGAGTTTCATTGCATTGATTTCGTATTTGTTAAATCTTAATAGACTTGAACGAAAAAGTTAAGGTTATAAGATTAAGTAATAAAAGATTAGTTGATTCCATCTCGACCAAAAGGTTATTAGCTAATTTCATGTTTATAAGGAATTGTGCTTAATGCATGTTTTATTTATAATATCTTGAGTGACAAATCTGTTAATATGAATCAAAAGATAGTAATTCTATAGATTGACAAACAAAGTGAAATTTATCTAAATAGATTCATGACTTGGGAAACAATTTAATTTTACTTTATATTCCTTCATGATACCAAGATGATAATTATCTAAGAGAATTGCCAGTTGGTTTATTATCATGTTTTCTAGGATAATTGTCTAAATTGTATATTCCTACATCCTAGAGTTGTATATATTTCTTTATTTTTTTTTCTTATTTTCTCACTTTATTGGGTTGGGTAAACAATGAATGAAAAATGATTAGTCTGTACTTGTTCCTTTAAGGATCGATACTCATTAATTCCCTATGTTATGCTTGCGATGAGTATACTTGCTCGTATGTGTATTTTAGGATTAATGTTTTAATTAAAATTTGACTAAGGGATGGATGTAAATTTGGTAATTTTTATACACACAAAATTTACGCATCAATAAGATTTCTTATCTTCATTAAAGGTTAGTTTTAGACTATAAATATTGAGTGAATCAGCATGTAAGAAGCATTAATGGTGCACAACAATATCCAGCTATAGGTAATATACCAACAAATAGATTCACAATGCTTTCTTCCTTTCCTCTTTTACCAAGCTCTTCTCTATCAAGATCACCATTAAGCATGAATCTTTTGAATCCAAATTCTTCACCCTAAAAAACCACCGAAACACAAAAAATAGATAGCTCATTCTATGCTATAAAACCTCCTTCTTCCTTCGAAGAAGCAGTTATTCCAGCATCACCTCAAACTCTTGCTAAACCAAAATCCTCTACCAGAAATGAAACTTTTAAATTTGTAACAAGGTTTTTTACATCTTTTTGTAAAATATCTTTTGCAGCTTTGCAATCAATACGAAGAAGAAACCTTTTATTAACTAAATCATCTTGAAATTTAGAAATTCATAAAACAATAGCAAGAATTTCCTTTTTGATGGTGCTGTAATTCTTTTGATTGGATAGCCAAATACCCGAATGATATCCGACTAATTATTCACTATAAGAATTTGAATTTTTTTGTTTGAGAATATTTCCATAACCAAGTTCAGAGGCATCTGTTTCAGCAATCATAAAAGCATTAGGATCTGGGATTCCAAATCAACAAAGTTTCTTGACAAATCTCTTTATTTTTTAAATAGTTTGGGTCTTTCTATACCCCAAGTAATTGGATTTTTGCAAAGGCATTAACATAGTGGTTCACACATCTGTCTCAGATTTGGAATGAAATCAGATATGTAATTAAGACATCCTACCACATTTGTAATGTAGTTTTCTCCTTAATTTCGTCTGGGAATTAATCTACAAATTCTATAGCTCTAAAAATAGGTTTGTACATTCTTTGATGAAGTTCATGACCTAAGAAGCGAATCTGGGTTTTGCAAAGTTTGAGTTTTGTGGCACTTACTACCAACTCATTTTTTGTGATAATTTCACGAAAAAGAGAAAGATGTTTAAAGTTTTGGTCGAATGATTCACTAAAAACAAGGATATTATCAATGTAAACAATAGTAAAAATGGTATAAGGTGTAAAAATATAATTCATAACCTTTTAAAATTCACTCAGGCATTCTTAAAACCAAAGGGCATCACATTTCATTCATATCGACCAAAGGGGACATTAAAAGCTATTTTATACAATTTTTCTTCTTTAATTTGAATTTACCAAAAGTCTGATTTCGTATCAAATTTACTTTAGATTACTGCTTCATAAGGTCATTTTAGGAAGACTCTTTTGTTGGGAATTAGGTATCTTATCTATCAACATTGTTTAATTTATAGTTAATAACCAATTGAGGACCACCATGTTCTCTTTTGGCATTATTATTAACATGAAAGGCTGAATAGGACCAAGAAGATCTAGATTCACGAATGATACCTTTACTTAATAATCCTGATATTTCTTGTTTATAATATTCAAGGAGATCCTGACTCATTTGAATAGGTCTTGCTTTAGTGGCTATCATATTTTCATTAAAGTTGTCTATGTAGGGTAAACTTATTACATGCTTTTTCCTATTCCAAAAGGCAATAGGTATTTTAGGACATATATGAATTTCAATCTCCTTTCTTACAAATTCTATCTTATCCTGAATTTCACATCATTCTAGTTGTTCTTGTATTTTTTTTTTTATATTTGACATATTCTTTTAAAAAGTTTATTTGATGTTATCAGCTAATTATTTTCCTTTTTAAAGTATTGATATCTTTGCTTTGAGAACTTAATAGAAAAAGGAAAAGTTACTCGGATAGATCTTATGTTAGTGTGGACTCCATGTTGATCTACTTCAAAAGGATATATCTGAGTTAAAAAGGGAGTTTCTAATATGATTTCTTCATTTAAATCTCTAATTAGAATTTAAAAAATTAACAAATAAAAATTGATTATTACAAAATATGAGCAATAGAGAGTTTATAGTTAATTTGGAGTTGACTGCTAGAAGCTAAATATAATTTGGTAGTAGTTTTTTCATAATATTTGGTAGGAATTAAACCTTCTTGAATATAATTTTGATTTGCACCAGAATCTAATAAAACTGATGTTTTGATAATAAAACCTTCTATTTTGAGAATAATAGGAGTATACCATTTTTGAAAAGTTGTTCTAGAAAATACATAAATGTGTTTTTCTCTTTGAATATCTTTGATTGGTTGAATAGTATCAAGAATTGTATCATCTAATAGTGGTTTTTCCATTTTCAAATGTAGAAGATCAATATTAATATTATTAATATCTGTGATTCTTTGTTCATTTTGATTTTTCAAATGTTTAATTTCTTGTTTTAGGTTATTAATTTCTGCATATAGATCTTGCAAAGAAATTACTGCTTCTACTTTATCTTTCTTTTCGAATCGATTAAATACCTCTTTAAGATCTTATGGTTCTACTTGTTGTTTAGGATTCAAGATCATTTCTTTTACTTTAAGTACATATTTTCTTTTGGGTATTTCATCTTGAATATGGTCTAAAAGTTCAAAAAATAATTCCTTGTTGGCTTTAGAAATGACATTAATTTTATTTAAACTAATCATATTAATTTTTCGTATTGTATAGGAATAAATACCAGTACAACCACAGGAAGAGGTCTGATTTAAAGATTCACTATCGATATCATACTCTTGAATTTCAAAGATTTCTTCTAAATTATCTTCTGAGTCACTTCCTGTAATGTCAAATTCATCAAGGATAGCATGTATTTGATCTAAAGTTTCTGTATCTAAAGTGAGTTCATTTACTTTTTTTTTTCAATCGTTGTTTGCATTCATCAGCTTTATGAGCTCTTTTTCCAATAAAATAACATTATATACGATCTTTATCTTTTTCTTCTTTTGTTTGTTTTTACGCTTAAAAACATACGAATTATTAGAGAATTTATCTCTAGAATATTTACTAGAAGTTTTTTGCTTGGATTTAAACCTTTTCTTTAGTTCTTTAGAAGGAGGTCGTATAGGTGCATACCCAAATATTTCACAAAAATTGCCTAATTCTTTTTTAAAATTTTTATGATAATGTTCCATATTATAATGGCAAAAAATCATTAAGGATGAAAATATTATAAACTTTTCATTTTATGGGTCAATTTGACTATTTTTTTAATAAAATTTAATTTTTTTACAAAAAATCCATTTAAATTCTTACCTTTTGTACTGTAAAAAAAAATATTATTATTTTATGATATATATTTTCATGTAATTTACTCTCCAATCTTGATGTTCTTTCTCTTCTAAATTTATGTCTAACACTCCTTGATATTGCCCAAACTATGCATAAGAATTGTTGCGACAACATAGGAAATTCCTCTTTGAATAAAACATCAAAGGTCAGTTTTTTTGCCAACCAAAAGGGGAGCACATACAATTAGTTAGTGACTGCCTAATATGATTTTTTATTTGTGTTCTTACTGCTGCTTCCCAATACTCCCTCGCCATTCTTTTGTAGTTGTCACTATAAACAGTTTGATTCTGAATTTCCAAACTTGGTCCATAGCTATTAATGTGAATACCAACATCTTACCTTTCTCCTAGATAATTATTTGAAATATGTTGTTTGAATTATAAAACTTCTCGGTCTATTTTTTTATAAGTTAATTCGTAAAAATAGTTAATCTTAATTTTCTATTTTAACCTTAACTATATCGAGTTGACAAAAGGCACTCTATGATTATATATTTTACACTTTCCATTTTTTTATCTTAAATCAAACAATGTTTTTTACTCGAATTTATAACTACATTCAACTTGGATTTTCTTAGTAATACTTCTTAAACTAAACATATTTTCCTTGTATTTTTATTATAAGGAAAATATATTTATTTTAAGAAAATAAATTTTCATTTTCATATATCTAAAATAAAATTGTGAATATCTATATTCGGATATTGAAGGTGTGAAATAAAAAAAAATGTCTATCTGTCCTATCTTGGGGATCACATTATTGGTATCAGAGACATGTTCATATACTCTGTCATGCTTTATCTAGTCATGTCCGAGTAAGCTCCTTACTAGGTGACTAGATTGATTGTAAGCTTCTGGATGAAGTAGGTTAACAATTTCTCTTTCTGGTTTACTGGCTAACTCTTTTGGAATAGCTAGCAAAGGTATTAAGGATTTTGTTACAAATTCAAAAGGTTTCATTTCTGGTAGAGGATTCTGGTTTAGCAGGAGTTTGAGGTGAGGTTGGAATAAGTGCTTCTTTGAAGGAAAAGTGAGGTGTTATAGCATAACAGGAGCTATCTGTTTTTGTGTTTCAGTGATTTTTTTAGGGTGAAGAAGCTGGGTTCAAAATATTCATGGTTAATGGTGGTCTTAATATAGAAGAGCTTGGTAAAGGAGGATAGGAAGAAAGAATTGCTAATCTATTTGTTGGTGTATTACCTCTAGGTCGGATATTGTGGTGCGTTATTGATGCTTCTTAGTTGTTGATTCACTCAACATTTATAGTCTAAAACTCACCTTTAATAAAGATAAAAAATCTTATCAAAATCTTATCTTGTATGTTCTTGTAGGAATTCTCTTGTTAAGAAATTTGGAATAGAATTGGATTCTGCTTTGATAAATTCAATGTCAAAATCAAAGCTAGAAAGTAAAACTTACTATCTGGCAAAAATATATTTTGCATCAAGGTTTTTTACATCTTTTTGTAAAACATCTTTTGCAACTTTGCAATCAATACAAAGAAGAAACCTTTCATTTACTAAATCATCTTGAAATTTAGAAATGTATAGAACAATAGCAAGAATTTCCTTTTTGATGGTGCTGTAAATCTTTTGACTAGATAGGCAAATACCTGAATGATGTCTGACTAATTCACTGCAGGAAAATTGGTCTTTAGTGACAAAATAGTATCCTCAAGAAAAGTGAAAATTTCCTCGCTAAAGCCTTGTTGATGGCCATTAACGACAACACTCGTTTCCTCACCATTTCATCGCTGAAGCCTTGTTGCCAAAGGGTCGTGGCGACAAAACTTTTAGTTTTGTCGCTAAAGGCTACCTTTTAGAGAATACCTCAACTTTAGCTAGTAAATATTTTGTTGCTAAAAGTAAGTACCTTTTGTTGCCAAAAGCTTTCATTTTGTCACTAGTGTTGCTTTTTTGTGACAAAAAATTTTGCTGCTAAATATTTGTTGCCAAAAATAAAATTTGATTTGAAAACTTATGATACAATGGTAAAAAAAATTATTATCTTCTTGACAAAAGTTTCCTCGCCAATACAAAAAATAATCGTCACTAAAAAGGGTCAATGGCAACAAAAAAATTCCTCTCCAAAAATATAAAAAAAAAAATTGGGACCACCAAAATTTTATGGACTAGCAGCACTATCAAGCCATAGACCACGTGAACTAGCCACACTAGATCAGAGTCCCCAATTACCAAAAATCCAGGAAGAGGGATTCAAACCCGCGACTACGAGAAACCATGTATTGCTCTCAACCGCTAGGCCAAAGCAACTTATGGTCATTTCCTTTTTATTATTATTATTATTATTATTATTATTATTATTTAAACTACTCCTAAAATTGTTATAAAATTCTTTATAAACACTAGTGTAATGACAAAATATAATAATATAGTAGTAAATTTACAATGAAACTACATTATTCAATGTAATAAATTATTTTATATATTTATATAATTTTAAAAGTTTATATCCTATTATTTATATCATTGTATTTAATAAATGATTCTATACAAATAATTCGATTAGGAAAACAAAATTATACATATATACAATTCCAATATAATATATATATATATATATATATATATTATACATAATACATACAAAATATACACACACATATATATAAAAAAAATACAAATAGTTCGATTAGAAAAAAATTAAACATACACACACACACACACACACACACACACACACTATATATATATATATATCTATTTATATATCCAATACAAACATACATACATACATACACACACACACACACATATATACACACACACACATATATAAATATATATACACACTTAATACATATATATATAGATATATACACAAACACACACATACTAAATACATATATATAGACATGCATATATTCATACATACATACACATACATACACATATATGCATGTCTATATATATGTATTTAGTATGTGTGTGTGTGTGTGTGTATGTATGTATGTATGTGTGTGTGTGTGTGTGTGTGTGTGTGTGTGTGTGTGTATATATATATATATATATATATATATATATATATATGATAATGTACTACACATATCTGCCTGTGAGCTCTGCGGGCTTTGTCTACAGTGTTCATTGCCAGTCTCAAGCCTGGATAAAAGAGGAGAGTTGTGATAATACTTGTGACGGCCAGCGTAAAATATAGTTATATCCATGACAAGAACCAATCGATTGACGTCATGGGGGCATTCCCTATTCAGCAACGCACTGCACTTCCTAAATCCGGGTGTAATGATAAATATACGAGGGTTGCTAGGTCGTTGCCCAGAAGCAACGCGCCGTGTCGGTCCCTGGATACGGTGTCAAATATGCAAGGGTGTAGGGTAAAAAAGACAGTCTATAGTGATAGGATTTGTCTAGCTACATGAAATATAGGATCTTTAACCGGTAGATTGACAGAACTAGTTGAGGTAATGTAGAAGAGAAATATTAGCATTTTGTGTCTTCAGGAAACCAAATAGGTAGGTGAGAAGGCGAGAGTAGTAGCTTTGTTGGGTTATAAGCTCTGGTATTCAGGTAGAGTTAGGAATAGAAATGGAGTCGGGATTATTATTGACCATAAGTTTATTGATGATATGGTTGAAGTACAGAGGAAGAGTGATAGGATTTTGAGCATCATGATCATAATTGGCGGCGAGATTACTGCTGTTATTAGTGCGTATGCGTCACAAGTGGGACTCAATGATCGGTTAGGCTACAGTTTTGGGATGATTTAGATGAGATTGTTCAAAGTGTACCATGTGCAGAAAAGCTTTTCATTGGTGGTGATCTAAACGGACATGTGGGTACTAATCAGAGAGGCTTTGAGAGTGTTCATGGAGATTAAGGTTTTGGAGTTAGAAATAAAGCAAGAACTGCTATTCTTGACATTGCCTTAGCCTATGATTTGACCATTGCAAACACCTAGTTTAAGAAGAAAGATTCTCACTTAGTGACCTTTAGAAGCTGGTTAAATGCCACTCAGATAGACTTCTTTATTATGAGGCGTAGGTTTCGTAGTGGTTGTACAAATTGTAAAGTTATTCTAGGTGAGAGTGTAGTTACGCAACACAGGCTGTTGGTTCTTGATTTTAATTTTAGGAAAAAGAGTAAGCAATGGAACCCTAGGATCAAGTGGTGGAAGCTTAGGGGGGATGAAAGAATAGCCTTTGTCGATAAGGTTGTTGAAGCTGATGATTGGTCTTCTAATATGGATTCAGATTCAGATACTATGTGGAGAAAGATGGCTCAATGTATTAAGACAAGAGATAAGAAAGTGTTTAGGGAATCTAAAGGAAAAGTACCTCTAAACAATGACGTGTCGTGGTGGAACAATGAAGTGAAAGAAACTGTAAGGAATAAAAAAGAGTGCTATAGAAACTTAGGGAATTGTAGGAATTATGAGAATTTTGAGAAATATATGGTCATGCGAAGAAAAGCTAAAGAAGCTATTAGAAAAGCAAGATCTATAGTTTACAAGGATTTATATAAAAAGTTTGATACCAAAGACAAGGAGAAGAATATATATAGACTGTCGCGTTACAGGGAGAAGAAGACGAGAGATATCGGTGTGGTAAAATGTGTAAAGGACGACAATCACAGAGTTTTGGTTAAGGATGAAGAAATAAAAGAGAGATGGAGGTCGTATTTTGATAATTTATTTAACGGAAGTTAAGTCTAAGTTCTGAGTGTAGGTAGCCTGGGGATTTCGAACAAAGAGGTTAGCTGTGCATGTATTCATCGTATTCAGAAGTATGAAGTCCGAGATGCCCTTAAAATAATGAGACCAAAAAAAGCAATAGGACAAAATGTTATACCGATCAATGTTTGGAAGTATTTAGGAGAGATAGGTATTACGTGACTGACAAGTCTGTTCAACAAGATATATAGAGTTAATAAGATACCTACAAAGTAGAGGAAGTGTACTATGATTTCTTTGTACAAGAATAAATGGAATGTTCAAGATTGTGCTAATTACCATGGGATTAAACTCATAAGTCATACTATGAAGCTTTGGGAGAGAGTAATTGAACAGAGGTTACGGGGCATTATACAAATTTCAGATAATCGATTTGGTTTTATGCCTATGCATTCCACTATAGAGGTAATTCATTTATTATGGCAGATGATTGAATATTATAGGAAATGAAAGAAAGATTTACATATGGTATCTTTTGACCTGGAGAAAGCCTATGACAAGGTGCCTAAAGAAGTAGTTTGGTGGATGCTGGCCAAGAAAGGATTATCGTTAAAGTATATTACTCTCATTAAATATATGTATAAGGGAGCATAAACAAGTGAAAGGACTTGTGCTGGAGTGACTGCAGAGTTCCTTATTACTATGGGTGCATCAAGGATCAACGCTTAGCCCTTTCCTCTTTGTGGCTATTATGGATGAGTTGACCTACACTAGACAGGAGGCTGTGCAATGTTGTATGTTGTTTGCAGATGATATTGTGTTGATTGATAAGACTAAAGTCGGTGTAAATACTAAATTGGAGTTATAGTGACAGACATTGGAATCCAAGGGCTTCAAAATTAGTAGGAATAAAACAGAGTATATGAAATGCAAGTTTAGTGGTAGCAGAAATATAGTCCAGAGTATAATTTTGGAAGGTAGAGATATACCAAGAAATGATTGCTTTCGATATTTAGGATCTATTAATCAGAAAGACGGAGAGCTCAATGGTGATGTTGCACACCGAGTTAAGGCGAGTTGGTTGAGATGGAGGAGTGCGACTGGTATTCTATGTGATCGTAATATACTATTTAATCTAAAGAGAAAGTTCTATAGGATAGCCGTAAGACCTGCTTTGTTATATGGCACGGAATATTGGGCAGTTAAAATGTGGCATATTCAAAAAATGAAAGTAATTAAGATGCGTATGTTATGATGGATGTGTGGATATACTAGAAAGGATAGAGTTAGAAATGAGACCATTAGGGAAAAGGTGGGCGTGGCATCTATTGAGGAAAAGATGAGAGAAAGTCGTTTGCGTTGGTTTGGACATATTCAGAGAAGACTGAGGGATGCTCTTATTAGGACAATTGAGAGATAGAGGCAGGATAGATTAGACAGAGGTAGATACAGGGCTAAAACGACATGGATAGAGGTGATTAGGAGAGATATGTCTTTGTTAGATTTGAATGAGAGTATGAAGTTCGATAGAAGAAAATGATGAGAGAGAATTCATATGGATGACCACACGTTGCTTGACGTTGGTTCATGCAGCCGACCCCAAGTTACTTGTGATTAAGGCTTAGTTTGTTGTTGCTGTTGTTGTTGTATACACATATACATATTTTTCGGTACATCATACTAATATATATACACTATTTTAATATATTAATATATATACATGTATATCTATATGTATAATATATACACATATATAGTAAAATAACATTTTAATATATGTATGTATGTATGTGTGTGTATATATCTATATATATATATATATATATATATGTATGTATGTATGTATGTAGTATATAGCATATTAATGTACATATATACATACATAAATATATATTAATGTACTTTTTAAATATAAATACATATTAATGTACTTTTTAAATATATTAATATACATACATACATACATACATACATACATACACACACACACACACAAATATATATACATCTATATATATATAGATGTATATATAATATACACACTATTTTAATAAATTAATGTATATATACATATACATATATATAATACACACACCTACACATACACACATATTTAAATATATTAATATATATATATATATTAATATAGCATATTAATATATATTAATATACATATAATATATACATGCTATATTAATAAATTAGTTTATATATACATATACCTATATACATATGTATAATACACACACACACACACACACACACATATAAATATATATATACCATACTTTTTTAATATTTTAATAAATACATGTATATATATATATATACACACAATTAATATACTATTACACACACACACACACACACACATATGTATTAATAATATATACACCAAATACATATAGGCACATCAAATCAACTATCATACCATTAGATTTTTTAAAATTTCTAAGAAAAAATGTTATAACTAAATTTAAAAGTAATCGGATATGTTTTGCTCCAAAATCTAGTATAATTTCTATTAAAAAAAAACCCAAAACCTAACACATTTAGAAAGATAGGTATATCAAATTAACGATCTAACCGTTAGATTGGATAAAATTACTAAAAAATATATTAGAACCAAATTTAAAGGTCATCGGATATGTTTTGCCACTTAATCTAGCACAATCTCTATAAAATTTTCAAAACCTAACTATTTACAAAGATAGGCATATCAAATTAATGAATCAACCGTCAGATTTGTTACAATTACTAAAAAATATATTATGACCACATTAGAAGGTAATAGAATATATTTTGGCATAGAATCTAGCATAACATTTATAAAAATATAGAAAACGTAACACATTTAGAAAGATAGGCATGTCAAATTAACGATCCAACTGTTAGATTTCATAATATCACTAAAAAAAAGTATTAGAACTAGATTTAAAGGTAATTGAATATGCTATGCCATTTTATCTAGCATAATCTCTGAAAAATGCCAAAAACCTAACACATATACAAAGATAGGCACATTAAATTAACGATCTAACGGTTAGATTGGTTGAAATAGGTATGAAAAGTGTTATGGACAAATTTAAAGACAATCGGATACATTTTATCAAATAATCTAGCATAATTACTATTAAAATACCAAAAACCTAATACATTTACAAAAATAGATATATCAAATTAACGATCCAACCGTAGATTTAATAAAATTACTTAAAAAGTTTTATGACCAAATTTTAAGGTAATTGAATATGTTTTGATATATAATATAGTATAATCTCTATAAAAATAAAGAAAACCTAATATATTTAAAAAGATAGGCATATCAAATTAATAATCCAACTGTTAGATTTGATAAAATAACTAAAAAAAGTATGATGACCAAATTTAAAGATAATCAGATATGTTCTACCATTTAATCTAGCAGAATCCCTATAAAATGCTTGAAACCTAACCCATTTACAAAGATAGATATATTAAATTAATGATCCAACCGTTAGATTTAATAAAATCATTAAAAAAAAGTCTTATAACCAAATTTTAAGGTTATCAAATATGTTTTGGTATAGAATCTAGCATAATGTCTATAAGAAATACAGAAAATAAAATACATTTAAAAAGATAGGCATATCAAATTAATAATTCAACCGTTAGATTTGATAAAATTACTAAAAAAAAGTATTATGACCAAATTTAAAGGTAATCGGACATGTTTTGCCACTTAATCTAGTATAATGTAACACCCCACATTTCCATAGCATAATGAGCTGTGATTTTATAGGATGTCGACTCATCCAGTTGCCTAGGCAAGGGGTTTGTATAACAAACTTCACTTAATAGGTGGCAATTTTTTTTTCAAAATATCTTTGCTAAACACAAGATGACACATATAGTCTGACATCCGATACATATACTCAAGGGTATCATAGATTCAAGATATAATATGAGCCTCTGGGAGTCCATCGTGCTTCTTTTGTGCTTCCAGTCCATAAAATTTTAAGAAAAATAATACATGTGTAAGTAAAAAATTACCTAGTGAGTCCCAGTGATTCATATATAAATAGATAAAAGTGTTATCAGCTGTGACTTTATAAAACCATTATGGGAAAGCATTGTATTTTTCTACAGAAACTAGTTCTAAAACTCTCTAAGAAAGAGTTTATTCAGAATTCAGTCATTTTTGGAAAACCATGGTTCATTTCAGAGTCATTGCCCCAATTTTTAGAAATGTAGACACTTTTCTCAATAGAGGATCAGCCTGTGCGCAAAGCTCATAAGGTTTCGCCTTCGGCATCACAGTTTTGTTGCACCAAGGACACAAGCCCATAGTACTCAACTGTACATTGCTAGAGAGGTAGAAATTTCACCATACTCTACCTAATTTATTTGATTCATATGCCTCTGGATCACAATCCGTTCCACACACGAGAGGGGGTATGGGTTATAATTCATTGCATGCTTACGTATGGGGACCCATTCCCATATCGTTCCTCACACGAGAGGGAGCAAGGGGTCAACCAGGTACTTACCAACCTATTCGGTAAATCTTTAACCATTTCCAATATCCCATCGCCTTATTTAGATTAAGACAATTCCCAGAACTAACCAGGTTACTTGGGGTCGTTTACCTCCAACGTAAAATAGTACGAAGGTTGGCTTTTGTTGAGTACTTAATGCTTGCATTGGTTCACAAGATTGGCCCAATTCCACTGGCTCACAAGGCTAGATAAATATCCATTCCTGAAGGAATACCAATAAAACATTTTATGGGGCCAAAGTATCATTTTGAAGAAATAATTCTCACTGGCTCACAGGACCAGTTAATTAATCCCATTGGCTCACAAGGCTAATTAATTATCTTATTCCTAAGGGAATACAAATAAAACCATAGCGAAAAAGGATCAAAAGTCCTTTTCGTATGATAAAATAAGTTTTCAAGGGTATTTTTATCATTTAAAGAATACCCGATTTTAAAAGAGTATTATTCAAGAATTCCAAAATTCTAATATAAAAGAAAGAATTGAATTCAAGAAATCCCAATTATAATTCCATAATATTCATAGCTCACATTTTTCCAAAAATCCTTTCCATACAAAGCAACATTAATGCTTTCCCAAAATAAAACATTATTTCATCTCATAATTATGGAGAAGAAAGCTTTCTAGGTATACATTTATACATAGGAATTATTCATAATTCAAAGGATCCAAAATCCCTTATAAAAAACACAATTTTCTAATAATCTCAATAATTTCCCATTCAGAGAAACCATATTTTTTATCAGTAAAGCACAACGGTCTATTAAAACCTTATCACAAAGAGGTTTTAGGAAAATTAGTCTCTAATTATGAATAATCCCATTTATGAAAATTCATACATTCCATTCAAATCCAATAATAGCATGTTACCATTTCTTCCTTAGAGAAACCATTTATTTGTTAAGAGAAACCAAAAGGACTCATAGACATTACTTCAATAAACCATAATTTCACTAGCATAAAACAGGGTTTGTAAAACAAGTGGGACTCACCTCGTGTCCTTGACTAAATACCGTGTCCAAATGCTTAATGTGAACAAAATAGACATCGTTTCATGCTTAGTTTGGTATACTAAAGCTGTAACATCCCACTACCTAGGCCCAATAGGGCCGGGGATGTCGCCTCGTCCAAAGGACAAGGGGTCTTTATTACTAGGATACACAAATAAAAATAATTCAATACTTTGAAATTAAAACTTATTACAATCCAAAAATTTAAGAACAAATCCGAAATAAAATTATTCACTCTCAACTGCCAAAGCATTACATAAAATAAATCAGAATATCTTCGAAGCAGGTAACAACTAGCTACTCATCCCCATAGTAGGATCGACTTGAAATTATGGTAAAAAGGGTGATGAGATAAAAATCTCAGTAAGTCCGTGTGTGCTTTTAGTGTCCAATGAAAACAATTCATGAATGCAAGTAAGAACTTCAAAAGAAAAATACTGGCAAGCAATAAACAATGTTAAAAACAAGAGTGGCGTTTTGGCTTTTTCAACCATACATGAATAATAAAATCAACCACTCAAAATGCGGCCATGGGTTACCACACGTTGGGCCCTATAACCATACAACGGTCAGAATGCCACACTTTGTGCAAACTGACAAAAAGGTAGGTGATCGGCCTACCGAGTAAGATTCTCCTCCTTTTCTACACCCAAACAAAACTGGTTGTCCGTTCCGGCAACACACAGTCCACATGACTGACAACTGCTATCTCGGACCGGCATGACTAAGTAGTACCGACATTTCTCTAAGTTGAGTTTATCTTCTGGAGGTGGCCTTCTACCAGAAGACTCACCTTGCTCTTCAAAACTAGTACTACTAGCCTACCCTTATTGAGTACTCAACGATAATTGTCCCACTTGGGAGAAAACTAGTAAAACATAGCTTTGTTTGAAAATGGATATCAAGGGTTTCTAAAGTCCTTGTCAAAATCAGTTTTAGAAATAGTTTAGTGTTTGAGTAAAACTGCTTGTTGATTTTCAAATAAGTGGTTTGATTGAAACAAGAAAGGAAACTATCCTTAATTGCCTTTATCAAATCAGTGTTCACATACTTCGGGTTTAGCTTGCCATAGAAACCTTTTACAACAAACAAGTTTTATGCAGGAGCTTACCTGATCCTTGCTCAAAATAAAGATCTCCAATAGCTGACCTAACCCCGCCTGGGGCAAACATAAGCCATAATTAAACTCAAGCTAAAATTCACTTCCACCCTAACGTCCCAAGCTTTAAGGCTAGATAATGAATAAAAGGGGTTTATAAAATAAATCTAGCTTGATATTAAAATAACTAGGGTTTGTGAAATAGCTACTAATAAGTTGAAGGTTTAAATCTTGCTTTAAATAAATTAGGGTTTATTTGATGAAGGGTCCTAGAACCTAGATGGAATTATTTAAAATAATAATCTATTAATAATTAATTTTTAGAAAATAATTGGTAAATAAATAAAATTAATAGTAAATAAATTTTAATGTATTTGATTAAAAGATAATGAATAGATTTTAATAGTATTTATGAATATAAGACTTGCAAAATTAATATTTTACCTATTATGATTATTTATATGAAAGGCTTTATTTGATGTTATTATTTTATATAATATCTATATATTTTATTTCTTTAATAAAAGCTATCAATTATTTGACTAAAATATCATTATTTTATATAAGAATCCAAATCCATATTTTCCTAGGGTTTTCGAAATTACTAGAAGAAATTATAGTATTAATCATTTTATTGATGAAATAAAATTAGCTTAGGGACAACAAGGTCATGATCATAATTCCTATTGCTAACCTTAATCATGAACATACACTCTATACCAATCAATAAAACATCCAAAAAATGAATAAAAACATAGATCCAAATTTACCAAGACATGATCCAAACCCTACTAACATAATCATATTCATGGCCTTAACAAGAATGCATGAACATAAACCTTATTCACCAAAGGTGACATAATCTCTAACATGCTTGATCATTCATACTACTCACGACATGAAGACATGCAACAAACCCTAAGATGCCATACATTCAACCAAAACAATCAACTCATGCATCAATTCCAACTCCATCATATACACACATTCATTCATGCTTCAATCTCAACTCCATCACAAAGCACATCCATTCTCATACTTCAATCCCAACTCTAACACAAAACACATGCTCAAACTTTAATCATAATCCATTCTTTTCCAAAACATTCTAGAGACATGAATCTAAGATTTAAAGAGAAGGTTGAAGAGGCTCAGTTGGATGATGACTACCTTGAAGTCGTTTCAAGAGAAGCCTTACTCTTAGGAGACTTGATCTGTCTAAGAGAGAAAAAGAAAATATGGCCATGGTTGAAGTAACCATTTGGCCAAGAGAGAGAAAGAGAGAGAGAGAGAAAAAGAGAGTTCATTAGCATATACTTATCAAAGTCGAAGGTGGAAGAAGATGAAGATGATTGTTCATGCTTACTTTGAAGGTGTTCTTGAGCCTTCAAGAAAATTCTGGTTTTTGATCCAAAAGTGAGACTTTGATTTCATTGTTTGATGTTAAAAATTGCAAAAGTGGTTTCAGGGGGTTGAGTAGATGTGATCTGGAGTTTTTGGAGAAGATTGGAGAGGTTTGGAGTGGTCTTAGGCATGAGAATGTTAGTAGGTGTTCTTGGTGTTCTTGGTTTGGAAAGAATAGAGAGAATAGAGAGAGAGCTGGCCAAAATTCTGTTTGGGAAGAAGTGGCTGACTGTTTGGGAGGGTTTTGGTAATTGAATTTTCTGATTTGAGAGGAAAAGCAAAGCTGGTTGTTTGAAATCAAAAAAGAATATTTTCGGGAATCAATATGGAAACAAATATGGTAAGAAGAATGGCCGGCTGCTTGGCTGTGATTTTTGCTGAGATGAATGATGTTTGAAGGAGCTTTAGAGTAGCCGAAATATGGTGTACAATGGTGAATGAGTTTTCTGGTTGTTTGAGGTTTAATTCAAGGAAGGTTGATGACATAAATTGCTGGAATTTTGGACTTCAATGGTTTGATTGGAGTGATTGATGGAGAGATTTTAGGAGTAGCCATGGAGCGATTTTTTGAGCAGAACACTGGAGAAGATGATGAAGCTCTGCTCATGTCTGTTCAAGGTGAGTTTGTACAGAAAAATGGAGGAAGTTTTAGATAAGGGTGAAGAAGAAAACAAAGCTAGAAATTTTGATAAGGTTTTTCACAAGCTTGATGGAATTTCTAGGCAAATTCTTCTACCATATTTCAGTCAGCTTGCAGAAGGTTTGAAGGGTCATTGGAGGGTCCTTTAAGGCTGGTTTCTGGCCTTCTTTATGGAGGAAAAACAAGGTTGAATTACTGGTTAAAAAGGTGGAAGAACAGCTGGGTTTTTCGGACAACTTTGCTGCGAAAGCTGTCTAGAAATTTTTTTGATTTGCACAGATTTTGCGCAGTCCGGTTTTGGCTGGAATTTTCAGTCCTCAAGCTAAATGAAATGGTCATTTTTCTGCAGCATTTGAGAGGGAATGATGGCTGAAAATTTCAGCTATTGGACTGATCAACAAGCTGGAAAAATTTCCAGTTTACTACATGAAGAAGATGAACACACATAGGTTGGAGTTTGAAGGTTCAACCATGGAGATTAATTCTCTTGAGAACCTTCCACAACTCCTCCCCATTTTTGGTCAAGGAGACATCCTCACACAGACATTTTCGACACTCCAAGATTAGAGAAGCTTGCTGGAAATTTTTTAGAAATAAAATGGCTTAGATAAATGGAACAACTTAATTGATTAAGAAGTAAGGAAAGCTAGAGATCAAGAAGGGTATGAATCCCTTAGAAATTGTTGTAGGGCAAAAGAGTAGGATAAGGACATTCCTTTCATGTTTCCCCTAGGACAACACTCGTACTCCTCCCTAAAGCATACAAGTGCCAAAATATAGCCTACCTAGAACAAAATAAAATTTAATCATACTAAAACTCCAATGATGGAATTTGAAGTCAAGACCTCAAGGAATTATTCCAAAGCTCTAACCATTAAACCACAACAACTCTTGCTCTTATTTTCTCTCTCAAATATTTTTCCTATTTAACCCTCAAGCTATCTCCCTAATTTCTCCTCAAGAAAAATTATCATTTTGCCCTTCTTACTCAACAACCACAATCGAGCCATCTAGGCTACAAATCACATATCCAAGGCATATAAAATCATATAAAAATATATTTATGCATGCAAGAAAATATGATATGCATCCCAACCCCCTTACTCTATGGTTTGTTTTAGTTGGGGTTTCACAAAAGCTTAAACCAACACTTAGTCAACACAAATATAAGGAAATCACATATTTCCTATTCCTTTTATTTTTCTTCTTTGTACAAAATGTGTACACGTACATATATTATATATCCAGTTTCTACATTTCTCGTGTCCATATTTCTTCTTTTTCTCATGAACATGAAGTCTTCTTCTTGTTCTTCATCGTTTGTATTCCCAAAGTCATGCAAATAACTCATTTGACTTTATTGGTGCTCAAACTAAAATCCTGCATTTTTCCTTTTCGTCGCACCATTTTGTTTTGTGCATAACTTTTGATCTACAACTCCGATTGAGCTCCATTTTATATCAAAATACTTGTTAGACGCTGAAATAAGTGTATATGGATTCTTTTTCCATATCCTCCATACCTTCCAGGAACTACTGGGCCAAAAATTCCCAGAATTTTTGTTGTACTAATTCCATTTTCACAAAATAATATTACCATCTTGTTCTCCTTCCTTTATAACATCTATACAACCTTTAATCCACCTTATTCCCCATCAAAACACCTTTAATTCTTCATGTTTCAAGATCCAATAGGTCACCAAATTCATGATTTGAACAATATGTAATCACCAACATCAATGAAAAATAGCTATGGCTTTATATCCATTAAAGCTTATTTTTCCAATTTTCACCATTTTTTCACTAACCATGAATAACCCTTTTAAATACCAATCAAATACCTTTATTCACCACATAAAATATAGCATATAACACCTTCTTCCTAGCGACACACACACACACACACACACACACACACACACACTTGCACACATAAAAGTTCACATAGTTAACATTTGATCCAAATCTCAACCATAAATCTCATGTTTTTATGCTAAAACTTATACCAAAATGATCACCGTAATGAAATCTATAACTTTAATTCTTGAAGTGTAAGCTTTTATCTTGTATGTAGGATGTTTTAGCTTGATCTTGCTCTAAGTACACCAAGAAACACACACATTTTTTCTTATTTTTCCTTTCTTTTCTCCCTTATTTCTTTCTTCCATTTTCCTTTTATGTTCTTGGACGGTTTTCAGCCTCAATCCACTACCATTCATGGTCCAAATGAAGACTAATAGCATTTTGTTTCATTAAATACATGGTGGCAACTTTACATGTGTCAATTGCTCGATTTTTTTTGCATATTTTCTTAATTATTTTACAAAATTTATTTAAGAAGTTTTTCATGCATAAATATTTCATGCATCCTATCATAATTTGACATATGTCCTTAGACACCAATCACAAGAAGCCACACGTTCAAATTTTTTACCACATTTTCATTTTTTTCTCAGAAATAACCAAATTCGGGTCCGTTTTTGAAAATTATTTTATTTTACCAATAAGTTCTATAAATTCCACTAAATTCAATGGTAACATTCAAATTCTTCAATTCTTTTCCAATTTTGTAAAAATTCACTGTCAAAATCCCATTTGCGATTAAAATTATGAAAATGCCCCTAGGGCTCTAGATAACCTAATTCATATCGAAACGCTCGTCTTTTCGTGCTGATTAATTTTTGTTTTGAATGCACCCCAATCTCTTACTTTATTAAAAGTAGTAGCCTTCCAAAAATTTAGGATACGAGTAGAACAAATTCAAAATTATATCTAGGTCCCTACCTATTTTTATTGCACCAAAATATTCTTCTCATTACAACGATCATCTTTTGTTCTGGTCCCCGATACAAATGATCATTCTATCAAAAGCAATAGCCAGTCAAAGATTAAAAATACTGGATATTACAATCTCCACTGTTTCAAAAAAAAAATTTTGTCCCCAAAATTTTCTTACCCTTGAAATTACTCCAAATACTTTTCCCACATCTTCACATTTGTCTCATAAGTTGCATCTTGTATAGAGTGATAATTCCATAACACTTTTACAAGTGAATTTTTTTTTTATTTTGCAGCTCTTTTTCTGTATATTCCCAAATCTTAATAGGCTTTTCTTCATATTTTAAACTTGGAGTCATCTCAATGGGCTATTTGTTCAAAACATGTGAAGGATCCGCCACATATTTATGGAATTGGGAGACATGGAATACATCATGTTGAAGCCCTGCTAGTAATTTCAAATTATAAGCCACTTTCCTAATTCGTTCGACAATTGGAAACAGTCCAATATACCTAGATGCTAACTTTTTCCCTTGTTTTCTATTTCCTAATTGCCGTTATAAAGTTCACTTCAAGAATACGTGATCTCCTTCCACAAACTTCAAATCTCTCATATGTTAATCAACATAATTCTTTTGTCTACTTTGAGTAGTTTCTAGCCTGGCTTTAATCAATTCTACAGTTCGCTTGTATTTTTTTCAAGATCAAAGGTATTCTGTTCATTTACTTTCCACCCAAACTTTTCGAATACCATGGGGATTGACATTTTCTTCAATATAAAGCTTTAAATGGGGCTATCTTAATTGTTGTTCGGTATCTATTGTTGTACACAAACCCCATATATGGCAGATTATCAATCTACTTGATCTAAAAGTCTAAAGCACATGCATGCGAGGTGTCTTCCAAAATTCTGTTTACTTTCTTTGTTTACCCATTTGTTTGTGGGTATAATGATGAAAATGCATCCAGTATTCTACCTTTTGATCCTTTCTAGGATTAGAGCAATCTAATATATCCAAAATGCTTGTTTCATCTTCTGCATTTTATTTTTTTTTCATATGAAATTTTAGTATTGAATTTAAATACACTTAGTTTCTTTCTGTAATTTCCAAATTTCTCTTGTACTGTTGAAATAAGTTCTCTACTGACTTTGTGCAGTTTCTCATTTTGCTTGACCAATTCTACCATCTATCATTCTTTCTCAAGATTCATGATGTCTAGTATATTCTATTTTTGTCTTAAGCATTCCAAATATAGGAACGCATGATACTTTTTCTATATAAAGTCTCAAATAGAATTGTTCAAACACTCATCAATAATTGTCATTGTACACAAACTTCATACATGTTAAGCTATCAATCTGTTTAGTTCCAAAATCCAACATACGTGCTCACCGTACATATTCAAAATTTTCGGGTTATTTTGCAATATACTACGGTACTAAATTCCAACATCATTTTTTATAATCGCTATACTTGTCCTCTAAATTTTAAGATGAATCTTAGATTATAATTATGAGGTACTCCATGTAGACAATTCACTTACTTGGCATATAACGTCGTCCTTCAATATGAAGATTCACTTCATCATTTTCTCAAAGTTCACCTTTTACAAAATAATAGCTCCAGGGTATCTTAATAAATGTTGTTGTGTTTTTTGGCACATTTAAAATCTTAATAAACTTTTCTTTGTATGTTAAATTTGGAATCCCTCCAATAACATTTTCAATTAGCATTGTTCAGAATTATTCACATACTCCTAGACTGGAAAACACAATGCATATTATTAGAATTTAACCGCGCCCATAATAACCAGGAATTTTCATTAGTTGATATATACATCTCTATTACAGTACTTCCTTTGTGCCCCCATCTATTACCTTTCATGTCTACTATGCTTTTGTACTATTCATACAAAGTTCACTTTGTAGGTCCATGTGCCTTTCGTCTCTCTGGACTTAGTACTCCTTTTTCCCCATTGTGCTTAAACTTTTCTTTTAACTCCCTTTTTTCTTAATAATAATTGAGTTTTCTTATATAGGACAATTAGCTACCATATGTCCCTTCTTTCGACAAATAGAACATCTTCAGAATCTTTTCTTACAAGCTACAATAGTATGTCCCTTTTCATTGCAAAACATACAATACTTATCTCCTACTCTTTTTGGAATAGGTGTCATTTCCTGCACCTTTCTCTTCTTATCCATTTTACTTGTGTTGACCATTCTTTCCTACTCCTGTCTATCTACTTTCTCCAATCCAGCAGTTGTTTCGACAGCTATATGGAAATCGTTTGAGGGCGAACCAATTAGCATCCGTTTTAGTTTAGGTCGTAATCCTTTCACAAATCATCGAGTTCGATCCGCCTCAGTTTGTACTAATAAAGGGCAATATTTTGAAAGTCATGTAAATTCAGTAGTATATTTCCCAACGATCATCTCATCTTGTTGAAGATTTTAAAAATTTTCTTCTTTTCTCTCAACTATCCAATGGGGTATAAATTCTTTCCTAAATTCTTCTAGGAATTCCTTCCATATCCATTCTCTTCATTCTTGATCCCATTCACCTTTCTTCCTATTCCAGCAATCTTGCGCAAATTCTTGAAATTGAAATGTAGCAAGTTGAACTTTTCTTGGTTCCAAATAATTCATAATATCAAAGATGGCTTCCATTCATTTCATCCAAGATTTAGCCTTTTGTTCTTGGTCCAGCTCTCCATAAAACTCAAGGGGGTAAAACTAGAGAAATCACTCCAGAGCTTGGTCTGCATGGCTTTCCTCCGAAATAAGATTCTTTACTAAGTGTTGAAGTGTCTCTGTAATATTTAGTGATATTTATATCACCTTATTCTCTACGAGGTATGTTTTTATCCTTTGAGTAGTATCTCCATTAATTTAGCCGACTGCCTGCAATTTGGTTCCCAGTATATTTGTAACACCCCGCTACCTAGGCCCGCCAAGGCCAGGGATGTCGCCCCGTCCAAAAGACAAGGGGTCTTTATAACTAGGTCACACAATTAAAATAGCAAAATGAAAATAATAATTTAACTTAAAATTTATTACAACCCAAGAATAAATCCACGAATAAAACCATGAATTCCCAAAAGAAATAAAAATCCATAAATAAAATCATCCACTCTCAACTCCCCAAAGCAATACATAAAAATAAAAGACAACATTCTCTTCCAGGGCAAATAACATAAGCTACTCATCCCCACAGCAGGATCGGCCTGAAATCATGGTGAAAAGGTGATGAGACAGAAATCTCAGTAAGTCCGTGTGTGCTTTGGGTGTTCAGAGGAAATAGTTCGTGGATGCAGAGTATAAAAACTTTATAAGAGGAATATTGGCAAGCAATAAACATTAGTCAAAAGTAAGAGTGGCGTTTTGGCTTTTCCAGCCATACATAATTTATAAGATCAACCACTCGAAAGAAAGGATTATGGGTTACCACACGTCGGGCCCCATAACCGGATGGTCAGTATGCCGACACTTTGTGCATACTGCAGGTCAGAATGCCGACACTTTGTGCAGACTAACTGCAGGTAGGTGATCGGCCTACCGGGCAAGATACTCCTTCTTCTTTATACCCAAACAACAACCGGGTGTCCATTCCGGCAAAACACAGTCACTTGACTAAAATAAAAACTACTAGCTCGGACCGGCATGACTATGTAGTACTGATGTTTCTCTAAGTTGAGTTCATCTTCTGGAGGAGGCCTCCTGCCAGAAGCCTTACTCTTGCTCTTCAAAACTAGTACTACCAGTCTACCCCCATTGAGTACTCAACGTAACATATCCCACTTGCGAAGAAAATGAACAAAACACAGTTCCACTTGAAAATGGCAATTAAGGATTTCCAAAGTTTGGGGCAAAACTGGTTTTAGAAAGAATTTTAGGTTTTGAGTAAAACCGCCCCTTGATTTACAAATAATTTATTTGTCTGAAATGAGAATGGAAATAATGCTCAATTGCCTTTACAGAAATGAGTGACCATGCACTCTACATTTGGCTTGCCATAAAAAAAAATCATTTTTTATCAAACAGGTTTTATGCAGGAGCTTACCTGATCCTTGCCCACAACAAAGGTCTCTAACAGCTGACCTAACCTCGCATAGGGTAAATACAAACCCAATCAAACTCAAGCCAAGATTCACTTTTACAAATAAAACTAACTCAACTTACTACAATCATGTCCCTAGTGTCCCAAGCTTTAAGGCTCGATAATAAATAAAAGGGGTTTATAAAATAAATCTAGTTTGATATTAAAATAACTAGAGTTTGGAAAATTAGGTACAATATGTTGAAGGTTTAAATCTTGCTAAAATAATTTAGAGTTTATTTGATGAAAAGTCCTAGGTGGTACTAGGTAAAATATTAATTTGTTATTAATTAATTGCTAGAAAATAATTGATAGTTAAAATTAGTTGAAAATAAATTTTAATGAGTCTTGCTTGAAAAATAATAAATAAATTTTAATTGGTTTGTTTAAAAGATAATAATTAAATTTTAATAATAAATATTTTACCTATTATGATTATTTTCACAAAAGGCTTTATTTGATATTATAATATCTATATATTTTATTTTCCTAGCAAAAACTATTATTTATTTGACTAAAATATCACTATTTTATATAAAAGACCAAATCCACATTTTCCCATAGTTTTCAAAATTTTACTAGAAAAATCATATTATTAAATATTTTATTAATGAATTAAAATATGGCTTAGGGACAACTAGATCATGATCATATTCCTATAGCTAACCACAATCATGAACATATACAACCCTTCAATTCATTAAATCATCCAAATCATGCATACAAGCATAGATCTCAATTTATCAAAACATGATCTAACCCCTACTAGTATAAATATGATCATGGCTTCAATAATCCAACATGAATATAAATCCTATTCACCAAAGGTGATATAATCTCTAGCATACTTCATCCCAAATACTACCTATGACATGCATCAAACCTCAAATCAACATGCAATCCACCAAGATAATCCTTCCATGCATAAGTCCCATCTCCTTCACAAACATACATATATTCATACTTCAATCTCAACAATATATATATACTCCAATCCTATCACCATCCACCTACTATCATCATCATCCTAGAGACATGAATCTAGAGTTTAAAAAGGAAGATTGAAGGTACTTACTTGGTTGATGAATGCCTTGAAGGAGTTTAGAGTAGATCTCAACTCCTAGACGTCTAACTTTGTCCATGGGAGATGGCGAAAGCATGTTCATGGGAGAAAAAGTCATCCGGCCAAGAGAGGGGAATTTTCGGCCATGAGAGAGAGAGAGAGAGAGAGAGAGAGAGAGAGAGAGAGAGAGAGAGAGACCATTAGCATGTTTATTCACATAGGCTCTCACTAGAGATCAAGATTGGAGAAGATGAAGTTGTTAGAATAAATTTACCTTGAAGGTGTTCTTGACCTTAACAGAAATTTCTGGTTTTTTATCCGAAGTAGCAAGATGATTTGTGGAGTTTGATGTTAAAAATGGTATGGATGGACTCACAACAATGAATAGATGAAATCTGGAATTTTTAGAGGTAGTTTGAAGTGATTTGGAGAGGTATTAGGTGAAAGGAAGGAGAAGGTGTTCTTGGTGTACTATGTGTTCTTGAAGGGTGAAGAAAATCGAGAGATGGTAATGTGCACCTGCCGAATTTTTGTGAGAGATAGAGTTGGACGAATTTCTGTAGGGTTTAGGAGGTTGATTCTCTGATTTGGAAGGGAAAAAGAAAGGTTAGTTGTTACAATCTTTGAAGAATACTTTTAGGAAGCAAATTTGGAAACTAGATATCACAAGAATATCTTTGATTATTGGAGAGCTTTTGGAGATTTGCCATGGACGAATTTCTGGGCAGTGTTTTGGTTGAATGAAAGCTGGTTGAAGGAGGCTTAGGGTGGCCGAAATTATGGAGTATAATGGTGGAGAGAAGGTCTGGTTGTTTGAGGTATATTTTATAGGAAGTTGTTAAATCATGGTGGCTGGAATTTTGGTATCCAAATCAAGGTATGATTGCAGAAATTTTTGGAAATCTTTTAGGCATCCATGGCTGGATTTTCGTGCAGAAATTTGGGAGGACAATGGAGTTCTGTTAATGGAGGTTTAAGGGTGGTTTTTACAAAAAAAGGATGGAGTTTCGGCTAGAAGAGAAATAGGAACCAAAGCTGGAAAATTTTCCTGCACAGTTTTCGCTGAACAGCAATTTTCTGGGCAGATTTTCGGCTGCCATTTCCAGCCAACTTGCAGAGATTTTGAAGGGGAATTTCTGGGGTATTCAAGGCTGGTTTCTAGCCTACTTCATGGAGGAAAAACATGGCTAGGGTGCTGTACAAAAACTGGAAGAAAACAGCTTGGTTTTGGACCTCCAAAGCTGCGATTTGTACAGGATTTTTTTCTGGTTTTGCACCATCTTTGTGCAGTCTGAAAATAGCCATAAAAATCCAGATTCTAAGCTGATCAAAAGGGCCATTTTCTGGCAGCATTTGGGAGGGAATAATGGGCAAGAATTTCGACACCTTGAAGGCACACAAAGATGGAAAAATTTTAGTTCTATGTACAAAGGGAAATGAACCTAGCTAGAGTGCATTTTTAGAAAGTTCACTAAGGAATTTAATTCACTCGAAATCTTTCCCCCTCATTCATTGTTTCGGTCCATATGATGTCTTTTGCTAAGACATTTTGAACCTTCAAAGCCACAACACATTTCTAGAATTTTTCTAGAATAAAATTAGCTTGAACACAATGAACAAACTAATGAATTCAGAATTAGGAAAAACTAAGGATCAAGAGGAAATAAATTCCCCTTAGAATTTTTGTGTAGAGCAAAAGAGTAGGATTTGAAGACTCCTATCATGTCTCTCATAGGACAACATCTTTACCCTACTCCAAACACCACTAAGGCCGACAATGATACTTCCCAATCAAAAATAAAATTTAATCATGATATAGCTCTAATAATAGAATTTGAACCCAAGACCTCAAGAATCAATTCTAAGGCTCTAACCAATACACCACAACAACTCTTGTTCTTATTTCTTCTCTAAAAATATTTTCCTATTCAATCCTCAAGCTATCTCCTTTTTTCCACCTCAAGCAAAAATTACCATTTTGCCCTTCTCACTCAATAATCATAATCAAGCCCTCTAGACTATAAAACACAAATCCGAAGCACATAAAATCATACAAAAATATATTTAAACATGCAAATAAATATGCTATGCATCCCAACCCCCTTACTCTAAGGTTGGTTTTGACTGGGGTTTCACAATATCTATGGATGAATCCTCCGTACTATCTCTATTTTTATGAAAATATTAGTATACATTTTATAAGACACTCCTACTGTAGGCATCCGAAAATTCAGGGGATCAAAATAATTTACAGTATACCCTTACTAGTTATATAGTTATAGAGCATAACATTTGACAACATAACACTAGGGAATTTTTTTTCTTATTCAGTTCTCCACTACAGGTGAATTCTGCACAAATTAGTCCATTAATTCGTTTGTTATTAAAGTTCAACGACACATTTGCAGTGCATCCTCCTTTAACACTACTGTATTAATTCCATTTTACTTAGAGTAACTACTAACATTTGTTGAGAGTTATCCATTTCATACTTAAGGATAGAGTTAACTTCAATTATTATTTACGAATCTTAACTTTGATCCTTGATAAGACCCATTTCACAAATTATTCAGGTGAGTTAATTTATCACCATACATATTTTCTTCAGGATTAAAGCAATGAAAAAACTGCCTTACTCCCATATCCTCTCTTTTTGGTAATACACCTTCATATACATCATTCTCATATATCTTCTATCAAATTTCCATTTGTGTTTGCATTGTTATATGCATAAATCCTCATTTTACTTTCTTAATTACCCTAAATATTTTCCCTCCAACTTCCATGATTGCTTCCCAAAAGGTAACCTATCATAGGATTTCACCAACTCGAGCACGCTTAACTTCAGAGTTCTAATAGAATCCAGTGCATTAGTGCTGGTATAATTGTACCATTCCATGTATTATGATAAGACAGAGTTTCTAATATTCAAAATACACTACTGAAGTATTACAAAAGTGTGCATATCCCAATTTGCACATCTTACATCATACCTCATATACAAGATCCTTAAGTGCAAAATTCTTCACTCATTGTCTCATCACCACAGATCCCAAAACTAGAAATTCAAGACAAGTCATTCTTTACTCAATATATAATCTCTAAGGCATTCCTAATCTTATTCTCTTTAATGTTATCCAAATTTGGGATCACAAATCTCTTTTTCAAAAATATCAAAATTAACTCAAATTTGTTTTTCATCCTCTAACTCACAAGAAGGGATTATATTTGACTTATATACCCCAAGATTTATATATCCCAATTACTTCTATATCTAACTCTATAAAATTTACCATCTCTATAAAAACACATACTATGATGGACTCTATTATGTCCCGTAATAGGCTTAGTTATTCTTTGTCAGAAACTTCATTACAGTTCCACTATACTCTGATATCAATTCTAACACCCCGTATTTCCATGGCGTAGTGAGCTATAATTTTATGGGATGTTGCCCCGTTTAGTTGCCTAAACAAATGGTCTTTATAACAAATTTCACTTAATAGGCGGTGGAAATTTTTCTCAAAATATCTTTCCTAATGAGACATAGAGTCTGACATCTGATATATATACTCAAGGGTATCATAGATTCAAGAAGTAGAATGAGCCTCTAGGAGTCCATCATACTTCTTCTGTGCTTCTAGTCCCTAAAATTTTAAGAGAAATAATACACGTGTGAGTGAAAAATCACCCAGTGAGTCCCAGTGATTTATATACAAATAGATAAAAGAGTTATCAGCTGTGACTTTATAAAACCATGATGAGAAAGCATTGTATTTTTCTACTGAAACCAATTTTACAACTCTCTAAGAAAGAGTTTATTCAAAATTCAGTCATTTTTGAAAAACTATGTTTCATTTCAGAGTCATTGCCCCATTTTTCAGAAATACAGACACTTCTCTCAATAGAGGATCGTCCTGTGCGCAAAGCTCATAAAGCTTCGCCTTCGGCATCACATTCTGGTTACACCAAGGACACAACCTTATAGCAATCAACTGTGCATTGCCAGAAAGGTAGAAATGTCATCATGCTCTACTTGATTTATTTGATTCATATGCCTTTGGATCACTGTCCGTTCCACGCACAAGAAAGGGTATGGTTTATAATTCATTGCTTACTTATGTACGGGGACCCATTCCCATATCATTCTTCACACGAGAGGGAACATGGGGTCAACCAGGTACTTTCCGACCTATCCAGTAAGTTCTCAACCGTTTCCAATGTCCCATCGCCCCGTTTGGATTAAGACAATCTCCAAAACTAGCCAGATTACTTGGGGTCATCTACCTCAACGTAAACTAGTACAAAGCTTAACTCTTGTTGAGTACTCAACGTTTCTACTGGTTTAGAAGACCAGTCCAATTCCACTATCTCACAAGGCCAGATAAATATCCATTCTTGAAGGAATACCAATAAAACATTTTCTGGGGCTAAAATATCATTTTCCAGAAATAATTCTCACTGGCTCACAGGACTAGTTAATTAATCCTATTGGCTCACAAGGCCAATTACTTATCTTATTCCTAAAGGAATACAAATAAAATAATTTTTGAAGTTAAAATACCATTTTCCAAAAGCTAATCTCATACTGAGATATTTTTCTCCAAAACTATAGTGAAAAAGGATAAAAAGTCCTTTTCGTATGACAAAATAAGTTTTCAAGGGTATTTTCATCATTTGAAGAGTACCCAATTTTAAAAGAGTATTATTCAAGAATTCCAAAATTCTAATCCAAAAGAAAGAATTGAATTGAAGAAATCCCAATTATTATTCCATAATATTCATAGCTCACATTTTTCCAAAAATTCTTTCCATAAAAAGGAACATTAATGCTGTCCCAGAATAAAACATTATTTTGTCTTATAATTATGGAGAAAAAAGCTTTTTAGGTATACATTTATACCTTGGAATTATTCACAATTCAAAGGATCCAAAATCCCTTATAAAAAACACCATTTCCTAAAAACCTCAATAATTTCCTATTCAGAGAAACTATATTTTTATCAGTAAAGCACAAAGGTCTAATAAACCTTGTCACAATGAGGTTTTTAGGAAAATTAGTCACTAATTATGAATAATCCCATTTATGAAAATTCATATTTTCCATTCAAATCCAATCATGGCATGATACTATTTATTTCTCAGAGAAACCATTTATTTGTTCAGAGAAACCAAAAGGACTCATAGAACATTTCTTTAATAAATCATAATTTCACTAGCATAAAACAGGATTTGTAAAACAAGTAGGACTCACCTCATGTCCTTGACTAAATACCGTGTCTTGCTGGTCATCGCATGCTTAACATGAACAATCTACATTAGACATTGTTTCATGCTTAGTTTGGTATATCAAAGCTCAAACCAACACCTACTCAACACAAATATAAGGAAATTACTTATTTCCTCTTCCTTTATTTTTCTTCTTTGTACAAAACGTGTACATGTACATATATTGTATATCCGGTTTCTTCATTTCTCATTTCCATATTTCTTCTTTTTCTCATGAACGTGAAGTCTTCTTCTTGTTCTTCATCATTTGTATTCCCAAAGTCATGCAAATAACTCTTTTGAGTTTATTGGTGCTCAAACTAAAATCCTTCATTTTCCCCTTTCGTCGTACCATTTTGTTTTGTGCATAACTTTTGATCTACAATTCAGATTGAGCTCCATTTCATATCAGAATGCTCATTAGACCTTGAACTAAGTGTCTATGGATTCTTTTTCCATATCCTCCAGACTCTCTAGGAACTACTGGGCCAAAAATTCCATGAATTGTTGTTGTACTAATTTCATTTTCACAAAATAATATTACCATCTTGTTTTCCTTCCTTTATAACATCTATACAACCTTTAATCCACCTTATTCCCCATCAAAACACCTTTACTTCTTCATGTTTCTAGATCCAATAGGTCACCAAAATCATGCTTTGAACAATATCTAATCACCAACATCAATGAAATATAGCTATGGTTTTATATCCATTAAAGCTTTCTTTTTCCAATTTTCACCACTTTTTCACCAACCATGAATAACACTTCTAAATACCAATCAAATACCTTTATTCACCATATACAATATAGCATATAAAACCTTCCTCCAACTAACACACACAGTTGCACACACAAAAGTTCACATAGTTCACATTTGATCCAAATCTCAACCATAAATCTCACGTTTTCATATTAAAACTTATACCAAAATGATCACCATAATGAAATCTATAACTTTATTTCTTGAAGTGTAAAATTTTATCTTGTATGTAGGATGTTTTGGCTAGATCTTGCTCCAAGTACACCAAGAAACACATACATTTTTTCCTATTTTTCCTTGATTTTTCCTTTCTTTTCTCCTTTATTTCTTTCTTCCTTCCCCTTTTATGTTCTTTGATGGTTTTCAGCCTCAATCCACCACCATTCATAGTCCAAATGAAGACCAATAGCATTTTATTTCATTAAATGCATGGTGGCTACTTTACACGTGTCACTTCTATTGGGTATCTCATGCTCATTTCCTATACGGCGCAGCGGAAAATAAACGAGATACCATCCCAGGACCCACCTATGTGTGGAGAACAAGACATAAAGATAATAAAGGTAGCATCTTTTTACCTTTGTTTGATCATCCGAAGAACAAAATTTCTTCTTCAAGTTGAGGCGCGATCCATTAATCCTCGTGATCAACCTCCACGAATTGAACGTCTAACCATTATAATCACAGTGTGTGATTATCTCTAATAGTAATCTACATAGAGGAATACTCAAGCACCAAACTTTCCTATGCTAGCAGAAACAAGATGGTGGCTAGGGTTGTTTCTCAAGACAATCGAGAGAGATAGAGAGAAGAGAAGGTCGAGTGTTGCTGGTTTTTTGTGTGTCACTTTTCAGCTAGGGTTTCATGTTTCTTGTTAATATGTCACACGAAGTTTCCCTTTCCAAAACAGAGAATTCTAATCCTATTAGAATTCCCTAATTGTAATTGAAAACATCATGTTCTCACAATTACAACTTGTACCACAAATTATAACTAATTATAATTTGTCCACAATAACTTCTCTTTCTCTCAATTAACCCCACTATGTTATCAAATAACATTTTGAGTATATAATTGATGTGTTCGGACTTGGGTATAAAAATTATACAACAACTAAGCACATTCCCAATTAAGTTTAAATTACAATGTTCAACCCAAATCACAATGAGCAAGCATACTCATCATTAACCGAGCATAGGGTCCAATCGAGTGTCGATCCTCCAAGAACAAGTAGACATTAATTACCGTTCTTTTATTGTTTAACCAACATGATAAAGTAAAAAATAAATAAAAACAAGATAAAAGAAAATCAAAATAAAAGTATATAAATGTCAAGGATGGAGAAGTATGTAACTCAAACCATTGTTTAGACAAACATGACCTTAAAGAACCTAACCATTATCATAACTAATTCTTCTCTTGGCACCATGAAGGATAAAGATAAATTAGCATAACTTGGTATGTCTCAACTAATTCATTCACAAGATGCATTAAACACAATCCTTGATTAAATTCCCTTGGTCTGGCAAATTTAAAACATGAAATTAATAAATGAATCATTGGTCTAGCAAACATCAATTCACCTTTAATTACTCAATCTTCAGCAATTAACCTCTTTGGTCTAGCAAGTTAACATCCAATAAATTTGAAATTAATCAATTGCACCTACCATCAACCTCTTTGGTATAGCAAGCTAATGAAAAGAAACAACTAAATAATCTTGTAATACGCCTAAGTAATTGAATACTAAGAAGAATAATCATTTAATCAAAAGATCAAATACCTCTAAATATCATGAATATCTAAAACAATGTCAAATTACAATAAAACAATTAACATATCATTGTTCAAGAAAAAGAAAACAAAGTAAACGAAAGCACTCATAGATAAGCCTTATTCTTCTTCCTTTGAAGACCTTCTTACACAACCCTCCTTGAACTTGAAGAATTCCTTCTTTGATTGAGTAATTTTCTGTGATGATCAATGAATTCTCCCATTTTCCCTTGTGTGTTTCATCTATTTATAGCCTTAGGAAGTGCCTAAACTCTTAGGTACAAAGTTCTTGGCCGAGTAGAAGTTGGAAGATACTAAAATTCCTCAGATTACCAAAAATTGTGTAGAAAAAATCAAGTACCGCCTTAGCTTCAGGGCACAGCCGGCACCGCCTTGACTCTTGGAGCCGACGCTGGTTGTGTTCTGTTCCTCCACTTGTTCGCCAATTTTTCTTCCAATTTTGCATAATATTTTCTAGAATGTAGCCGGCGCCAGTTCTAGCTTCACAACCAGCGCCACCTTGGTTCTGTTCCACTCTATTTTAACAATTTTTCCGTCACTTCGAAGTTCGCAGAACCAGTGCATGGCCGGCGCCAGTTCTAGGGTCCTAGCCGGTGCCGCCTCTCATCTGTTTTGCGACGTTTTTGTTTTGTTTTACCCTAAAAATCTGAAATAAAGAACAAAATACCTTTCCAAGGGTAAAATCTCAAATATGAAAGAGTATGACTAGTTATTGCACAAAATGTATTGCAAAAGAACCTCAAATAACTAGGAAAAGTATGACTAATTTAGCCCCTATTATGTTCCCCCACACTTAGCTCTTTGCTTGTCCTCAAGCAAAGTATCCAGAATAAGTAGGAAAACACAAGGTTTAATCAATCACTCAATCAATTTCAAAACAATATCTTCAAGTCTTTCTTCATTCAAGAACATAAAACACATAACTACTATATCCTTCACAACCAGTGCAAGATTTGTATTAGTGATAAATGACTTTGTAGAACCATCACAATACTTCACAATATTCTCAAACTATTGGAAAGAATTTAGTTAAAAAAGTATATGCATTTTATAGGCTTACTCTTCATACACTCTCTCCACTAATCCGAGATATATCATGATTCTACTTAGATCAAGTAGGACTTTTAAGCTTGTAATGTAAGGCTAAAGGCTTGTAATGTAGCTTATGAAATGAAGGATATAGGAGAATCAAAAATCAAAGAAAAATTGAGAGTTAGCAAGAAAAGGATACACAAATGAATCAATAATTTCAAACTCCTTTTGCTCTTCTATTCAACAAAAAAAAAAAAAAAAAAATCCAACAAACCATAACCTCATATAATAATTATAACTCTACTCAAGCAAATCCTACATTTTTCTCTTCTCTTTTTATTTCAACTCTTCTTCTCATCAACTTCATTCATAAGATCACTCAAATTTTCCAGCAATGGTGTCAAGTACTTTAATACAACCTTAACTTTTACAGTTCAATCACCATCCCTTTTGTGATCTTTTCTTTCACTGCTGCTGTTGTTTTTTTTCACTTCTCTTCTTTCATTCTTTCCAGCAGCTTTTTGCTTTCTTTTTCTTTTTTTTTTTCTTTTTCAATTCCTCCATTCTCTTTCTTTTTCAACTTCTTTCTTTCACTCTTACTACTGTTCTTCTTTTCTTTTCTTGTTTTTCTTTTCAGCTTAACTTGTTATTGATCCATGACTGAAAGTAACAAGTCATGATCTTTATCCCAACATTCTTCCTCAACATTCTCTTACATATACTTTCAACCATTAAGAGCATAATGATTTGGAAAATTATTCAAACTCTCATAAACAAGTAATGGACAAAAGAAAGAAATCAATAATTTAGGCTTAAAATAGGCACTAAGGATAATATGAAAATAGGTAGGCTTGAAAAGCTCAGACTATCTAAAGAAGGCCTATTACCGTCATCCCTAAGTTAAATCATGACTGTCTTTCTTATTTCGCTTCGAGAGGTATTCAAGTAAGTTCAAAAATGCTCCATGAATTTTAGTAGAAAAATAGGTTTAAGAACAATGCAAAGCATTAGATCAAGAACTACTTCGTCTAAATGCGTACAAAAAGTCATGCATAAGCCATAAATGATATAGAACATATGCTCTATACTCTATCATAAAGACATGTATTAAAAATATAGCTTGAAATCTCCAGAAAATCAGAAAAATTTTTGCTCAAAATGTGCAAAAATTTTCTCCCAAGAAGGTTAAAATATATGTATAAAAGACTTGTGAATCAACTCACTCCCCCACACTTAAACTGGACATTGTCCTCAATGGCCAAATAAATATAACAAGAACAACAATGCCATGTGACCAAAAATATAAATGAGAAGAGATAAGAGAAACAAACTTCCATTCATTTAGCCTTGTGTTGTACATGATCTGAATGCTTGAATAATGAGGCATTGGCAAAGTACCTAAAAATATATATATAAAAGAAAACACACCAAAGCATAAAAATTAGAAAAGAAAATAAAGCTAAAACAAAAGAAAGAAAGAGTACCAAAAAAAAAAAAAAAAAACTAACTAAAGAAAACAATAAAAGAGAAAGGAAAAACAAGAGTGCTTGAGAACAATCATCAGTCCTCCTCCTCCTCATCATCATCCTTATCATCCTCAACTGGTGTAGAGGTACCTGCACCACTATGTGACCCAGAAGAATGCTGTCTCAACTCGACTAACTGCTACTCCATAGTAGCTTGCAAGCATAGGAGTACTGCCATTTGCTGATCGAGTCGCCCCAGCACGGTAGCCTCAAAGTCAGTCCGGGAGTGGAACTGAGAACTGCTATCCCGTGCACGTGCTGGTGGTGGTGGGTGCTCCTTTTCCATTGTGGGTGGCCTTACCTACCTAGGATGTCTGACCTCGAAGGGAGTTAGCCACTTTTTCAACTCTTGGTTGTATTTGTACCCGCAACTCATAAGAGTTTGCTCAATGACCATATCGTGCTCAGTGATAGCCCCCATGAGTTCTCCCTTAAGACTCACTCCAAAGTTTTTTAGAATTTTCATTATAACCAAGGGAAAAAAAAAGGCTTTTGTGGAAAGCCGGTGATGAACAACCTCCCTAATAGATTGGATGATCAAGGGAGTAAGAGGGATAGGTAATGTGTTCATCATCCAATGCAAAATATAACTGTCAATCAGTCTAGTCTCATTGAAACAACTAGCATGGGGTACAATATTAAACCCAAACATGTAGACTAGAGCTTGAAAGTTGGCTGCCAAATCATTGTTGGAATAGAAGCTATTAGCTTGGAAGGAATTACGCTTATGTAAGCCTAGGGTAGCTCTAGTCCCTCTAACATCCCAATTCGGGTCAGAAAAAATCTTTTAATTATTCACATCAATCCCTTGCTAAGTATCATCGTAAAAAACCTGGAGAGGGTTAGCTAATTGGTTTTGAGTGATGACGATAGGAACTCCTTTCACTCTTGTTTCTATATGGGGAAGATGTTTATTGCCCTTATCCATTATATTAGCATAGAATTCCTTAATAAGCATAGGACAATACTTCCCTTTCAATTGTACTATCGACCCATATCCTAGCCGTCTAAACATTATTCCCAAATTAAGTGCACAGTCTAAGGTGGGTGAGAAAGTACGCTCAACAATAATCTTATTAGAAGCTCTCCTACTATACCATTCCTCACAAGAGGCATCAATAAACTCAGTAGGTTGAAAAGACAAAGGATCAACGGATGATGGGATTGAGAACGAGGAAGTTCTCGCCCTTTTAGAAGACTGACTCCTTGCTCTAGACATGGTCAAGTAAGGAATGGGTGTAATAGGGAAAGAGAACAAGTAAGCTCAAAGCTGACAATAGGATAGCAACCCCTGCATAGATATTCCTCAAATAAAACACAACCCTCAACCAAGCTCACAGTCCACAAAACCCAAACTCCGTCAATACATATTAACTCCAACAACCAATACAATCAACCACCACCAATCAATTCAACACAACCTGCATAATACATATAAAATTCCCTGTAAAGCATAAACATGTTGAATATCTTCAATGCATGCAAGTAGACATGATCATGTTAATGAAGGCATCATCATGGTAGAAACAATGCACATTCCATATAGTCAATTATCACAAATAACCATAATTCTAACCTTAGCTATATGCATAAGGCCCCTAATGATCATATGCTTGAATCAAGTGTCAAAGAATGATTAACTCCTAATGTATTTCAACTCATGAAGCTTCTAGGAGTAATGCATAATCCAATCCTAGCACACATAGTCCCAATTTTTGGCAAAAAATATCCCTAAAATTAGAAAAAAAAAATCATCTCTATCATTTTAACTATAGGAATTAAATAAAAATCATACATTTGTACTCTTGTATGCATGGGTAAGCTAAAGATGCAAGCTTTTTGTAGAAATCTACTCTTTTTGCTTGTGGATTGAATGTGATTGTGTTGAACAAAATTGAAGCTTTTGAGGCTTTTGATTCGTAGGATCAACAAAAAGAAGTCAAGAGATGTTATGGAGGTGTTTAGGAGTTGAAAAATCAAATTTTAGGAGATGAGAGATGTAAAGCCGGTGCGGGCTTGAGAGAATTTGAGAGGGAGAATGGAGATTTTGAAGAAAAAGTGGCCAAAATGGCCCTTTAATTATGCTCCACCCAACAGGAACCGGCGCCGGTCCAAACTTTTAGAGCCGGCGCCGGCTCAGTTCTGTTCGGTTCTCCAAAAACATTTTTTTTTAAAGAATACAAAAAACACATGAATGCTAAATAATGCACTTTAATTAATTAATCAAAATGACAAAAAAAAAAAAATAATAACAACATTGTCTCAATCACAAAAACTGAAAATAAAGAAAAGTAAGACTACTTCAATGTTTCCCACGGTTGTAATCCCATAGATTTTCCTCAGTATTCCCTGGTAATGTCCCCGCTTGACGACCTCCCAAGAGTTTGGCTAATTAACCAATTTGGTTCTCCAGGTTGCGCATAGAAGCCTCTAAGTTCCTTGTCATTACATCGACTCCTTGGAACTTGGTTTCCATAGTACTTACCAATTGGCCAATCAACTCTTCCAATAGTAGTTTTGGAGGTGCTGCAGTATTGGTCATGGGGTTTGGGTTCCTTTGATTTCTGCCAAAATTGAAAGAACCCTGCCTTGGTTGATTTCCATTGCTCCAAGAGAAATTAGGGTGATTTTTCCAGCCAGGATTATAAGTAGAGCTATAAGGGTTGTTACCTGACCGGACATTACATGCAAAGGCCGCTTATTCCGACGTTTCTTGGAGTGACCCCATATTTTGGCATTCATGATGGGGTGTTCTTCTTCATAGAAATCACAATTGATATTTAAAACCTGACCTTGACGCATCACCATCTGTTCTATCTTTTGAGTTAAGGCATCTACCTTAGCCTCCAATGCTGTCATAGCATCCACTTTGTGCACTCCTTGCACACGAGCTTTTGACCTTGCACTTCCCCAAGAATAGTTATTAGAAGCTAAATTTTTAATAAGCTCAAATACCTGTTCTGGGGTATTATGATTGATGGAAACCCCTGCAGAAGAGTCCACTACTTGCCGTGTTGCGAACGTGAGGCCATTCAAGAAAATAAGCATTTGCATTCCCAGCTCAAATTCGTGGTGTGGGCATTTTCTTAATATCTCTTTAAATCTCTCCCAACTTTCATATAAAGGCTCAGAATCTAATTGATGGAACCCCCTGCAGAAGAGTCCACCACTTACCGTGTTGCGAACGTGAGGCCATTCAAGAAGATAAGCATTTGCATTCCCAACTCAAATTCGTGGTGTGGGCATTTTCTTAACATCTCTTTAAATCTTTCCCAACTTTCATATAAAGGCTCATAATCTAATTGTTGGAAGGTGAAGATTTCATTCCTAAGTTTGGCTATCCTAGCTAGGGGAAAATATTTGGTCAAAAATTTTTCAGCTAGGGCATTCCAAGTTGTGATGGAACCTGTAGGTAAGGACTTTAACCAAGATTTAGCTCTATCTCTCAAGAAAAATGGAAAAAGTCTTAACTTAATGGCATCTTCAGAAACACCATTCATCTTGAAAATATCATAAATCTCAAGAAAACTACCTAAGTGAGCATTGGGATCCTCTTTAGGTAGCTCATCAAATTGAACCATATTTTGCACCATTTGGATAATGTTGGGCTTCATTTTAAAATTGTTTGCATCTGTCCTAGGTTTAGTGATACTCGAGCCTCTGCCCGACATAATCCTCCTGTTATTCCCAGCATTGTTCTATTGAGCACCATCCATCTCAACATTCAGGTTCTGTTGAATTATCCGGTGAATTTTTGATAGCGTCCTCTCGATTTTCGGGTCAAAATCGACTATCTCGCATTCGGATTTTCGGGTTATGTACCAAGGGTAACACCTAAGAAAACAAGAAGCAAGTTAGATACATAATTAATGATTAACAACAAAACTACAAGGTTACAAAGTTAGTAAAAAGAACATAGTTAAAGTTAATAGGTTAGGTTAGGTTACAAGGGTGTTCAAGAATACATGAAATACAAAAGACGGCACATTGTTGCGAACAATTATACATATCTCACATATTTACATATTTACATATTTATATATTCATATGGTTAAATCAACAAAATCTAAGCTTTCATGCTATTGTTCCTCGGCAACGGTGCCAAAAACTTGATGTTTTCGGACTTGGGTATAAAAATCATACAACAACTAAGCACATTCCCAATCAAGTTTAAATTAAAACGGTCAACCCAAATCACACATATGAGCAAGCGTACTCATCATTAACCGAGCATAGGGTTCAAACGAGTGTCGATCCTCCAGGAACAAGTAGACATTAATTACCTTTCTTTCATTGTTTAACCGATTCGATAAAGTGAAAAACAAATAAAAAAAGATAAAAGAAAATTAAAATAAAAATATATACATGTCAAGGATGGAGAAGTGTGTAACTCAGAACATTGTTCAGACAAACATGACCTTAAAGAACCTAACCATTATCATAACTAATTCTTCTCTTGGCACCATGAAGGATAAAGATAAATTAGCATCACTTGGTCTGTCTCAACTAATTACTACCTTCTAGATAAATTAGCATCACTTGGTTTGTCTCAACTAATTCATCCACAAGATGCATTAAACACAATCCTTAATTAAATTCCCTTGGTCTGGCAAATTTAAAACATGAAATTAATAAATGAATCATTGGTCTAGTAAACATCAATTAACCTTCAATTACTCAATCTTCAGGAATTAACCTCTTTAGTCTAGCAAGTTAACAGCCAATAAATATGAAATTAATCAATTGCAACTACCATCAACCTCTTTGGTATAGCAAGCTAATGAAAAGAAACAACAAATTAATCTCGTAATACGTCCAAGTAATTGAATACCATGAAGAACAATCATTTAATCAAAAGATTAAATACCTCTAAATATCATGAATATCGAAAACAATGTCAAATTACAATAAAATAATTAACATATCATTGTTCAAGAAAAAGAAAACAAAGTAAAAGAAAGAACTCATAGACAAGCCTCATTCTTCTTCCTTTGAAGACCTTCATGCACAACCTTCCTTGAACTTGAAGAATTCCTCCTTTGATTGAGTAATTTTCTGTAATAATCAATGAATTCTCTCTTTTTTCCTTGTGTGTTTCATCTATTTATAGCTTTAGGAAGTACCTAAACTAGTGGGTACAAAGTTCTTGGCCGAGTAGAAGTTGGAAGATACTAAAATTCCTCAAATTACCAAAAACTGCGTAGAAAAAATCAAGCATTGCATTAGCTTCAGAGCACAGCTGGCGCCACCTTAACTCTTGGAGCCAGCGCCGGTTGTGTTCTGTTCCTCCACTCGTTCGCCAAATTTTCTTCCAAATTTACACAGTATTTTCCAGAATGCAGCAAGTGCCAATTCCAACTTCACAGCCGGTGCCACCTTGGTTTTATTCCACTCTATTTCAGTAATTTTTCTATCGCTTCAAAGTTTATGCAACCAGTGCATGGCCGGCACCGGTTCTAGGGTCCTAGCCGGCGCCGCCTTTCCTCTGTTTTGCGACGTTTTTGTTTTGTTTTACCCTAAAAATCTGAAATAAAGACCAAAATACTATTCCAAGGGTAAAATCTCAAATATGAAAGAATATGACTAGCTATTGCACAAAATATATTGCAAAAGAACCTCAAATAACTAGAAAAAGTATGATTAATTTAGCCTCTATCAATAATCCTCTATTGTATGTGACCTATTAGGTTTCCCAGTCAATTGGTAGTGAATATGAATTAATCCAAACATTTTAAGATTAATAATCCATAATTAATTAGAATTAATCCTATTAATTCTAATTAGGTTTGGTTTATTAATTCATTAATTAATAAACCCATATTCCCAGATCATGAGCGATATCTAGCAATATATCATGACCACCCAAGAGTCCAGGAAATCAAGTGGCTTGACATGAACCCTTCAATAACAAACTTCAGTATAATTAACTCCTTTTACCATACAATATCTCAATCGGTTCGGAGTACGGAATTAGTGCCAACTCTCTCCAGAATTAATTATAGCCCGAATACAATAGTACTTGTACCAGGAACCCACTATTCTAGATATGTATCAATTAGAACTATTTCCAATACACAATCGCCTTGGCCAAGGACTTTTTGAGTAGTAATTCCTACAAGTAGCCATGAGATATTCGCCCCTACTATTAAGAGTGGTGAATCCTTTATTGACCCTCTCAACTACTTTCGCTTACCTCACAATATACCCAATATCCATCCTATAGGCGGCCCTCGATCGAGTTCCAGAGATTGGAATCAAAGTACAAAGCTCAGCAAACAAAGTACCTTAGAGATCTCAAGTCTAAGGATACTTGCACGTTTGCTATATTGAGATTATATCACTGGCACTAAATAGTTATCCATGTGATTATCTCAAAGCTAGGGCATCCAATGAACTTGATTCATTAACAAGCATCCATGTGTTCACTTTAAGTATCTCAATACTCATAGTTATGAGAACCACCACCTGATCAAATCAGGAAGTCTAATACATGCTAGTCTTAACGCATTAATGATGTCTTGTCTTATTAATACTATGACTACGGACTATTTAAGTACTAACACCATCCAGTGTAGTAGGAATCTCATATCATGATCTCTATTATGATTTCCTTAACACAGTATTGTACTATAGACTTTATCAAATAGTTATATTACTTAAAGTAAACAAAAGAAACTGTAAGATAAATAATGCCTTTTTATTAAAATAAAATGTGTCATATACAATGTACAGGTGATTGCCTCTAGGACACAACACTAACTAACTCCCACTTGCACTAAAGCCAATCATTCATGTATC
Source organism: Voacanga thouarsii (assembly GCA_026120185.1). Lineage (NCBI taxonomy): Eukaryota > Viridiplantae > Streptophyta > Magnoliopsida > Gentianales > Apocynaceae > Voacanga > Voacanga thouarsii. The sequence goes on from JANUWF010002074.1 coordinate 3,214,193, forward strand.
TAATACCGAATGACTCAACATGACAATCATATTTCTTTTGGGCTAGTGCTTTCGTAAGCGAGTCAGCTATGTTCTCATCCATGGAAACTCTCTCTATCTTTATTTTATTATCTACTTCAGAAGCGGCTATGTACTCAGCTTCTATCGTAGAGTTGGCAATAGTCTCTTATTTGGAACTATTCCAACTTATTGCCCCTCAGCACAATATACACACGTAGCCAGATAGTGATTTGAAATCATCTTTGTCAGATTGAAAACTAGCATCAGTATACCCGTTTATTTTTAAATCACCTTCTCCATATACTAAGAACATATCCTTAGTCCTTTGTAAGTACTTAAGAATGTTCTTTACAGCCGCCCAATGACCCTCACCAAGGTCAGATTGGTATCTGCTTGTCAAATTGAGAGCATAAGATACACCGGGCCTAGTACATATCATAGCGTACATGATAGATCCAACTGCCGAGGCATATGGAATCTTACTCATGCGATCCCTTTCAACTTGTGTCTTGGGAGACATCGACTTTGAAAGGCTTACACCATGTGACATGGGTAAGAATCCCTTTTTAGATTGATCCATGCTAAACCTCTTTAGCACTTTATCTATGTATGTAGACTGTGAAAAACCTAGCAACCTTTTGGATCTATCTTTATAGATCCTTATTCCAAGAATACAAGTTGCTTCTCCAAGATCTTTCATGGAAAATTGTTTGGACAACCAAACTTTAACCATTTGCAAGATAGGTATATCGTTTCCTATTAGCAATATGTCATCTATATAAAGTAATAAGAAAATGATTGCACTCCCACTAACCTTCTTGTATACAGAAGGTTCATCCATGTTTTGAATAAAACCAAACTCTTTGATTGCTTCATCAAAACGGATGTTCCAACTCCTAGAAGCTCACTTAAGTCCATAAATGGACCTTTGCAGCTTGCACACCTTTGTGCTATCATTGGATGTGAAACCCTTAAGTTGTGTCATATACACTTCCTCAGTCAAATTTTCATTTAGGAAAGCTGTTTTCACATCCATTTGCCAAATCTCATAATCATGATGAGCAGCAATGGCTAGGAGTATCCTGATGGATTTTAACATGGCTACTGGTGAGAAGGTTTCATCATAGTCAATACCATGTTGTTGACGATAATCCTTCGCCATTAGTCATACTTTATAGGTAACTAAGTTACCAACCATGTCCGTTTTCTTCTTGAAAACCCATTTTCACCTAATAGGTTTAATTCCTTTGGATGGATCAACCAAAATCCATACTTGGTTGTCGTACATAGAATCTATCTCGACTTCATGGCCTCAAGCCATTTGCCAGATTCTGAACTATTCAAACAACCTTGTAGGTAGTAGGTTCATCTTCATCTATGAGTAATACGTCATTGTGTTTACTAATAAGAAATCCATATCGCTCAGGTGCCACACATATCCTACTAGTTCTACGAGGCTCTTGTGTATTAGAAGGTTCATCTATTCTCTCAATAGATGTGAGGTTAGAGGGTTTATCCTTGTTTGTTTGATCTTCATGAACTTCACTAAGTTCAATCTTACTCTCACTGTCCCTTTTGAGCATGTACTCTTTCTCTAAGAAGATAGCATGCTTCGAAATAAATAATTTGTTTTCGGAGGGTAGGTAGAAGTAATATCCGAAAGATTCCTTCAGATATCCCACAAACAAACACTTGTCAGACTTACTATTAAGTTTGTCTGAATGTGGCCTTTTAACAAAGGCAGGACAACCCCATACTCGCAAGTGAGATAACTATGGTTTCTTACCAAAGAACATCTCAAATGGGGTAGTATCAACCAATTTTGTCAGATCTCTTTTTAGTATATAAACAGAAGTTTCTAGTGCATACCCCCAAAACAATTTTGGTAGGTCTGCAGAAGCCATCATGGTTCGTACCATATCCAGAAGGGTTCGATTCCTTCTCTTAGATGTACCGTTATGTTGAGGTATATATGGTGGAGTCCATTGAGATAATATCCCATTATCTCTAAGATAACTCAGAAACTCTTGGCTCAAGTATTCTCCTCCTCAATCGGATCTTAGAGTCTTAATACTTTTGCCAAGTTGTTTCTCTATTTCATTCTTGAAGTCTTTGAACCTTTCAAAGGCCTCATATTTGTATTTTATTAAATACAAATACCCGTATCGTGAGAAATCATCAATAAATATTATGAAATAGTTATAACCTCCTCTTGCTTGTATTGATATTGGGCCACATACATCAGAATGTATGAGTTCTAATAACTCTTTGGCCCGTTCTCCTTTTCCTGGAAAAGGAGTTTTAGTCATTTTACCTAGTAAACAAGACTTGCATGTGCCATATAATTCATAATCAAATGACCATAAGTCACCAAGCTTGTGTAACTTAGAAAAATGATGTTCATTTACATAGCCCAAACGACAATGCCATAAGTAAGAGGTGTTAGAGTTATCTATTTTAGGTTTCTTATTATTTATATTGAGAATTGGATTATCCAAGTCTAGAACATATAAACCATTAACAAAAGTTGCTAAACCATAGTGAATATCATTCAAAGAAAAAGAACAACATTTATTCTTAAATATTGAATGAAATCCACATAAGTCTAAACACACAACCGAGATAATTTTTTTCATTAAAACTGGTACACAATAACAGTTTTCTAGTTCTAGAATTAATCCCGAAGGCAGGTTCAGCTCGTATGTCCCCACAGCAAGTGTAGCAACCTTTGCCCCATTTGCAGTACGTAGGTCCACATTGCCTTTCTCTAGCCTTCTACTGCTCTTTAGTCCCTGCAAGTTATTGCACAAATAAGATCCACATCCGGTATCCAATACCCATTTCTCATTTTTAAAGGTAGTATTTATCTCAATCATAAACATATCCGGAGTAGAAGTAGAAGTGCTTGTAAGATTCTCTTCCTGCTTTTTTATCCTTAATGGTCTCCAAGTAGGTTTCGCAGTTGTGCCTCTAATGGCCCATCTTACCACAATGATGGCATGGGCCCTTGATAGCTGTGTCCTTTTTGTTCACACCACCTTTGGGCTTCATAGGAGCATTCTTCTTCTTCTTTTAAACTTTCTTAGAAGATGAAGATTTTACCATTAAAACTGCATTGGAATCCTTCTTCATGGAGGACTCCCTAGTTTTAAGAAGATTGATCAACTCAGGAATGGTGGATTCAATCTTGTTCATCCGATAGTTAATCACAAATTGTGAGAAACTATTAGGTAAAGATTGTAGAATTAAGTCAACACTTAAGTCATAATCCATTGTAAACCCGAGAGATCCAAGCTTCTCTATTAAGCTAAGCATCTTCAGCGCATGAGTGGCCACAGAAGAATCCTCTACCATTTTGCAACTAAATAGTTACTTCGAGATCTTATATCTCTCTCAGTTCTTGCTTGGGCATCAAACAACTCTCGAAGATGTAGTATAATCGATTGAGCATCCATATGCTCGTGCTGTTTTTGCAACTCGAGAGTCATGGATGCCAGCATAATACATGATGCTTTTTCACTATCCTCCTTGTGCCTCTTGTGGACAGCATGCTCATCAGTATGAGCATTTTAGGTTGGTGGTGGTGGAATAGGAGCATTTATCACATAGAGTAACTTTTTTGATTTGAGAACGATTCTCAAATTTCTATACCAGTCGAGATAGTTTGATTCAGTTAACTTTTTGGTTTCAAGATGCTACATAACTTTAGGTTTGTTGACATGACGCAAGTGACCTAGATGTAAAGATAGAGAATATTAGTTACTTGTATATGCACATGATATGCAAATAATTAGGACTTTATTTTAACGCATTTTTACTCCACTATTTTACTCAAACCAATAGCCTCTACTATTGATTTGGGAAAGCCCGTTGGAAACTTTCTAGTTGACCGGTATCTAAATTCCTTAAGAATAACTTTGGGTTTGCCCAATAAGTCACCCTTAAGTTCATTGGTAGGTATCTAATACCAATTACATTGTATGTAACTATCGGATCATTGGGTGATTAACAGTTTTTAATCTTAAAGCTTTTTGGGCTACCCCAACTTTTCCTCTAAATTTCTTTATTCTTGAGTTTGCCCAACTGCGATAAAGAATTTAGTTAAACCCAACCCATTAATCAAGAATTTAATTCCAAAGGAATTTAATTCCAAAAGAATTTAATTCCAAAGGAATTTAATTCCATAGCTTGAACATGCCTGATGTTAAGTAGGCTTGGGTTTGCCCAACAACCTGATCTCGAAAAAGGACTCTCGTTCTTACTATATTAAGGAATGAATTAAGTTTAATATTAATTGAGAGATTTGTTCATTTTAGTGATTTCATTGAATGACGTGCATAAAAATTAATAAATCACATAATTGATAATCATGATAATAAAGCGATTACGTGGTATGGTTATTGACTTTATCCTAAATTAATTTCTTTGAGCCATAAAAGAAATTAATATAGTGAACCCTATGTGTTCATACATGATTCAAGTAGAAGGTCTTACCTTCTCACCTTGTTTTGGTTGCCATATCCAAAATTAAAAATAATTCTACTCATATCTAACCTATGTAAACTAATTACATAATTTCCTAAAGAAAGAAAACCACGAGTTACATTCGAGGGAGTTAGATGAGAAGAGAATTATACAAGAATTCTAGAGAAGGTAGGACACGAAGGCCCTATTTCATAAAAACCAAAACTGTAAAATGCATGAACAGATATAATTAGTTTTAGTCCATAACCATCCACCATGCCATTGACTATTCTTTAACAAAATAAACATATACTTTTATTTTAAATTTATCACTATTTTGGAAAAATAAAATAAATTCTAAAATCAATACTTTAGAAAAATACATTAATTTTAAATTTTCAAAATCACTATTTTGAAAAATAAAATTGTTTGTCTGAAAACTAATTTTGAGAAAATGCTTTTGGGTCCTGTCTTTGGCAATGAAAACGATGGCGTTGCCTGTGTTCTGTTTTTTTTAGGAAAAATTTTCCAGAAATGATTTCTAGATGTTCGTGAAATAGCATGCAACCGGCGCTGGCGCTGGCTGTAGTCTGGAACAATGGCGACAATTTCTGAAAATTTTCAGAAACAATTTATGGTGCCCTAATCTTTAGCAGAATTTTAGTGAAAACAATTCTCAATGGAATTTTCTGTTTTGAAGCTCAAAACAACAACCAATTTGTTAGTTTAGATAAACAAAATAGAAAATCAAATTCACAAGATGAAATGGAGGGCAACTACCATGTTTAAGAAAACGTTTTTTAGCAAAAAATTTTCAGCACATAAAGAAAGAACCTTTCGAAATATGCTATAACTTTTACATAATCATATTGTGCTCCGGACCCAACCCATAAAGCTCGAAACAGTTTTGACTCGAGTGAAAACGATTTTCACAGCGAACAAAGTCAAGCATGAATACATGAAAATAGTTTTTCATGCCAAAACAATGTCCGTAGACCATACATAGCATGTCTTTGATACCACTGTTAGGTATCTCAGGCTTGTATCCTCTACAGCGTAGCAGAAAATAAACGAGATACCATCCCAGGACCCGCCTATGTTTGAAAAATAAGATATAAAGATAATAAAGTTAGCAGCTTTTTACCTTTGTTTGATCGTCTTGAAGAACAAAATTTCTTCTTCAAGTTGAGGTGTGATCCAGTAGTCCTCGTGATCAACCTGCACGTGAGTTGAACGTCTAACCATTATAATCACAGTGTGTGATTATCTCTAATAGTAATCCACACAGAGGAAAACTCAAGAACCAAACTTTCCTGTGCTAGCAGAAACAAGATGGCGGCTAGGGTTGTTTCTCAAGACAATCGAGAGAGATAGAGAGAAGAGAAGGTCGAGTGTTGCTAGTTTTTCGTGTGTCACTTTTCAGCTAGGGTTTCGTGTGTCTTCTTAATATGTCACACAAAATTTTCCTTCCCAAAACTGAGAATTCTAATCCTATTAGAAATCCCTAATTGTAATTGGAAACATCATATTCTCACAATTACAACTTAGACCACAAATTATAACTAATTATAATTTGTTCACAATAACTTCTCTTTCTCTCAATTAACCCCACGATATTATCAAAAAACATCTTGAGTATATAATCCTCTATTGTGTATGACCTATTAGGTTTCCCAGTCAATTGGTAGTGAACATGAATTAATCCAAATGTCTTTGAGATTAATAATCCATAATTAATTAAAATTAATCATATTAATTCTAATTAGGATTGGTTTATTAATTCATCAATTAATAAACTCATATTCCCAGATCATGAGTGGTATCTAGCAACACATCATAACCACCCAAGAGTCCAGGAAATCAAGTGGCTTAACATGAACCCTTCAATAACAAACTTAGTGCAATTAACAACTTTTACCATACAATATCTCATTCAGTTTGGAGTACGAAATTAGTGCCAACTCCCTCCAGAATTAATTCTGGCCCGAATACAATAGTACTTGTACTAGGAAACCCACTACTTTAGATGTGTATCAATTGGAACTGTTTCCAATACACAATCGCCTTGGCCAAGGACTTTCCGAGTAGTAATTCCTATAAGTGGCCTTGAGATATTCGCCCCTACTATTAGGAGTGGTGAATCCTTTATTGACCCTCTCAACTACTTTCGTTTACCTCACAATGTACCCAATATCCATCCCATAGCCGGCCCTCGATTGAGCTCTGGAGATTGGAATCAAAGTACAAAGCTCATCAAACAAAGTACCTTGGCGATCTCAAGTCTATGGATACTTGCATGTTTGCTATATTGAGATTATATCACTGGCACTAAATAGTTATCCATGTGATTATCTCAAAGCTAGGTCATCCAATGAACTTGATCCATTAACAAACATCTATGTGTTAACTTTGAGTATCTCAATACTTATGGTTATGAGAACCACCGCCTAATCAAATCAAGAAGTCTAACACATGCTAGTCTTAACACATTAATGATGTCCTATCTCATTAATACTATGACTAGGGACTATTTAAGTACTAACACCATCCAGTGTGGTAGGAATCTCATATCATGATCTCTATCATGATTTCCTTAACACAGTGTTGTACTATGAACTTTATCGAACAGTTATATTACTTAAAGTAAACAAAAGAAACTGTAAGATAAATAATGCCTTTTATTAAAATAAAATGTGTCATATACAATGTACAAGTGATTGCCTCTAGCGCACAACACTAGCAGCTTGCTCAATTTTTTGCATATTTTCTTAATTATTTTACAAAACTTATTTAAGAAGCTTTGCATGCATGAATATTTTATGCATCATCTCATAATTTGAAACATGTCCTAGGCCACCAATCACAAGAAGCCACATGTTCAAATTTTCAACTGCATTTTTAATTTTTCCTCAGAAATAACCAAATTCGGGTTCGTAATGAAAAAATATTTATTTCACCATTAATTTTATAAATTTCTCTGAATTCAATGGTGACATTGAAAATTTTCAATTACTTCCCAATTCTGTAAAATTTGCAACCAAAATCCCATTTGTGGTCAAAATTACGAAAATGCCTCTGAAGCCCTAAATAACCTAATTCATATTGAAATGCTTGTCTTTTCGTGTTGATCAATTTTTGTTCTAAATGTACCCCCAACCTCTTACTTTATTAAAAATAGTAGATTTCTGAAAATTTAGGGTACGGATAGAATAAATTCAAAATTATATCTAGGTCCCGACCTATTTTTATTGCACTAAAATATTCTTCTCACTACAACCTTCATCTTTTGTTTTGGCCCCTAGTACATATGATCATTCTATCAAAAGAAATGGCCAATCAAAGATTAAAAATACAGGATATTACATATAAACTCTATAAAAATGCTTGAAAGCTAACCTATTTATAAAGATAGACATATCAAATTAATGGTCCAACCATTAGATTTGTTAAAATTACTAAAAAAATATATTATAACGAAATTTAAAGGTAATTGAATATATTTTACCGCCTAATCTTGCACAATTTCTATTTAAATGCCCAAAACCTAATACATTTACAAATATAAGTATATCAAATTAATGATCTGACTGTTAGATTTAATAAAATTTCTAAACAAATGTTTAATGACCAAATTTAAAGGTAATTAGATATGTTTTCTCTATAAAAAATACCCAAAAAAAGTTACACATTTAGAAAAATAGGCATATCAAATTAACTATCTAACCATTAGATTTGATAAAATCACTAAAATCAAGTATTAAGACAAGATTTAAAGGTAATCTAATATGTTTTACCATTTAATCTAGCGTAATCTCTATAAAAATGCTCGAAACGTAACCAATTAACAAAGATTGGCATATCAAATTAATGATCCAACAGTCAGATTTATTAAAATTGCTAAAAAACATATTATGACCAAATTTGATGTAATTGGATATGTTTTACCACCTAATATTTCACAATCATTATAAAAATATCCAAATCCTAGCACATTTATAAAGATAAACACATCAAATTAACGATCCAACCGTTAAATTTATTAAATTTACTAAAAATGTATTATGACCAAATTTGAAAATAATCGGACATATTTTGCCATATAATGTAGCTTAATTTATATAAATCAATTCAAAATATAATGAATTTATAAATATTTAAAAATTTAGGGGCTAATTTGTAAAATTTTTGGGATTATTTTTAAATATTCTAAAATTTAATGACCAATTTATAAATTGTTTTTATCATTTATAATTTTACAAAATTTGATGAGCGATTTGTAAAATTTGGGGTCATGCTTTTCTATATTTAAAAATTTAGGGACCAATTTATAAAATTTTTAGGGTTATATTATAAATATTTTAAAATTTAGGGATTAATTTACAAAATTTTGAGGTAATTTTGTTATACAAAATTGAAAGACCAATTTACAAAATTTTTGGGGCCATGTTATAAATATATAAAAATTTAAAGATAGGTATTAGCTAGGAAATATGAATTTTGTCGCTAAAAGTGTAATTAATAGTGATAAAAATTAATATTTTTTGCTAGAAAATGAATTTTTGTCGCTAATGATGCATTATTAGCAAGGAAAATTTAGCTAGGAAATGAATTTTTGTAGTTGATGATGCATCATTAGTGAGAAAACTTAAATTTTCCTCGCTAATACACTTTTTTCATATCTAAAGCCATCACTTTTAGCTAGGAAATAAAAATTTTGTCACCATAGCTCTTAATCAGTAGTGACAAATAGTTTTTGTTGCTGAAAAAATTTTAAGGGTACTTTTGACGACAGAACTTTAGCTAGAAAAAAATTTTGTTGCCAATGTTATATTTTCTTGTACTGTAATTGTTCATTGGAAGAATCTGATTTCTTTTGTTTGAGAATACCCCTATAACCATATGATGAATGATATTTTTGCATCTTATACCACTTTTACTATAGTTTATATTGATGGTGTCCTCATTTTTAGTGAATCCCTCGACCAACACTTTAAACATCTTTTTCTTTTTTGTGAAATAGTCACGAAAAATGGGCTGGTAGTAAGTGCCTGGAGTTATTATGACATTTCATAGCTGTAATAGTCATAGCCATTTCTTGGATAACATTAACGATTTCATATTCAGACATGCCATCTATATTCTATTTAGTAATATCTTGACCAATAAAAGCAGCACGAGTATCTAAATGGTATTCTGCAAATTCAATATCCGGAATAGAAGGACGAGGGTAATAATTTTGGATATGAGGAATTGGAAACCATTTAGGTATTGGTGCTTTTGAATTGGATGTGACTTTGTTAAGAATTAAAGCACCAATTTCATTAACTATTTGGACATGACATTTAGGTGAGGATTCAGTAATATGTTTAGTGTTTAGTTGTTTTAATTTATTATTTATATCGGTTAACATATCTAATTTAGACTCATCTACTTGTATATCTCCTTTTGATAACTTTAAAGCTTTATTTTCATATAAACTTGGCTTAAATATAGGGTTCGTGTCGATAGCTTGTTTAGGATCATACTACTTTAATATAGGTATTTCTCTAACAATGGATTTATTGTCTAATTGTTCTACTTTGTTGGCAATAGTGATTAATATTTGATTTGTATAATTATTTTTTTGAATTACTTTATTTAAATCGTTATTTGTTGCATCACCTTGTTTATCTAAATTCTCCATTTGAAATGGAGAAGCAGTAACTACATAACCTTTGAGAGGGATTTTACAGAAGGACGCATTATGGATTCTTTAACTTCATTTTTAGAAGTGTACCATTCTTTTTTTTTTTTTTTTGCAATTATGTTTATCGATTCTAACTGATTACATTTACTTGAGTATTCATACCAATAAAAAAAATCTAAATGCCTTCTAATTTCTTTAAGTCAGAATAATATTTTTCTCTTAGTTTAAGTCTTTCTTCAGGTTTTATAGTATCCAAGTACCAGTCAAATTTTTGTTTATTACATGGTTTATTGCATAACTATTTTAAATATGTTTTATCTAATTTACATTCATTATCAGAAGAAATTGTCATTAAAGTATCCTACATTTGCATTTCTATTTTAGTAGGAATTAAGGATTTAACAATTATATCATCTTCATAATTTGCTTTAGGAATTTCACTAGAAAAATCAACACTATTGAGTTTTTGAGTACTCTGACTTCTGTAAAGAGATTTTGGGCTAGAAGAAGAAGAAGCTATAGAAAAGGATTTTTGGCTAAATTTAAGTTCAATATTCCTTGAAGAAGACTACGTAATTCAATCAATTCAGTTGGATACGTAATGTCTTTTAGGATTATTTATGTATTCAAAATTCCATTTTGTATCATGAAGAATGTCATCCCATTTATGGAATTGAGGAACAAAGGTATTAGATTTTTCAAAATTAGTTTATAAAAAGTAGGTTTCTTTAGGATTTTGTTAAATGGCTTTTAGCTTTCGGATTTATAGTAGTTTTCATGACTCTATAGTAAACACGGTAAATTAATCCAAGAGATTTGGATCTAAGTTAAAAATCTAAATTCTTTATTTCAATATTTAAGGTTAAGGTTTTGAGAATATGTGGATCTATTAGATATATTGTGAAATTAGGATAGTGATTAAAATAAATGGGTCCATTTGCTATATTTAAGTCTAGTACTGCTAACATGTTATTAAAATCAAAATTATTTTCCTTTTATTTTCCTTTTAAAAGTATTGATATGTTTGCCTTGAGGACTTTATAGAAAAGGAAAAGTTACTCAGATGGATCCTATATTAGTGTGGACTCTATGTTGATCTACTACAAAAAGATATATCTGAGTTAAAAAAAGAGTTCCTAATATGATTTCTTCATTTAAATCTCCTATTAGAATAAAAGAATTAACAAAGCGAAACTGATTATTACAAATATGAGCACTAGAGAGTTTATAGTTAATTTAGAGTTGACTACCAGAAGCTGGATACAATATGGTAGCAGTTTTTTCATAATATTTGGTAGGAATTAAACCATTATGAATACAATTTTGATATGCACTAGAATCTAATAAAGTTGTGGTTTTGATAACAAGATCTTCTATTTTGAGAATAACAACAATAAATCATTTTTGAAAAGTAGTTCTAGAAATTGCAAAAATATATTTTTCTCTTTGAATATCTTTGATTGACTGATTAGTATCAAGAATTGTATCATCTAATAGTGGGTTTTTCATTTTCAAATGTAGAAGATCAATATTAATATTATTAATATTTTTTATTCTTTGTTCATTTTGAGATTTTGAATGTTTAATTTCTTATTTTAGGTTATTAATTTTTGTATATATATATTGTAAAGAAATTGCTACTTTTGCTTTATCTTTCTTTTTTAATCGATTAAACACTTCTTTAAGATCATATGGTTCTACTTGTTGTTTAGGATTCAAGATCATTTCTTTTACCTTAGGTAAATATTCTCTTTTAGTTAATTTGTCTTGAATACAATCTAAAAGTTCAAAAACTATTTCCTTATTTTCTTTAGAAATGACACTAATTTTATTTGAACTAATCATATTAATTTCTCCTATTGTACGAGTACAAATACTAGTACAATCACAAGAAGAGGTTTCACTTAAAGATTCACTAGTAGTATCATTCTCTTGAATTTCAAAGATATATTCTAAATTATCTTCTGAGTCACTTCCTATAATGTTAGATTCATCAAGGGTAGCATGTATTTGATCTAAAGTTTCTTTATCTAAATAGAGTACATTTACTTTCTTTTCCTTTTTCAATCATTGTTTGTATTCATCAATTTTATGGCATCTTTTTCCACAAAAATAACATTTAATACGAACTTATTTGGATGTGACTTTCTTAAGACTAAAAGTAGCAGTTTCATTAACTATTTGGACATGAGCTTTAGATGAGGTTTCAGGAATATGTTTAATGTTTAATTGTTTTAATTTATTATTTATGTTGTCTAACATAGCTAATTTAAGCTTCTGTACTTGTACATCTCCTTTTGATAACTTTGAAGTTTTATTTTCATATAAAATTGGTTTAAATATAGGTTTCGTATCTCTAACTTGTTTAGGATCATACTGCTTTAATCTAGGTGTTTCTCTAACAGTAGATTTATTGTCTAATTGTTCTACTTTGTTGGCCATAGTGATTAATATTTAATTTGTATAATTATTTTATTTAAATCTTTATTTGCTAGATCACCTTGTTTATCTAAATTATCTATTTTAAATGGAGACGTAGTAACTATACAACCTTCAACAGGGATTTTAATTTCTTTAGGAGGAGGCATTATGGATTCTTTAACTTTATTTTTAGAAGTGTACCATTTTTTTGCAATCATGTTTATTGATTCTAATTGATTATGTTTTCCTGAGTATTCATACCAACAAAAAAATCTTAATGTTTTCTAAATTTCTTTAAGTCAGGATAATATTTATCTCTGAGTTTAAGTCTTTCTTTAGGTTTTACAATATCAAAGTACCAGTCAATTTTTTGTTTACTACATGGTCTATTCTATAACTATTTTAAATATGTTTTATCTAATTCAAATTCATCATTAGAAGAAATTATCATTAAAGTATTCGGCATTTGCATTTCCACTTTAGTCAGACTTGAGGATTTAACACTTATATCATCTTAGGAAAACTAGTTAATGGACACTAGATCTTTCTTCATTTTTTTTTTTTTTGGGTCTAATATTACTTTTTAGTCTAGTAGATAGAAGATAGTAAGCAAATTTTATTTCTTTTCCTATCATGTTTTATATGTTTAAAATTCAAATATTATTAATAAAAGCATAATATTGTGAAAAAGAACTTATAGATAAGCGAGAATATTAAAAATTAACTAGTAATAATTGAGTGAATCTATTTATTTTATTTGTCTAATTAATAACTATTGTTTGAATTTGCTTAATTTACTTACTAAATTATTATTATTGACGTCAACTTTAGCCGATATGTTGCAACCGTAATCTTGAGCCGAAGCCAATAGTAATTTTGCTAAGCTAATGATGACGTCAAGAATTCTCGAGCTGATGTACCCGGTCAACATCAGAACTAGGAACCGATGAGTCATCACCCCCATATCTCGGTACGATCGATAAAGCACTACTGCTCCTAATCGCTAAGGATGAGTCATAAAGTGAGATTTTCTCCACATATGGATAGTCGGTTACAACACCACAGCAAGCATAAAATAGGCAAGGATTCCCAGGACGAAACAACCTAACAAGCACATCTACAAAACTACCAGTTTTTTTTTTTAGTTTTAAATTCCCTTTTTATTATGCATTTTCTTTGTCTTTATTTGTATTTACAGCTTTGTTTAGCTTTCAGAAGTTTCTCTTATTCCTTTATTACCAACTTTCCATTTTTATTGTACTTTAGTTTTAAATTCCAGTACTTTTGTATTCGTTTTTCGTCAAGATCAATCAAAATACACTGATTTCAGTCCTTATTGGCTTCCACATGTAATGTTCCTGCTTTTTTGGACCCTTTCTACAGTAAGTTCAAGGAACCTACATCTCTTAAAAGGTCCGACTCTTACATTCATCCTTCTATCAGACTGCTTATGTTCATAGAAAGAGTAGCCGATCGCCAGTTTCATCGACTCCTCCCTTTTCGTATAACAACATAAATTGGCACGCTTGATAGGACCAAAGGTAGTTGTTGCCTGCATTTGCATTCAGGACACATTATGTTAAGTCCTATGGTAGCAGTGCTCAGGGCCTTTATTGGATTTATCCGATTGCCCTACAGTTTAGGTTTTTCAAGGAGCTTTTGATTCTATAGTGACGATGTCCAATAATGCTCAGGTCATCCTTCTTGAGCAACAGGGAGCACAGTCCTAGTCTTCCCCCTAGGTGTCTCAGTTGACACCCATGTTCTTAACTACCATACGACAGGCTATGGAACAATATACAGGTGAACTCATTCAGAGCCTTATTCCCCAGTTTGCTATAATGTTTTGGCCACTACTTTAGAATGAGCTCCACAATTTTGAACAGAGGTAAAATGCCCACGGGATACCTCAGGCAGTTAAGTATCCTCCTGCCTCGACCGTTAGTGTACCATCTTATGGGTCAGTATAATTGTGGCACCGAAAGCAGTCATTTCCGATACCCAGGGGCACCAAGGGTGTTTGGGATTAACTACACAAGGTGTTACTCCTGCAGAGCCTTTCGTAGGAAGAACTCCACCATACCCGGTCAGGATAGTCTAGGCACCAATGGGGGTGTAGGTATCTTGCGACTAGACGACAACTCCTAACAGAAGTGTTTGTTCCCTATATGGAGGGCCACGGAGTACGTTACAACTATCCCTTCCACGTATCCTGCGACAACGACAGCTTATTTGATGTAAGGAGTAGGATACCCTAAGATGGCCTCATTCCCAGGACAAGGTTCTCGACCGATTTTGATAAGTCCCCCATGTAGAATTAACAACCAACACAATCAACTGATGTCAAGGCAATGACGGAGGCATTATGTCGACAAACCAAGGATCGGCTAATTTATCAGAAACCTTATCCCGAATGGGTGGATTTAATGGCAGTGCTACCACGAGGGTTTAAGTTGCCTGAGTTCTCCATATTCTTTGGAAAAGACAACAAGTCAGCCATGGAACATATAGGGAGGTTTACGACGCAATGTGGAGAATTTGGGAACAATGACTACCATAAATTACAATTATTATTATTATTTTTTGTCTTGAATAGGGACGGCATTTACCTAGCATGCAAATCTGATGCCTAGTTTTGTGTATTCATGGATAGATATGGAGCAAATTTTTCATGAGCTTTTCTTCAAACTGGCACCTAAGGTTTCCATAGCAGATCTTTTAGAGGTCAAACAAAAATCATCCGAAGGTATAGTAGAATTCATTGAGTGCTTTTGATAGATTAAGGCCAAATGTACCACTCAACTGCTAGAAATGGAGTGTGCCAGAATAGCCATCAGTAGAATGCATCTGTAACTTAATGAGCGTCTCATTTTTTAGGACTTTTCTAAGTTGTCTAGCTTACTGTCTCTTGCCATCAGAATAGAGGAAATGATTAAGGAAAGGGAGAAGAAGTGATCTGTTAAGTTCTCCTATAGGCAAACCGTGATATTAGTTGTGGATGATGTTACGAACAACAAGGAGGAACAGCTGATGGAGGTGATGGCGGCAGAGCTAGTAAAAGGTGCATCTTATACTTGTTCTTTTTTTAAACCTACAAAAAAGAAGGAGGATGTTTCTCCAACAGGGCCATCCACTTATACATTCAATGTATCAAAGGCCAAGAAAATCTTTGACTAGATGGTTAAGGACAAACAAATCCGTTTAACTTTCGACCATAAAGTTCTAAGTCCAGAGGAGTTAAAGGGTAAGAAATACTGTAAGTGGCATAATTCATTTTCTCATAATACAAATAGTTGTGTTGTTTTCAGGAATACAATTTAGAAGGCTTTACATGAAGGAATGGTGAGATTTGTTGACAAACTCGAGAAAACTTTAGTCAATACAGACTCATTCCCAACTGCTGATGCAAGTATGGTGCAGATATGCAAGGAAGATGTGGAGCATAAACCAGGAGATTCTTTCATCAAGGAACAGTTCAAAACCTTGGAAGGGGAAAGGACAACATTCCAAATGCTAGATGATCAGCCAGTCAGTTTTCACTTGACTTACTGTTCCGACCTTCACAGCTCACTTCCATAGAAAAGATGAGAAGTTTACAGTGTATGTACCTCATAAAGAGCCAGTTTTTTTAGGTTATCATCCCTATTTTACAAAAACTAAAAAATAGTGGGAATAGAGGAAATGGGCTCAGTAGAAATAAACACCTGAGAAATGGTAAGATGTGCAGGTGTGTGCTTCCCCTAGTCAAAATATGCTCAGCATTTTCCTATCACAATTTTGATCAAGTGCTGAGCAAAAAGTAGTGGAGGAGGACTACTATGCAACGGAAGAAACTACTATTGAGATTTTCGAGTTCAAGGTACTATCGGAAGGTATGTTCTTCCCAATCCTAATGGCAGAACATACCAATCACCTCAAGCCGTTGTACATTAAAGCACATATCAACAGAAGGCCTTTCTCTCAGGTCTTTATTGATAGAAGGGTTGTGCTGAACGTAATTCCGTTGGCAACCTTAAGGCATTCGAGTAAGGATAAACCCTATTTATCTCACACAGACATCCAAATGCTTAATTTTACTGGGGACATAGCCAAAGCAGAAGAGGTCATCACTTTCGAGGTGGTAGTTGGATCTAAGGTCAGTAAGGCTGTTTTCTTTGTAATCATAACAAAGCCGGCTTATTCTATCTTACTAGGTAGAGATTGGATTTACGCGAACCATTGTGTTCCCTCAATATTACACCAAATGATGGTGATTTGGGATAGAAACAAGTGGAAAAGATACCGGCCGACCCCAATCCATTCTCAGCAAAAATGCACATGAACGAAGATGTGTTTTACTACTCTACCTTTAACCTAAGCCAGTATGCCAAGCTCACCATGGCTCATAATCAGATTAAAACAAAAGGGTTGGAAGGTAAACATTTGAAAATAGAGGACCCTGATGTTCGGCATGCACCCGATTTCATCGCTCAGGACTCATTACTAAAGGTAGACATCAGAGAACTTGAGAAAACACAACTACAAAGGTAAGCTTATGCTTAAATCTTGATCAGCAGAATGCCTTAACAACTTTGATTAGTAGGTACAAAGATTATTTTACATTGGATTATCATGAAATACCAGGATTGGATAGAGGCATTGTGGAGCATTGCTTATCAGTTAAAAAAGGTTTCAAGCCTCATAAGCAGCCTGCTTGACATTTTAATCCTACACTAAAGAAAATGGCCTGCCGGTATGCAGCCTACCTAGAATTAAAAAAGAAACCGAGGTGTGGTTTCATCTGTACCTATCGGTATGCAAACTGGGTGTCCAACATTGTATCCGTCATCAAGAAAATGGCCAATTGCGAGTTTGTGTTGATTTCAAAATTTTGAATTTGTCCACACCAAATGATGAATACACTATGCCAATGGCCAACATGTTGGTAAACTCGGCAGTAGGAAACTAATTTTTATGCTTTATGGATGGATACTTTTGTTACCATCATATATCTATAGCTATACATGGAAGACAACTTTCCGATGTTTAGGTTCTATCGGTTTGTTCGAATGGTTAGTTATGCCCTTTGGCTTAAAGAATGTTGGAGCTACTTTCCAGAGAGCTATGAACCTCATTTTCCATGATCTCATCAGCAAGACCATGAACATTTACATTGATGATTTAGTAGTTAAGTTGCCCACTTTCTCACAACACCTGAGGTGGTTAGAGCAAGCTTTTCTCTGAATACGCAAGCACAGGTTAAAGATCAACCCCGCCAAATGTGCTTTTGGAGTCTTGGCTAGAAATTTTTTCGGATTTCTAGTGCATTAAAGAGGAATTGAAGTGGATCGGAACAAAGTAAGGGATATTCTACAGGCAAGGCCACCGTAATCTAAAAAAGAACTCCAAATTTTCCTAGGAAAGATTAATTTCTTGCAACATTTTTTAGCAAATGCTGTAGAAAAGCAAAAGGTGTTCTCTTCTCTACTCCGTTTGAAGTCGTCTCTAGAGTTCATCTGGCAACTAGAGTACCAGACGGCTTTTGATCAGATCAAGACGAATTTATCACAACCACCTATTTTGATGCCACCACATGATAAGGCACCCTTGAAATTGTACATTTTAGTGGCTTAGGAGTCTATCAGTTGCTTGTTAGCTCAAGACGATGCATAGGGGATTGAAAGAGTAGTGTACTACCTCAGTTGGAATTTAACGGACACTGAAAAAAGGTATTCTCCTATTAAGAAGCTATGCTTATCTTTATATTATGCATGCACGAAACTAGAACATTATCTGTTACCTAGGGAAGTGTAAGTTTTGTGCAAATTTAATAAAATCAAATATCTGCTGAACCACCTTTTGTTGCAAGGACGTTTAATGAAAATGGGCCACTAAGTTACATGCTTTTTCTCTAACTCACGTGCCTTTGAAAGCAACGAAAGGACAAGCCATAGTTGATTTTTTGGCTGACCATCCATATTTAGAAGTGCCCAATCCTAAAAAAGAAGAAGCACAGGGATACATTTCATATAGACCAAGGAAGTTGCAGTTTAATGGATTTAGCACCCAATATAAGGCAGGTGCCGGTTTGATTATTGAAGCCCCTTGTGGACGACAAGGAAGAATTCTTTTTAAGTTAAGGAAAGGAACTTCAAATAATCAGGTAAAATATGATGCTCTCATTCTAGGGCTTCGAGTTTTGAAGGTTTTGAATGCACAAGTGGTCAATATAATAGGGGATTCTCAAATTGTCATCCGACAGACTTTAAGTGAGTATAAGTGTACTAACCCTATTTTGTTAGATAAGTTACAAGCAGTAAAGGCATTTTTGAAATACTTTTTAGAAGTTATATTGACTCATGTTCCTCGAGTTGAGAACCAGGAGGCACACGATTTAGCTCAAATGGCTTCAGGGTTCAAGAAAAGAATTGGGGTAGTAATGTGCCAGCAAATATGGGAGAAGAACATAAAGAAGATTGGCATTCTGATATCATTTCCTATTTGCAGAAACCTGCTAGTTATGTAACACTAGAGGTAAAACGTAAGGCGTTAAACTTTGTGTTGATCGGGAACAATCTATTCAGAAGAAGCCATTCAAGAGTTTTGTTGAAATATTTGTCAAAAAAAGAAGCGTCACATGAGCTAGCCGAGGTGCATGAAGGCCTCACGGTGCTCATCAGGCAAGCCCAAAACTAAAATGAACATTGTAATGTCATGAATTTTATTGGCTTCTATGACCACAAATTGCATAGCATATGCAGTTGGATGTGAGGCATATCAAAAGTATAGCCCCTTGATACATGTGCCTTCCATAGAGCCGCATCTATTATCAAGTCGTGGCCATTTAGAGGTTGGGCTCTAGATGTCATCGGCAAGATTCATTTGCCATCGACTAAGGGGAACACCTTTATCTTAGTGGCGATGGATTATTTCACCAAGTGGGTAGAGGCACAAGCCCTGACCAGGGTAACCCAATCTGCCGTTATCGCATTCCTTCAGTAGAGTATTCTGTTCTGATTCGGTATACCCGAAATAATAACGGCCAACCAAGGAACTATGTTCACGAAAAAAAAAAAAGGTATGCAACTTTTTAACTCAATTCAAAATTAAACTATGACATTCATCTCCGTATTATGCACAAGCCAACGGAGAAGCTGAAGCTACAAATAAGACCTTGATTAGCATGATCCAAAAATCAATAGAGGATAATCCCAGAAGGTGGCATGAAACACTTCAAAAGGTTCTATAGGCTTATTGGAATGCTTTCAAGACTGCTACAGGTTTCACGCCATTTAAGCTAACATATGGACATGATGTGATGTTACCTGCTGAATTATCATTGTAATCGGCTCAAGTAGCTTACTAACATTATTTGATGGTTTAGGATTACAAGCTGGCTTTGGCTATGAGTTCAGATCAAGCCGAAGATGACTGATGGATAGCATTAGAGAATATCAGAAGGCACAAAGTGAAGGTAGCGAGAGCCTATAACTAGAAACTGTAGAGGAGGAACTTTCAAGAAGGAGATATAGTCTGGAAAAACCATACTACCAGTTGCACCAAAAGACCTACACTATGGTAAATGGTCCACTTCCTGGGAAGGAACTTTTCTTATTACATAGATTTTCGATGGAGGGGCTTATTAGCTAATGACACCCAACGAAAAAGAGGTAAGTAATGCCATAAACGGAAAATATTTGAAAAAATTCTACCCTACATTTTGGGATGGAACCATGGTAGGAGAAGAGTAAAAAAAAAAAATAATAATAATAACAACAGAAGAAAAAGAAAGAAAAGTATTTGCATTCATGAAAATAGCTGATCACAAAAGAGCTGATCATATGGCTATTACACTTGAGATTGAGCTGGACCAATGCAAAAAAAAAAAAAGGAAAAAAAAGAAGAAAAAAAAAGAGAGCAAGTCAATTCTTCTCAGACGGAGTATGAGGTGTCTAGATTGGCTAAGCAAATAGAACTATGACAAGCCGATTTAGATCTTTCTCAAGCAGAGTGGCCACCGGTAGGATGCCCTTCTCCTCCTCCATTTGGTTGGTCATCTCTTCGTGGGTCATTTCTGGCTCGACAACCGTTTCTTCTGTTGGAGGCGAATGAGTTTTGGTATCTTAAATTTAAGTTCCTGAGGGACCATCCTTATTGAGATGACGAAAAATGGTGGCCAGGTAGGATTGAAAATTATCCCACGAAGATTGCATGCCGGCCAGCAGTTTGTCCGAGTGTTTAGCTCCATTTGAAGCAGTTCTTCTTCTGCCTCTAGCATGAGTTGTTCATCCTGGAATTTATCCGCTAACTCTTTTGTAGAGGAGGCCATTTGCTGACAAACGCCTTCAGCCTTAAGTTTTTCTTCCAAAGCTCGCCTCTCGGAATCTAACTCCGCCTGAAGTCCTCGCAATTACTTTTCAAGTCCTTCAATTTTTTCAACTCTTTTTGAAATTTCAGCTCGAAGGATGCTGAGGCAGGTAGAGGCTTCCTGGCGATGTGACTACAGAAAATCGTCTTCCTCTCAGAGCACCATCAAAGCCTTAAGTTGACGAGAAGCTTCATCCCTCCTGTTTCGGGTGTTTGAGAAGAAGCGCTAAGTGGACCTCATGTGCCCCAGGTAATCAACTGATAGAAGCTTTAATTTAACAGGAATGTCAGAATTAGCTGATTGAGCAAGTAGTAGGAAGGCTCGACTGATTGCATCCTGAGAAGGTTGGCTAGTCGGCAGGGTAACCCCAATTAGACTACTCAGAAGTTCTAGCGTAGCGGCCTTAAATGTTATTGGCCGAGAAGAGCAGTTTCCATTGGAAGCTCTACTGAAGAGGGCTTAGAGAGCATTTTCACAGGAGGTGAAGTAAGTTTGTCAACCACCACTTTCTCTGAGATGGGCATTTCGGACGTTGGAGGAACAACCGATGAAGGCGAAGCAGCCGAAGTTCCTTCCTTGGGTGGTGTTATTTTTCCAGGCAACAAGGGGGGCATGGCTTCCATCGATTCTAAGAAAGAGTAAAAAATAACTAATTGGCTAGGTTTTTATTTCTGCAAAGGAAGGGAAGGGAATAAGGAGTTAGCTTTTGAGTCGAAAATTGAAGAATATTAAAAAAATTTCAACACAGGAAATCCAGACCTTGGTGATTGTCGGGGTATGGGTGGCTTGCCACTTTTTTGACTGCCTAAGAAGAGGGATGATTATTTCTTCTTCTTCTTCTTCCGTGTTAGGAGGTGGAAGAGTGGGGATTTTCTTCACTAGTTGCGTCTGGAATAACGGTGTAGCAATCGAACTGGCAGATATCTTGCTCTGTTTAGCTTTCTTTCGCGCCGATGCTTCTGCCACCACCGATGCTAACCTAGCCAGCCTGAGTAGCCATGTTTCCATAGGGGTAGAGGAGAGCATCTCACTCATCAATCACCACCATAAGTTGAAGTTGGGTGTGGCCTCCCTGACAACCTAAAAATGACGATACTTAAAAGAACGAACAATGGTCAGGGACCTATCTGCTAAAGTTGCACATCTTCAGCAGATAGAATAGGCATGATAGTGTCGGATGATATATGCCCAGGGTCAGTAAGGATGTTTTGGATCAGCCCAAATTGCCTAGAGAAGCAATAAGGGTTGTACCGCTTGTAGGAAGATTTAGCACTTTGAGCGCCTGGTTTAGCCCCTAAAAAGAGCTCCCTGGGACATAACATTTTAGCCCAGAAGGTTTGTTGGGAACCTTCCAATGTGTCGACAAAATTCATCAACCAGAGAGGGCTAGTTTCTAGAGCAGAGTAGGGGAAGAAGTGAGGCATGTTTTGTAGGCAGTTTTGATGACGATAAGACATAATTGTACTGGCAAAAGATCTGTTCAAAGGGGTTCTCAATAGTTGATAGCCAGTGGCCTAGTTGGAGGAGTCCGTAGAATCCCTTGAGATGTTGTTAATGCCAAAATTGGGGGACGTATTGATAAAGCCACAATTGCATGACTCAGAGTGGACCGCCAAGGTTGGTCGGGTCACTCCCAGCCGATAGGGCCGAAGTCATCTAATTCATCAGCCGATAGACTAATGCCAGTACTAAGGAGGCCAAGTTGCAACGCCTTTTCTTCCTCAGCATAGCCTGTAATACCCCATGTTAGACCGTCTTGGGTAAGTGAGGGAAAAGTCATCATGTCATATTAAATTATACCACATTTGATGATTTGAATTATTTTTCATGAAAATATTGGTTGTAGATTGCATGAATTAATTTGTTCTTGAAATAGTTTGATTGCTTAAGCTTTCATTTATTGAGGAGAGTTTTTTGGAAAAAAAGGGCAAAGCAAGTGGGGAGAGCATTTAAACCTTGACGGGCTTGAGTTTGAATCCTAGCAATTTCAAATCCTTTTCATTCTCTTATTTTCCTTCCTCCTTCCCTAACTTTTCCCTAGCTTGGCCGAAATCTCTAGGAGACTAGCCACTAGGAAATTAATTTCCTAAGAAGAGAAAAATAAATTAGGAGAGTGATTTATTTGAAAATTTTATAAAATATTTGAGAACAAATTAAATTGTTGGTTCTAATACCTTATCATAACCTTTTAGAGAATTTTAATAATATATTAGTAAAGAAAAGCATATATAAGAAAGCATATAGGTATTATTTTCAAGGAAATAAATTCTCATATTTTATCTTCTTTCAAATAATATTTTCTTAATGGAAATAAAACACTTGGAGGTGGAATTAAATGGAGTATTTATCTCTTGGATAAATCCAGGAATTTTCGAAGCCTTAGGGGAAATTTCAGTAGGCATGAATAGGAAACCAGAATTTTATTTCCTAATAACTATTTAATAGCTATTTCCTAATTAGATGACCTAATTCCTCTCTAGGGTTTTCTGGAAAACTCCCTTCTAGCAGCCGCCACTTAGGGTAAAGACAACTTACCTAAAACACTCCCAAACCCTAGCTAAGATTGGCCAAGAAAACCCTAACCAACTAGGACTTGTCTTCAACCAAAAGGAAACCAGAATTTTAGCCCTAGACCCTCAGAATTTTCGTCACTGTTCACACCTATTCTGCCTAAAATTTCCAGCACAAAATCTGCACAAAAGTGCCCTAGCTATCAACCAGAAAAACAGCTGCACAAAGGCCCATTCTTCCTCTCCTATTTTCGCTATTATAGGGACTCAAAACCCATCAGATTTTTCCTCTCTTTTTGTCCAGAATCTCAGCACCCTCAGCTACACAAACACTGTAGCAACCAACCCTAATTCCCCTCCAAAATCTCGGCAGCCCTAGAGAACACCAAAGCTGAACAATTTTCTGTTTTGATCAAGAAACCCTAATAAGGCCAAAACTTCTTCAAACACCTAAACCCTAAAGCACCTCAGCCTAACCTATCTCCTTCATCAATCAGCCTCAAACAAACCCTAGAAACCCTCCATTGCTCAGAAATTCCAGCCGCCAACCCTCCTCCACATCTGGACCAAAATAGCACCCAAAACTCCATCAAAGCTGAAAACCAACTCTAAGGTAAGCAACTCCTCAACTCTTCATCAACTCCTCTTCAATTCCTCTCGTCTTCTTCTCCTAAATCTCGATCATAAGGGACTGATTTTACCCATTCTTTGGGGAGTCTTGATCAAGGACATCCAAGCGATCCAAACTCTTCAACTAGTGATCGAACTCAAGCTAGTCAACAAGGAGTTGCCGTGATTTAAGTCTAAATCGCTAAGAGGTAATCAAGGTCCTATTTTTATTGATTTAAAAGGTCTTAAACTTCAAAATATTGACTTAAGGATGCTTATGGAGTCTAGTATGAACACATGAATATATTAGATTGATGAACATGTTGATGAAAGCCATAGACAAAGCATGTATGAGATAGTACATTGATGTATCTTGCCATGATGAACCTAGATTCATACTAAATAGGCAAAAGATGAGATCTTTTAATGTTTATGGGGCTATTTATAATGATTTTCTGTTAGTTTAATATGGAAGAGGTCATGTGAAGAATTGATCTAGATCAATGCACGGTCATGATTAATAGAATCGTAAAGGAAAGTTATATATGTGATTTAGTGAATCAAATACCATGGATGCAATAGGTAAATAATAAAATCCTGAAGAGTCATGTTGTATGAAATAATGGGTGGAATGATTAAATCCTAATTGCGAGGTTATTTGCTCTAGATAAGAAAGGAGAGGAAATTAGAGCAATCGATTGAGTTGGATTTGGCTGTGATATATCCAGGTAAGTCCTTGCATAACTGTTTTGATAAATGTTACTTGTTTGCAAGTAATTTTTACAATATTATTTGAAATTGGTATCAATATGATACTTTGACACAAGGATTGAGCCTTGACTAAAAATGATGAGTTATGTTGGATTGTTGTGAGATTTGGATTGGAAACGTGGATGTTCTATTTTCAAAAACTAATTTGCTAAATTTTAACTGTTCAAACTTCGAAAATGATTTCTTAAACCATTGTCAAACGATTTGGAAACGCTATTACAAAAAACCACGTTTTGCAATCAAATTAATTAAAGACTTTCGGAAAAGGGAAAATGATTCTGCCCCTGAATGGGGAGCGTTGAGTACTCAGCAGGGGTAGGCTAGTAGTACTAGTTTCGAAGAGTAAGAGTGAGTCTTCTGGTAGGTGGCCACCTCTAGAAGATAAACTCAACTTGGAAAGGCGACAGTACTACTTAGTCAGGCCGGTCCGAGCTAGCATATTAGTCCATGTGGACACTGATGACCCGGATTGGACAACCGGAGTATTAGGTGAAGAGATGGAGGAGTATCTCACCTGGTGGGTGAATTCCCCACTGCCCATTGTTGAAAGAATACATTAGGAAGCTATCATGGTGGTAACCATGATATGGATTATGTTACTATATTGTTGAATCATTTGCTAATCACTATTTAATGAATAATGATTGTGATGAAACAATGATTTATTGTGAACTGTTTTGGATTGATTGAGCAAGGCTCCTTTTTATGATGGTTATTGATGACATTGGCTTGCAAACACGATTTTGTGGTTTTGATAAATCTGCATATATGAAATGGTTTTAACTGACATTTGCACACACGGGACTTACTGAGATGTCAATCTCACAACTTTTATATCATGATTTCAGGAGATTTCTTTCAGTGAGCGGGGCGAAGCTAGGGTTGAGCTCCAATTTATTTATTTAGTTGTGGTTGAATTTATTTCAAGAGACGCTTGTTAGTTTTGATTTTCCAGACTTGTATAAGTTTTGCTTTCAGATGTAATGGAATTATCCTTTTTATTTTATTTAGCAGTTTTCGTTTTATTTTGTACCTTGTTATAAAGACCCCTGGTCCTTTGGTGGTCCTTTGGATGGGGCGACATCCTGCCCTATCTAGGTACCTAGGGTGTGGGGTGTTACATAGCCAATACATAGTATTGGTATTCATTACATATCCTAGCCAAATTTGAGCAAAAAATATACTTGCAAAACCACAACCATAGAAAGGAGGCCTACTCTTGCTCTGACAAAACACCGCCTACGCCCCTTTGGGCAGCTATGAAATTACCGTAGTAAGTAGTGGCTTTATCCAGGTGGACCTCGATGGCAAGCATACCTTTGTTTTCATGGAAGTTAGGAATCTCATCTCCATTGCATCGAAAGCCTAGGATAGTGCAGATGTCTAAGATAGTCGGAGAGAACATCTCGTGGAGGAATATGAAGCCATTGATTGCCAAGGACTAGAATAATAGAATAGTAGCAAAGAGGTTGGTCAAAAGCCATGTCGAAATTAGACTTCATAATGGCATCTCGGATGCCCCATTGATCCCAAAAGGCGCCGAAGGTAGCATGACAGTGATCACGCCATTCTCTGTAATTCTTCAGCGAAAGTAGTCAATGGTGGAAGGAGAACGGGAGATTGGCCATAGAAAAGTCACTACGGTTCAACAGGAGGACAAAACCTTCCGGTTGGGCAAATCATAAATGATCAACAATAACGTCTGTTGGCAGTAGCCAAGGGCCCAAGGCATACAGGTCAGCCTCAGCTTGAATCAAAGCCAAGAGGTGTCATCAATTGGAGTGGCCATGAGGATTCAGAGATCGTTGATAAAAGAAGCGCAAGAAATACTGTCAAATTTCATGAAAAGGATAGAAGTTTGATCAAGATAGAATTTTCTCAGAAGAATGATTTCGTATTGGTGAAGAAGGAGCAATAAGGACCACGACTATTTAAAGTGAAATTTATAGACTAGCCGTTTGCAGGTTTCAAAGCCGAGGAGTCGGAAACCTTCTGCAATGATCGAGACATTCCAATTTTACTAGGAAAAGAATGACTACAAATTAAAAGAGGTACAATTCCCGTCACTTTACCTGATTGTGTCATCAAAGCAATAGGACTCAAGGGGGCATATGTTGACATCAACTTTAGCCAATCCGTTGCAACGGTAACTTTAATTCGAAGCCGATAGGAATTTTGCTAAGCCGATGATGACATCAAGAATTCTCCAGTCGATATACCCTGTCAACATTGGAACCAGGAACCAATGAGTCATCACCCCTATATCTCAGCACAATCGCTAAAGCACTACTGCTCTTAATCGCTAAGGATGAGCTATGAAGCGAGATTTTTTCCACGTATGGATAATCGGTTATAATACCACAACAAGCATAAAATGGGCAAGGATTCCCAAAATGAAACAACCCAATAAAAACATCAGCAAAACTACCAGTTTTTTTTTTAGTTTTCAATTCCCTTTTTATTCTGCATTTTCTTTATCTTTATCTATATTTACAGCTTTGTTTGGCTTTCAGAAGTTTCTCTTATTCCTTTATTACCAGCCTTTTGTTTTCATTTTACTTTGGTTTCAAATTCTAATACTTTTGTATTCCTTTTTTGTCAAGATCAATCGAAATATACTGATTTCTGTCCTTATTAGCTTCTGCATGCAATATTCCTGCCTTTTTGGACCTTTTCTATAGTAAGTTCAAGAAACCCACGTCTCTTAAAATGTCCGACTCTTACATTCATCATTCCATCAGACTATTTATATTCATCGAAAAAGTAGCCGATCGCCAATTTCATCGGCTCCCTTTTCGCACGGCAACAATTATATATTTTAAGTTTTGTACACATAAAACTATCCAAACAAATCAAATCGATACAAACCAAATTCAACGATTTGAAATTTTTGATAGTGCAGTTTAGTTTGAAAATTTTCATACCTAAATTATTGATTTCATTTGAAAAATAGAAAAAAAAAAAAAACCCCCAAGCACCACTAGATTGCAAATAAGCTGCGTGAGTATGTCAATTCTTTTTTTTTTTTTTCTTTGGACCGAGTTAAAAAAGAAGCTTTTATTTTTTTTCATCAAAAGTTCTTCTTGAACAGACATTATTTTATTTTTCACTACATAGTAAAAATTATTGACTTAAATTAAGTTTTGTTTTATAATTTTAAGTGAATTTACCCAAGGCTAATTAATTCATATTTTGACCTTAATTTCAAGTTTTTCCTTTTTCTCTTATACAACTCTAAGATATATTTTACTTAACATATTATACATTTTTTTGTGATTTTGGTTCGTAATTTTCTACTCTCTTACATTTTATATTATTTATCTCATATGCATTAGTATTTTGATAAAAAAAAAATGAAAACAAATTGGGACAAAACATAAATAAAGCTCTAAAATATTACTCTTTCATAATTGAAGTAAATATTGTATGAATTTTGTGGAACACATTTTATGAGTTATAACTAAAGTTTTCTCTCTGTACATTCTAAACTAAATGATTACCTATAACTTTTAAAAGACAAATAAAAATTTCTTCTCCAAATGTATGTCAAAGATGGGAGAAAAAAGAAGGGAAAATGGCAAAAATTATAATTAATTGTAAATGAACTAATTATATTAGTTTCTATATATATAGTTAGAGGATGGTTGAAAATAGTTGAAGTATTCATATATTCTGGGATGATGCATATTTTTGTAATTCATGTATATATTTGTCAAAGAAAGAATTGCTATTTTTATTTTTTATTTATATGAATATAGAATGTTAAATATACTGAGTAATAAGCACCATAAATCATATTCTTA
This sequence comes from Voacanga thouarsii, assembly GCA_026120185.1. Taxonomy (NCBI): domain Eukaryota; kingdom Viridiplantae; phylum Streptophyta; class Magnoliopsida; order Gentianales; family Apocynaceae; genus Voacanga; species Voacanga thouarsii. The sequence goes on from JANUWF010002074.1 coordinate 3,242,804, forward strand.
TATTCACTTATTTTGCAAAGGGTTTGTGAACTAAAAGTTTAAGACTTTTAGCACATATTTCATGAAAAAGAAAATCTTTTCTACATTATTATTATTTTTAGAAACATTAAATTTTCCTTTTCTAGTTTCAAAAATAAAACTTTTCTTTTTCCCATTTCCATTACCGTCCCAAATCCACAAGCCAAGCAAGAGAATGACTCTCTTAGAAATCATTTCCCAATTCTTTAGTATTTGTGAAAATTTAGTTTCTTAAGGATTTTCTTCATGTTTTTCCTTTTCCTCACTAGATTTGGGAGGGAAGCACTTATTACCTTCAGTCCTCAGTCCATCTCTAAAATTTTTGAACTTCCTTACTCAACAGATATTGAAGGATTGGATGATGAGGGTTGACATGGAGGATGTGAGCAAAAATAGATGGCAGGATTGTTAGTTGGCCTGTTGATGGATATCTGAAATCCTCTCAGCTAACTGGGTTTTGTTTCTCTCTTTATAAAATCTCATGCTATAATTGGATGCCAACTAATAATGTTTCTATTATATTAAAGGAAAGATTCATTTTGCTATACAAGGTAGGGGGACTTGAGTTTAACATATATATTATCTGTTTAATGTGTAGTTGTGAAATGGTATTTTATTATAGGTAATGTCTTATTTATACATGGATCAGATAATATTTACTAGTAAGTTTGCTATATATGTGATTATATTAGAATTTTAAATCAGAAGTTGGAAGAAAAGGATTTGATGCTGAGTTATGTTCCGATTTATACAATTGAAGGTAAGTTCCAAAATGGTTTACAAATATGTTCTATTCATGGCATCATTTTAGATGTGAGTTTTAAAGATTTTATAAATGTATACTTTAAATAATAAAGTTAGTGAAAATTGTTGGTGGAAATGTTGTTTCACTACAAAAAAAAGTTTTGTATACGACACTAGCATTGACAGCGGTCTTATAGCCATCACAAATGGTGGTTATATACAACATACCATCATATATAACTATTAAAAATGACAATTTTTGGACCATCACATTTAATCTAATATTTGCGACAGACCGCCGTATATAATATAGTAAACAGACAGGCAGTCGTAAAAGGTTATTATATACGATGGTTTTGAGGCTGTCGTAAATATATGATTATATATGACGGTCTTATTTTTATTTATGACGGTTTTGTGGTCGTTTCAAACAATATAGTATTTGCTCTAGTTCTTTTACGACAGTTTTGTGAGCGTCTGTCACAAAAGGTTAATATATACGACGGTCTAGAGGCCACCGTAAATGCAAGGGTATATATATGTTATATGTATACATATGCTATGTATGTATATATACATATATATGTGTGTGTGTGTGTGTTATATGTATATAATATATACTGTGTATGTATATGTATACATATATATATATATGTATATATATATATATATATATGTATGTATGTATTAGAAAGTCTAATTTATTATTAGACTGGAATAAAATAAATAAATAAATAAATAAAAATAGGAGTTGAGAGAAATATATTATCTGGTTTAATTGGTTAATTAATTATTCAAGGCCTAGGTCCAGTTTGAATAATTAGAAAATTAACCTGGGCTTAAACTAGAGGGAAATAATTAATGTTTAATTATTTATTGGGTTATTTATATAAGCCCAAGAAATAAGTAATTGAAGTTTAATTATTTTGGTTCATTTGGGCTCATTAATTATTTATTGGGTTATTTCTATAAGCCCAGGAAATAAATAATTAATATTTATTATTTTGGGCCTTATGGGTCCAAGAAAAATAATAAAATTATTTTGGCCTAATAGCTTGGACTGTAGGGTTTTTTCAGATACGGATCAGATAAGTTTAGGGTTAAGCTAAACTTATTCTCTTGATAACATTCAGGTGTCTGAAATAAAATATCCCAGGGGATATTGTTATCAGATATTGGAGACCTAGTTTTGGCTAACAATAAACAAGACTCTTGAAAAATGGAAAACCCTAATTCTCCCTAGTTTTTCCTCTCTCCTTCACACAACTCTCTCTCTCTCTCTCTCATGAGCCTCTTTTTACCCTCTTGTTCTTTGGTGCTTTGCTAATCAATAGCAGTAGAATCAAGAAGGATTGAGATCACTCTTCTTCAATGTTGTGTTCACCAATAAGAAGTTAGGCAGTGGCATATTTTGAGAGCCGAAAAGCTTGGCATTAATGCACCTGAGGAGAAGCTGGTGATTGGAAGGATTACAACCGGTAGCTTCTTCAGGCAGGCAAGGCGAAGCTATTCCCGTAGTTCAATCCACTCCTACACAACCTAAGAGGCTTAAAGCACACAAAGGTATGATCTTAACGCTTTAATACTGCCATTAAAGGCTAGTTTTTTTTTTCTCGCATGAGCATGCTCCCCTGTTTTTTTAAACCATCAAAGTGGTATCAGAGCCATGTGTTTTGATCAACTTAGGGAGCATGTTAGTTTGTTTGGTACTTAAACCTGTGATCCTTTGCTGCTTTGGTATGAGATAGGTGGATTTGTAAGCTTCACAGTGGAAGCATAGGCTACTGTAATTTTTTTTTACTTTGCTAGAACATCGTGTAAACCCAATTTGAAGGTTATAGGTGAATGTGGTTTTGGTTTGGATGAGTTTTTTGTAAGTAAAAATGTCCAAAGAGGCCGCAGATAGAAGCAATAGAAAAACACAGAAACGTCTGTGAAGTTTTCACGCGGAAGAAAAAAAACGAAGAAGAAGGCACTATTCCTAAGCCGCCGAGCCGCCACTGTGTTGTGCTTGGAGCCGTTGTCCGTGCATGTTGGAGTCAAGCCGGTGCATGAAATTGAAGCAATTTGCATGAAATTGCAAATTGCAATTGCAATCAGGTTGCGCACGGGTTGAATAGAAGAAATGGGCACACACGTGGGTTGACAGGCGTGGGTCACCGGTCGAACACGCGGGCAGAGCAGTGGGCGCGGGTCGCAGGTCCAGGCGGGCTCCATGGGCTACAGCGATGGCGAGCTGGTGCGGCTGGTGCACCGGGCGCACTGTGAACCGACAAAGCAAATGGGCTCTGATTTGGTGCAATGGGTGTACGTGGACCGAAAGTTTTTTTTTTTTTTGCAATTTTTTTTGTTTTTTTTCTTTTTCGTTTTAGGTCCCATACCAGGCGAAGTTAATATTTTTGCAATAGTTATTATTCTTGGAATATATTTGCATGAAAAATATTAGTAAGAGATTTTAGGATATAACAAGATAATTAATTAATGTGTTTAATTCTATTATATGGGTATTTAGGTTTAAAAATAGAAAAGTGTGAAAACGTTTACTGTTTTCTAGCATGCTATTTTTGTGTACCTATGTGCGCATTTTCTCAAAGTCTTTGGGAACATTTTTGACAAGAAAAACATTTTTCTTCAAAAATTAAATGGTTATTTTAATTTGTACAAAAATTAATCCTTGGATATTTTCTCAAATGATTTAATCATTGACATAGAAAATATATTGGATTTAGATATTTTTGTAAATTAAAATAGAGAGCCATTTTGTTTTATTTTGTACTAGAAAAATTGTTTTGTCAAATAAACTTGAGACCAAAGTCTCTAGAAAGTTTTAATTGGAAAATTTTTTAAATCATTAAGTTTTTTTTTTAACTTAAATAAAATTAGTCCATGGAAAAATCTCCCAAAGGATATAAACATTGACATAGAGATTTTAATGGATTTAGATATTTTATTTTTAAGTTAAGTAAAAACTTAATGGAAATTTCAAAAGGATATTTTTCAGAAAACCTTTATTTCAAAAGACTAAGTAGGAGAGGGGTTCCAACGGCCCTACGACTTCTATCATGATCTTTATTAGAGATTGTGGGTCCCCTCGCGTCACCCTGGGAGTGAACCCGTATAGGATGGGAATACCACAAAGATCTAGATCTATTGGGAGGATGTAATTAATAACCTGGGACACGTACTATGATCAGCTAGCCCACGTTGGAGGTTATAGTGCGAGGTATGTCCATAGGAAATGAGAGGAAACAGCCATCCCCTCGATGGAGTTATCCTCTAGATCATTACCTAGAAGGGAAATTAATTTGTGGTGGTTAATACACTTAGCTTAGGGAACTGTTAATCTTCCTAAGAAGCTATGTCAGTTTTTCTAAGAGCCGAATTATTTTCAGTGCACAAATTTATTTTGTTTTCACAAACTAAATAATTTTCTTTTATTTTTTAATTTTTTAGAAATGGTGGGAGGTTCTTTTAGTCCATTGGCCGTTATTCTCCGATAGAATAAGTTAACGGATCCAAACTATGTGGACTGGAAGAGGAACCTGGACATAATACTCACAGTCGAGGAGTATAAGTATATTCTTTACGAGACCTGCCCTGTTATCGGGGAAGGTTCCACCGCCGAAGAGCGAGAAGCTGAGAAGGCGTGGAAGAACGCTGACGAAATGGCATGTTGCTATATGTTAGCCTTCTTGTCTAATGCGCTCCAGTCAAAACGTGAGCACATGATTCTGCGTATGATATTAGTCAGTCATTGGCCACTATGTTCGCGGACAAGAGCCGGCCCGCAAGGCAGTAGGCTCTTCAAACTATAATAAACACTAAGATGGCTGAGGGAGCATCAGTAAGAGCGTATATGCTCAAGATGATTGCTGCTTTTGAGGAGACAGAAATCTTAGAGGCTGTCATTGACCTCGAGAGCCAAGTGGATATAGTTCTCGAATCTCTACCGGGTTCCTTTACTCAGTTCAAGTTGAATTACAACATGAACAAGTTAAACATGAGTTTAACTGAGTTAATGAAGGAACTCCAGATGGCAGAGAAGGTCATGAAGCCATAGTCAAAGGCCATGATTGCTAAGACTTCTTCCTCAAGAACTGGGCCCAAGCCCAGAAAGTTCAAAAGGAAGAAGGGAAACGCAGCAGCCCAGCCCAAGACCCAACCCAAGGACAAACCAAAGGGTAAGTGCTTCAAATGTGGGAAAAAGGGAAACTGGAAAAATGAGTGTCCAGATCTTCAAGCCAAGAAAAACCCCACCGGTAATATTTTTTATTTAGAGTCTATATCAATGGTAGCATTAACTTCCACTTGGATTGTTGATTCAGGAGCCACTAATCATATCTGTAACTCCTTGCAGGGGTTTAGAAAGATTATAAGACTTAAGAAGGGCGAACATGAGCTATGCGTGGGAAATAGAGCACAAGTTTGGGCCATTGCAATGGGAGAGCTGAATCTTATTTTTTATTGTAATAGAATAGTGATCTTAAAAGATATTTTATATGTATCTGGATTTCGTCAGAATTTGATTTCAGTTACAAAACTAATAAATCAAGGATATTCTGTATCTTTCCATTCTAGTATTTCTATCAGTAGAGATGGAGAAATTTTATGTATTGGGCACATGTATGGAAATCTATTCTTATTAAACCCTATTAACAATCAATTGAATAACACTCAATTTGAATCTTTAACTAAGAAGAGAAAGACCAATGTTAATGACTCATACCTTTGGCATCTAAGGTTGGGTCATATTAACTCAACCAGGATTCAGAGGCTAATCCATTATGGGCCTTTGGGCTCATTGAGATTAAAAAAATTAGCCTCAGTGTGAATCCTGCCTGATGGAAAAGATGACCAAAAGGTCATTTACACCAAAGGCGGATAGAGCCAAGGAGATATTAAGTCTTGTTCACACTGATGTGTGTGGTCCATTGTCTACACTAGCTAGAGGAGGTTTTGAGTACTTCATCACTTTCACGGATGATTGTACAAATGTATGGTTACATTTACCTTATAAGATGCAAGTCTGACTCTTTTGACAAGTTTAAGGAGTTTAAGGCTGAAGTGGAGCATCAGACAGGTAAATTAATCAAAACCTTACGATCGAATCGTGGTAGAGAGTACGTCCTGGGTGAATTCAAGGACTACATGGTACATCATGGGATAGTATCACAGCTCTCTGCACCGGAAACACCCCAGCAGAATGGAGTAGCTAAGAGAAGGAACAGGACATTGATAGAAATAGTCCGAAGCATGATGTCTCATGCTACTCCGCCAGTGTCCTTTTGGGGATATGCCCTAGAGACAATGGCATATATTCTGAACTTGGTACCTTCCAAGTCAATACCTAGGACTCCATATGAGATATGGACTGGGTGTAAGCCAAGTCTGAATCATCTTAGGATTTGGGGTTGTCCAGCTTACGTACTAGTCAAGGGAGACAAGTTGGAACCAAGATCAGAATTATGCTATTTTGTTGGGTATCTGAAAGGGACAAAAGGAGGTTACTTTTATCATCCTAAGGAATAGAAGGTACTAGTCAATACCAATGCTAGATACTTGGAAGATGAACAAAGTACTTCCACTAAAGGTTCAACAAGGTTGGAACTTGAGGAGAAGTAATCTACGGAGTCAACTTCTTCTGACCCGATTGTGGAACAAGAAGAGGTACAGCCTCAAGAACCTGTATAAAGAAAGCCTCATCATAATGGGAGAGTGTCTAGAGTTCCGGAGAGATGGACTAGAGAATATTTTGAGCTAGTCTTTGACCATCAGGAACAAGACCCCACTAGATACGACAAGACTATTGCTGATGTCAATGCAAATCTATGGCATGAAGTAATGAAAGCCAAGATTGAGTCTATGTACTTCAATCAAGTTTGGAATCTTGTAGCTTCACCTGAAAGGATAAAATTCATTGGGTGTAAGTGGGTATACAAGAGAAAGAGGGGAGCAGATGGGAAGGTGGAAACCTTCAAAGCAAAGCTTGTGGCGAAAGGGTATACTCAGAAAGAGGGAATTGACTTTAAGGAAACCTTTTCTCTGGTAGCCATGCTTAAATCCATCCGTTTCCTCCTTGCCATCGCATGTTACTATGACTACAAGATATGGCAAATGGATATCAAGATGGCATTCTTAAATGGCCATTTTAGCGAAGACATCTATATGTCCCAACCAGAAGGCTTTATTGCTGAAGGTCAAGAACATATGGTTTGCAAGATTAAGAAATCCATTTATGAACTTAAGCAGGTATCGAGAGCATGGAACATTCATTTTGATGAGACTGTAAAGTCTTATGGTTTTATTCAAAACGAGGATGAACCATACATGTATAGAAAACTTGAAGGCATTAATGTGGTTTTTCTTATTTTGTATGTGGATGACATTTCTAGTCATTGGAAATGATATAGGGTCATTGTCATATACAAAGGTTTGGCTATCTAGTCAATTCGGTATGAAGGACTTGGGAGAAGCTAGCTATATTCTCTGGATTAGGCTTCTTAGAAATAGGAAACAGAGAATGTTAGGATTATCCTAAGCAACATACATTGACAAGATGCTGGTCAAGTACAGCATAGACTAATGCAAGGGAGCTTTAATCCCTTGCAGACATGGGTTGTCATTTTCTTTAAGGGACTGTCCTAAGTCTCAAGAAGAAAATGACAGAATGAGTAGGATTCCCTATGCTTCGGCTGTGGGAAGTCTCATGTACGCCCTGTTGTGTACTAGGCCAGATATCTGCTTTGTCGTAGGCTTAGTTAGCAGATATTAGTCAAATTCTGGGGAGGTTTATTGGCAAGTTGTAAAGCATATTCTCAAGTACCTCAAGGGAACGAGAGATTATATGCTGGTTTACAGGGCTAATGATTTTGTTCCTACAAGATACACACACTCAGACTTCCAGGCGGATAATGATGAGAGAAAATCCACTAGTGGATATGTCTTCACCTTGTCTGAAGGAGCAATTTCATGAAGGAGTAATTTCATGAAGGAGTATCAAGCAATCTTACATTACTGACTCAACCATAGAAGTTGAGTATGTGGCTGCTTTGGAGGCATCCAAGGAAGCAGTCTGGCTTTGGAAGTTTCTTTCAGAACTTGGAATCATACCATATATGGACAGGCCGGTTGTGATGTATTAGGACAACACTGGAGTAGTATCGCAATCTAAGGAACCTCAGAACCACAAGAAGGGGAAGTACATCGAGAGGAAGTATCACCTGATCCAGGATTTTATCTAGAGACGGGAAGTCGTGGTAGAACAGATTGCCTCAGAAAACAATCTAGCAGATCCATTCACCAAGCCTTTGGCTGAGAGAGTCTTCAAGAGACACTTAGACGCCATAGAGGTGGGCACCTTTGGACTTACCTAGTCTTAGAGTGCAAGTGGGAGATTGTTGGATAGTATGCCTTCTTAGACTAGGTTTTTGATGTAAATATCGAATATTTTAATAAAAGAATTTATTTTCAAAAATCGTTTATGAATTTACTTTTTATTTGTGCATAATTTCATTTAGAACAGACCCATTGGGTTTAAATAAGTGATCCATGTGAATAGTGGTCTTTCACAGTAAGATATGGGTCACGGGTTATTTAAACACATAAACATTTGTTCTTAACCTATTGATAAGAATGGGAATCTCATCATGTTTAGGTTATTATGTTATGAATTCCAAATAGGGAATGGCTTACCTTTAGCCAATGAGTAGTCCACTCACTTCATGACATAAGCGTATTTTGAATATGTAGAACAGGACCTGTAGTAGTGGTTTCTTAAAGTACTATTTGGTAGAAACCTAGATTATTACCGCTACAGTGTGGACTAGTACTCTACGACTTGAGTATGAGTTGGTGGTCTGATGAAGCTAGAAGCAGATACTTTGATATGCTATAGTTGAAGTTCTATGGTAGAACTAATATACTTGTGTTTTGGATATATATAACTAGTTAGTTAAGATAGACTTGTACAAGAAAGTTTCTACATAATATCGCCACTTGTGGTTGTCTGAATAATCTAAAGTGTCCAGGGCCCTGGGAAACTTGACTTGGATGTTTGCTTTAGGGTAGCTCCCTTAGAAAGTGGAAACACTCCAGGAAGTCATGGATCATTGGACTAGAAGCCTAAGGATGGTAGATGTCATTTAGAGAGGTGTTAGTACACTTTTTCCTCTCTAAATGTACGGCGATGTGTAGAGGGATATTGTAGTCATTTCACCTGTAGGTCGGAGACTTTGCTAACGCAGCATTGTCCTTGAGGTCAATATTTCCTTATGGTAATATTAGAAAATATTTAAAATGCAAAATATTTCTATTTATACAGCAGGGGTATTTTGATCATTTTAGCAGCCAAGGCGATGTGTCTTTTTGGTCCTCGGAATAGCCCGTAAGTCCTAATTATTTTTGGGTTGAGGAATTGGTCTCAGTTAAAGGGGATTTTATTTTATTTTATTCAGGAAGTCTAATTTATTATTAGACTAGAATAAAATAAATAAAAATAGGAGTTGATAGAAATTTATTATCTAGTTTAATTGGTTGATTAATTATTCAGGGCCTAGGTCCAGTTTGAATTATTAGGAAATTAACCTGGGCTTAAACTAGAGAAAAAATAATTAATGTTTAATTAGTTATTGGGTTATTTATATAAACCCAATAAATAAATAATTGAAGTTTAATTATTTTGGTTCATTTGGGCTCATTAATTATTTATTGGGTTATTTCTATAAGCCCAAGAAATAAATAATTAATGTTTATTATTTTGGGCCTTTTGGGTCCAAGAAAAATAATAAATATTATTTTGGCCCAATAGCTTGGACCGTAGGGTTTTGTCAGATACGGATCAGATAAGTTTAAGGTGAAGCGAAACTTATTCTCTTGATAACATTCGGGCGTTTAAAATAAGATATCCTAGGGGATATCGTTATCAGATATTGGAGACCTAGTTTTGGCTAACAATAAACAAGACTTTTGAAAAAAACAAAACCCTAATTCTCCCTAGTTTTTCCTCTCTCTCTCACGCAGTTCTCTCTTTCTCGTGAGCCTCTTTTTACCCTCTTGTTCTTGGTGCTTTGCTAACCAATAGCAGTAGAACCAAGAAGGATTGAGATCAGTCTTCTTCATTGTTGTGTTCACCAACAAGAAGTTGGGCAGTGACATATTCTGAGAGTTGAAAAGCTTGGCATTGATGCACCTGAGGAGAAACAGGAGATTGGTAGGATTACAACTAATAGCTTCTTCAAACGGGTAAGGCGAAGCTATTCCCGTGATTCAATCCACTCCTACACAACCTAAGAGATTTAAAGCATGCAAATGTATGATCTTAATGCTTCAGTGCTGCCATTAAAGGCTTGTTTTTTTTCTCTCTGTTTTTTTTTTCTCCCATGAGCATGCTCCCCTGTTTTTTTAAACCATCAATCTCTGCCTAATCAACTCAACTGAAGAAAGCATTAAGAATAACTCAATTACCCAAAGCATCTGAAAATCACAAAATTCCTACCTCTGGGTAATTTCAATAACCTTTTAATTACAATGTCTAAATTTTATTATTTAAAATTGTTGATGGAAATGTTGTTTGAGAGATCTTTGAAACTTTGCATTGTTATAAAAAGTGATCTACAATGCATATGTTCTGCAAATAAAGTATTGAAGATATTATATTATGAATTTTCTAATTTTACAATGATGTTTTGATAGCTTCTTATTATAAGGCATCTCATTGAAGATTTATGAATGCAAGATGGCCTTAGAAATCTCTTGACTTGTTTATGGATTTTGATATATTTGGAGTATACATTTTAAAAAATTAAGTATGTCAATATTGTTGGTGACTATTGTGTGTGTAGGGTGTACATGAAAAAGCATCAACAAATTCACACCAATATTCAAATTTTAATTAAAATGCCACTATTGCTCAAGTACACACACTTTAAGTAAGAGTGCCTATCATTCAGTATGGAATCCTAATAGAAAGTATTGAATCCATGTGGATGGTGACAAATACTCTTACTTCACTCTTATCCTATTGTTTAGCCAACAACATAAAGGAATAAAATAGTTAAAACAAGTAAGCCAAATTATGCTAGATCACCATAAAGAGTACACTAAATTCACACGAGACAAGTCACAAAGATAAACAAGGAATAAGAAGAAAGAATAAAGTAATGCAAAAGAAGGAATTCCCCTAAATTTATCCCAAGGGAAGAACACCTCCCAAATTAATTAATTCATAATCTAGGTATTGTTAAGAGTTATAAATACATATTTTACTCTATTTCGAGCTATGAAATCCCGAATCTCAAGTTCAATTGATTGATATCTCTACCTAATTAAGTCAACTAAAAAATGCATTAAGAATAACTCAATTTCCAAGCATCCAAAAACTCATAAAATTCCTGTCTCTAGGTAATTTCAATAATCCTTTAATTACCAAGTCCAAATAACAATTTTCATCTCCCGAGTTAATTGAAGAAAATAAACATCAAATTGATCAAATTTGTGTTCTAAATTTTAACCTTAACTCTTAAAATCATTAATATAGGATAAATCAATTAATCTCAATCAACCAATTCAACACAATTAAGCCCAAGTAATTAAATTCAATTAATATAAATCAGTAGAGATATGGTAAATAATCCAAGATATCAATAGGGTACAACCCTCAATTATAATTCGAATCTATAAAATATCAACAATTGCCTAAGTAAATTTATAAGAAAATGGAAGGAAAAACTCATAGACAAGGTCACCTCTCTTCTTCAATGAAGTCCATGGACAATCATCTTCTTCCCTTTCAAATTCACTTTGATATTCCTTTCCTTGGTGTCTTCCTTGAGTTCTCTAAGCTTTCTGCCACCCTCTGATGTTTCACCATTCTTGTTAGGGGTTAAAAGATAGGTATTTATAAGTTCTCTAAGTCCACATAAGTAAATCACACAAAATAGGGACTTTCTGGGAAGTTAAACAGTGCCGCCTATGTTGGCTTAACCAGCATAACTTTTGTTATTTTTTTCAAATCCAAATAGTTGAGTGGCACTGTTTTTAACAACTTGACCGATACCATTTGTCTTCTGTAACTCAATTTCTTCTAAAAATCCTAGTTAAACGGTTCCGATTATATTAACTTGAACTGCACCGTTGGCTCTCAGTTCCTCAGCCTTTTTGTCATCTCTGAAATTAAGTGGTGCCACCTATGTTGGCTCAAGAGGCGTAGTTTATCTCTTTTCTCAACTCATTTCTTTACTCATTCACCTTATTTCTTCTTCGTATATTCAAACAACCAATCTACATGAAATAAGGTAAAAAGGTGGGGATGAATAGCCATCTAAACATGATTTCATTGCAATAAAGCACATTAACATAGAAAATATGGATAGTTTAAGCATTTAGCACTCCCTCACACTTAAACTTTTACTCGTCCTTATGCAAATTAAAATTTTCCTCAACAAGTAAATAGCTGTGAAAGCCAAGATAGTATGCATAATGACAAGAATAATTTAGCATATGTGCAAATATAGTAAATATGGTAGCGATATTATTTTTCCTTTTACCTAAAAATTTAATCCAACACCTATGCTACCAAGTTGAGACTATGTAAATTCGCATATTAAGTTAGACACAACTAAGGTCATCAAAGTTAAGTTAAATCGAGTTTATACCAATTCAACATGATTCACTACACGCCTTAGGTTAAGAATACCAACAATATAATTCATGTAAGTTAAGATTACCTAACCTATTAATGTTTTGTGGCTTTGAGACATTACAATACAAATTGAAGTAGCAAAGTACGAGCCTCTAATTTTTCATCTTTTTCTACAAAGACATGCATGTAATGATTTAGAATGAGTACTTTTGTATTCTTTGTTGTTTTTTCTTTTTTTAACACACGTTATTTTTTTCCAAAAGACATAAACCCCTAAAGGTTTTTTTAGTCCCAGACCTTTTCTTCACCTCACTTTGGTAGGTGCATTTTACATCCTACCTCTTACTCCTACTTACTTTAACAATGAATTACATAAAGCATGGGAAACGAAATGCCACTAAGCAAGAGATAAGCCAAGACTCTACACTTATTTTTCGTCACACTACTCTCAAGCATTACCAAACAACAAAGTGTCTCAACATTTACAAAAGCTTAAACAAGAACCCAAATTCTCAAGACTTACCCTATGTCACTCTTAATATACAATTTTACATAATATCAACTCAACAAAAGAAGTCTTGAACCAAATTTCAAAGAAATAACATAATAATGACTCCACTAAACTAGCACATATAAGCATACATTATCATGCCCTCCAGTAGGGAGTGGCATGGCTGTATCACTAGAGTATTTCTCTAATGATACAAAACCTTATATTAAAAACATAACAAACAAATGCTTTTCCAATAGTAATAATAATACATAATAATTTACCTAGCCAATCATAATAATACATAATAATAATACCTCACCCTATCATACCTTGCCTACCTCTGCACATAGGAGCTTGTTGGAATCCTCTCAAAGACTGCTCAACCCAAACTTCACCTTATTGCTCATACAATGGAGGAGTAGCAGTGTTCTCATCCCTTGCTCGAGGACTTTCTTGTTACCTATGTTCTCTTCTTTGTGCTACCATTGAGGCTTAGCCTTGGTTAGATTGCAACTCTGTTATCTCCCATCTCATGGCTTGGAGGTCTCTACCTTGATTATTTAATTGGGCTAGAATAGCCTCAAGAACATCCCTATTATTGTTTTGCCCTTCTTGAGAAATTTCTTGAGAGCTTCACAAGAATGTTAACCTACAACCAAAAGGTTAAAAATAAAATACGACCTCACTTTCACTCTCTCGCGTGTATACATTCAAGAGATGTTCACTCTTCCCTTGTGTTAACTCTTTTAAGCTCTTTTAAGATTAGTCTCATACTCTTACCTTTTTTTTTAAACATTCAAATTCCTCTTGACTCTATAACAGCTCCTCCCCAATAACTAAGAGTTTAGTCTAACTAGCTAGTTGTCCTAAATCCTAAGAATTGTCCAATTGGGGTCTTAGAGGAATTTCAACGAATACCTTGTTGGGTGCCTAAGTACAATCAAGTTTCAAGCAAGAATTTTCAAGCAAAGAAAATTCAACTACATAAGAGCAAGTAAGAAAAGTATAAGGAAGCAAATTAATTTAGGAGAGTAACAGGCAAAGCACGAAATATGAAAACACTTGCAACTACTTCATAGAATTGGGAAAAAAAAAAGAAGAAGATAATCATGAGATAGCAATAATGAAGATGACTCTAATGAAACAAGAACCAAGTATTGATAACCCATTGGTTATAATCAAGTAGTCATAACTCATCATTCTTATAAGACATTTATCAAATACTTTGGATGCATTCCCGTCACTCAAATCTAATCATATTTTTCACCCTTATTCAAGTCTATTTTCACCACAAACATAAGAAAGAATCATCCCTAAGCATAATAGCAACCTCAAAGGTTAAACTCCACACAAAAATTTCAAGAAAAATGAAAGATTTTTTTACCTTTTTTCAGCATTTTTTTCAGCTACGGGATTGTTTTTTTTTTTTTTTCCTTCAACCTTTAAAAAAAAAAAAAAATCAATCCTTGATTGGAATCTAGGCTTTCCTTGTTCTAATACTAACTTTTGACGTGAGCTTGAAGGATTGAAAAGTCACAAAAACTTAGTGGCCTTGACAAGCAATTAAGATCACAAACAAAAGTTCCTAAATATTGACAAGATAACACGGAAAAGAGATATTCTATCAACAATTTAACAACCCTAGAAGAACTAAACCACTAAGACCTTTAGATTAAAGGTTGAACCTTCTATAACTACCCTCAAATCCCAAAATTCAACAAGGAACTAAGAACAAAAGAGTAGAAATTATAGGCACCCAAAAAATTCCCAAAGAGAACCTTAGAAGAATAAACTTTCAAAAACCTAATTTGAAGTAAAGTTTGAATTATCCTTTATGAATTTAGAAGTACCAACAAAATGAGGACTAATCCCTAAATTAGGTTTTGAACATAGCAAGAACCAAAGATGACTATCCTCTCAAATTTTGTATATTCAAATGTAACGTAATGTCTTGTCAAAAGAAAATAAGCATTTATACACCACAAGCCCTAAAGCAATTGGGTTACATAATCTTGCTCAGAAAGAGGCCTAAAAATAAGTTTTGTGGACTTAACAATTATACAAGTGGTATAAAATAAAAAATACATCCGAAATAGTTTAAAAGGATTCAAAACAGTAAAGTCCCACATATGGCATACCATGCGTGGAGCATGCACGGTCGTGCTAAAGTCGTGCACGACTTGATGCATGACTGTACATTATGCTCGTGCAAATTTACTATTTAACTACTGGGAGCTTCCAATTTTCTTCTAAATGCACAACTAGATGCACGAGCATGCATCAGGAATTGTGTTTTGCCAGATGTATCCCCTATTTCAACTTCCATAACTTGTTCAAATTCCATTTCTTGATCTTCTTTGGTTATTTCTTGATACTCTTCTCCAATTGTCATCATATTGTATCTCTTAAACCCCTCATATGTATTCCATGTTTTCTCTATTTTCAAATATAACTTCATAAATGTTTGGAGTACTTCTTGGAACCTCTTCATCTTTGCCATTGTTATTGGCCTTTCCACAATTGCTTGAATGTCTTCCGCTTCTTGTGTTTGTCTTTTATGTTGATGAGGTGGAATTATATCACCTGGTTAGTTTAGAGACTTGAATCAAAGAGAATGACTAAGCCCTAACATTATTCTTGATTGAAGAGAACAATCCTAAAAAGGAATCACCTCACTAAATTCTCAAACAGTTCTATTTAAAATACTTAAAGTTCAAAAGTTGTTTATTATAAAAGTTATAATGAAGTATATATATAGAACCCTTTATCTAAGCTAGTCAAAAGAGGCCTTAAAATAAATTAAATTAGCCAACAAAAATATTACAAATAGAAGTTAAATAAAATACAACCAGAATAAAGTAAAAATAATAATAAAAATGCTTCAGGGATGTTGTATAACCATGCACATGGGTTGCACGACTATGTCAGGGATGGGATGAGGCTCCAGTAGCTGTGCACGGGTAATTGCATGGTGCACCCAGCTGCTGGGATCTTTATTTTATGCCAAATACACATCTTAATGCACACTCAGGCATTCAAGCCATGCAACCCCTATTTCTGCACTCCAAACTTGATCTCTATGTCCTTCCTTGCTTTGTTGTGAATGTTCTTATCACTCCATATGAATTGTGCATCATTTTGAGCTCTCTTTAGTCTTCCCTTTGGCATCCATCACTTTATTGCCTTCTTGATCTTGGTTTGTTGGCTTGCTAGCCTTGAAAATCTCCTTAATTTTTTTTGAAACTTGATATCTTTCAAGGAGTCTTGAAGTTTGATTTAGTTACCCATCCCCTTTCCTTACATATTCCTTAGCACTTGGATGGATTCTTATCACCTAGCTACCCCGATGGTTTTGTTAAACGGTACTTTTCTATTGGCCTTGAATGGCGTCATTTAGCCTTTATTCTCTTGTGATTTTTTAAAACTAGAAATTAAAACATAGCCCTAAAAATTATGCAAAACACAAGTGTCTATAGCCAAACTTAAAATAAATGAATAAAATTATCGTAATAATTAATTATCAAAGCATGAAACAATCTATCACATCCTATGCTCATGCTCGTATGGATTATTCTTAGTATTCCCTGGCAAGTTTCCAACTTGTCAATCAGCAATCTACTTTGCCAATTTCCAATCTTGTTTTCCAATTTGTGAATGAAGGCTTGTTAATTTCTTATGGAAGTTTTGACTCCTTGAAAATGTGAATCAGTTGAAGAAATTAGCTTGGCAACCAAATCCTCTAGAGATAACTTTGATTGCTAATATGATTGACGTGACTATGAATTGTACGACAATGGTGTGGGTAGCCTAGCATTGGGACTAACTTGGAAACCCTATGTAGGTTTAGCTTGCCCAGGGTTACTCCAAGAAAAGTTGAGGTGATTTCTCCAACCTAGGTCATGAGTATTCCCATAGAGATTATTACCGTACTTTCTATTATCCAGACTGTCAACTTCTTCCAAAAAGTTCTCCTTTGGTGATCCAATATGTTAGCACTTATGGTTGTAATGCCCTCCCCCACCAAAATCACAATTGATACTTATGACTTACCCTTGAGGAAATGATATATTTAGCTGGTCAATTTTTTTCATGAGTGCTTCCAACTTTTCTTCCAAGGCTACCACTATATCTATAAATAGACTCCTTGTACTTGTACTCTTGGTCTTAGATTGTCCAAAATAATTATTCATAGTAATATTTTCAACCAATTCATATAATTCCTCCAAGGTTTTGCTACTAGTAGTGCCTCCTACTTAAGCATCTATCAATTGTTTAGAATGCACAATTTAGACCACTGTGAAAAGTCTACAATTAAAATCCTAATTCTAAACCATAATAAGAACACTTTCTTAATATCATCTTCCATCTTTCCCAATAATTGTAAAGGCTTTTTGACTCTATTTTTTGAAAGGCAAATATATCCATTCTTAACTTAGTGGTTTTTCCTGGTGGAAAATATTTTGCAAAGAATTTTTAGCAAGACTGTACTAAGTTGTTACAAGCCCACTAATAATGACTTTAGCCAAAACTTAGCTTTATTCCTTAGAAAGAATAGGAAGAGATTAACTTAATGGCATCTTCAGATACTCCGTTCATCTTGAATGTATCACAAATTTTAAGGAAACATGTAATATAGGCATTGGGATGTCCTCCTAACAAGCAATCAAGTTGTACTGTCTGCTGGATCATTTGAATGATATTCAACTTAATTTCAAAATTGTTTGCATGCACCTCTTAGCTTTGTAATGCTCGAATCGGCCCTAGATATCACCGGTCTAGTGTAATTTGCCATAGTTCTATGACCATTACCACATTGATTTACCTTTATATTCTCCTGAGATTGATTCACCTTTACAGTTTGATTACCAATCTGGCTAAGTTGGTCAAATCTCTTATTATTCTCTCGCCTAAGCTTGCTTAATGTCTTTTAAATCTCAAGATTGAATTCCACAATGTCCTCTTTAGTTCATCAAGTAATACACTAGATACTTGACTTGAAAATAATTATATACGATATTACAAAATTAGTAATTTCAATACAATAGCCTAACAATTACAAACTAATATACAAACAAATTCCTACAACCAAAAGATCATATACAATAACAATATTCATCAGATACAATATTTACAACTATGCATAGCTAAATCAATAGAACTGATATGTTAATCCCTAACAACGGTGCCGAAACACATAATGGGTGAATTTTAGGTATAATAAAAATCATTCTTTTCAGGCCCACACTTTATGAAGTTTTAAATTAAAACATTAACTATCATAACTGTACATTTAGAGCAAGTATATTCATCGCAAGGTATAACATAGAGAATTAACGAGTATCGATCCTCAATAATCAAGTACATACACTTACTTATATTCTATTGTTTAATCGACCAATTAAAGAGATTAAATGATTACATTAATAACAAAAGAAAAAATACAACTTCACACAAGATTAATCTAGAAAACATCAATGAGCAAGATAACGAGTAATTCCAAAAAATATACAAAGTATCAAATAAACACTCAAGATCATTAATTTACCAATCTAGAACCATCAAGGATTACTAATGGTGAAATTAACTCTCTCTCTCTCTCTCTCTCTCTCTCTCTCTCTCTCAAGTTATAGATTTCTTTTCATTTAATAAAATCGGTAGACTTCTCTATTTTATTAACTTAATCAAAAGATGCATTAACTCATGAACGCCAATTCAAACATAGATGAAATAATATCCCTATCTCTAAGTGATATCGTTAACTTCTTTTGATTACCAATTCTTAATATTCCCCTTTAACCTCTCTTTCGAGTTAATTAAAGGAAAACAATTAGTAAGTCAGCTAAATTGAAACACAATCATTTAACTTCCCTCCCAAATTAATTAAAAGAAAGTAACACAAAATAATTATTCAAACAAATAGACCCAATTAATCAATACTAGAAATTAACAATTAATTGATCAAAGAGTAAAAACTTGATACAAGCCATAATCTTAAGTTTAATCTCCAAAATATAACTAACACAATTAAAACAACATTGTCAATTGAAAACCACAAAAAAGTTAAGAAGAACACTCATAGACAAATTGAATATTCTTCTTCTTTATGATTCCTCTTTCGAATAACGCTCTTATATCCTTTAATAATCTTCTTAGAATGCATCTCATGGTGTCTCCTTAGGGTTTCCTTGTGATATTGTCTCTCTTCATAAGGGCTCTGTTTATAGGTTTTTCATATTCCAAAATTTGTACAAATTACCTAAACAAAGTAAGATTCTGTAACTTGAATGACCTTATTTAGTGTGCACTGAGTAGCCCTGCTTGGTATTTAAAATTTTGACTTCCAGGGACCAGGCAGTGCTTCTTAACCTTGCTTGGGTAGTGGTACTCCTTTTCTGCCTTCTAAGCAATTTTTTTTCCAGTAACTGGGAGACACTGCTCATCCTAGCCTGGATGGCACAACTTGGCCTCTACCTCGACTCTATTTTTGCTCATTTAAGCAATTTTGCTTAATACTATTCAAGGGGCACTGCTTTTACTCTGTTTTGTTATGATTTTCTTTATTTTACCCTTCTTTCCTCAAATTCCTTCATCTTTTTAAGTCTATATAAAATAAGGTAAAATTTTGGGATAAGTAGTCAATTGAACACAATTTCTCAACAAATCAAACACACATAACATAGGAATTTAGATAATTTAGCCCCTATCACCATAGCATGATCAAGCAAGCTATATCATGTCCTAATACTATAGTATGATCATGTCCTACTATGTGATCGTGTGAACAATCACCCTTCTTACATCTAAACTGTAAATCATGTCCTAACACCATAGTATGATCAAGCAAGCTATATCATGCTCTATGTGCACTATATATCACATATATCTTCATGTACATATCAAGATACTACATATTAGCTCAAAAGCTATAAAATTATTATTGATGGAAATTTCTAGTGAAAACTTACTATTTTCCAAAGATTATATGTAAGCTTCAGCTAACTAAATTCTTACTTTGTTCCTCTATTTGCTTAAGGGGTTCTTGGATTAGATATAAAAAAACTTGAAGTAAGAAGCTAGGATGTTGCCATGGGAAGTAATAGAAAGCTTGTATGTGGCTTTTGGTGGTGGTAGAACGGTGTTTTTAGTAGAGGCAGCTTGGAAAAACCGAGTGAGAGCAAGCTATCTAGAGAATGGGAGTTAAGGGCAATCTCGAGAGAGTAAGAGAGAAATGGCAATGAAAATGGACTATTTTTTCTAAAAGAATAGAAAAATGTGTGAAAAATAAGTAGATAAGCTTATGGTGCAAAAGGGTAATTTCTCAAAGCTACCACATGTCAACAAGCTAGCATACTTTAAGTGATAACTAAGCTTTCCATGCTTATCTTGTTGATAGGAATCCATCCATGTAACAAGGTACATCTAAATAAGGCAGAGGGAAAGGCAAGACTTGCTTCAAGGCTCATTGGGAACATTCAGCTTTCAAGAAGCTTCAAGAGTATTTTTAAGCCATCTAAGCATACAAGCCAAGAGCCAAGAAGTTTGTAAAGAGATGGGTAGTGAAGGAAGCTCCAAATAGGATGCAAAAGGAATAGCAATCCTTGTAGCAAATCAAGCCAATATTGAAATAAGGAGTAAAGGTTGAAGGAGTATAAAGAGGAGCTCAGAATGATCAACATTCTATTTGGAAGATTAAAAGAACACATGAAAAAGAAATAGATGTCAAATGAGCAGGGATAGAAGTGCAATAAAATAGGGGAGGGCACCCCAGAACTGAACCAGTGCCGGCCAATAGTGATGTACCTAGCACTAGCCTGAAGCTAGCACAATTCTGTCTTGGCCAAAACCAAGTCAGCACCGGCTACGTATGCCAAAGCCAGCATCGACCTATATCGGGACCAACCCGAATTTGTTGTTTCTTTCTTGTTTTAATCTTACTCGTATTCTTTTTAATTTCCATGACTTTTCTTATTTTTTACATATTTAAAGACATATAATAGGGTTTTAAAACTTTTCTTAAGGCTACTTAATTTTATGTTTATCTTATTAATTAGTTAGGGTAACTTGGGGCTTATAAATACCTTATTATAGCTTTTGTATTAACAATTTTGATATTTTGGACAACTAAGAAATCTAATTTATTCTCTCTACAGAGAATTCTTGAGGGTGATTTTTTTGGGTGATTTCCATAAACAATCAAGTCTCATCTTTGGTCTTGTCTCTAAACCTTAAGGGATAACCTCAACTTCTTCTCTATTCTTATGTGCTAGGTTACCTAGTATGTTTGATAGGATTGAGTTAGATGCATTCAAAGCCCTATCTTTAGTGTTCTAATCTCTAGTTAGATTATGGTGTTAGGGTGTCTTTAAAATAGGCTAGGTTCACATTATCAGAAGAGTGCTAATTTCCAAATATTATAGTGTTCTTGTGTGTAAGTTGAGTAGGGTTCTTGTTCTTCAGCTTATTCCATAAGTTTGGGTACTTCCCAAGATCATATTAAAGTGGTATCAGAGATTGCATTGTGTTGACTATAAACAACCAACTTTCTTTGGGCAAAGATATTACCTTCTTTAAGAGTTAGTTGAACTTTCTCAATTTTCGTTACTTATTGGTACTATTTTAGAATGCTTGGAACTCAAATTTATGCAATAAACTTGATATTAAATTGATCTTATATGTTGGTATGATGTTTGATGAGTCATTTTACATGAATTTTTTTTTGAATTTGGAGCTAAAACATAGTTGAATTTGCTTAACAAAGTTAAGTTATGAGATGCATAAAAGGTATTTGATATATTACCACAATGAATTGTGAATGTTCATACATGACTACCAAAGGCTTCCTATAATGAATTCTTATGATCTTCTTACTTAGTAACTTGTTTTAAGTGGGATTTATCCTTTAAGTTGCTAGTAAAAATCTTCATTAATGATCTATGCCATAGCTTAGGAAGTTATTAAGTGCATTCTTGGTATATATCAATTTATCTTCTTGAGTCTTGATTTTCTTGTACTTTATTACTTTAAGTAGTTTAATTGAGCTTTAAAGATATATCCTTTGGGTTTTGGTAGTATCATAACACATGGAAATCCTTCATTTGAGTAGTTGCATACCACGTGCTTGATTAAATTTCCAAATGATATTGTATTTTATTGCATGAGTTTTTAGCTTGCATTGGACTTGTTTGCTATATTTTTTGTAATTGGGGGGTTGAAGACCTAGAATTTCAATTCCCTTAAGATACTTGGGTTGGGACTGATTGATCTATACCCATCTTAGCACTGTATCTCTTGTAGCCTTGTGAAATTACTCCCTAGTGGAATTTTACATAGTAGTTTCATTGCATATCCATTTTGAAGAATCCTCGAGTTTATGTAGTAATTCTCTATTGAGTCTCTTATTGTTCATTGTATAATTCTAGCATTCTATCATGTACTCACTACTCTACTTGTTGAAAATCTTATCCTACGATTTTGTGAACTTGATTCCTTACAGCATTTGTGTTTTGTGGTTATCGCTATACTCTTTTCTTGAAATCTTGATTTTTGTGATGTCTTGCACTTGAAAATCATTATCAGAATTGTCCCATCTACTATCTCCTACCAAGTGTTTGTTAAATTGCCTATAAGAATCATTACTTTCTTATCCCTTAGATTTTTGTTGACTTGACTAGTAGAACTAAATTCTTTGAAGTAGGAAAGAGTTGGGAAGAATTTGAGTATGGGATTAAGAGTTTGAAAAAATGAAAGAAGGTGAGCTCATTTTAACAAAATCTAAGAAGAGAGCATACAAGAGCAAATAGTGACCATCAAATTGAGTAATAAACACGTGAGGGAGTGAAGTGAGGAATTCCTTTTATATTTCTACTTAAATTTTATGTGGACTTCTCTTGAAAACAAAGTTCACAATAGCTAGTTGAAGTGATAGCAAAGGATATGATTATGATGAGGAATCTTGTTTGAGTAGAAGTAGTTATGAGGGGTATAATGAATATGAGCAAGTATGTGAAAAGGATGAATATGGGGATATAAATTGTTGGCATGCATGTTATGAAGGGCTAAGTATGAGTGAAAGGGAGTATGATGGATATGGGGTTAGAATTTTATAGGAATGGCAATAATGAAGGGTCACATGCAAGTGGAGAAATGTATGGAGGATATGATGAGCCTAGTATAAATAGAAGAGGATATGATGGGTTTGATGGGAGAGGAAATTGGAAACATGAAGAAAACAAATATGAGGGAATTTATGTGGAAAGAGTACAAAAACATTCAAATGGTATATTACAAAAAAGGAAGAAGGATGCGAAGAATAGGAAATTGAAGTACAATGAAAAGTTGATACCTCCACTCCATGGGAAAAGAGATTTAAGAGAGTATTATAGATGGGAAATAAGAATGAAAATATTGTTTAAATGCTTTGAGTGTAGTGGAAGAATTAAAGTGAATTGGGCATTAATAGGGTTTTCCAAAAATATTTTAAAATGGTGGGAGAAAATAAATACACAAAGCAGACAAAGTGAGTATTAAACGGTTGTTTCTTGCAAAGAGATGAAAGATTTGAAGAGGGTGCAGTTTGTACCTAATGAGTGCAAAATATGTGAAAGTTTTGTTCATATATCATATAATTGTCCAAGAAGTTCTAAGCACAATGAGGGAAGTGCAATGCGAAATTTTACAAAATGAGAGATGAGGAGAAAACAAGATTGTGTTTGCTCTAGTTGGTGGGGATATAGTTATAGCTCATGTAAATGCCTAAAAGAGAATGATCAAGGAAGAAGTATTGATTTGCAACAAGGCTGTGCAATTCCTTGTGAATATTGTAGTGACTATGGGCATAATTCATTAGATTGTCATTGGAAGTCCTTTAAACAGCAATGTAGCCAATTGAACAAAAGATTTAAGTTGAAAAAGAAATAATATGAGGGAAAACAAATGGTTGAGTTTGGAGCCAATGGAGTTAAGAAAAATGCTGAAAATAATGAGTAAAGTGAGATTAATGAATTTGAGAAGAAGAAGAAGAAGCTAGAAAAGGAAGCTAAATGCTAAAAAATGCGTAATTAAAAGGATAAAAAAGAGCATGAAGAAGTTGAGAAACATGTTGATGAGATTGATGAGGAGCTTACTGATGATGAAAAAGAATAAATGGATTAATTGAGTTCAACAAATGAGGTGACTAATGAGTTCTAGAATATTCTATTCTTTTTAGAGGATAAGTCATATCCATTAGGAGTGTTAGAGGAAAATGAGTAAGAAGGAATGGAGCAAAATGATGTAAAGTTTGTTAAAGAGCAAATTAATCCAAGGAATGAGGCAGAGTACAAGCAAGTGCATACTGTGGATGAAGGTCCCAAAAATGCTTTAAGTACTTATAAAGTGGGAGAAAGCTCATATCAATAAGAGAAGAATAGGAAGAGTTGGCTAAAGGTGGTACAAGAACAAATAAAAAGAAGTGAGATTAGTGAGAATAAGCCATCTAGTTCAACAATGCAGAAGAATAGTAAATTTAGTGGAGAAATTTGAGTGAATAGAAATTGTGAGAATGCACTTAAGAGACCATACTCATTGATTGGTGTTGTGAGGGAGATTGTAGATGATTGTG
The DNA here is from genome assembly GCA_026120185.1 of Voacanga thouarsii. Lineage (NCBI taxonomy): Eukaryota > Viridiplantae > Streptophyta > Magnoliopsida > Gentianales > Apocynaceae > Voacanga > Voacanga thouarsii. The sequence goes on from JANUWF010002074.1 coordinate 3,267,296, forward strand.
TGGTTGAAAAGAAGAGGATTTACAAAGGAAAAACATTTTATATTCAACGTGCCAAATCTAACAAAAACCATGTAGTTTGATCATTGACGGAGGGAGTCGTAAAATGTGATTAGTTCTACATTGATGAATGAATTGAGAATTGAGACCTTGAAACACTCTAAGCCTTATAAACTTCATTGGTTGAATAATTGTAGAGAGGTGAAGGTGAATAAATAAGTTAAGATTGTATTTGACATGTGGGGATATAAAGATATGACTGCATGTGAAGTCTTTCATATACATGTTGGGCATCTATTCCTAAGAAGACCTTAGCTATATAATATAGATATGGTTCACCATAGGAAGAAGAACACTTACACCTTGTAGAATAGAAGGAAATTCACATTTTATCCTATGTCCCCAAGTGAGGTTGTAAAAGATCAAAATATTTTGAAGGAGGAAGATAAAAAGAAAAGAGAATAAAAAGAGAGGCAAAAACAAGAGTAAGAGAGAAGAGAAAATAAGAGAAGATCAAAAGACGAAAAAGAGAGTTTATAGCAAGCAAAAAGAAGAGGGAGAGAGAACAAACAAGAGAGCATGAAGATAAAACAAGAGTGCTAACTTGGGTTTGGAGAGGTAAAAATAACAAGAGGGAGGAAAAATAGAGTGGAGGTAAAGTGAGAATGAAAATTTGGGTTGAGAAAAGAAAAAACAAGGCAGGAGTTGTGAACCAAAAGCCTAAAGTTTTACTTTTACACACAATCTCTTGTTTGAATTCTTATGTAGAGAAATTCGTACAAGTAATAAGACACATTAATTCGAGGATGAATCATCCTAAAAAAAGGGATAAATGATAGGAACTTGTCCATACAACAAGGCACATATAAAGAAAGGGGATGGAAAATCAAGACTTGTTTCAAGGCTCCTTGGGAACATTCAACATTCAAGAAATTTTGAGAGGATTTTCAAGCCATCTAAGTATACAAGCTAAAACTCAAGAAGTTTGTCAAGAGATGGGTAATGAAGGAAGCTCCAAATGGGATACAAAAGGAACAACAATCCTTGTGGAGAATTAAGCCAACATTGAAACAAGGATTGAAGGCCAAAGGAGTATCAAGAGGAGCTCAGAATACCCAATATTTCATTTAGAAGATCAAGGGAGCACATGAAAAAGAAATGGAGGTCAAATGAGTAAGAATAGCAGTGTAACAAACAGGAGAGGATACCCCAGAACCGAATCAGCACCGACCAAGAGCGATAGACTCGGCGTCGGCTACGTGTGTCGGAGTTGGCGCCGGCCCATGTTGGGGCTAACCTGAATTTGTTGTTTCTTTCTTATTTTAAGCATACTGTATTCTTTTTAATTTTCGTGACTTTTCTTATATTTTACTTATTTAAAGGCATGTAATAGGGTCTTAAAACTTATTTTAAGGCTACTTAATTTTATGTTTAGCTTACTAATTAGTTAGGGTAATTTAGGGCTTATAAATACCCCATTATAGCTCTTGTATGAACAACTTTAATATTTTGGACAATTGAGAAATCAGATTTGTTCTCTCTCTCTCTCGTTCTTGAGGGTGATCCGCTTGGCTGATTCCCATAAACAATCAAGACTAAATAAAAAAATGGTAGTCCCACCCTTGATTTTGTCTCTAAACCTTAAGGGATAACCTCAACTTCTTCTCTATTCTTATGTGTTAGGTTACCTAGTGTGTTTGATAAGATTAAGTTAGGTGCATTCAAAGTCCTATTCTTAGTATTCTAATTTCTAGTTAGATTAGGGTGTTAGGGTGTCTTTGAAGTAGGCTAGGTTTCCATTATCACAAGTGTATTAATTTCCTAGTATTTTAGTGTTCTTGTGTATGAGTTGGGTAGGGTTTTTGTTCTAGAGTTTAATCCACAAGTTTGGGTGCTTCCCAAGATCATATCACTTGCTGAAGGTTAATCCTAGATTCATTAACACTTAAGTTATTTTAATTAGCCTAGTTAATCTCACCTAATTAGGACATTAAAGTTAAGTAATTAACCTTAGTTAACCAGTCTTAGTAAACATGGTGGTTAGATAAACTAATTAGCATTACCTAATAATTAACTGTGTTAGTACAATTAATCTAAAGTCTACAACCACTTAAACTATGTATTTTAGGAATATTATCTCAAGCTTATCTATTCTCGATAAATGAACTATCATACCTAACAGTGGGGTTCAAAACCCTAAATGATTCCTAGCATGCTTTCCAACAGTTTAACCTTTCCACTAGTGGCTCTCAATTGCATAATCACATCCACGTCTTTTATCTCCCTCTATTTCTCTAGTTCAAGACCAACATATACAAATCCAACACCATGACTATTGTGACATTATATTATACACCTAGTAAAGTGGGTATGTTACCCCATTGCTTGACAAAAGATCTTTATAATGGAAAATGCAACTAACTAAAAGATCAAAGTACCTATTTTTCTTTAATCAAAGTATCTAAAGTACAAATAATAAAACCTCATACTATTCAAACTTAACCACACCTAAGAATCCTAATCACTATTACAAAAAGAATGATTTCTCCAAAATATTAAGTAGTAATAAAACAACATATCAAATAAATTATTCATGCCAGGGTAACACAAAATCGACAAATAAAGCAACATCTACAGGAATCTTGAAATCCTACAAAACATGAAAACTATGAAAACCTGACAATTGATATGAGATAAAATTTCAACGAGTTTCCTCTACATATAATAATTATAAAGGTTTCGTGATGCATGCAGTTTATCAAATTATTGTGTAAATAGTTATAATTGTTAGATCCATCAATCTTATAACATAATTATTGACTCTAGTAATTTTAATTAGTCTAAGAGTGCAATTACATTATTTTAATATAATGGAACGTAATTAATAAATTATTTTAGATGGACAAAATAATTTATTGGAGTTTATTCTAAATATCCGATTAGGTTCCTTTAGTGGCTCCCAATTATGAGATAAAAATAAATTATAATTTATTTATGATAAATTGCAAAAAACCAAAGTCATATTTGAGATGGAGTAGGATAAATGGAGATAGTTATACCTAACTATACTTATCTGGTTATAATTCAATATCAGGATTCGTATTTGACATAGAATAAAATAGGTGGAATAGTTGATACAGCTAACTATACCTATTGATCTTAAACTCTATATTAATATACTGAGATACAACATACGTTACTTTTAAAATTCTCTCAAAATTTGTGTGAGTCCACTTTCAATAAAGAGAGAAAAATACGACAGGTAATTTTCGGGTCCCAAAAGATTGTACTGAAAAAGACTATAGGGTCTAAAGTATTACCAGAAGTCTAAAGCTTCTCGTGTCGTAATTTTAAAGACCATATCTAGAAATGTATGGTTTGTTTTCATGTGTTTCTGGATTTTAATCTACTTAAACAAATTTTAATCTATTTTTGCTCTGTTCTATATGGTTTGATGCATGTATGTACATCGTCCTGCGCATATGCATTGTGGCATATTCCAAAACTTGTTTAATCACTTCCTAAGGCTGTTCAATTCAGCCGGAAATTTTCTGTGTCAAAATTCATCATTTCAGCCCTTGCTTCACTTATTTTTCATCACAATGAACTAGAAACATTAAAAAACACAAAATGAGTAGAAGCCATCTAGTAGCACAAAAGAATGCACAAAAGATAAGTAAAGGGATTATAAAAATAAGACATTTGCATAGTTAACAATAATAAAGAAGGATTTCAAGAGAATGCTAATCGTCATGAAATGAAGAAGGTTGGATAATTGTAAACAAGAAATGGTTGTAAGGTACATATCACATTTAAAGTAGAAATAAGGTGCGAAGAATCATTGCTTCTTTAATAAGTATAACTATAATTTTGCTCTACCAAATAGAAAATATTTTTTTACGTCAGGAAGGAAGATGGCTGGCACTAAAAAATTAGGTTGACTCTATAATTGATACTGGAATTAGACCAACAAAGACTTACACGTACATAAAAAAAGTGGGGCTGGAGTTCAAATTGTTAGGTATTTTGATGGAAATTAATATAATTTACTCAATCAAATTCCCCAAGATCAAGACTTCACTCAAAAGATTATATAGATACAAAAGATGAGATGCGGAAACGTACGTTGATCTATAATGATTTGCAGTCACAAATCCGAGCTCGTTAGTTCTTCTGATTGTTACGTATGCAACCTTCTTCCTCAGAGATAGATGGGAACTCCAAGAAGTGGCTAGGGTTTTTAGTACTTCCAACCAGGGACCATAACATTATATTTGTATTATTGTGTAGTTGCTAAAACAACCCATCATAGTTTTTGCAATTACACCCTCAGATTTCTACATATTATAAATAATTCTACACTTTGTTAAGATAACAGGCTCATATAATTAAATATAGATCACTATAATTAGGCCTTAAACTTTATGGCAATAACAATCACATAATTAATTTAGCGATACATGTATGTTTACATGTCCAAATGCTAAATAATAACATTTGTATGCTCATGACTTAAGTCCAAATTCTAACAATCTCCCAGTTAGACTTATATTCATGTGTGCATGCAACAGATAAAATAACTATGTGAAAGTTATGGAACAATATAGGTGCTAGCAAACTTTAGTTTGTCATCTTAAACCAACCTTGTCCATTAGTTTCGTTAATACATGGATTTAAGAGTCTTTCACTGCGTTAAAAGTGCAACTAAACCCAATGTTGATCACATGTATTAATTCAATTAAACGACCTAGATTGAATGTGGATGTGTAGCATGGAAATTACATGTGAATGTAATTTATACATGTCTATTTCCAACTAGTTTACATGAGATCATTTAACCAAATATAACATCTAAGGTGAAAATGAATAACTGAACTATATTGTATTAATGAGCAAATGATATAAATATATATCATCATGATAATATTAATAAGAGTAATGAGTATAAATGTAAGTTACTGACTCCTACTAAATTCAGACACCCTTTAGAAGTACAATACCCATACTAGTAGTGTGCTTTACAAAGGCTTTTGGTGTCAGAGCTTTAGTCAGAGGATTCGCAAGCATAGAACCTGTCCTAATATGCTCAATACTAATTATACCATTATGAACTCTCTCTTTCACAATAAGGAACTTGAGGTCGATGTATTTATACTTTGCCGAGCTCATGCTGTTATTTGAATAGTAAACTGCAACTTTATTATCACAAAATAATTTAAATGGTTTCTCAATCTCGTCAACCATGCATAGCCCTGTAATAAAATTTTTGTGAAACCCCAGTCGAAACCAACCTTAGAGTTAGGGGGTTGGGATGCATATCATATTTTATTACATGCTTAAATATATTTTTATATGAAATTATGTGCTTTGGATTTGTGTTTTGTGGCAAAAAAGGCTTAATTGTGAGTACTAAGTAAGAAGTGTAAAATGGTAATTTTTGCTTGAGGTGAAAATAGGGAAATAGCTCGATGATTAAATAGGAAAAATATTTTAGAGAGAAAATGAGAATAAGAGTTGTTATGGCGTAGTGGTTAAAGTTTTGGAATTAATTCTTGAGGTCTTGGGTTTAAATCCCATCATTGGAATTTTAGCATGATTAAATTTTATTTTTGCTTTGGAAGGTTGTATTTTCGGTCTTAAGTGCTTTAGAGTAGAGTAGAGGTATTATCCTAGGGGAGACATGATAGGAGTACCCTAATCCTATTCTTGTGCCCTACACAAAATTCCTAAAGGAATTCATTCTTCCTTGATCCTTAATTTTCCTTAATTCTCAATTCGTTAGATTGGTCACATTTGTTCTAGCCAATTTCATTCCAAAAATTTCAGTAAAGTGTTGTGGCTTTGAAGGTTCAAAATGTATTAGTGAAAGACATCTTATGGACCGAATGTGGAAGAGATGGGGAAGGATTCCAAGAGAATTAATTCCCCTAGTGAACTTTCTAAACTTCACTCTAGGTAGGTTCATTTTCCTTCATGTAATGAACTGAAATTTTCTAACTTCTTGTGCCTTCAAGGTGTCGAAATTCTTAGCAATTATTCTCTCCCAAATGCTACCAGAAAATGGTCCTTTGATCAGCTTGAAATCTAAATTTTTCTGGCCATTTTTGGACTGCACAAATGCTGTGCAAAACCAGAAAAATTTTTGGGCAAAATTGCAGCTTAAGTGATCTTAAACCAAGCTGTTATCTTCCAGTTTTCTACCAGCTCCTTAGTCACGTTTTTCCTCCATGAAGAAGGCTGGAAACCAACCTTAAAAGACCTCTGAATACCCCTTCAAACTCTCTGCAATTTGACTGGAAAATGGCAGCAAAAGCTGCCCAGAAAAATTCCAACAATGGCAAAATTCTGTGTAGTAAATTTTCCAACATTGTTTCCTTTTCCTGCCCTGGCCGAAACTCCATTCTTTTTCTGCACAAACCTTTCTTAAACAGCCATGAACTGAACTCCATTGTCTTCCCCAAGCTTCTGCACGAAAATCAGACATGGCTGCCCGAAAATATCTCTAACAAATCACTGCAATCATGCCTGATTAAATACCAAAATTCCAGCAATATTAATTTAGCAACCTTCCATAAAATGTTCCCCAAACAGCCAGACCTTTCCTTCACCATTGCACTCCTTCCTTTTGGCCACCATTAACCTTCTTCACTCAGCTTTCATCCAGCTAAAAACAATGATCAAACAGCCGGCCATCACAGCTTTCAAAAGCTCTCCATTGATCAAGATATTCTCAACATATTTTGTTTCCAAATTTGATTCACTAAAATTTTCTTTTAGGATTTCAACAACCAGCCTTTCCTTTTCCTATCAAACCAAAAAATTCAATTGCCAAAACTCCTCAAAGAGTTCAGCCAACCCTAATCCCTAAGAATTTCAGCAGCTTCAACCCAAACTCTCTCCATTCTCTTCAACCTTCAAGCACACATAGAACACCAAGAACACCTACTCTTTTTTTCGCCTAATACCTCTCCAAACCACTTTAAACTTCTTTCAAAAATTTCAAATTTCATCTACTCACTTCTGTGAGTCCATCCATACCATTTTTAACATCAAACTCCAAAATCCAACTTGCTCTTTTAGATTAAAAAAAAAAATCAGAATTTTTGTGAAGGCTCAAAAACACCTTCAAAGTAGGTTTGTTCAATCAACTTCATCTTCACTAATCTTTGATCTCTAATAAATATGTATATGAATAAACATGCTAATGGACTTTCTTCTTCTCTTTTATCTCTCACACACACACACACACACACACACACACTCTCTCTCTCTCTCTCTCTCTCTCTCTCTCTCTCTCTTGGCCGAACACCTTCTCCCTCTTGGCCGAAAGACTTCTTCACTAGTGGCCATACTTTCTTCATCTCCCTTGGACGAATTTAGACATCTAGGAGTTGAGATCCATTCAAAACTCCTTCAAGGTACTCATCAATCAAGTAAGTCCCTTCAACCCTCTTTTTAGGCTGTAGATTCATGTCTCTAGGATGATATTGGAAGGAGATGGGCTATAAGTGTGGTTTTAGCATATGTTGTTGTGATGAGTTGAGTTTGAAGCATGAATGAATGTGTGTATATGATGGAGTTGGGGTTGATGCATGTGATGATTTATCTTGGATGATATTATGATGTTTTAGGGTTTAATGCATGTCTCCATGTTGAGAGTAATATATGTGATCAAGCATGTTAGAGATTATGTCACCATTGATGAATATGATTTATATTCAAGTATGATTGTTAAAGCCATGATTATGTTTATGCTAGTAAAGGTTGGATCATGCCTTGATAAATTTAGATCTATGCTTTTCTTCATGATTTGGATGATTTGATGAATTGGAGGGAGTATATGTTCATAGAAATATGATCATGATCTAGTTGTTCCTAAGCTAATTTTATTCCTTCAATAAAATATTTAATATTATGATTTTTTCTAGTAATTTCGAAAAACCCCAAGAAGGGTAGATTTGGATTATTATATATATAATAAGGATATTTTAGTCAAATAAATAATAGCTTTTGCTAGAAAAATAAAATATATAGATATTATATAAAATGATAAAGCCTTTTATAAAAATAATCATATCAAGTAAAATATTTATTATTAAATTTTAATTATTATCTTTTAACCGAAACCTATTAAAATTTATTTATTATCTTTCAATCAAGACTCATTAAACTTTATTTTCAAGTAATTTTAATTATCAAATATTTTTCAGTAATTAATTATTAATAAATTATTATTTTACCTAATACCACCTAGGACTCTTCATCAAATAAACTCTAAATTATTTTAGCATAATTTAACCCTTCAACTTATTAGTACCTATTTTCCAAAACACTAATTATTTTAAATATCAAATTAGCCTTAGCTTATAAACCTTTTAATTTATTATTTGGCCTTAAAGCTTGAGACACTAGAATTATGGTTGTAGTAGTGAGTTGAGTTAGTTTTATTTGTGAAAGTGGATTTTGGCATGAGTTTGATTGTAGTTTATATTTACCCCATGCGGGGTTAGGTCAGCTGTTGGAGACCTTTATTGTGAGTAAGGATCAGGTAAGCTCTTACATAAAACCTAATTGATGTAAAACTATTTATTATGGCAAGCCAAATGTAGAGTGTATGGACATTCATTTTATAAAGGCAATTGAGGAGTGACTTCTTTCTTATTTCAGTCAAATGAATTATTTGAAAATCAATAAGCAGATTTACTCCAACTCAAAATTCTTTCTAAAACTGATTTTGACAAAAACTTTGGAAAACCCTTAATTGCCATTTTCAAGTGAAACTATGTTTTGTTCATTTTTCCCAAGTGGGATACGTTCGTTGAGTACTTAATAAGGGTAGGCTAGTAGTACTAGTTTTGAAGAGCAAGAGTGAGTCTTCTGGCAGGAGGCTACTTCCAGAAGATGAACTCAACTTATAGAAACGTCAGTACTACGTAGTTATGCCAGTCTGAGCTAGCAGTTTTTATTTCTGTCAAGTGACTGTATTTTGCCAGAATGGGCACCCGGTTGTAGTTTGGGTATAGAGAAGGAGGAATATCTTGCCCAGTAGGCCGATCACCTAACTTTTGTCAGTCTACACAAAGTGTCGGCATTCTAACCGGTCATGGGGCCCAACGTGTGGTAATCCATGACCTTTTCTTTTGAGTGGTTGATTTTAATTATTGTGTATGGCGGGAAAAGCAAAAACACCACTCTTGGTTTTAACTAATATTTATTGCTTGCCAGTATTTCTCTTATAAAGATTTTATACTTTGCATTCACGAACTATTTTCACTTGATACTCAAAGCACACACGGACTTACTGAGATTTTTGTCTCATCACCCTTTTTACCATGAGTTCAGGTCGATCGTACTGTGGGGATGAGTAGCTAGTGTTATCTACCTTGGAAGAGAATTTCGTCATTTATTTTTATGTATTGCTTGGGGAGTTGAGAGTGGATAATCTTTATTATGGATTCATTTTTTGGAATTCTTGGGTTTATTTTTTGATTTATTCTTAGGTTGTAATAAATTTTAAATTAAAATATCATTTTTATTCCATTATTTTGATTGTGTGACCTAGTTATAAAGACCCCTTGTCCTTTGGACGGGGTGACATCCCTGGCCCTGGCGGGCCTAGGTAGCGGGATGTTACAATTTTACAGTAAAATAGCTTGATTTGACGTCTCATAGCATGCTACAAATTCTGCCTCCATAGTGGAAGAAGCAATAAGTGTCTATTTGGCACTCTTCCATGATATCACTCCTCTAGCAAGCAGGAAAATATACCCTGATATAGATCTTATGTTGTCTTAAAATCCACCCAAATCAGAATCTGAATACCCAATGATCTCAAGTTTATCCGACTTTCTATAAGTAAACATGTAGTCCTTCATTCTCTACAAATACCTCATGACCCTTTTGGCTACTTGCTAATGAACAAGGCTTGGATTGCTCAAATATCTACCTAGCATTCTAAATAGGAAGGCCACATTTGGACGAGTATAGACTTGTGCATACATAAGACTTCTAAATGCTAAAGCATAAGGAATGACTCTCATTTTGCTTTGATTCAATGTCATTATTATGGCACTGTTTATTGCTAAATTTATCTCTTTTAGCTACATGGGTATTGAGTTGCTTATAGTTTTGCATCCCAAATAGCTGTAGTCCCTTCTCCATATAAGTCTTTTGCAATAATCCCAGTATTTCTCAAGAATGATCTCGATGAATTTGGATTCATAATCAAAAGTTGCCTCACCAAGATCTTTTATCTCAAATTATTTGAGAAAAATTTCTTGGTTTCATGCATTAATCTTTCATCATTACAGGCTAGAAAAATATCATCTATGGTATTTGTCTCAAAACCAAATGTCAGAATTACCTCGTGAAATTTGTAGTGACACTGATGGAAGCCTGTTTAAGCCCATAAATGGATTTCTTAAGTTTACAAACTATTTGCTTAGAATATATCAAATCTAAACTCTTCGGTTGTAACATCTTGATCGTCTCATTAATGTTTCCATTGAGAAACACAATTTTGACATCTATCTGGTGTGGCACAAGATCAAATTGTGCCACTAATACCATAATTATTCTAAAAGAGTCTTTCAAATATATTGGAGATAAAGTCTCTTTATAGTCAATGCCCTACTTTTAAGTAAATCTTTTAGTGACCAGACACATTTTATATCTTTCCACATTACCTTGTGAATCCTTCTTGGTTTTAAAAACTCATTAACAACTAATTGATTTCACACCTTCAAGTAAAGAGACAAGATCCCAAATGTTTTTGTCTTTTATGGATTGGATTTTCTCACCTATAACATTTATCCATTTTTGAGCATTGGAGCTTTCAATGGCTTAACGAAAGGTAACTGGATCATCTACTGTTGAGTCAATGCTTTCCATATGCTCAACAAGAAATACAATGTAATAATTGGGAATTACGTCTCTTCTTTCTCAAATGGATCTTCTTAAAGGCATTAGTTCTTGAGGTTATTAAGGTTGCTTCTCATGAATAACTGGTTGAAGAGTGATTGTATGGTCAGGATTAAGCACAAGTTGTTGATCTAAGTTAAGAGAAAATTCAATATTATCTTGTATTGGTTGTTGTTGTTGAACACTGTTAGGTACATAAACCTATACATGTTCGGGAACAACTATAGGAAGGGAAATAGATTTTTCCTTAAAGACAGAGTTTCTTACTTTAGCTTTCACCTTAACTTCAAAATCCTCAAAGAACCAGGCATTTTTCGTCTAAAAAAATGTTCTACTATGGGAATCATAGAACTTCTAACCCAGTGACCATTCAAAGTATCCAATAAAATAAAAACTAACCATTCTTGCATCTAATTTCTTATCATTAGGCCTATAAGGCATTACTTTAGCTGGATATCCCCATAGTCTTAACTACTTTAACACAAGTTTCTTCCTCATCCATAACTCAGATGTGGTTTTGGTCGTTGCTTTAGTTGGTACTCTATTTAAGACATAGACTATCATTTTAAGTGCATTTTCCCAGAGTGATTCTAGTAAAGAAGTATGATAAATGATAATTCTCACTATGTTGTTAAGGGTTCTGTTTCGTCTTTCAGCAACTCTATTCATATTGAGAGATCTTGACATAGTATACTAAGGGACTATCCCACACTCTTCCAAGAATTTAGCCAATAGCCTTGGATGTTATTCACCTGAACCGTCATTCCTACTGTAGTATTCACTACCACAGTCAGATCCGAGCATTTAATCATTTTGCCTAATTAATTTTCAACTTCGGCTTTAAATGCTTTGAACTCGTCCAAGGCTTTTAATTTCTCATGTATAAAAAATAAGTTACCATAAAGAGAGTAATTGTCTATGAATATTATAAAGTACTGTTAACCATTCCAAGAAGTTGTAGGAAATGGTCCATATATAATTGTATGTATTAGTTCTAAGACGTTTATAGCTCTCTTGTGCCTATCTTTTTTTTTTTTTTTTTGGTCTGTTAACTTACCTTTAATACATTCAACACATATTAGATTATTTGAAGTATCAAGTGTTTCAAGAATTCTATCTGACATAAGTCATTCAATTCTCCTTTTGGAGATTATGACCTAATCTTTTGTGCCATAATGAGTAGGAATCCTAATTAGTTAATTTTCATTTAGTGCCCTGTGTATCTACATGCAAGGATTCATTAAAAGAGATAATTATATCAAACTTATTTAAATTATCATAAGGGGACAAAAAACTAGTTCTAAGCAATTTAGAACCAAAATAGAAACAACATTGTTTATTGCCAAATGAACAAAAATACCCTTCCTTGTCCAAAACATTAATGGAAACTAAATTCTGTCTAAATGATAGTACAATGAATATCTCTTTCAATTCTAAAAAATGACCAGATTTTATTAATAATTTGAATGTCCCAATGGCTTAAACTTCCATCGTACTATCGTTCTCCATGTAGATGAATCTTTTATCATCACTTGGTTGGTACTAACTCTGGCAACCCTGCATAGATACACTTATATGAGTAGTGGCACCTGAATCTAACCACCAAGTATATATTGGCACTAAAACTAAATTAACCTTAGAACAGAGAAAAGTTAGAGGGATACCTTTCTTCATGCGCCATGTATGATATTTTGGGAATTCCTTTTTAATATGCGAGAGATTCTTGTAGAAAAAACACTTGACATCTTTTGACTATCCGTTCTACTTTTTCTTTGCCAATGTATCTACAGTCACTTTACCTTTCCTTTTCTTGTTACCCTTTGAGAACGAAGCCAAATTAACACTCTTATCATTATGTTGTCTTATCCTCTCTTCCATCAATACTAAATATGATATGAGTTAACTATCCATTTATCCTTCTAACAGTTGTAACTCACTTTAAACTGATCGAATTTGGGAGGAAGAGACATCAAGATAAGGGACACTAATATATCATTTAGAAGATTCAACTTCAATGTCTTAAATTTTGAGATAGTGTGAGATATCTCGAGAATATATTTCTTGATATTTCTTTAACCACTACACCTTATGGCTATGAATTTACGCAAAAGTGTAATTGTCTCTACCTTTTCGATTTTTACAAAGCATTGTTCCAGTTGTTCGAGAAACTTAAGTGCATTCGCCTATTGGGACATACTACCAAGAAAAGTTTCTAGGATTGTACTCTTCATGATCATTAGACTTATCTAATTTAAGTGCTCCCACTGAACCATTTCCCTCTTTTGATCAGAGGTACTATTATCCATCAACTCAACAGGATGTGCCTTCCTAAGAACTAAGTCTAAATCAATACATCCCAAATGAATTAGGACCTTATCCTTCCAAGCTTTAGAATTTGCACCACCTAGTTGTGGAATGTTATTTAAATTGGCAGATAATTGAGAAATAGAAATTCCAGTAATTGTAATAGAGAACAAGAATATAAAATAAATTAAAACTCACTCACATAAACGTAAAAAAAAAAAAAAAACTTTTATACCTTATGGGCTAAATTCATAACAACAACCCTATCACAAGAATACCGGTAAGGTGCTTTTGATACCATTGGTGAAAATTAATGGAATTTACTCAATCAAATTCCCCAAAAACAAGACCTTACTAAAAAGATTTATTAGATACATAAGATGTGGAAGCATATCTTGATCTATAATAATTAGCAGTGACAAATTCAGGCTCGTTAGTTCTTCTGATTGTTATGTATATAACCTTCTTCCTTTGAGAGAGGTAAGAACTCTAAGAGATGGCTAGGGTTTTTAGTATGTGCAATCAGGGACCACAACCCTATATTTATATTATTGTGTAGTTACTAAAACAACCCATTATAGTTTTTGCAACTACACTATTGGGTTTTTACACATTATAAATAACTCCACACTTTATTAAGATCAATGGCCTATATAATTAAATATATATCACTATAATTGAGCCTTAAACTTTAAAACAATAACAATCACATAATTAATTTAGCGATACATGTACGTCTACAAATCTAAATGCTAAATGATAAAATGTGTATGCTCATGACTTAAGTCCAAATTCTAACATATGTAATATAGTGTATTTCTAAGTAATCACAAAGCTGAAAAGTAAGATTGATTGAAATTCAAAATGCTCAAAGTTTATTTTAAATTTTTTAAACATAAGCAAATTGAGAATTTGCTATTCTTTTATAACATGCAATTGAATGATGAAAGTAGATTTACAAATCTTTTTTGGAGAGATGACACATCAAAATTTAACTATAAATTCTTTAGAGATGTTGCATTAGATACTACCTATTGTACTAATAAGTACAAAATGATTTGTGTTCCATTTACTATAGTTAATCATCATTGGAAGAATATTTTGTTTGGCTTTGTATTGATCTTTGATAAAAGTGTAGCTTCATTTGTTTGGGTGTTTGAATGCTTTTTTTTTTTTTTTTTTTTTTTTTGGCAATGGGTAGTAGGCTACTAGAAACAATTTTTATAGATAAAGACCATGCAATAGCAAGGACAATAAAAAAGGTATTCCCAAAGATAAGTAATCATTTTTGTGAACGACACATATATAAGAATGTTGCTCAAAATATTAACATATTTATGGGAAAGCTAACTTTTGGGGGGAAAAAATATCATTGTTTTCATGGTTGTGACACTGAGATGGTGTTTAAGGAGACATGATAATCTATGATTGAATAATATAATGCTTTAGAAAACTATTGACTAAAAACACTCTATAATATAATTTTTGGGGAAAAATAGTGTCCTATTTTTAGTAGTAATTTCTTCTCAACAAATATGAAGTCCACACAAAAAGTAATAGCACAACTAATGTTTCACCAAATATTATGCAAGACATTAACTCTCACAAAATCTATTCAAGAATTAGAAGAAGAATGTAAGAAGAGTGCATGGGAATAAAAAGGTATAAGATTTTCATGGTGCTTAAGGGAGATGTGTTATTCAAATACATATTGAAACGTAAAGCACATATCTACACCTATAAAATGTTTAGTATTTTTCAAAGTTAATTCAAAGAAGGTGTGGCTTAAAAGGTTGTTGAATACAACATCAATGAGCTTGTGAATTACTTTAAACTAAAAAGAGAATGTTCCCAAATACATCATATTGTTTAGTTTGACACTTCAATTAGAATAATTTGATACAGTTGCAAGAAATATGAAATGTTAGGAATATTATACTGTCATGCTATAAGGGTGCTAAATGTCAAAAGTAACATTAATAGATTTTTTCACAATACATTCATAAGAGGTGGACAAAAAAATGCAGAGGAAAAGGGAATTGTGAATTAATCAAATAATTCAATAGAAAAATTTTCACCTTTTTCATCAACAATTAGTTTTAGTAGGCTAATGTGGAAAGTAAGTGTTGTCATGAATATGGTAGTTTTCCATCAAGAGGCACTTAAAAATGCTAATGAATTCATAGATCAGATGATTGATAATATCAAAATAATATAAAAACATGTTTGAATATCATAAACATTGATGGTGATAGATTAGAACATACCTGAGATATTATTTCAAATAATGGTGAACTTACAATCTTAAACCCTTCTCGTGTGCAAGAAAAAGGAGAAATATATGTTAGTGTGAAATTAATCTTAATAAGTGCATGAAAATAACAAAAAATGATGCATCTTGCTCACCACAATCAAAAGCTGGTGCATATAGTAAGTTTATATTTATTTTGTGAATTTAATAATTGTTTTAGAATTAATAGCTGATATGGTAATTTCGTCTTTGTATTTCTTCAATAAGTTAAAAAATTCTAAAATAAGTAAAGTTAAAGCATTGTTAAGTTTAACTTTAGATGAGTATCTTTAACCAGAATTCTTAACAATACTGAAGACATCCTTGGAAACTGCTTAAAGACAATATTGGCAATGTTTTAATGCGTGAATAATTTAAGTTGGATTAGGAAATGGAATCTTAGAGGAGTTTCAGAGAATCTAGGATGAATGACAGAAAAGATACGGTAAAGATCTTATTCGTGAAGACATGAAATCCAAATTAAATTAGAACAACAAAGATTTAGCAAACTACAAAAGGAATCTTTAAGCAGATTCCTAATACAACAAAGAAACAAACACTCTGTTGTACTATATAAAAGTAACCAAAGAGCTTCAAAATATAGTAGAGGAAGAAGCATGAAACTAAGAGAGACTCTTTGTAACATTGTCAAGAAACATAGTGAGGAAATTCATGCATATATTTGAGTGTTCTTGAAGCACACATTTTTTACGAAGTTTTTCTAATTCTTGTTCTTAAAGTGTGCTTCTCGATTCAAGTTAATTATTGCAACAATATCAAATCTTCTAGAAGAACTTGAATTTACCTTTTTCAAAAGAAAGCACCTCTTGGGTAGAAAGGTTTCTTAGTATTGAATAAAGAATTGTCATTCTATAGTAATAAAGATTGGAGGGAGTTCAGTTGAGGTAGTTGAATCCAACAATGGTCATTAGATGTTTGACAAAAGAACACTATCTTGGTATTCTATTAGAATCCACTAGAGATCACTTGATGATTGAGGTAAGTGCATACATTATAACATTGTTAAAAGTTTTAGTGGATTGATATGCTATTCTAGGCCCTCTAGATATAGACTAATTGATAGCCAAACTGCATTAATAATTTGTTATATTTTTTAAAATTTTTATTTATATTTGTCTAACTAACACATCATTGAGAAGAGTTTAACAATAACGCAAGAGACTGACAAACCAAATTGCACAACTGGTATCAGAACTGTTGACTGTGTTGAAGTTGTTATTAAATTAGCATGTGAGATCTTAGTAGTTGGTTTGGAAAACTATGTCTGGACTAGTAAAAGAAAGAGGATATGTCACTCGACCATATTTTTGGAAGGAGGATCAAATTATGCATATTGGAAAACTAGGATGAAAATCTTCATAAACAATCTTGACAGTGCTGCCTGGAAAAACTATGGCAAAAGAATGAACAACCCAAATAATGCCAAACGTAGTTCGGTGTAGAAGAAAAACCAATAGATCTGTGGACTAATATTAAATGTCATGTTGATAATGCTAATGCGAAGTATTGAATACAATTTTTTCTATTGTAGGTCCTAATCAGTTTAAGTTGATTTTAACATGTGTTTCTGCTAAAGATGTATAGGAAAAAAAATTCAAACAATGTATGCAGAAACAAGCATTGTAAGATTGTCAAAGTTGCGGATACGGACAACATAGTTCGAGGAACTAAGGATGTGTGAACATGAAGCTATTGTTGTATTTGGCAGAAAATTAAAAGACATTTCTAATCAGGATTTTAAATAGGAGAGCAATATTCTGAAAAAAAGTTAGTTCTTAAGACATCAAAATCTCTACCATTACTATTTCATGCCAAAGTTGCTGCCATTGAAAAATATAAGGATTTGTTAACAATGCAACTAGATGACTTTATGAGATTATTGCAAACATTTGAGATGAATCTTTAGACTTCGCCAAAATCCAAGGAGAAAGGAGTTGCCTTTAAAGTTGAAGACGATTTTGATAATAACAAAGGATCAAATAATGAACTTGGTCTTTTGACATGATGATTCAACAAGCTAATGAGAAGACAAAAGCAAAAGAGTAAACTATTTGACAAACCTTTTAATAAAAAACAAGGAGTTCAATAGAAGAACAATCTTAAACAGAAACCTTTAGAGAATAAGAGAGATGTAAAAGGACCCAAATTCAAGGAATGTGGTGGATATAGACACATTCAGATCAAATGTGGGAATAATTTGAGAAAAATAAAGAGTAGGTCTTACAACATAACTCTCGGTGATTGTCAAAATGATCAAGAATGCCATGATAAGAATGGTACTAATGAAGATAATGATGATGGTCAAGTAAGTAATGTTGCACTTAATACAGTTGTTGAAAATGGATCAATTCATGAGGAAAAAAAATTCGAAGAAGCAGTTGAGGAAGATCTTGAGGAATCTAATAATGAAGAGGCAACATATATAAAGCTTATTAAAAAATATGAGTTGATGCATTGAAAGTGGCTGAAATTGCAGAACTGAACAAAATGCTAAAAAAGAAAGTTCAAGACTTCAACAAATGAGCAGTTCACTACAACAAGGATTGAAAATTTTCAATATCAAGTTCAACAATGTGAAGAGAGCTTAAAAGTTAGTAATCAGAAGTTAGGAGCTGCTGAGCAATCTATTAAAAGACTAAACTCTAACAAAGCAGTTAGATGAAGTTTTTTTATTTGGAAGACATCCTCATAGCAAACTAAATTTAGCTATAATAAGTTCAACAAGATAGCGAAACATATTCTAATAGTTGCAAAGAAGAAGGGTTAACTAAGGAAGTTTAAAGAAAAACCTAAGAAACTTGTTGTTTATTGTGATTATTACTCTCTTTGCTGAACACAAGTGGAAAATTTACTTGAAAAGATTCAAGGATCTTCAACATGGCCAGAATAGACTTAAGTTTGATAATGGTAATAAATTACCAAAGCTGAAAATGTATCAATAAAGTACTAAAGGTTTATGGATCAAAATTAATGAAATCAAAGTACATGTTGTATATGTCTCATTAAAAGCTGTATGGAAAATGCGTGGTATTTTAATAGTGGATGTTCAAAGCATATGATAGGTAAAAAGGAGTGTCTTGTTAATTATGAACACAAAAATTGTGGATCTACTACATTTGGTGATGTCTTGAAGAATAAAGTTGTTCGAAATGGAATGTTAAACATTAAAAGCATGTCTAAACTCAAAACTTTGCATGTTAATGGATTGAAAGATAATCTAATTAGTACAAGATAATTGTGTGATGATAACATGTTCATTAACTTTGACAAAAATAAATGTCTAGTAGTTGACAAAATAGAAAAATTGGTGATTTTTGAAAATAGAAATTTTGACAATTGCTATTAGATATGTACATTCAAAAGCTATAATTGCATCTAGCTAAGGTTGATGAAATTGACTTATAGCATCAAAAGTTTAAACATGTCAATTACAAATATTTGCATAAACTAAGCTCAGCAGATACAATTTGTGGATTATCTAAGCTAGGTAAGAATGTCAAATGTGACTCCTGTCAAAGTGGAAAACAGACTAAATCTCCACATAACGAAGTTTAACATATTACTACATCTACAACACTTGAACTTTTGCACATAAATCTATTTGGACCAACACAAACAGAAAGTATCGGTGGAAAAAAGTATGTCATAGTTGTATCGATGATTATTCCTAATTCATTTGGGTAGATCTTCTAAGTAAAAGAATAGATGCATTTGAAGCATTTAGAAAGTTGTGTTTGAACTTACAAACTTAGAAAGGAACAAAATTAAAAAGATTAAGAAGTGACTATAGAAGATAATTTAATAAAAAATGATGTGTGTTTTTTAGTGTAGAAAATATTACTAACAAAGCCACAATCAATTAAGTTCTAATTAAAATATTAAATACTAAAACCACACGTTTGGATAAGTATATCTATTATATAGTATATAGGAAATAGCAAGTATTGTATCCACTGGATGTTGGCAACTATAATTACTTTACTCCAATCTCATTGTTTACCCAACAAACTAAAAAGAAAAAATAACTAAACTACCCACTAGAGGATACACTAACCATCGCACAAGATAAGCCTCAATTGGTCACAAGGTTACAAAACATACAATTAATTTGAATCCTCCAAAGTTAGCAAAGTATCAAACATAACTTAAGATAATTGAATACTAAGTCTACCACTAGTAGATTTTGTTGGATTGTATGCCCTCTTAGACTAAGTTTCTGATGTAAAATCGAATATTTTAATAAAAGAATTTATTTTCAGAAATTGTTTGTGAATTTAATTTTTGTTTGTGCACGATTTTCATTTGGAACAGACCCATTGTGTTTAAATAAGTGATCCATGTGAATGGTGGTCTTTCACAATAAGGTATGGATCACAGGTTATTTAACACATAAACATTTGTTCTTAACCTATTGATGAGACTGGGAATCTCATCATGTTTAGGTTATTATGTTATGAATTCTAAATGGGAAATGGCTTACCTTTAGCCAGTGAGTTGTCCACTCACTTCATAACATAAGCATATTTCGAATACGTAGGATATGACATATAGTAGTGGTTTCTAAAAGTACTATATGATAGAAACCTAGACTACTACCGCTACAGCGTGGACTAGTACTCTACGACTTGAGTATGAGTTGGTGGTCTGGCGAAGCTGGAAGCATATACTTTGATTTGCTATAGTTGAGGTTCTATCGTAGGGTCAATATACATGCATGTTGGGTATGTGTGACTAGTTAGTTAAGACAGACTTGCACAAGATAGTTTTTGTACTATATCGCCCCCTGTGGTTGTCCGAATGGTCTAAAATGTCTAGGGCCCTGGGAAACATGACTTGGATGTTTGCTTTAGGGTAGCTCCTTTGGAAAGCGGAAACACTCCAGGAAGTCGTGGATCATTGGACTAGAAGCCTAAGGATGGTAGATGTTATTTAGAGGGGTGTTAGTACACTTCTTCCTCTCTAAATGTACAGGGATGTGTAGTATTTTAGTCATTTCACCTGTAGGTCGGAGACTTTGCTAATGCAACATTGTCCTTGGGGTCAATATTTCCTTATGGTGATATTAGAAAATATTTAAAATGTAAAATATAGCTATTTATAAAGTAGGGGTATTTTGGTCATTTTAGCAGCCAAGGCGATGTGTCTTTTTAGTCCTCGGAATAGCCCGTAAGTCCTAACTACTTTTGGGTTGGGGAATTGGTCTCAGTTGAAGAGGATTTTATTTTATTTTATTTTATTTAGAAAGTCTAATTTATTATTAGACTGGAATAAAATAAATAAATAAATAAAATAGGAGTTGAGAGAAAATTAATTATCTAGTTTATTGGGTTAATTAATTATTCAGGGCCTAGGTCCAGTATGAATAATTAAGAAATTAACCTGGGCTTAAACTAGGGAAAATAATTAATGTTTAATTATTTATTGGGTTATTTATATAGGCCAAAGAAATAAATAATTAAAGATTAATTATTATGGTTCATTTGGGCTCATTAATTATTTATTGGGTTGTTTATATAAGCCCAGGAAATAAATAATTAATATTTATTATTTTGGGCCTTTTTGGGTCCAAGGAAAATAATAAATATTTTTCTGGCCCAATAGCTTGGACCTTAGGGTTTTTCCAGATACGGTTAAGAGAAGTTTAAGGTTAGGCCAAACTGATTCTCAGGATAACATCCGAGTGTTTTGAAATCCTGGGGATATGTTTATCAGATAATGAGAGACCTGTTTTGGCTAACCAATAAAACTAGTCTCTGGTAGAAAATAAACCCTAATTTCCCTAGCACTACACAAGACTCACGTCTCTCTCTCTCTGTCTCACGCCACTCCCTCTTCTTGGTTTTCTCCTTGGACTTTGCTAATCAATAGCGAGCGAACCAAGGAGATTTGAGACCATTCTTCTTCTCTATTGTGTTCACCGACTAGAGGTTAGGCAGAGAAATATCCCAAGAGCTGGAAAGCTAGGCGTTCATGCAAACAAGTCGGAGTAGAAGGCTAGCGGGTGTTCAACCGGAAGCTTCTTCAAGTGGACAAAGCGAGGCGACTCCAGTCATTCAATCCGCTCCTACTCAACCTTGAAGGGTTAAGGAGCGCAAAGGTAAGATCTTCACGCTTCCGTATGGCCTTTATGGCTCGCGATTATTTTTTCTCCAATTTTTTTCACGTACAGTGCATGCTCCCCTGTTTGCTTCTTCCCTCAATGTGGTATCAAAGACACTGGTTTTGATCAATATAGGAAGCATGGTAGTTAATAAAATTGGAGAAGATGATTATACCTATGATCCTTCGCTGTTTTGGTATGGGATAGGCTTGATGTAAGCTTCACCGTTTGAAGCATAGGAGCATACTGTAAATTTTTGGCTTTGATGTTTTAATCGTGTAAACCCAATTTTAATGGGTACAGGAGGTTGTGGTTATGTTTTGGATGAGTTTTTATAAGTAAAAATGTCCAAAGAAGCCAAAGAAGACATAAAAAATCAAAGAAAAATATGCTCTGCAAGTCGCGCGCAAAACAGAAGAAAAAACGAAGAAGATGCACTGTTCCTAAGCCGTTGAAGCCGAGCCGAGCCTCGAGCCGAGCCGCCACTGTTTCTGTGTGAAGAGCCATGTCGCACGAGCCACTGGAGCCAAGCCTCGACAGTAGCAATCCAAGCCGAATTCATTTTGAAGGTTGCAATTGAATTGCAGTTGATTCCGAGTCGGGTGGCAAAATCCGGTAAAACACGCGGGTCGCGTGCAGAGGAGAAGCAGTTCAGGCACGGTTCACGGGTGGGCGGATCACGGCTTGGCGGGTTGGAAGTTGCAGGAGATCTGGTGCGGCTGGTTCACAGCGGCCGCGGTGGACCACAGGCCAAATGGGCCCGAATCCGGTGCGGCCGGTGCAGTGGACCTCCAGTCAAAAAAATTTTTTAATTTTTTTTTCTTTTTCGTTTTGGGTCTCATACCAAACGAAGTTAATATTTTTGCAATTTTTATATTCTTAGAATATATTTGCATGAAAAATATTAGTAACGAATTTTAGGATTAAACAAGATCATTAACTAATTAATTAATGTGTTTAATTCTATTATTTGGGCACTTAGGTTTAAAAAAAAATAGAAAAGCATGAAAACGCTTACTGTTTTCGAGCATGCTATTTTTTTATGTACCTATGTGTGCTTTTTCTCAAAGACCAAAGTCTTTGAGAACTTTTTGTTTTGACAAGAAAAATATTTTTCTTCAAAAAAATTAAATGGTTATTTTAATTGGTACAAAAATTAATCTTTGAATATTTTCTCAAATGATTTAATCCTTGACATAGAAAATATATTAGATTTAGATATTTTTGTAAATTAAAATGGAGAGCCATTTTGTTTTGTTTTGGACTAGAAAAATGATTTTGTCAAATAAACTTGAGACCAAAGTCTCTAGAAAGTTTTAATTGAAAAATTTTTGAAATCATTAAGTTTTAACTTAAATAAAATTAGTCCATGGAAAAAATCTCTCAAAGGATATAAGCCTTGACATAGAGATTTTATTAGACTTAGATATTTTATTTTTTTAGTTAAGGAAAAACTTAATGGAAATTTCAAAAGGATTTTTTCCAGAAAACCTTTATTTTAAAAGACTAAGTGGGAGAGGGGTTCTAACGGCCCCACAGCTTCCATCACGGTCCTTATTAGAGATCATGGTTCCCCTCGCATCACCCTGGGAGTGAACCCGTATAGGATGGGGATACCACAAGGATGTAGATCTAATGGAAGGATGTAATTAATAACCCGGGGCACGTACTATGATCGGCCAGCCCACGTTGGAGGTTACAGTGCGAGGTATGTCCATAGGAAATGAGAGGAAACGGCCATCACACGATGGAGTTATTCTCTAGACCATTACCTAGAAGGGAAATTAATTTGTGGTGGTTAATACACTTAGCTTAGGAAACTGTTAATCTTCCCAAGAAGTTATGTCAGTTTTTCTAAGAGCCAAATTATTTTCAGTGCACAAATTTTATTTTGTTTTCACAAACTAAATTCTTTCTATTATTTTTCGATTTTCAGAAATGGTGGGAGGTTCTTTTAGTCCATTGGCCGTTATTCTCAGGGAGAATAAGTTAACGGGTCCAAACTATGTGGACTGGAAAAGGAACCAAGACATAATACTCACAGCTGAGGGGTATAAGTATGTCCTTTACGAAACCTGCCCTATTATCGGGGAAGGTTCCACCGCTGAAGAGCGAGAGGCTGAAAAGGCGTGGAAGAAAGCTGACGAAATAGCACGTTGCTATATGTTAGCTTCCATGTCTAATGTGCTCCAGCCAAAACACGAACACATGGCTTCTGCATATGACATAAGTCAATCATTGGCAACTATGTTCACAGACAAGAGCCGGCCCGCAAGGCAGGAAGCTCTTCGAACTATTGTGAACACTAAGATGGCTGAGGGAGCATCAGTCCGAGAGCATATGCTCAAGATGATGGCTGTTTTCGAGGAGACGGAAATCTTAAGGGCTGTCATTGACCCCGAGAGCCAAGTGGACATAGTTCTCGAATCTCTACCGGACTCTTTCACTCAGTTCAAGTTAAACTATAATAAGAACAAGTTGAACATGAGTTTAACTGAACTGATGAAGGAGCTCCAGATGGCGGAGAAGGTCATGAAGCCGCAGTCTAAGGCCATGATTGTTAAGGCTTCTTCTTCAAGAACTGGGCCTAAACCCAAAAAGTTCAAGAGGAAGAAGGGGAATGCAGCAGCCCAGCCCAAGAACCAGCCCAAGGACAAACCAAAGGGCAAGTGCTTCAAGTGTGGGAAGAAGGGACATTGGAAAAAGGAGTGTCCAGATCTTCAGGCCAAGAAAAATCCCACAGGTAATGTTTACTATCTAGAGTCCATATCAATGGTAGGATCAACTTCCACTTGGATTGTTGATTCAGGAGCCACTGATCATATCCGTATCTCCTTGCAGGGGTTTAGGAAGATAAGAAGACTCAATAAGGGCGAACATGGGCTTCGAGTGGGTAATGGAGCACAAGTCTGGGCCCTTGCAGTGGGAGAGCTGGATCTCATTTTTTATTGTAATAAGATAGTGGTTTTAAAAGACATTTTATATGTACCTGATTTTCGGCAGAATTTGATTTCAGTTGCAAAATTTATTAATCAAGGATATTCTGTATCTTTCCATTCTGGTATTTCTATCAGTAGAGATGGAGAAATTTTATGTACTGGGCACATGTATGGTAATCTGTTCTTTTTAAACCCTATTAACAACTAATCAAATAACGCTCAGTCTGAACCTTTAACTAAGAAGAGAAAGACCAATATCGATGATTCATACTTTTGGCATCTAAGGTTGGGTCATATTAACTCAACCAGGATTCAGAGGCTAATCCATGATGGGCCTTAGGGCTCATTGAGATTGGAAAGTTGACCTCAGTGTGAATCCTGCCTGATGGGAAAAATGACCAAAAGGTCTTTTACACCAAAGGCAGATAGAGCCAAGGAGGTGTTAAGTCTTGTTCACACTGATGTGTGTGGTCCATTGTCTACACCAGCTAGGGGAGGTTTTGAGTACTTCATCACGTTCACGGATGATTGTACGAGGTATGGTTACATTTACCTGATGAGACACAAGTCTGACTCTTTTGACAAGTTCAAAGAGTTTAAGGCTGAAGTGGAGCGTCGGACAGGTAAATTAATCAAAACTTTACGATCGGATCGTGGTGGAGAGTACCTCCTAGGTGAATTCAAGGACTACATGGTACATCATGGGATAGTATCCCAGCTCTCTGCGCCGGGAATACCCCAGCAGAACGGAGTAGCTGGGAGAAGGAACAGGACGTTGATGGAAATGGTCCGAAGCATGATGTCTCATGTTACTCTTCCAGTGTCCTTTTGGGGATATGCCCTGCAGACAGCGGCGTATATTCTAAACTTGACGCCTTCCAAGTCAGTACCTAGGACTCCTTATGAGATGTGAACTGGGCGTAAGCCAAGTCTGAATCATCTCAGGATTTGGGGTTGTCCAGCTTATGTACTGGTCAAGGGAGACAAGTTGGAACCAAGATCAGAATTATGCTATTTTGTTGGGTATCCAAAAGGGACAAAAGGAGGTTACTTTTATCATCCTAAGGAGCAGAAGGTACTAGTCAGTACCAATGCTAGATACTTGGAAGATGATCAGAGTACTTCCACTAAAGATTCAACGAGGTTGGAACTTGAGGAGAAGTTATCTACAGAATCGACTTCTTCTGACCCGACTGTGGAACAAGAAGAGGCACAGCCGCAAGAGCCTGTGCAAATGGAGCCTCGTCGTAGTGGGAGAGTGTCTAGGGTTCCGGATAGATGGACTGGAAAAGCCTTTGAGCTGGTCTTCGACCATCAGGAACAAGACCCCACTAGATAAAAGGAGGCTATTGCTGATGCCGATGCGAATCTGTGGCATGAAGCAATGAAAGTCGAGATTGAGTCTATGTACCTCAATCAGGTTTGGGATCTTGTAGCTTCACTTGAAGGAATAAAACCCATTGGGTGCAAGTGGGTATACAAAAGGAAGAGAGGAGCGGATGGGAATGTGGAAACCTTCAAAGCTAGGCTTGTGACGAAAGGGTATACTTAGAAAGAGGGAATTGACTATGAGGAAACCTTTTCCCCGGTAGCCATGCTTAAATCCATCTGCATCCTCCTTGCCATCGCATGTCACTATGACTACGAGATATGGCAAATGGATATCAAGATGGCATTTTTAAATGGCCATCTTAGCGAAGACATCTATATGTCCCAACCGGAAGGCTTCATTGCTGAAGGCCAGGAACACATGGTTTGCAAGTTTAAGAAGTCCATTTATGGACTTAAGCAGGCATCGAGAACATGGAACATTCGTTTTGATGAGACTGTAAAGTCTTATGGTTTTATTCAAAACGAAGATGAACTATGCGTGTACAGGAAACTTAGAGGCATTAATGTGATTTTTCTTGTCCTGTATGTGGATGACATTCTACTCATTGGAAATGATGTAGGGACATTGTCATCTACAAAGGTTTAGCTGTCTAGTCAATTTAGTATGAAGGACTTGGGAGAAGCCAGCTACATTCTCTGGATTAGGCTTCTTAGAAATAGGAAGCAGAGAATGTTAGGGTTATTCCAAGTAACATACATTGACAAGATGTTTGCCAAGTACAACATAGACTCATACAAGGGAGCTCTAATCCCTTGCAGACATGAGTTGTCATTTTCTTCGAAGGACTGTCCTAAGTCTCAAGAAGAAATGGACAGAATGAATAGGATTCCCTACGCTTCGGCTGTGGGAAGTCTCATGCACGCCATGCTGTGTACTAGGCCAGATATCTGCTTTGTCGTGGGCTTAGTTAGCAGATATCAGTGAAACCCAGGGGAGGTTCATTGGCAAGCTGTAAAACATATTCTCAAGTACCTCAAGGGAACGAGAGATTATATACTGGTTTACAGGGCTGATGATTTGGTTCCTACAGGATACACAGACTCAGACTTCCAGGCGGATAAGGATGAGAGAAAATCCACTAGTGGATATGTCTTCACTTTGCCTAGAGGAGCAATTTCATGCAGGAGTATCACGTAGTCTTGTATTGCTAACTCAACTATGGAAGCTGAGTATGTGGCAGCTTGAGAGGCGTCCAAGGAAGCAATTTGACTCCGGAAGTTCCTTTCAGAACTTGGAGTCGTACCACATATGGACAAGCCGGTTGTGATGTATTGCGACAACACTGGAGCAGTATCGCAATCTAAGGAATCTCGGAACCACAAGAAGGGGAAACACATCGAGAGAAAGTACCATCTGATCCGAGATTTCATCCAGAGACAGGAAGTCGTGGTGGAGCATATTGCCTCAGAAAATAATCTAGCAGATCCATTCACCAAGCCTTTGGCTGAGAGAGTCTTCAAGAGACACTTAGACGCCATAGGGGTGGGCACCTATGGACTTACCTAGTCTTAGAGTGCAAGTGGGAGATTGTTGGATTGTATGCCCTCTTAGACTAGGTTTCTTATGTAAAATCGAATATTTTAATACAAGAATTTATTTTCAGAAATTGTTTGTGAATTTATTTTTTGTTTGTGCACGATTTTCATTTGGAACAGACCAATTATGTTTAAATAAGTAATCCATGTGAATGGTGGTCTTTCACAATAAGGTATGGATCATGGGTTATTTAACACATAAACATTTGTTCTTAACCTATTAATGAGACTGGGAATCTCATCATGTTTAGGTTATTATGTTATGAATTCTAAATGGGAAATGGCTTACCTTTAGCCAGTGAGTAGTCCACTCACTTCATAACATAAGCGTATTTCGAATACGTAGGACAGCACCTGTAGTAGTGGTTTCTAAAAGTACTATATGATAGAAACCTAGACTACTACCGCTACAGTGTGGACTAGTACTCTACGACTTGAGTATGAGTTGGTGGTCTGGCGAAACTGGAAGTATATACTTTGATTTGCTATAGTTGAGGTTCTATCGTAGGGCCAATATACTTGCATGTTGGGTATATGTGACTAGTTAGTTAAGACAGACTTGTACAAGATAGTTTCTGTACTATATCGCCCCTTGTGGTTGTCCGAATGGTCTAAAATGTCCAGGGCTCAAGGAAACATAACTTAGATGTTTGCTTTAGGGTAGCTCCTTTCGAAAGCGGAAACACTCCAGGAAGTCGTGGATCATAAGACTAGAAGCCTAAGGATGGTAGATGTCATTTAGAGGGGTGTAAGTACACTTCTTCCTCTCTAAATGTACGGCGATGTGTAGAGGGGTATTTTAGTCATTTCACTTGTAGGTCGGAGACTTTGCTAATGCAATATTATCCTTGGGGTCAATATTTTCTTATGGTGATATTAAAAAATATTTAAAATGCAAAATACAGCTATTTATATAGTAGGGGTATTTTGGTCATTTTAGCAGCCGAGGCGATGTGTCTTTTTGGCCCTCGGAATAGCCCGTAAGTCTTAACTACTTTTGGGTTGAGAAATTGGTCTCCGTTGAATAGGATTTTATTTTATTTTATTTTATTTTATTCAGAAAGTCTAATTTATTATTGGATTGGAATAAAATAAATAAATAAATAAAATAGGAGTTGAGAGAAAATTAATTATCTTGTTTATTTGTTTAATTAATTATTCAGGGCCTAGGCCCAGTATGAATAATTAAGAAATTAACCTGGGCTTAAACTAGGAGAAATAATTAATGTTTAATTATTTATTGGGTTATTTATATAGGCCCAATAAATAAATAATTAAAGATTAATTATTATGGTTCATTTGGACTCATTAATTATTTATTGGTTTGTTTATATAAGCCCAGGAAATAAATAATTAATATTTATTATTTTGGGCCTTTTGGGTCCAAGGAAAATAATAAATATTTTTCTGGCCCAATAGCTTGGACCTTAGGGTTTTTCCAGATATGGTTAAGAGGAGTTTAGGGTTGGGCCAAACTGATTTTCAGGATAACATCCGGGTGTTTTGAAATCCCGGGGATATGTTTATCAGATAATGAGAGACCTGTTTTGGCTAACCAATAAAACTAGTCTCTGGTAGAAAATAAACCCTAATTTCCCTAACACTGCACAAGACTCACATCTCTCTCTTTCTCTGTCTCACGCCACTCCCTCTTCTTAGTTTTCTCCTTGGACTTTGCTAATCAATAGCGAGTGAACCAAGGAGATTTGAGACCATTCTTCTTCTCTGTTGTGTTCACCGACTAGAGGTTAGGCAGAGGAATATCCCGAGAGCTGGAAAGCTAGGCGTTCATGCAAACAAGACGGAGTAGAAGGCTAGTGGGTGTTCAACTGGAATCTTCTTCAAGTGGACAAAGCGGGGCGATTCCAGTCGTTCAATCTGCTCCTACTTAACCTAGAAGGGTTAAGGAGCGCAAATGTATGATCTTCACGCTTCCGTATGGCCTTTATGGCTCGTGGTTATTTTTTCTCCAATTTTTTTCACGTACAGTGCATGCTCCCCTGTTTTCTTCTTCCCTCAGAATTAATCTCATGTAAAATTCGTTTCTCTCGAGTTATGAATTTTCTACCCTTAGCCCAACTAATGAATATCTCTACCTCAAAAATTGAATTAAAGGGGCATTAAATCAATAACCTAATTCAAATCTGGAAAACCCTAATGACCTTATCTCTAGGCGACATAGAGAAATTAAAATCCTTATCTCTAAATGTTACTATTAACTCTTAGATTATCAATTCTTCCCTTTAATCTCTCTTTTGGGTTAATTTAAGAGTAATAATATTGATTGATTGAAATTCATTCACCTAACCTCTCTCTCGAATTAGTTAAAAAAACAATAACTAGAACAATCAACTTATAACAATAAAGTCAAGTAATCAAATGCTAGAACAGAAATCAATTGAATGAAAAGAAAATTTCAACAAATGGCATAATTAGGGTTCATCTCTTCAAATTACAATTAAATCTAATCAATCCAATATCAACAAAATAAAATTATAAAGAAAAATGGAAGAAAAACTCAGATAAGTGTAATTCTATTCTCTTTTGCAATCTTCTTAACAATACTGCTCTTCTCTCTAGGATTGACTTACTTTTCCCTCTTGGCTTCTCTTGGTTTTTCCAAAGGTTATCTGATGTTTCCTCTTATGTCAATTGTAGTCTTGCATTAAAGCTTGTTTCCTCCTGTATTTATAGGTTTTCCACCTTTCAGAATCACCCAAAAAACTCAACTTTTGAAAGGATTCAACTTTAATGGTACCTAGCGGCCCTACTTAATTTGTAGCAAACTCTTGCCAAACAAAACCCAAGCAGCATTGCCTACTTCATGCTACCTAGAGACTGTAAAATAGATGGTTCTTTTTCTAAGGGTCGGATGGTGCTGCTTGATCCTCCAAGCGGCACCACTTGTTCTCTGCTTTAGTGAAACTTGGTCTTTTTAGCTCCTAATTAAGTAGCCCTGCTAATTGGAATTAAGGGGTGCTATTTAAACTATGTTTTCATCCCATATTTTCCTACATTTTTACCTTCTTTCTTCAAAACTTTGCATTCCATCAACTCTACACAAAAGAAGGTAAAATGATGGCAGTGAATGGCCAATTATTCATGAATTCAACAAAAAAAAAAAAAAAAACACACACACACACACACACACACACAAATTGATCCCAAAATATATACCAAATTAAGCCCTATCAACTCCCACACACTTAAACTTTTGTTTGTCCTCAAGCAAATTAGAACTAAACACAACAAGCAAATAGATAACTAGCAAAATGATTTTAGTGAATATGGCCAATTATGGTAAAGATATTATCTTTCCTTCAACTCAAGAATTCAATCCAATACCTACTCAACCAATCTAATTTCAAGTAAATTTATATATTAAGATATATATAACCAAGGCCATTGAAGTTGAGTTAAACAAGTTTATATTCATTCAATGTATTTCACCTCATTCTTCAAGTAAAAAATGCAAATAATGTGATTCATATATAGGAATAATAAATTAATTCAAGGTTTACAATTTCCAAACTACTATAATTTGAGTAGTAAACTAGGTTATTCTCACTGTTTCTTTCTTGGGAATTTATTGCCTCAAGTGAGTGCACTTTATACTCACCACATTGGCCCCTTGTATATATATATATTTTTTTTTCCTTTACTCACACTCGTGTTTTCTCACATCCTCACATTGGTTTTTTTCCATATTGCTTTTGCCAGAACTGGTACATACATCCCTTTTGCATTTTTTTTTTTTCACTCAAGGTAATAAAACCAATTTTGGATACTTGCAGTCCCTTTATCTTTTTTTCACTCTTCTCACCTATTGACCTATTTACTTAAACCTAGAATAAGGACTAGTTCAAAAAAATCATAGAACAAAAATCATCAACTAAGACTCCCTACTTATACTTCATTCCAAAATCAACATTAATCCTCAAGAAAACAAAATGACACAACATTTACTAAAACATAGACAGGTTTAATTCAAATTCTCAAGACTTAGCCCATATTATAATGTTTCCCTTTATAATAAGTCTGTTGAAAAATATTATTTTCTAGAAATATCAATTAGTTTTTAGTTCAGTTCTTATTCCATCTAATGTTTTTAAGGAAAACAAGAAAAATAATTGCACAAATAATCGAATCAACAAATTTCAATATTAGATCATGAGACAACAACAATGATTTTCTTTTTTATATCATCTTTCCCAAGTTTTCTAACTTTTTTGTGTATTATTTTCCTTAGAGAAATAATTATGATGTTTTGCTAATTCTTCTTTGCAAATTTCATTAAATAAAAAGTGTAACACCTCTCATAATCATACATTCACATACATACATAATGGCATTTTATGGGCATATTATTATTTGGATTTATTTGAATATATTATGTGGTTATATGTTTACGTATTTTTATAGAGAATTTATTTGAACAAATACATGACTACTTTTTATGCTATTTGTTTATGAGTGAAATATTTGTGTAAGAAAATTTTATACACTTATGTAAATATATTGTGAAACTTTATAATGATTAATTTTATGTCTAGAATGAAGAATTATTTATTAAAGTGTTTTACGCAATTATTTAGTGAAAAACATTATTTTTGGGGCAAATGTGAGAAATCAATTTTATAAAGGACTCAGTGTTAATTTTTTTAAAATAAAAGCCCTATGTCAATATTTTGACTATTTTAATTTTTTTACTTTAATTAATTTTTACTTCTAATCGACCAATACTTTGAACTCTTTGAACCTTTTGACTATTCTTTGAACCTTTTTACCTATATGTGAACTCTTTGGATTTTTGCATTATTTTTGTAAAATACTAATTTCTTTTTATTTTATTTTATTTCAGTAAACCTAGTGTGCTTAAATGAGTGAAATTACCATCATATCCCTCCTAAGTACCCCCACTCTTCATCAAATCTTGGTCGTTGATATGTTTTAATTTCCGCCCTTGAATTTTATTAAATCCTAGTCATCAAAATTGCTTCAAGAATAAGCTAATCAATCTAAATTATTCATTCATCAGTTAAAATCAAATTTTCTGAGCCCTAAACCCTAATATGGCCGGCCACCCTTAGCCTCACACTTAGAAAATTTTCTATCGTTCTCTAGTCTCTCCTCCTTCAACTGCCACTCTCTTCCCCTCTTTGCTTCTTTGATTTTCTTCACACAAACATGATGATTCTAGCTTAATTACTACAGATTAAAGTGTTTAAAATCTGTATTTTAAAGTGCTTAAGAGTGGTCTTCAAGAATTTAAGAGCTTTGGGCTCATTTTCTCTTGCCAAATTCATGTTTTATAATTAAGTCCTTGCTAGATAGATTTTTATATCCTTAAGATAAATCAAATTTAGTGATTTTGATATTGGGAAAATATAGTGAAATTGATGTTAACATATTTTATTAAAGTTGTGTAGTCGATTTTGGGTTACTGGAGGTGAATTGAAGTCGTTTTGATGGTGAATTATTGTTTGGGAAACAAGCTTATGTGTTAGATATGTTTGATATATGCAATTTTGGTCTTAATCCCGAAAATATAATTTAGGAATTTTGCTATACTGTATTTCTATTTGATTCTACTATATCATATGAGTATTTTTCCAATGGAATAATGTGATTTGCATATTTAGTTGATTTTATATGAATTGTTGAATGTGCTCTATCCAATGACTAACAAAAGCTGATTTTGCTATGATTTTGGACCTTTGGTTGAAACCTTTGGACTTTGAGTCTTGAAATAAAATTTTACATATAAAATTACTTTTTTTTTTTTACGAGTAATTCACCATTGGAATCACTTAATTTTGCTTATTAGATTGTTTGCAGTAATTTTTACAATATCATTGCGAAAACAGAATTTCAGAATTATTGTGCATTGCATCAACTTTAAGCTTTAAATTAACACACCTAGACATCTTATATTTTGATGAACGTTTTATAGTAGCATCCTTGAATGCCAAAGTTATATCCTGTAAATTTTCATTGAATTTTGAGTTGATTTGCTTGGTGATCTAAATTGTGCTCTATTCAGCCTTGTTTTTAGTAAAATACTATTTTGATAAAGTAATGAAAAAACTATAACTTAGCCATGAAATCTTCATTATATCGATTTAATTTGTTATAATATTGATATATGAATGTTGTGAGATGATTAATTCAATACTTTGATGCTTACATGATAATGTGATTACATTAAGCTTTTATATGATAAATATACTAGATTTGATAACTAGCTAATGTGTTAATACTTTGTGAAATTAAATGTTCTAAGTATTAATATGAATTTGATGAGTGTATTTATGTCTTAATTTCATATTATTTGAGTTTGAATTTTGAAGATTATGTGTTGGTTGATATTGGGATTGGTGAGAATTAGGTTATGAGATTAGGATTGCCTAAGTTTAGATTTTCTTGGGCGAATTCTATTAAATATGAAATTTATTGTAGGAAATTGATATATACTTATTTATGTGCTAGAATTAGTTGGATATGATCAAGGGTACAAATCCCCACATTTCATGATTTCATAAATCTAGGAACACATGTGAAATGTTTCAATTATGAAAATTGTTTATAAATCAATTCATATTTACTTGAAAACCATTATTTATGAAGTGATTTATTTATTTATTTGAAAATTATTATTAATGATTTATTTATGCAAGTGATATTTTGTCCATTATATATGATCCTTGTTTGGGAATTATATATTGTGAGCATATTACTCTAATGTGAAGCAAGTAGTGAATTATTGATTATGAAATATTTAATTATGCTTCGTTGTTGAGAAATTATATATGTGCATGATATGTTAGAATAAAATTTTGCATTATTTTTATCGAGCATATAAAATTGTAATTTCTCATGCATAAATGAATTGCGAAATACATAGTATGTTTTTAAATCATTACCTTCATATAATATGAAATCTATTTATTATATTTATAAGTTATATATTTATGAAATCTTAGAATGGATAAAATCTTGTGATGTGATTTTGAATCTATGGAGTATATTATTTAAACACTTGGGAGTATTTTTTATATCAAATATTTTTGTGAATGTTTGTGAAATATTTTAAAGGCATTGAACTTGTTTTTTAAAAAAATGCATTGTGTTGATCGATTTGTTGTGTGTTTCTTGAGTGTTGGAAATATTATCACAAATCCATACAAAATCAAGTTTTATATTTAAAATACCAAAACACTCAAACCACACAATTAAGCAAGTATACCCATTGCGCAGTTTAGCATATAGTGGAAAGTATCATTTTTCCTCGAGAAAGGGCTAATGGTACTACTACTAACTCTTCTTCTATTGTTTAGCCTAATGAATTAATAGAATATACTAACTACAATGAACAGACTAATAGAATTAAAACAACACCACACAAAATTGGCCATGAGAAAATCAAAGATAAGAAATAGAGTATAAGACATGTACATGTTAAACATCCCCCTAAATTAGCCAAGTACTAAACTAAACTACACTCAAGATAGTTAAATTCCAATTCTAATATCGGAAAGTTCACGAATGCAAAGCGTACTTTCTCTTGAGATATGGATTTCCTATTCTTATGCTAATTAAAGGGTATCTTTACATCTCCAATTTAACTCAATAAGTATTTAGTGCAAAGCCTCCAAAATTTCAGAAAAATTCAATACCCCCATTTCTAGGTGATATCAAATTCCCAATGATTACCAAGTTCTAATCCCCCAAATCCTCTCTCAAGTTCATCAAGGGAAAACAAATATTGAACCTAATTGATTGGAACCTAACTCCTAACCTCGTCTCTCGAATTCATTAGAAGAGACTAACCCAAATAATGAATCCAACACAATAAAATCAAGTAATCATTCAAAAAAAAATTGAAATCCAACATGTCTAGAGTAAATTTAACACACGAACTAATTAGGGTTCAACCCTTCAAGAACAATTAAAGCGTTTAATTGCATTGCCAAGTGAAAACAAAAAAAAAAAAAAGAGAGAGAAAAAAACTCATAGACAAACTTGCTTCTTCATCTTCTCCTAGCCTTCCTTGTGCAACCTTCCATTCTTCACCTTCAATCTCCACTCTTGTGTGTGTGGGTGTTTTTCTCTAGACTTGGCTGCCCAAAATGGTGATATTCATTCTTATTTATAGGGCTCAAGAAGCCCAAAGAATCACGGCTAAAAGAAATCAGAATTCCAATCTAAAAACATAGACGGCACTATGTGAAATGATATATAAGGCATCATGCACACTTTATTTAAGTTTACCAACTCTCAAATGACGTCGTGATGTGTGACATTTATTATATGCTATAAACCTACATGGTAGGATCCAATATAATATGCTCAGTGCTGTTAACTCTTAGATGTTTGAATATTTCTAAATACTAATTATGCATGGCGAGGTGTAATATGACAGGAATGTGCCATTTGTAGTCTTTTCATCCTTATTATTCATGAAACATTATTACATAATTCCTATACAAAACAATGTGAAAATATGAGGATGAGTGGTTATTCAAAAAAAAAAATTCTACAACAAGTATAGTACAATTTATATAGAAAATATGCATATAATGAGCATTTATTACTATTCATAAGGCTTTATGTCATGTTTGTGATTCTTGAGTACTCAAAGGGACTTTGCACTTATATTAACTTGTATGAGTTTGAGAATGTAATCTAGTTTGTGTCCACCTCTGAATTGCAGTCTTTTTCTCCATGGGGTGTTATTATATGATGCTAAGTTGTTCTTAGCTAGTAACACATTTTCCATTGGGGAAAATAGATGTCAGACATGAGGCATTTGAGTCGTAGAGTTAGAATGCATACCCAAAATAGACTATATATTTCTATATTTTAAATTGCAATGAAATATTTCATTCATTAATAATTATTTATTTATATATGTATTTGCATATCAAGGTCTAAATATGACAAATTAATTGCCTACATATTGGGTAATTCTTCCTAGTATGGTATAGGCCATAGATATTAGACATACAAGAAAAACAAAATTGTTCTTGGTTTTTTAATGAAACTGGGCATTTCATCAAGGAAAGAACATTATGCTTTGGTTTCTAAATGAAAAATGGTTAACCTTTAACCGATGAGTAGTTCTCTCACACCATTAGCATAAGTGTATTTAGAATACATAGAACCAGACCTGTAGTAATAGTTCTAATAAAGCACTATCTTTAAAGAAACCAGACTATTATTGCTACAGCATAGACGAGTATCCTAAGACGTGAGTATAAGTTGGTAATATAATGAAGCTAAACTCATGCACTTTGATGTATGATAGGTGAGGTCTTTATGTGAGATCAATAACCTTGTATATTGGGTATATGACTCTAGTTAATTAAGATGCATTTATATAATAGGGTTTCTATACTTCATTTAGTGAAGATAAGTTACCACGTTGTGATTATCTAGGATAATCTAAATAATCCAATACCCTAGAAATATAACTTAACATTGTATACTTTTAGGTTGCTCCTAGATATAAGTAGGTACATACTAAAAGTCATGGATTATTAGATTAGATATTTTAAGATGGTAGATATCATTAAGAAATGTATTAGTATATTTTTCTTATCTCAATGATAGGTGTCACGTAGAGGGGTTTTTTTATCATTACACCTATAGGTCGACGACACTATATTTGCAATATTGTTCTTGAGGTTAATATTTCAATATAGTGATAAATGAAATATTTAAAATTATAAAATATTGCTATTCATTAACAGGGGTATTTTAGTTATTTTAATAGTCAAGAATAATATGTCTTTTGATCCTCAAAGTAGCTCAAGTAACCTTAGTAGTTTATTTACTATGTGGGCGTACTAAATGAGATAAATATTGAAATAATTATTCTAAGAGTCCAATAATTATTCATTTGGGTTAGAATAATATATTAATCCAATTTAGTTAACTTAAAATTCTAATTAATTTTCTTAGATAATTTTATATTGAACCCAAGAGGATCAATTAACAAATAAAATAGTTGATCATCAGTCTTAGACTGATTTATTATTTAGATCGGATCTCTGGCCCACTAGGAAGTTAGAGAGATGGCCCAAGGGTTTTGGAACCCTAGAGTAGCCACTCTTTAAAAGGAAAAAAGAGGCAGTAGGCCTGTTGCTTATTGTGTATGCATGCTTGAACAGTGTTCTTCATGTAAGAAACTAGAACAACTTCCTGAGCTGCTACGTCTTATCTTCTCTAATAGCTCTTTCCACATTCTTCCCTAATCTTTCATTCTAGTTTCTATTCTTACCAATAGATAGCCTACAGTAGGTTAGAGAATACTCTGGAAGATCAAAAGGTGACAATTATAGTGTTTGTTTGATGTGAAGAAGCGGGTGCTTGGCTAGTATTCCAACAAAACAAGTTTCTGTAACAAACCTGGAGGTGCCAAGTTTGAGTATTCAAGTTTCGTCAAACCCAACCCCACCACCAATAATTCATCTTACGCACCGTAAAAGTAAGTATTCATAGATCATTATTGGGAATTAAATTTTGGAAACACAGTTTCGGCTGTATTTTTACTTTCTCGCAAACTTTCATATAGGGCCTACCATGAAGATATTAATAGTATGATTAATTGTAGTGTAATTGTGGTGGATGCACTAAGTTAATCATATGTTTACATTTATCATATTCATATGAATGAAATCCTATGGTGTTGATGTTTTTAGTCAGATTGAGATCCTTTCGGATATTATTATTGATAGGACAATATCTTATTTGTAGATGATATGAGATCACAATGCGTAATTTGAATTTTAATATTTGAAATGTGAACTTCAAGATATGTGTAGTTATGTTTAGATTGTATGCTGCGATCATAATAATAAAGCTCAATACGATTAATGTGTTTGGTGTGAACAAAAATCTCTTTTCTCGAAAATAAAGTAAATGATGTATATAGTTTGGTCATTAAATTCTCCCATGGATTATTCCTATTAGAAGAATTATTCTAAAAGTCCAATAATTTTTTATTTAGGTTAGAATAATTTATTGTGTCAATTTAATTAAATTAGATTATTAATTAATTATCTTAGATAATTTTTATATTGGGTTCAAGAGAAGTAATTAATTAATAAAATAGCTTAAATATAAGTTGCAGACTCATTAAATTTGTGGACTAGACTCCAGCCTACCAAAGAATTAAAAAGGACGGCAATCAGGATTTGGAAACCATAAGGTAGCCACATATTAAAAAGAAAATGGGAGGTGGTGGCATAAGAGGTTTTTCATGTGCTGTATGTTGAGTGCATACTATGAGGTCTGTTCACGAAAAAAAAAAAAAAAAAAAAAGGCAGAACAACTTCACCATACAGCCGCCGTCCTCTTTTTCTTTCTCCTATAAACTCTTCCCCGGTTCTTCTTTATTCTTTCATCCTAGATTCTACTTTTACCAATAGATAGCCTACAGTAGTTTTTGAGAATACTTTGGAAGATTGAGAGCTAGCAATTCTAGTGCGTGTTCGATATGAAGAAGAAAAAGCTTGGCTAGTACTCCAACGGAACAAGTAATTGATCCAATCTAGGAGGCTCCATCAAACTCGACTCCACTGCCTATAGTTCACCCTATGCATCATAAAAGTAAGTATTCCTAGATTATGAATGGGAAATTATTTTTGAAACCTAATTTCTGCTATATTTTAAATTTTCCACAATCCTTCAAGTGGTATCAGAACCACAGGTTATAATCTAAGAGCATGCTTAGTGTTAACAACTAGAAAAGTGGTTCCTTTACTAATAAAAGCTTAATCTTTGTAATTGTGTGTGATCTCTTGTGATTTTTAATATGAGTAGATGTTATGTATGTAGGCATAAGTGTTTGTATCAATTTTATTCTTTTTTCCATAAAATTCCTATAAGCTTAGCTGAAAGGCATATGCAATTGGGTATTATTTAAATTCAATGTAATGGAATTTATTGTAACAATTGTGGTGCCTGATCAACGGAGAAAATCCCATGGAGAAAAGATAAAGAAGGAAGAAAGGAGAAAAATAATGCAGAGCTTAGGTTCAGGAGAAAGCTGAGGCTAGTTTCGGCGAAGTCAAGGCTAGCTTGCCTCTAGTATGTACCAAAGCCAACCCCATATGGAGATAGTTGTGGGTTGCCTTTGTGTAGCAAAGCCGCAGCCAGTATCATACATCTGTGACTTGGTTTTGTGAAGCAAAGCCGTGGCCAGCTTTGTCTCAACAAACCCAAGGCTAGTTTTAGCATCTAGATAAGAACCATCTAGGTAGCCATTGGCCAGTTTGGAGCAGGAAGAAGGCTAGCTTGGCCAATTCATAGAGGGAAGCCGATTTTGGTTTCTGAAAAAGTATGGTTTGAATTTTCCTTGGAGAGCAATGTGATCTATTTTTTGTCCAGTGTGTTTGTAATTTTCTTTTTCTTTTGGATCTCATATCATATGATGTTAAATTTCTTACAATGGTTATTTATCTATAAAGAATATTTTGCTTGAAAAATGTTAGTACAAAAGGACCACCTTAGGATGAAATAAGATCGATTTTATTTTATAATATTTAATCCATTATTTGATCACTTAGGAATCAAAGGATAGAAATAGGGTGTAAAAAGTTTACTTTTAAGAGCATGTCTATTTCATTAATTTTGTGATCAAATGCACTAGTTGTTGAGATTTAATTTTTTCTAGATAGAACAAATATAAAAATAGTTTTTAAATAAGAGGAACTTAAGAGTTTATAAATAAAATTTGTGATTTATTCTCTCAAAAAGGTTTATCCTTGACATGAAGAATAATTTGAATTTAAGCATTTTAAATTTAGTTCCTAGAAGGTTTTTAACTTAAGTAGTGAAAATAAAATTCATTATTTATTCTCTCAAATAGTTTTATTCTTGACATAGAGAATAATATTGAATTTTAAATTTTTACTAAAGTCAATGGAACTAATATCTTATTAAAGGGAAGCATTTCCTTAAAACCCATTTTTTGATAAAAAATTAAGTGGAAAAAGGGTTTCAACAGCCATATGGCTTTCATTATAGATTCTTATTAGATATTATGGTTATCCTTGTATCATTCTGAGTATGACTCCTTATAAGATGGATTTCCATGAGAATCTAGATCTAACAGAGGAATTATAATTAATACATAGGATATATGTTAGAAGTATTTATATTAGATTATCCATAGGTAATATGGCCATCCTATTGATGGAACTATATTTAGGTCATTACCTGTTAAGGAAATTTAATTAGTGATGGTCATCCGCTTAACTTAGAAAATTAACCTTCCTACGAAGTTATGTCAGTTCTTCTAAGAGCTAAACCTTTCATATCATTGATAATGGTTTTAATGGGTTAACCAAGTTATAGATATAATATGATGTTTATATGTGCATTTTATATGTTTTCTCAAATTCAAACAAATTTAATTGAATGGATGTTTTTTACGATCAATAGAAATGTCTAGTTTTAGTTTTTGTTCATTATTCTTAAGAAGAATAAGTTAACTAGACCAAAAGTATGTGGACTAGAAAAGGAATCTGAATATAGTATTCACAGCCGAGGAGTATAAGTATGTTCTCACAGACCCTTGTCCTGAAATTGGAAAAGATTTTATAGAACAAGGGCATGAGGCTAAGACGACATGGAAGAAAGCTGATAGGATGGCTAGATGCTATATATTAACTTCCATATCTAATATGTATCAATCAAAGCACGAATATATGCCTACTGTGTATGATAGCGATATATTGTTGCATACCATATTTGTAGATAAGAGTCAGCCCATAAGGTAGGATATTCTCAAGGTAATCATGAACACTAGAATGGTTGAAGGAGCATCAGTTCAAGAGCACATGCTTAAGATAATTACTTATTTCAAGGAAGCCAAGTTTTAAGAGGTAACAAAAGATCCTGATAGCTAAATTGATATGGTTCTTGAGACTTTGCTAAATTTGTACTCTCAGTTTAAGTTGAACTATAACATAAATAATTAAGTATAACTCTAACTGAGTTGATAAAGGAACTACAAGTAACTAAAAAAATAATAAAGTTTGTGTCAAAGGTTTTAGTTGCTTATTATGTTTCATCTTCTAGAACTAGGACCAAGCCCAAGAAGTTCAAGAAGAATAAGGCACAGAATAATATGGAGGCCCAGTCTAAGAGGTCGAAACCTGGTCTAGCTAGCTTAATGCTATGCCCAAGGGCAAGTGTTTTAAATGTGACAAGAAGGGACATTAGAAGAAAAATTTTCTAGAATTATTGGCCAAGTTCTCCTCAAATATTGTTCTTTATTTAAAGTGTATGTTAATTGTTGGATCATTATCCACTTCGGTTGTTGATACTGGAGCCACTGACTATATCTATACCTTTTTATTAAGGTTCAACAAGATAAGGAGACTTAATAGAGGAGAGTATAAACTTTGAGTAGGTAAAATAGCATGAGTATGGGAAGTAGTGGGAGACTTAGAGCTTTGATTTGACTAAAATAGGATTTTATTTTTAAAATATATTTTATATGTTTCTTATTTAATACAGAATTTTATTTCAGTTTCATGA
Source organism: Voacanga thouarsii (assembly GCA_026120185.1). Lineage (NCBI taxonomy): Eukaryota > Viridiplantae > Streptophyta > Magnoliopsida > Gentianales > Apocynaceae > Voacanga > Voacanga thouarsii. Next base: position 3,309,345 of record JANUWF010002074.1, read on the forward strand.
TTGATTAATTAAGGCTACTCTGTTTCTTTCCATTTTGGTATTTCAATCAGTAGAGATAGAAATATTATTTATTCTAAAAACATGTATGAAAATCTCTTTTATGTTAAATAATATTTCTATCTCTACTAATTGAAATCTCTTTTATGTTAATCCCATAAGTCATCAAATAGATAATACTTAAACTAATACTAACAATAAAAAGAGAAAGGCTACATCAAAAGATTCGTATTTATGGCACTTGAGATTAGGACATATAAATCTTAATCAGATTTAGAAGTTAAACCAAATTTAGCCTTTGGGCTAATTGGAATTGGAAGAATAGCCTTAGTGTGCATCTTGTCTTATGGGTAAGATGACCAAAAGGTCCTTTATACAAAAAGCAAAAAGAGCTAAAGAAATATTTGACTTAGTTCATACTAATATTTATGCTCCTCTATCTACACTAGTTAGAGGAGAGTATGAATATTTCATCAAGTTCACAAATGATCATGCATATTTTGTTTATGTTTACTTGATGAAGTACAAGTCTGATTCTTTTGATAAATTCAAAGAGTTTAAGACTGGAGTAGAGTGTTAAATAGGTAAGATAACCAAGAAGGTAAGATCGAATCGTGGTAGAGAATACCTCCTTGGTGAATTTAAAGACTACTTGGTACACCAAGAAATAATATTTTAGTTAACTGCACCTAGGACTTCCCAACAAAACGAAGTAGCTGAGAGAAGAAATAAATCTTTGATGAAAATGGTCGAAGCTTGATGAGTCATGCAACACTTTCTTTTTTTTTTTTTTTTTTGGGGGGGGGGAGGGGGTGATATACTGTGGAAACAATAACATATATTCTGAACTTAGTACCTTCCAAGTCAATACCTAAGACACCTTATAAAATGTGGACTGGATACAAGCCCAGTCTAAATCATTTCAAGGTTTGGTATTGTCCAATTTATGTATTGACTAAGGGAAGTAAACTAGAATAAAGATCAAAATTATGCTACTTTGTATGATATCAAAAATGAATAAGAGGTTGATACTTTTATCATCCCCAAAAACATAAATTACTTGTTAGTATTCATACTAAATACTTGGAAGATGAATATTATATGTCCACTAAGGTTTCAAGTAAAGTGAAATTAGAAGAGAAGTTGCCTAGCACTTTAACATCTAATACACCAATTGAAGAACCTAAAGGGAAATAACCAGATGTTCTTATACAAACCAACCACATCATAGTGGGAAAATTTATGTAGTTCTGAAAGATGAACTAGAGAGGCTTTGAATATGGTCTCTAACTATTAGGAATACGATTCTGCTGGATACGATGAGGTACTGGTTGATACTGATGCAGATAAATGACAAATAGCTATGGATGTTGAGATTGAATCTATGTATCTTAATCAAATCTAGGATATTGTCACTACACTTGAAGGGATTAAACCTATAAGGTGTAAGTGGGTACACAAGAGGAAGGGATGTATAGATAGAAAAATTAAAACTTAAAAAGTAAAGTTAATTACAAAAGGTTATACTCAGAAAGAAGGGATTCATCATGAAAAGTTCTTTTCACTAGTAACAATGCTTAAGCCTATTTGCATACTTTTAGTCATCACATGTTATTATAACTATGAGATATGACAGATGGATGTCAAAACAACATTTCTTAATAACTATCTTAGTGAAGACATCTATGTAGCCCAGCCTAAAGGCTTTATTGCTAAAAGCCGAGAGTATATAGTCTGCAAGCTTAAGAAGTCTATTTATAAACTTAAGAAAGTATCAAGATGTATGGAACATATGTTTTGATGAAATTGTAAAATCTTATATTTTTATACAAAACATAAATGAATCATACATGTATATGGAAGTAGATGGGAATAATGTGTCTTTTTCTTTTTAGTACTTTATATGGATGACATTTTACTTATTGAAAATAATAGAGGGACATTGTCATCTATAAAATGTTTGAATATCAAGTTAATTTAATATGAAAGATATAGGGGAAGCCAGTTACTTTCTTAGGATAAAGCTTTTTAGAGATAAGAAGTAAAGAATGCTAGACTTATCCAAATCTGCCTATATTAATAAGATATTATCTAAGTTTAACATAGATCGGTGTAAGGACAATCATACTCTTTAGGCTCAAATTGATTTTATCTTCCAAGTAATATTCTTAGACACAAGAAAGAATGGATAAAGTGAATAAGATTCTCTATGCTTCAGTTGCAGGAAATCTCATGCATGTCATACTTTGTAGTAAGTCAGATATCTGCTTTGTCGTCAGCATAATTAGAAGATATCAGTCAAACCTAGAAGAAGCATATTAGCAAGTTGTAGGTATATCCTCAAGTAACTGAAATGGGCGAGAGATCATATACTTGTCTATAGAGCTGATGATTTAGTTCCTACTAGTTACATTGACTCAGACTTTCAGGCAGATAAAGATGAGAGAAAATTCACTAATTGGTATGTCTTCACTTTGTCTGGAGAAGTGTCAAGTAATCTTGCATTGCTGATTTTACCATAAAAGTTGAGTATGTGGCAGCTTCAGAAGCTTCTAAGGAAGTAGTTTGTCTTTGGAAGTTCTTAATAGAACTTGGAGTAGTGCTACAAATAGACAAGCCTATCATTATATATTGTGATAATTCTAAAATTGTGTCACAATATAAGGAGCCAAGGGATCATAGGAAGGGAAAACACATCAAAAGAAAGTATCAGGTAATTTGTGAGTTCATCCAGAAATAGGAGATAATGGTTTATTAGATTTCCTCTGCAAATAATCTAGTAGATTCTTTTACTAAGCTTTTGACAAAGATGGTGTTTTGCATATATATAAATGTCATAAGAGTAGGCACATATGGACTTTTATAGTTTTTTTAGTACAAGTGGGAGATTGTTAGAATGTATACTGAAAATAGACTAGGTATTTCTACATTTTTGAATTTTAATAAAATATTTCATTCATTAATGATTGCTTGTTTACATATATTTGCATATCAAGATCCAAGAATGGCAAATTAATAACCTATGTGTTAGGTCATTCTTCACAGTAAGGTGTCGGTCATGGACATTTGACATACAAGAAAAAAAATCATCCTTGATCTTTTGATGAAACTGGGCACTTCATCAAAGTAAGATCATTATATTTTATTTTCTAAATGAAGAATGATTTACCTTTAACCAATGAATAGTTCTTTCATGTCATTAGCATAAGCATATTTGAAATGCATAAAACATGTAATATCCTGTATTTTTAATCTTAGAATGGCTATTACTTTTGATAGAATGATCATTTGTATTAGTGGCCAAAACAAAAGATGATCGTTGTAATGAGAAGAATATTTTGGTGTAATAAAAATAGGCAGGGACCTGGATGTAATTTTGAATTTGTTCTACCCATACCCTAAATTTTTGGAAGGCTACTACTTTTAATAAAGTAAGAGATTGGGGGTTCATTTAGAACAAAAATTGATCAGAACGAAAACACGAGCGTTTCGGTATGAATTAGGTTATTTAGGGCTCCAGGGGTATTTTTGTAATTTTAACCGCGAGTGGGATTTTGACTACGAATTTTATAGAATTTGGAAATAATTGAAGAATTTGAATGTTACCATTGTATTCAGCTGAATTTATTGAATTTATTAGTAAAATAAAATAATTTTTCAATACAGACCCAAATTTGGTCATTTCTGAGAAAAACTGAAAATGCGGTCGAAAATTTGAACGTGTGGCTTCTTGTGATTGGTGTCTAAGGAAATGTGTCAAATTATGAGAGGATGCATGAAATATTCTTACATGCAAAGCTTCTTAAATAATTTTTGTAAAATAATTAAAAAATATGCAGAAAATCGAGCAAGCGACACGTGTAAAGTAGCCACCATGTATTTAATGAAACAAAATGCTATTGGTGTTCATTTGGACCATGAATGGTGGTGGATTGAGGATGAAATCTATCCAATAACATAAAAGGAGAAGGAAGAAAGAAATAAGGGAGAAAAGAAAGGAAAAATCAAGGAAATAGGAAAAAGTAAGAGAAAGAAAAAGTGTGTGTGTTTCTTGGTGTATTCTTGGTGTACTTGGAGCAAGATCAAGCCAAAAACATCCTACAAACAAAGTATACTTCAAGAATTAAAATTATAGATTTCATTACGATGATCATTTTGGTATAAGTTTTAACATGAAAACATGAGATTTATAGTTAAGATTTGGATCAAATGTGAACTATGTGAACTTTTGTGTGTGCAAGTGTGTGTGTCGGTTAGAAGAAAGTTTTATATACTATATTTTATGTGGTAAATAAAGTTATTTTATTGCTATTTAAAAGAGTTATTCATGGTTGGTGAAAAAGTGGTGAAAATTGGGGGGGAAAAAAGCTTTAATGGATGTAAAATTATAGCTATTTTTCATTCATGTTGGTGGTTACATATTGTTCAAAGCATGAATTTGGTGACCTATTGGATCTAGAACATGAAGAATTAAAGGTTTTTTGATAGGGAATAAGGTGGATTAAAGGTTGTATAGATGTTACAAAGAAAGGAGAACAAGATGGTAATATTATTTTGTAAAAATGGAATTAGTACAACAAAAATTCTCGGAATTTTTGGCCCAGTAGTTCCTGGAAAGTCTGGAGGATACAGAAAAATAGTCCATATACACTTATTTCAAGGCCTAACAAGCATTTTGATATAAAATGGAGCTCAATCAGAGTTGTAGATAAAAAGTTATGCGCAAAACAAAATGGTGCGACGAAAGGGAAAAATGCAGGATTTTAGTTTGAGCGCCAATAAACTTAAATAAGTTATTTGCATGACTTTAGAAAATAAATGATTTCCTTATATTTGTGTTAACTAAGTGTTGGGTTGAGCTTTGGTATACCACACTAAGCGTGAAATGATGTGATAGGAATCAAGTCAATCAAGCAATTCAAACTCAAGCAGGGGGAGTGATAATGCAAGGACCAATGACAAGATCAAGGACCAAGAGATTCTAAGGCAATATCTAATTACTTCTATAACCATACTTGATGATGGATGGGATTTAGAGTGAAGAAGGTAGTTGCAAACTCAATTTGATGAACATCCTAGTAGAATCCCAACAACAGCCCATGCCTAAACTAAAAGAGAGAGCAAAAGAGGGAGAAAACGTTGAAATCCATCTTCCAATTTCAACATGGCACCGGCCCCAGTAGGCATACCTAGCACCAGGTGCACTCTACCATCTAAAACGCTGGAATTCCAGTGCTGACCTGCGACCAGGTCCAACACCTACTCATGGCGCCGGGTCTAGTCAGATACAGTGCTGGAATTCCAGTACTGACCCAGCGCCAGGCCCAGCACAACTCCTGGTGCTGGGTTTAGCCGTGTTGGACCTCCTACTTTGCTGATTTTTACTATTTTATCCGCATTTTCTTTATTTTAAACACTTTGTAAAGACCCTTTAAGCCCTTAAATTGTCTTGGGGCCTTAGTAGTTACTTATCTAGGGCTAGGATAGTACAAATACATCTTTTGTGATTTGACAATTCAATTCATCTTACATTTTTTCAAATTGTGAAAAGAGAGCTTTGAGAGATTTAACCTCCTTATTCATCTTCTTCAAAACCTTGCTTAGGGTTTATTCCTCCCTATGTATGAGTCTCTAAAACCTTTGGATAATCCAATGTGGTTTCTCTTGATTGTGTCATAGTTACTTTGTTCCTCTAAGGTTTTATCTTGAATTTCATTACTTAAGTGCCTATAGTTCTACTTCTCTTATTCTTGATTTTTTTTTTTTTTTTGTCAAGGATATTTAGGTGAATCTATAGTGGGTCTTACTATATTTCTTGTGGGTCTTTGATTCTTTTTTTCTCAAAGCTTTGTTAGGGAATAGTTAGATAGTTTTCTTTCTTCTTTTGCCACAAATTTCCACTGTTTGGGTTATATTTGTTTAGCCAAGGGGTTTGCCCATTTATTTGCCTTTGTTACACATATTAACCAACAAAAGATCATATCAAAGAGTTTGGTATCAGAGCAAAAAAAGCATTGATTTGAATCAAAGCTTGACATCAAGAAAAGGAGCCCTACAAGTTGAAGAAAAAAAGGGGGGGAGGGGGGAATCCTGTAACTAAAAAATATGCTCCAAAAAGGTCATGAAATCTTTGTTATATCTTGATTTTTCTTTGGCAAAATTGCTCCTTGATGTTATTATAATCCCTGGGAACAAATTTGTCTTATGTTTGTGGTTAAAATGGGCTTGAATATGGGTGAAAACGTCGGTTGTTCTTAAGTGACGGGATTACAACTAAGGTGTTTTTAAAATGTTCTATGAGGATATTTGTGGCTATAGTTGTGGGTTTAAACTTTTAATTTTCATTCCTTGGGATGTTAGGACTTGATATATCACTCTATTGTTGAAATTCATGCTCATTCAACTCATATTTGCTGTTACACATTTGTGGTAGTCTTGTTCTTCCTATGCCTATCTACTAATTTTTCTTGTTTCTTGCTAATTCTTGTTTCTTTCTTGTTTAAAATTGATTTTTTATGTTTTAGTGATTGTTCTTGCACTATTTAAGTCCTTATTCTTTGAAATTCTTGCTTGGAAAACTTGTTTTCCTAAGGTACCCAACAAGTGTTTGTTGAAATTCTCCTAAGACCCCCTAATTGGAAAATCCATTGAGTTTTGTTGATTTACTTGGTTGGACTAAATCTTTGGCTATTGGGGAGGATTGGATTGACCAAGAACGTTTCAGTGTTGAGAAAAAGGTAAGAGGGAGAGATTATCATCAAAAGAGCCGAAAGAGGTTAAAATAACCATTTTTTTTTCTAGTTATTTGAGGGAGTTTTAAAATACATTTGGTATAATAACTAGACATATTCCATCATATTTGACATTTTGCTTGTAAAATGTGTTTTTGGCAAATATATGTAGATTTAAGTTAATATCAAGTAGAAAGTGCACAAAACAAGAATATACCTAGTGCCAGGCCCAGTCAGTGGACTAGGCGTCGAGTCCATTATGCTCCAATAGCAGAGTTTGAGCAAGCTTCAGGGGATTTTCCAAAACAGACCTGGCGCCAGGTCTGGCAAGTGTACCTGGCGCCAGGTCCATTTTGCCTGCCACTGAGAGACGACCAAAAACAGGGCAAAAATAAAGGAAGAACAGAGTGCACCTGGTGCTAGGTGGGTCGAAGGTACTCGGCGCCAGGTTTGCTCTGGAAGCAAAAATTATGTACGCAGATTTAGGGCTTATCTAAGGATTTTGGTATTTTTCTATTTCTATTCGGCCAAGACTTCCTTAGTCACGAAATTAGCATCCAAGAGGCCTATAAAAGCATAAGAGAACACAAGGGTTTGATATACAACTTAGGGAGGTGAATTAAAGGGCAAAAATTCTAATTCTCTCATTGAAAGAGGTGTTCACCCAAGTCAAGGAGGATTGTTCAAGAGAGTCTTTAAGGAATAAGAAAGAGGCTTGTCTATTAGTGCTTTCTTTTCTCTTTGTCTTCTTTTTCTTTAGTAATAATGTATTCAATACTTTTATTGTAATTTAACATTATTGTAGGATTATGATTTTGCATTAATTTAATTATTTGATCAATTCTTTGTCATCTTTGGTGTTTGATTACTTGATTTCACTGTTTATTGATGTGAGTTCTTCTAATTAACTTCGACACAATGATGTTAGGAGTTTCGTTGCATTGATTTCGTATTTGTTAAATCTTGATGGATTTGAATGATGAAGTTAGGATTTTTGAACTAAGTGATAAAAGGTTAAGTTAATTTCACTTTGATATAAGGTTATTAACTAATTTCATGATTTTAAGGAATTGAGATTCATGCATGTTTTGGTTATGTTTGCTTGATTGACAAATCTGTTAACATGAATCACAATATAAGATTCCATGGATTGACAAACGAAGTAAAATTTACCTAAGTAAATTCATGACTTGACAAACGATTGAATTTTATTGTGCGTTCTTTCATGATGCCAAAATGATAATTAATTGAGAGAGTTGCTAATTGGTTCATTGTCATGTTTTTTAGGATAATGGTTTAAATTACATAAACCTACATCGTTTAGTTGTATATATTTCTTTTATTTTTCTTTTTACTCTTTTCTCACTTTATTTGGTTCAGTTAAATAATGAAAGAAAAGTGATTAGTGTGTACTTGTTCCTTTGAGGATCGATACTCCTCAATTCCCTATACTATGCTTGCGATAAGTATACTTGTTCACATGTGCATTTTAAGATTAATGTTTTAAATATAACTTGATTAAGAGATAGATTTAAAATTGATGATTTTATATACCCAAAATTAATGTATCAAGTTTTTGGCGCCGTTGTCGGGGAACAATATCATGAAAGCTTGGATTTTATTACTTTAACCATGTTAATATGTTTATATGTAAATATGTGAAAAATGTATATATGTTCCTTGTATGACTAGGTGTTGTATTTTGTTTTCTTGTATACTTGTGCTTTAATGGCTCTATATAGTGTAATTCACTGTAATGTAAATTGTGAACATGTACCTTGAAACATGTAAAGGGCTACGGAATCATTCGAAGGTGTGTAGATTTTGTGAAAAGTATCAATCTCTTGAAACATTGTCATAAAGGACCCGTAGGAGGCCACTACCAAGCTAACAACACCGTAAGAAAGGTACTTGAGTACGGCTTTTATTGGCCTACACTCTTCAAGGATGTTCACAGGTTTGTTCAAAGTTGTGATAGGTTTCAACGTACAGGTTATTAGTGTTATGCCCTAGAGGTAATCACTTGTACATTGTGTATGACACATCTTATTTTAATAAAATGCATTATTTATCTTATAGTTTTTTTTTTTTTGTTTACTTTAAGTAATATAACTATTTGATAAAGTCTATAATACAACACTGTGTTAAGGAAATCATGATATGAGATTCCTACTACACTAGATGGTGTTAGTACTTAAATAGTCCCTAATCATAGTTTTAATGAGACAGGACATCATTAATGCGTTAAGACTAGCATGTGTTAGACTTCCTGATTTGATCAGACGGTGGTTCTCATAACCATGAGTATTGAGATACTCAATGTTAACACATGGATGCTTGTTAATGGAACAAGTTCATTGGATAACCTAGCTTTGAGATAATCACATCGATAACTATTTAGTGCCATTAATATAATCTCAATATAGTGAACGTGCAAGTATCCTTAGACTTCAGATCTCCAAGGTACTTTATTTGCTGAGCTTTGTACTTTAATTCAAATCTCTGGAGCTCAATTGAGGGCCACCTATAGGATGGATTTTGGGTACATTGGGAGGTAAACGAAAGTAGTTGAGATGGTCAATAAAGGATTCACCACTCCTAATAGTAGGGGCAAATATCTCACTGTAACTTGTAGGAATTACTACTCAGAAAGCCCTTGGCCAAGGCGATTGTGTATTGGAAACAGTTCCAATTGATACACATCTATTGTATTCGGGCCAGAATTAATTCTGGAGGGAGTTGGCACTAATTTCGTACTTCAAACCGAATGAGATATTGTATGATGAAAGAAGTTAATTGCACTAAAGTTTATTATTGAAGGGTTCATGTCAAGCCACTTTACTTTCTGGACTCTTGGGTGGTCATAATGTATTGCTAGATACCGCTCATGATCTAGGAATATGAGTTTATTAATTGATGAATTAATAAACCAATCATGATTAGAATTAATAGGATTAATTCTAATTAATTATGGATTATTAATCTCAAAGACGTTTGGATTAATTTATGTTCGCTACCAATTGACTGGGAAACCTAATAGGTCAAACAAAATAAAGGATTATATACTCAAGATGTTATTTGATAATATAATGGGATTAATTGAGAGAAAGAGAAGTTGTTGTGGATAAATTATAATTAGTTATAACTATGGTCCAAATTATAATTGTGAGAACTTGATGTTTCTAATTACAATTAGAGAATTCTAATAGGATTAGAATTCCCAATTTTTAGAAGGGTTTTTCGTGTGATATATTGATAGGCACACGAAACCCTAGTGTATTGGACACATAAAAAATAATAGCCACGATCATCTCTCTTCTATCTCTCTTGATTGTCTTGAGAAACAACCCTAGCTGCCATCTTGTTTCTGCTAACACAGGAAAGTTTGGTGCTTGAGTATTCCTCTGTGTGAATTACTGTTAGAGATAATCACACACTGTAATTATAGTAGTTAGACGTTCAACTCACGTGGAGGTTGATCACGAGGATTGCTAGATCGCGCCTCGACTTGAAGAAGAAGTTTTGTTCTTCAGACGATCAAACAAAGGTAAAAAGCTGCTACCTTTATTATCTTTATGTCTTGTTTTCCACACATAGGCCGATCTTGGGATGGTATCTCGTTTATTTTCTGTTGCGCAGTATAGGATACAAGCTTGAGATACCCAACACAGGTAACATCTCTAAATCTAATGAGATGCTGTTACAAAATTTTCAAGTTTGTGAAATTTTTTATTATTGGGGGATTGATTTCATAGGTTCGTTTCCTAGTTCTCTAGGCAACAAATACATCTTGGTGATAGTTGAGTATGTATCAAAATGGGTTAAGGCGCAAGCCTTGACTACTAATGATGCATGGGTTGTTGTAAAATTTCTAAAAAAAACTTTCCACCCAATTTGGAGCACCTAAGGTTCTCATTAGTGATAGGGGAATCCACTTTTGTAATACCAAACTAGATAAAGTTCTCAAATATTTAGAGGTTACTCATAAGGTTGTTACTCCCTATCATCCGCAAACTAGTGGCCAAGTTGAGGTGATCAATAGAGAATTAAAAAGAATCTTAGAAAAAGTGGTCAATCATACACGAAAAGATTGGAGTTTGAAGCTAGATGATATCTTTGGGCTTATATGACTGCTTTAAAACTCCCATTAGTACAACCCTCTATCGTTTAGTGTATGGGAAATCATGCCATCTACTGGTCGAAGTTGAACATAGGGCTCATTGGGCAATAAAGCTTGTCAATTTTGACTTTCATCTTGCAGGAAAAGAAAGAATACTTCAAGTGAATGAGTTGGATGAGTGGCGCAACGATGCCTACCATAATTCCTAGATTTACAAAAAAAGAAGATGAAACGGTGGCATAATAGGCATATTCGTTCTCCCCATAAGTTTCAAAAATGAGATAAAGTGTTAGTCTTTAATTCTAGGCCTTAACTTTTCCCAAGTAAGTTAAGATCTTAATGGTCGAGGCCGTATGAGATACATCAAAATTTTCCATTCGGAGTTATTGCGGTTTCTCACCCAACTCAAGGGATCATTAAGGAGAATAGAAGCAGATTAAAACCATATTTGGGAGATAATCTTGACACCTTAGCGCATCTCGACGTTCTCCTTTATGAGCCTTGACGATTCCTTACTCATTTGTACTTAATTTTCTTTATTATTTCCGTTTGTTATGATCTCGTCTTTGTTCTTTTTCTATATTTATTTTTTCTTTGTTTTGTTTCTATTTTTTTTTAGTAGGTACTCTTGTAATGCCCCTTTTTTAATATGGATTCACACATAGTGGCACGCTAATATAATAGAAGTATTTTTTTTTTCACTTTATTCTTCTTCTTTATTTATCTTGGTCTTCTTGGTTGTACTTTTATTATCTTATCTTTGTCCATTGAGGACAATGTCCAGTTTAAGTGGAGGGGGGGGAGAATAAAGGTTGAAAAAGTGCTTTGACATATTATTTGGTGAATATATTTTGTTTTTGAAAATTTCAGTGGTTTCATTGTTAAGCAAGGTTGTAATTCTTTTTCTTACTTGGATATGAGTTTTGTCATTCATTAGGTGGAGTTTGATGAAATTAGCTTTATTGGATAAGATATTTGTCAAGACTTGAGAATTTTAGTTAATCTTATTTATGCATTGGTTTTTGAATATTATTTGACTTATCTAGTTGAAATATAGAAGATATAATAAATATGGGAAGAGTTTATTGGCTCTTGTATTATAAGTTTAAATTTTGCTAGCTTTGAGTTATGAAAAAAAAAATGTAAGTTGTAAAAAGATCTTTGAGAGAAAAGATTGAGGAGAATGCTAAAAATTTTGATTCAAGTGAAAAAAAAAAAAAAACAATAACTGGAAACAACACTATTGTTGGTGTGAATTGAGAAAAAATACACTTATTGATGATCGTTAAAGACCGTTAGCTGAAAAGGGGGTCAATATGGGGAGAAGTAGCAAGTGTATTTGGTGCACTCTCTTGAAGCTATCCTAAAGGAAAAATGGCAAGAAAGGGCAAAAAGAAAGAAAGAAAGAATTGGTGAGAAAAAATGATGAGTGATAACTGTAAAGGGGGCCAATACGGTGTGTGAAGAGAAATCCATGCACTTAAGGCTATCAATTCCCTAAGTCATTAAAAAAATTTGGGAGAAAAAAATTGGAGTGATTTCCTCACATCATAACTTGAGTGTGCAATTTTTGGATTTTTAATGCTTGAGTTGGTAGATGGCTAGACTTATATGATTTATATTATCTACATTTTTACTTCAAGAGTGAAATAATTTTCTTAGACTGAGGTATGCACTTGATTAATTTGACTTCAAGAGTTTTGTGATGTCTTGTCCAATGTTTCAAAGTTTGAAATTGTTTTAAAAGGGTATGAATGATAAGGGTTGTATCTAAAGTTTGAAGGGAAGTGTCACGCTCCGTGCTCACGGACCCGGAAGCGCGACTATGAGCCTGGCAGCACCCACAGTCAACTACTTAGCCGCCATCCTCGCTGGGCCAAAATGGATATCCCAATTTGACAATAGGTACTTAGGCCCATTCTTATATACCATTCACACTTCTCATCCCAATCCCATGTGGGATTGGGGTATCACATTCACCCCTCCTTTAGGCCCAAGCATCCTCGCTGGGCCAATACCTTAGGGGCCAAACCCAGGACCAACCAGGCGGTATGGGAATCTAGAGGTGGCTCCCACCGCTCACGATGTAGCACTTAGTTCCCATACCAGGGACTGGTTACCTGCTCTGATACCAAATGTCACACCCCGTGCCCGTGGATCCGGGAGCGCGACTATGGGCTAGGCAGTACCCACGGTCAACTACTTGGTCGTCGTCCTCACTGGGCCAAAATGGATATCCCAAGTTGACAATGGGTACTTAGGCCCATTCTTATATACTATTCACACTTCTCATCCCAATCTCATGTAGGATTGGGGTATCACAAGAAGGCATGATCTTTGCTATAGCGAAGAAATTTTTGAATAAGAAAGAACTTATGTTTTCTTAATAATTTTTCTTGAACTGAAGTGTTTTGCTTGAGGACAAGCAAATGTTCAAGTATGGGGATATGTGATAGGGGTTAAAATCACCATTCTTTTCTAAGTTATTTGATGGTGTTTTAAGATACATTTGGTTTAATAACTAGGCATTTTCATTCCTATTTAACATTTTGCTTGTAAAAGGTGTTTTTGGTAAATATGTGCAGATTTAAGTTAAAATCAAGTAGAAAGTGCACAAAACCAAAATGTACCTAGTGCCAGGCTTAGCCAGTAGACTAGGCGCCAAGTCCATTCTGCTCCATCAACAGAGTTTGAGCAAGCTTCAGGAGTTTTCTAGAACAGATCTGGCGCAAAGTCTAGGAAGTGTACCTAGTGCCAAGTCCATTCTGCCTGCTAAGGAGAGATGGCCAAAAATAGAGGAAGAACAGAGTGCACCTGGTGCCAGGTGGGTCGAAGGTACCTAGCACCAAGTATGCTTTAGAGGTGGAAATTCTATGCACAGAATTAGAGCTTATCCAAGGATTTTGGTATTTTTCTATTTCTACTCGACCAAGACTTCCTCAGCCATGAAATTGGCATCTAAAAGGCCTATAAAAGCACAAAAGAACACAAGGGTTGAATATACAACTTAGAGAGGTGAATTAAAGGGTAAAAATTTTGATTCTCTCATTAAATGAGATGTTCACCCAAGTCAAGGAGGATTGTTCAAAGAAGTCTTTAAGAAAGAAGAAAGAGGCTTGTCTATGAATGCTTTCTATTCTCTTTGTCTTCTTTTTCTTTAGCAATGATGTATTCAATATTTTTATGGTAATTTAACATTATTTTGGGATTTATGATTTTGCATTAATTTAATTATTTGATCAATTCTTTGTCATCTTTGGTGTTTGATTACTTGATTTCATTGATTATTGATGCGAATTCTTCTAATTGACTTAGATACAACGATGTTAGGAGTTTTGGTACATTAGTTTCGTATTTGTTAAATCTTGATGGATTTGAATGATCAAGTTAGGATTTTTAAACTAAGTAATCAAAAGTTAAGCTAATTTCGCCTTGACATAGGATTATTAGCTAATTTCATGATTTTAAAGAATTGAGATTCATGCATGTTTTGGTTAGGATGGCTTGATTGATAAATCTGCTAATTCAATCAAGATATGAATAATGATATCAATGCATGTTTTGGTTATGTTAGCTAGATTGACAAATCTGTTAATATGAATCAAAATATAGGATTCCATGGATTGACAAACGAAGTGGAATTTACCTAAGTAAATTCATGACTTGACAAATGATTTAATTTTACTGTGTGTTCCTTCATGATGTTGAGATGATAATTAATTGAGAGAGTTGCTAATTGGTTCATTGTCATGTTTTCTAGGATAATGGTTTAAATTACATAAACCTACATCCTTGAGTTGTATATATTTTTTTTTGTTTTTATTTTTATTCTTTTCTCACTTTATTTGGGTCAGTTAAACAATGAAAGATAAGTGATTAGTATGTACTTGTTCCTTTGAAAATCGATACTCATTAATACCCTATACTATGCTTGCAATGAGTATACTTGCTCACATGTGTATTTTGGGATTAATGTTTTAATTAAAACTTAATTAAGAGATGAATTTAAAATTGATGATTTTATATACCCAAAATTTACCCAAACAAGGGGTTTTGCCCATTTGTTTGCCTTTGTTCCACAAATTAGCCAACACAAGATCATATCACAATGCTTAACGTAGATTGTTCACGTTAAGAGTTTGGTGACCAGCTCGACATAGTATTTAGTCAAGGACACAAGGTGAGTCCCACTTGTTTTACAAATCCTGTTTTATGCTAGTGAAATTATGGTTTATTGAAGAAATGTTCTATGAGTCCTTTTGGTTTCTACGAACAAATAAATGGTTTCTCTGAGGAAGAAATAGTATCATGCCATGTTTGGATTTGAATGGAAAATGTGAATTTTCATAAATGGGATTATTCATAATTAGTAACTAATTTTCCCAAAACCTCTTTGTGACAAGGTTTTAATAGACCTTTGTGCTTCACTGATAAAAATATAGTTTCTCTGAACGGGAAATTATTGAGATTTTTAGGATATAGTGCTTTTTATAAGGGATTTTGGATCCTTTGAATTATGAATAATTCCAAAGTATAAATGTATACCTTGAAAGCTTTCTTCTCTATAATTATGAGACGAAATAATGTTTTATTCTAGGAAAGCATTAATGTTCCCTTTTATGGAAAGGATTTTTGGAAAAATGTGAGCTATGAATGTTATGGAATTATAATTGGGATTTCTTGAATTCAATTCTTTCTTTTGGATTAGAAAATTGGAATTCTTGAATAATACCCTTTTAAAATCGGGTATTCTTCAGATGACCAAAATACCTTTGGAAACTTATTTTATCAGATGAAAAGGACTTTTTATCCTTTTTCACTATAGTTTTGGAGAACAATATCTCATGATGAGATTAGCTTTTGAAAAACGGTATTTTAACTCCAAAAATTATTTTATTGGTATTCCTTTATAAATAAGATAATTAATTGGCCTTGTGAGCCAATGGGATTAATTAATTAGTCCTGTGAGCCAGTGAGAATTATTTTGGAAAATGATATTTTGACCCTAGAAAATATTTTTTTGGTATTCCTTTGAGAATGGATATTTATCTGGCCTTGTGAGCCAGTGGAATTGGACTGGTCTTGTAAACCAATGGAAACACTGAGTACTCAACAAGAGCCGACCATTGTACTAGTTTACGTTGGAGGTAGATGACTCCAAGTAACTTGGCTAGTTCTGAGAATTATCTTAATCTAAATGGGGTGATAGGCAATAGGAAATGGCTGAGGACTTACCAGATGGGTTGATAAGTGCCTGGTTGACCCCTTGCCCCTTCTCGTGTGCGAAATGATACAAGAATGGGTACCCATACGTAAGCAAGCAATGAATTATAACCCATGCCCCCTCTTGTGTGAGGAACAGATAGTGATCCTAAGGCATATGAATCAAATAAATCAAGTAGAGTGTGACGACATTTCTACCTCTTCGACAATGCACAGTTGAGAGAAGTATGATGCTGAAATCGAAGCCTTGTGACCTTTGCACGTAGGCCAATCCTCTATTGAGAGAAGTGTTTGCATTTCTAAAAATTAGGGCAATGACTCTAAAATGAAACATGGTTTTCCAAAAATAACTGAATTCTAAATAACCTCTTTCTTAGAGAGTTGTAGAGTTGGTTTCAACAGAAAAATGCAATGATTTCCCATAATGGTTTTATAAAATCACAACTGATAATGCTTTTATCTGTTTGTATATAAATCACTGGGACTCACTAGGTGATTTATCACTCTCACAAGTATTATTTCTCTAAACATTTTAGGGACTAGAACCACAGAAGAAGCACTATGGACTCCCAGAGGCTCATGCTACACCTTGAATCTATGATACCCTTGAGTGTATGTATCCAATACTCTATTTGTCATCTTGTGTTTAGCAAAGATATTTTGAAAAAAATTTCTACCACCTATTAAGTGAAGTTTGTTATAAAGACCCCTTGTCTAGGCAACTGGATGGGGCGACATCCCATAAAATTACAGCTCTCTATGCCATGGAAATGTGGGGTGTTACAATTAGTATCAGAGTATTGTGGAACTGTAATAAAGTTTCTAACAAAGAATAACTAAGCTTTTTACGGGACATAATGGAGTCCATCATAGTATGTAGTTTTATAGAGATGATATATTTTATAGAGTCCAATATGGAAGTAACTGGGATATATGAATCTTGGGGTATACAAGTCGGATGTAATCCCTTCTGATGAGTTAGAGGATAAAAAACAAAGTTGAGTTAATTTTGATATTTTCGAAAAGAGATTTGTGATCCTAAATTTGGACAACATTAAAGAGAATGAGGATAGGAATTCCTAAGAGATTATATATTGAGAAAAGAATGACTAATATTGAATTTCCAGTTTTGGGATCAGTGGTGATAAGACGATGAGTGAAGAATTTTGCACTTAAGGATCTTGTATATGTGGTATGATGTAAGATGTCCAGATTAGGATATGCACACTAATATAATACTTCAGTAGTATATTTTGAATATTAGAAACTTTGTTTTATCATAATACATGGAAGGGCACGATTATGCCAACACTAATGCACCGAATTCCATTAGAACTTTGAAGTTAAACGTGCTTGGGTTGGTGAAATCCTATGATAGGTTACCTTATGGGTAGCAATCATGGAAGTTAGAGGAAAAGATTTAGGGAAATTAAGAAAGTAAAAGGAGGATTTATGCGTATAGCAATGCAAACACAAATAGAAATTTGATAGAAGATATATGAGAATGATGTATGTGAAGGTGTTTAAATGAAAAGAGAGGATATTGGAGTAAGGCAGTTTATTCATTACTTTAATCCTGAAGAAAATATGCATGGTGATAAATTAACTCACCCAAATAATTTGTGAAATGGGTCTTATCAAGGTTCAAAGTTAAGATTCGTAAAGAATAATTGAAGTCAACTCTATCCTTAAGTAAGAAATGGATAACTCTCAACAAATGTCAATGGTTACTCTAAGTAAAATGGAATCAATACAGTAGTGTTAAAAGAGGATGCACCACAAATGTGTTATTGAACTTTAATAACGAACGGATTAATAGATTGATTTGTGCAGAATTCATCTGTAGTAGGAGAATCGCATAAGAAAAAAAATTCCCTGGTGTTATGTTATCAAATGTTGTGCTCTATAACTATATAACCAGTAGGGGTATACTATAAATTATTTTGATCCCCTGAATTTTCGGAAGCCTATAGTAGGAGTGTCTTATAAAATGTATACTAATATTTTCAGGAGAAATAGAGATAGTACGGAGGATTGATTCATAGATATAATGGGAACCAAATTGCAGGCAGTCAGCCTGTAACACCCCGCTACTTACGTACCCTAAAAGGGGCAGGGATGTCGCCCCGTCCTTAGGACAAGGGGTCTTCATAACTAGGTAATAAAAAAAAACATAGATGGAAATAACTTAATAACGGGCTTATTACAATCCCAAAACAATACTTTTACAAAACTTAAACTGAATAGATGGTAACCAAAATCTCTAACAAATAAATACATCAGGATAGATCCTCTAAGCTCATGGCAGCATAAGTAAATCGACCTTCCAAGTAGGATCGACCTGAAGACATGATATGCAAGGTGTGAAAAATATTTCCCAGCAAGTTCTGTGTGTGCTCATGGTATTTCAAGAAAAATAATTTATGTATGCAACTTTTGAACAAGTCTTAATAAAAAGTCTACAAGCCCAGAAATTTATCTTTGAACACTAAGTGGTGTTTTATCAGCATTTGTAAAGTAAAAATGCTCAACTTTGAAAAGAAATAACCACTCTAATAAAGTTGACTATGAAGTCATGCATCATGAATGGACATGGCACCACACGTTAGGCACTACGACAATATAACAATTAGAATACCATACGTTGAGCATATTGACACAAGGTGGATGTACGGCCCACCGGATGAGATACTCCTCCATCTCTACACCCAAACATACCGGGTGTCCATTCCAAAAAATAAATAGTCCACCTGAACTGTGCTACTAGCTTAGACCAGCCTGGCCCACAAGAACTGTCGTCTTGTCTAGGCAGGGTTCACCCCTCAGAGGTGGCCTCCTACTAAGAGACTTGCCCAACCCTTCAAAGACTAATTCTAGTAGTCTACCCTTATTGAGTACTCAACGTTATGCTTTTTCCACTTGGAACATGTGAAATCAGTGAAGAGTTTTCTTTGAAGTAGCAATTATGGGTTTCAAACAACTTTAGGTAAAATATTGTTTAAGAAAAATTTATTATTTTGCTCGAAAAATTGTTTGCTTGACAAAAATTATTTTATTTTAGGAGAAGGAATATATTGTCCATAATTACATCTCAAGGTACATCTTCCACAATAAACAATATATTTCGACTTGCAGAAAAGCATTTGATCACAACCATCTTTATACAAAGACTTACCCGATCTCTTACTTTTCCATGATACAATAGCCTTCTAAGAAAGTTCAAGGCAACCTAACCCCACATGGGGCAAATACAAGGTATAAGACAATATCCTGACCAATTTGCCTTAAATAAATAATTCCTAATTTAACTAGTCACAACCACAACTAATCATGACCACAATGTCTTAGGCTTTAATACTAGTTTATAAAATAAATCTAGCTTGATGAGTTAAAATAACTAGGGGTTCTAAAATAAATGCTAATAAGTTATAGTTTCAAATAATAAATTATGAGTATTATTGCTAATAAATAAACTAGTGTTAAATATTGGATAATACTAAGTCCTAAATAATATTGGTAAATGGTAATATTTAAAGAGTATTATTACTATAAATAATAAATTACACTAAAATTTTTAATTA
Source organism: Voacanga thouarsii (assembly GCA_026120185.1). Taxonomy (NCBI): domain Eukaryota; kingdom Viridiplantae; phylum Streptophyta; class Magnoliopsida; order Gentianales; family Apocynaceae; genus Voacanga; species Voacanga thouarsii. The sequence goes on from JANUWF010002074.1 coordinate 3,328,997, forward strand.
ATAATTAATAGATAATAAATAAATAATAAAATTAATAATAAATGAATTATACTTAATTTTTAATTGATAAATAGTAAATAAATTTTAATATAAGTGATATTTATGGATATAGGTAAAAGTTTTAATTATGGTCTACAAGGTCATTAATTAATTCTAATATTATATATATATATTAATAAAATATTTTATTTATTATATATATATATATATATTATTTTTAATAAAAGATATTATTTATTTGACTAATAAAATATTAATATTTTAATTAATATTCTATTCTAAACCTTCCTAGCAATTTCGAATTTCTTAGAGAAAAATATAGTAATAATTCTAATTAAAGTAATAAAATTTGTTAAAAAAAATAACCTAAGATCAACAAGAAAATAATCTTTCCCCATGGTTTCCTATTGCAAGAAAAGATTCATGAACACCATCCCAAACATCAATTTTCTACTAGGCATAATCATCATCCATGGCTTCAACTGAAAAACAGAGGATGTTTCAACTGAATTGATGTCAAAAAGACAGCTTCAATTCCAGATTCAAAGTAGCGAATTGCTGCAGGATTTTTTTCTGGTTTTGCACAGTTTGTGCAGTCCAAAAAATGCACAGAATTTCAGCCTTTATTCTCACATGAAGTGACCATTTTTCTGGCAGCAAATGGGGTAGGATTGTTGGCTGAATTTTTCGAAAGCCATTCTACAAAAATTCTGGAAAATTTCCAGATTTTCCTTCACTAAAAACATGAACAACATGAAGGTAGGATTGAAAGTATAGTCATGGTGATTTATTTCTCTTGGGAACCTATCCTAATTCCTCTCCTATTTTTGGCCATTCCCCTATCCCTCAAGACTGACTTTCGAATTTCAAGGCTAAAGAATTATCACATAATTTTTTTGAAATTAAAAGAAGAGATTAATGGATTATGGATAATTAAATTATAAAGATATTAGGACAAGGCTAGAAGGATTGAAGGGGACAAGAATTCCTCTAGAATTCTTTTTAGGACATGATCACATGATCAAGAGATTCTCTTCATGTCTCCCCTAGGACAACATTCCTATCTTTAAGGAATGTAAGAAAAATAAAAATTCAAATATAGCTAAGATAATCATGAATAAAACTTAAGTGATGGGATTTGAACTCATGACCTTAGAGATTCAATCACAAAGCTCTAACCATATAACCACACTAACTCTTATTCTTATTTTCTCACCCAAATATCCTTCTTATCTAAACCTTAAGCCATCTTCCTATTTTGACCTCAAGCAAAATTATCGTTTTACCCGTCCTACCCAATAAGCATAAATAAGCTATCTAACCTATAACCCACAATTCGAAAGCATATAAAATCATTCAAAAAGTATATTTTTATGCAGAATAATATGATATGCATCCCAACCACCTTACTCTAGGATTGGCTTTAGATGGGGTTTCACATAGCCAAATTAATAGGGATACTACTCGAAGGATAAAAACATAACTCGCAGAGAATAAGGGTTTATAAATATCACTAAAGATTACAGAAACACTTCAACACTTAGAAAAGAATCTTATTTCAGAGGAAACCTATGTCGAAGACGGATGCGGACCAAGCTCTAGAGCGATTTCTCTAATTTTACCCCCCTGAGTTTTATTGAGAGTCAGACCAAGAACAAAAGGCTGAATCTTTGATGGAACGAATGGAACCATCTTTGAGATTCTGAATTATTCGGAACAAAGAAAAGTTCAACTTGCTACATTTCAATTTCAGGGATTAGCGCGAGACTGCTGGAATAGGAAGAAAGGTGAGTGGGAGAAGAACGAAGAGAATGGATATGGAAGGAATTTCTGGAAGAATTCAAGAAAGAATTTATACCCTGTTGGATAGCTGAGAGAAAAGAAAAAAAAAATTCAAAATCTTCAGCAAGATGAGATGATCGTTGGGAAATATACTACTGAACTTACATGACTTTCAAAATATTGCCCTTTATTAGTACGGACTGAGGTGAATCAAACTCGACAATTTGTGAAAAGAGTACGACCTGAACTAAAACGGGTGCTAATTGGTTCGCCTTCAGACGATTTCTGTACAACCGTCGAAACAGCTACTCGCTTGGACGAAGTAGATAGACAAGAATAGGAAAGAATAGTTAACACAAGTAAAATAGATAAGAAGAGAAAGGTGCTAGAAATGACACCAATTCCAAAAGGAGTAGGAGATAAGTATTGTAGGTTTTGCAAGGAAAAGGGACATACTACTGCAACTTGTAAGAAAAGATTCTAGAGATGTTCTATTTGTCGAAAGAAGGGACATATGGCAGCTGATTGTCCTATATAAGAAAACTAAATTATTATTAAGAAAAAGGGAGTTAAACGAAAAGTTGAAGCAAGATGGGAAAAAAGGAGTACTAAGTCCAGAGAGATGAAAGGCACACGGACCTACAAAGTGAACTTTGTATGAATAGTACAGAAGCATAGTAGACACGAAAGATAATATATAGGGGGCACAAGGGAAGTACTATAATGGATATATATATATATATATATATCAACTTATGTAAATTCCTGGTTATTTTGGACGTGGTTAAATTCTAATACTTTGCGTTGTGTTTTCCAAACTAGGAGTACGTGAACAATTTTGAACAATGCTAATTGAAAATGTTATTGGGGTGATTCCAAATTTAACGTACAAAGAAAAGTTGATTAAGGTTTTAAATGTGCCAAAAGCCATAAAAACATTTATTAAGATACCCTGGAGCTATTATTTTGTATGAGGTGAACTTTGAGGAAATGACGAAGTGATCCTCGAAGGACGACATTATGTACCAAGAAAGTGAATTGTCTGCATGCAGTACCTCCTAGTATTATGCCTAATTATAATCCGAGATTCATCTTAAAATTTGGAGGACAAGTACAATGATTATAAAGAATGATGTCAGAATTCAGTACTGTAGTACACTGCAAAATAACCCAAAAATTTTGAATATGTACAGTGAGCACGTACGTTAGATTTTGGAACTAAACGGATTGATAGCTTGACATGTATGAAGTTTGTGTTCAATAACAATTATTGATGAATGTTTGAACAATTCTATTTGAGACTTTATATAGAAAAGTATCAGACGTTCTTATATTTGGAATGCTTAAGACAAAAATAGAATATATTAGACATCATGAATCTTGAGAAAATATGATAGATGGTAGAATTGATCAAGCAAAAATAAGAAACTGCACAAAGTCAGTAGAGAACTTATTTCAATAGTACAAGAGAAATTTGGAAATTATAGAAAGAAACCAAGTGTATTTAAATTTGATACTAAAATTTCATATGAAAAAAAAAAACAAAATGCAGAAGATGAGACAAGCATTTTGGAGATATTAGATTTCTCCGATCCTAGAAAAGGATCAAAAGGTAGAATATTTGACGCATTTTCATCATACCCATAAAAAAATGCATAAACAAAGCAAGTAAATAGAATTTCAGAAGACATCTTGCATGTGCTTTAGGCTTTTAGATCAAGTGGATTGATAGCTTGGCATATATAGCTTTGCATACAACAATAGTTACAGAACAACGATTAGGATGGCCCCATTTAAAGCTTTATATTGAAGAAAATGTTAGTCCCTATGGTATTCGAAAAGTTTAGGATGGAAAGTGAATGAACAGGATACCTTTGATCTTGAAAAAAATACAAGCAGACTGTAGAACTAATTAAAGCTAGGATAGAAACTGCTCAAAGTAGGCAGAAGAATTATGCTAATTAACATAGGAGAGATTTGGAATTTGTGGAAGGAGATCACATATTCTTAAATTTAACTCTACATTGACAATTAGGAAATAGAGAATGGGGGAAAATTTATAGGTATATTGGACCATTTCCAATTGTCGAACGAATTGGGAAAGTGGCTTATTGTGAAACCCCAGTCAAAACCGACCTTAGAGTAAGAGGGTTGGGATGCATATCATACTTTACTTCATGATTAAATACATTTTCATATGATTTCTATGTGCTTTGGGTTTGAGTTTTATTGTTTTGAAGTCTTGTTGGTGAGTATTGTGTGAGAGGGGCAAAATGGTAATTTTTGCCCGAGGTGAAAATAGGGAGATAGATTGTGGATTGAATAGAAAATAATTTTTCTAGTGAAAATAGCAACAAGAGTTGTTGTGGTGTAGTGGTTAGAGCCTTAGAATTAATTATTGAAGTCTATAGTTCAAATTCCATCATAGAAGTTTTAGCTAGATTAAATTTTATTTTTGCTCGGGGGGAGTTGGTTTTGGCCTTAAGGGCCTAGAGCAAGGTGGTGATAATGACCTAGGAGAGGCATGTTAGGAAAACTCTCATTTCCCTCCTTTGCTATACTCGAAATTCCCAAAAGGAATTCTTGTTCCCTTGATCTTTAGTTTTTCTTAATTTTCAACTCCTTAGTTTGATCAAGGTGTTCTATCCTTTTCCTTTCCCGAAAATTCAGTAAAGTGCGGAGGTCTTTTAGGATCAAAATGTCCTAGTAAAAGGCTTCTCATGGTCTGAAAAATGTGAATGAATTGTGGGAAATTTCGAGAGGAAAATCCTTCTAGAAAGCTTGCTGAAATTTCACTCTATAGCTAGTTCACCTTCCTTCTTGGAATGAGCTGAAATTTTCCAGCTTGTGTACCTTCAAAATGTTGAACTTCTTAGCTGACATTTCCTTCCAAATGCTGCTAGAAAAATGGCCTTAAGTTCAACTTGAAACATGAATTATTTCTGCCATTTTCGGACTGCACAAAAGCTGTGCAAAACCAGTGAAAATTCTGGGCGACATCGCAGCTTTAGAGGTCCAAAACCAAGCTGTTTTCTTCCAGATTGTGTGCAGCACCTTGGCCATGTTTTTCCTCCATGAAGAAGGATGGAAACTAGCCTTGAATACCCCTGAAACCCCCCTTCAAACTCGCTGCATCTCAGCTGGAAGAGGCGGACGAAATTCTGCCCAGAAAAATTCTGTGCAGCGAAAAAACTGGGCAGTCAAATGTCCAGCTTTGTTTTCCGTTCTTTTCCAGCCGAAACACCAACCTATTTCTGCAAAAAACCTTCCTTAAACCTCCAGAAACAGAGCTCCATTGTTTCCTTTGAGCTTCTGCATGAAATTCCATCAATGGCTGTCCGAAAATCTCTCCAACAAATCCTTGCAATTTAGCTTGATTACCTTCCAAAATTCCAGCCATCTTATTTAGCAACCTTCCATGATATCTTGCTCAATTGACCAGACTTCTTCTTCATCTTTGTACCCCTTAGTTTCGGCCATCATAAGCCTTGTAGAACCAGCTTTAATTCCTTAGAAAAGCCACACATTCAGTCGGCCATAGGAGACTTCAAAGCTGTCCAGAAAAATCAAGATATCCTAGAATATTTACTTTCCAAATTCTCTTCCTAAAAATATTCTTCAAGGATTGTAACAACTAACCTTTCCTTTCCCTTCAAAATCAGAGAAATCACTCCCTAAACCCTACAGAATTTTGGCAACCCCAATTCCACAGAAATTCGGCAGCTTCCTCTTCTTTCTCTCTCGATTTTCTTCAACCATCAAGAACACACACACTACACCAAGAACACCTACTACCTTCTTACACCTAATACACCTCCAAACCACTTCAAACCCTCACGAAAATCTCCAGATTTGATCTGCTCTCTGCTGTGAATCCATCAACACCATCTTTAACATCAAACTCCACAAATCATCTTGCTACTTTGGATCAAAAACCAGAAAATTTTGTGAAGGACAAGAACATCTTCAAGGTAAACTTATTCTAACAACTTCATCTTCTTCAAACTTGATCTCTAATGAAAACCTATATGAATAAACATACTAATGATCTCTTCTCTCTCTCTCTCTCTCTCTCTCTCTCTCTCTCTCTCTCTCTCATGGCCGAAATTCCCTCCCTTGGCCGAATGGTCTCTTTTTCCATGACCATGCTTTCGCCACCTCTCTTGGACAAGATTAGCCATCTAGGAGTTGAGATCTATTCCAAAATCCTTCAAGACATTCATCAATCAAGTAAGTACCTTCAATCTTCTTGTTAAACTCTAGAATCATGTCTATAGGATGATGTTGTTAGTAGGTGGATGGTGATAGGATTTGAGTATATATATTTATTGTTGAGATTGAAGTATGAACAATTGTATGATTGTAAAGGAGATGGGATTTATGCATGAAAGGTTCATCTTGGATGATTGTATGTTGATTTGAGGGTTGATGCATGACATAGGTTGTATTTGTGTCAAACAATACTAGAGATTATGTCACCTTTGGTGAATAAGGAGTTATATGCATGATTAGATTATTGAAGCCATGAACATGTTTATGCTAGTAAAGGTTAAATCATGTTTTAATGAATTTGGATCTATGCCTAGATGCAAGATTTGGATGATTTGATGAATCGAAGGATTGTGTATGTTATTGATTGTGGTTGGCCATAGAATCTTGATCATGATCTAAGTGTCCCTAAGCTAATTTTAGTTCATGAATAAAATATTTAATAATAATTTTGCTAGTAAATTCGAAAAACCCTAGGAAGGGTAGATTTGGAACTATTATATATATAAATGATATTTTAGTCAAATAAATAATAATTTTGCTAGAAAATAAAATGAATAAGTATTATTAAAGCCTTTCATGGAAATAATTATACTTAGTAAAATGATTATTAAATCAAAACCCCTTAAGGATTTACTTATTATTTTCCAAACAAGACTCATTAAATTTAATCTTCACTAGTTCTAGCTATCAATTATTTTCTAACAACTAAACTATCATTAAATCACTATTTTACCTAGTACCACCTATGACTCTTGATCAAATAAACTCTAAATTTTCCTTAACAAGATTTAAACTTTCAACTTATTAGAATTTATTTCCCAAACTATTAATTATTTTAAATAACAAATTAAACTTAGCTTATAAACCTACTTATTTATTATTTTGCCTTGAAGCTTGGGACACTAGGATCATGGTAGTAATGAATTGAGTTGATTTGAAATTGAGGAAGTGGATTGTAACTTGAATCTGATTAAGATTTGTATTTACTCATGTGGAGTTAGGTCAGCTGTTCGAGACCTTGTTGTTGTGAGCAAGAATCAGGTAAGCTCCTGCATAAAACCTATCGATGTGAAAATATTTTCTTTATGGCAAGCTAAATATGGTGTGTATGGACACTCGTTTATCCGAAGGCAATTGAGGGTTGAATTTGTTCTTATTTCCAACACTTAAATTATTTGAAGGTTACTAAGCAGATTTTCCAAACTTAAAACTCTTTCTAAAACTGATTGTTCCCAAAACTTTGGAAACCCTCAAATTGCTAGTTTCATGAAGAGCAATGCTTTGTTCATTTTATCCCAAGTGGGAAACGTCGTTGAGTACTCAATAATGGTGGACTACTAGGACTAGTATTTGAAGGGTTAGGGTAAGTCTCTCAGCAGGTGGCCACCTCTGAGGGGTGAGTCCTTCCCAGATAAGATGTCAATCCAGTGAGTCGTGTCGGTCCGAGCTAGCAGTTTGTTTTTAGTCAAGTGACTGTATTTTATCGGAATGGACACCCGGTTGTTGTTTGGGTATAGAGAAGGAGGAGTATCTTGCCCAGTAGGCCGATTACCTACTTTTGTCAGTCTGGACAAAGTGTCGGCATTCTGACCGGTTATGGGGCCCAACGTGTGGTAACCCATATCCCTTTCTTTCGAGTGGTTGATTTCATTACTTATGTACGGCTAGATAAGCCAAAACGCCACTCTTGCTTTTGACTAATGTTTATTGCTTGCCAATGTTTCTCATATTAAAGTTTCACACCCTGCATCCATGAACTGATTTCACTAAACACCCAAAGCACACACGGACTTACTGAGATTTCTGTCTCATCACCTTTCTATCATGATTTCAGGATGATCCTGCTGTGGAGTTGAGTAGCTAGTAATATCTGCTTGGGAAGAGAATGTGTCTTTTTGATTTTATGTATTGCTTTGGGGAGGCGAGAGTGGAAATTTTATTTATGGTTTTTGTTTTGAATTCATGGATTTATTCTTGAAGTTTTCTTTGGGTTGTAATAACTTTTTAAGTTAAATATTATTTTTATTTCGCAATTTGTTTGTGTGACCTAGTTGTAAAGACCCATTGTCCTTTGGACGGGGCGACATCCCCGGCCCTGGCAAGCCTAGGCTTCGGGGTGTTACACTTATCATTTCAAATTACCGGTAGGGCTTCAAAGTATTCATGATGTATTTTATATCTCCCAACTCTGTAAATATGTGGCGGATCCTTCACATGTTTTGAACAAAAAAACCCATTGAGTTAACTCCAAGTTTAAAATATGAAGAAAAGCCTATTAAGATCTTGGAATATACCGATAAGGAGTATGAAATAAAAAGATTTCACTTGTAAGGGTGTTATGGAATTATCACTCTGTACAAGACGCAACTTGGGAGACAAAAGTGAAGATGTGGGAAAAGTATTTGGAGTTATTTAAAGGATAAGCAAATTTCAGGGACAAAATTTTTTTTGAAGGAGGGGAGATTGTAATGTCTTGTATTTTTAATCTTTGATTGGCTATTGCTTTTGATAGAATGATCATTTCTATCAGTGGCCAGAACAAAAGATGATCGTTGTAATGAGAAGAATATTTTGGTGCAAAAAAAATAGGTAGGGACCTGGATGTAATCTTGAATTTGTTATACCCGTATCCTAAATTTTTGAAAGGATGCTACTTTTAATAAAGTGAGAGATAGGGGGTACATTTCGAACAAAAATTGATCAGCATCAAAAGACGAGGGTTTCGGTATGAATTAGGTTATTTAGGGCTCCAGGGGTATTTTCATAATTTTGATCGTGAGTGGTATTTTGACCGTGAATTTTACAGAACTGGGAAAGAATTGAAGAATTTGAATGTTACCATTCAATTTAGCAGAATTTATAGAATTTATTTGTAAAATAAATATTTTTCAAATACGGACCCGAATTTGGTCATTTCTAAGAAAAATTGAAAATGCGATCGAAAATTTGAACGTGTGGCTCCTTGTGATTGGTGTCTAAGGAGATGTGTCAAATTATGAGAGGATACATGAAAAATTCATGCATGCAGAGTGATATGATCTTGGAAGCACCAAATTTGTGGATTAAACTCAAGAACAAGAAACCTACCAAACCTACACACAAGAACACTAAAATGCTAAGAAATTAACACTCTTGTAATAATGTGAATCTAGCCTACTTCAAAGACACCTTAACGCCCTAATCTAACTATAGATTAGAACACTAAGAATAGAAATTTGAAGGCACCTAACTCAATCCTATCAAACACACAGGCTACCTAGCACATAAGAATATATATGAAGTTTAGATTATCCCTTAAGATTTAGAGACGAGATCAAAGATGGGACTAAATCCTTTGCTTTAGTTTTGATATTTATGGGAATCACCTAAGAGGATCACCCTCTCCAAAGCTCTCAAAGAGTTCTTGAACTCTCACAATTTCATATGCCTCCCAAGATTCTTAGTTTACAATGTTATAATAGGGTATTTATAGTCCCCCAACATAACCTAATATAAAGCATTATAGAAGGATGTTCTATTCTTAAAATAAATACTTTTAAATATTATAAAATGACCCCAAAATAGTTGCAAAACGTCAGGGGTTCGAGTTCCATAACAGAGCAGACGCCAGGTACGTTTCCTAGGGGTAGCGTTGGGTCCAATTTAGAGGAATAGTTCTCGTGCACAAAAATCGGAACAATAAAAATGGGACTTAGCCAATCCACAGCTAGCATCGAGTCGAAATGTTAGGGATAGCACCGGGTCCAATCTGTTGGAACAGTGCGTGCACCAAAAAATTAAGAAATTTTACCAATCACAGTCGGTGCCTAGGCACTCCAATTCTTGCTCATTTGACCTCCATTCTTTCCATTCCTTTTCCATGCATTCCCTTGATCTTCCAAATAGTTTTGAAGCTAAGATTGTTTCCATTTGAAGCTCCCTTGGGTCGCATTCCTTCATTTTTCTATATTCCCTTTAATCCTTGTTTATTTGTTTGCTTGATCTTCCACAAGGATTGTTGCCTCTTCGTCCTCCATTTGGCCTTCCTTTCTTTATCCACTCCATTATCATTCTCTTGGCCCTTGGTTTGTTGGCTTAATTTAAGGGAAACCGAAAAACAGGGGAGCATGCTCTGTACGTAAAAAAATTGGAGAAAAATAAAACGCGAGCTATAATGGCCGTGCGGAAGCGTGAAGATCATACATTTGCATTCCTTAACCCTCCTAGGTTGCGTAGGAACAGATTGAACGGCTGGAATCGCCTCGCTTTGCACACTTGAAGGAGCTTCCGGTTGAACACCCGCTAGCCTTCAACTTCGCCTTGTTTGCATTAACGCTTAGCTCTCCAGCTCTCGGGATATTCCTCAGCCTAACCTCTAGTTGGTGAACACAATGGGAAAGAGAAACCGTCTCAATTCTCCTTGGTTCGCTCTCTATTGGTCAGCAAAGAACAAGGAGAAAACGAGAAGAAGAAACGTGAGAGAGAGCAGAGAGAGAGACGACGTGAGTCTCTGGTTTTTGGTAGGGAAAACTAAAGTTTTTTCTTTTTCCAGAGAGTTGGTTTTTTAGTTAGCCAAAATTAGGTCTCTCATTATCTGATAAACATATCCCCGGGATTTCAAAACACCCAGATGTTATCCTGAGAATCAGTTTGGCCTAACCCTAAACTCCTCTTAACCATATCTGGAAAAAACCCTAAGGTCCAAGCTATTGGGCCAGATAAATATTTATTATTTTTCTTGGACCCAAAAAGCCCAAAATAATAAACATTAATTATTTATTTCCTGGGCTTACACAAGTAACCCAATAAATAATTAATGAGCCCAAATGAACCATAATAATTAATCTTTAATTATTTATTTCTTGGGCCTATATGAATAACCCAATAAATAATTAAACATTATTTATTTCCCCTAGTTTAAGCCCAGGTTAATTTCTTAATTATTCATACTGGACCTAGGCCCTGAATAATTAATTAACCAATTAAACTAGATAATTAATTTCTCTCAACTCCTATTTTATTTATTTATTTATTTTATTCCAGTCCAATAATAAATTAGACTTCCCGAATAAAATAAAATAAAATAAAATCCTCTTCAATTGAGACCAATTCCTCAACCCAAAAGTAGTTAGGACTTACGGGCTATCCCGAGGACCAAAAAGACACATCGCCTTGGCTGCTAAAATGACCAAAATACCCCTGCTATATAAATAATTGTATTTTGCATTTTAAATATTTCCTAAATATCACCATAAGGAAATATTGACCCCAAGGACAATGCTGCATTCGTAAAGTCTCCGACCTAAAGGTGAAATGACTAAAATACCCCTCTACACATCGCCATACATTTAGAGAGGAAGAAGTGTACTAACACCCCCCTAAATGACATCTACCATCCTTAGGCTTCTAGTCCAATGATCCACGACTTCCTGGAGTGTTTCCGCTTTCCAAGGGAGCTACCCTGAAGCAAACATCCAAGTTATGTTTCCCAGGGTCCTGGATAATTTAGACCATTCGGACAATCACAAGGGGCGATATAGTGCAGAAACTATCTTGTATAAGTCTGTTTTAACTAACTAGTCACACATACCCAACAAGCAAGTATATTGGCCCTACGATAGAACCTCAACTATAGCAAATCAAAGTATATGCTTCCAGCTTCGCCAGACCACCAACCCATACTCAAGTCGTAGAGTACTAGTCCACGTTGTAGCGGTAGTAGTCTAGGTTTCTACCATATAGTACTTTGAGAAACCACTACTACAGGTCTTGTTCTACGTATTCAAAATACGCTAATGTTATGAAGTGACTGGACTACTCACTAGCTAAAGGTAAGCCATTCCCCATTTGGAATTCATAACATAATAACCTAAACATGATGAGGTTCCCAGTCTCATCAATAGGCTAAGAACAAATGTTTATGTGTTAAATAACCCATGATCCATACCTTACTGTGAAAGACCACCATTCACATGGATCACTTATTTAAACACAATGGGTCTGTTCCAAACGAAAATCGTGCACAAACAAAAAGTAAATTCACAAACAATTTCTGAAAATAAATTCTTTCATTAAAATATTCGATTTTACATCAGAAAGCTAGTCTAAGAGGACATACAATCCAACATAATTAGCCTTAAACTCTTGTTGAAATTCTTAAAAATGGATCTCATCTAAGGTTCCATGAGCTGTGGTTTGGATTTCTCTTTGTCTTCTTTTAAGTGGCCTTCGTGCCTAGGGCGATTCTTATCATTTTCCCCTTCCTGGAAAGGATTCGTCCTCGAATCAAAACTTGTACAAGAATTCAAATAAGAGAGTTATTGTGAAAGTAAAATGTCATAACTTTGTAACTCATTATTCTCTATATTTTCTCTTTTCACTACCCACATTTTCCCTCTCATTTTACCTCCACTCTCTGTTCTTTTTTTGTCTTCTTGTTTACCTTTTTTTTCTTTTTCTCTCCAATGCAGGATGGTCACCATCCTTTCAACCCCGTTTTCCTTCCTTTCCTCAACTTTTATCTTTCTTTCTTCTCTCACCTCAACCTCTTGTTCCCCCTTCTTTTGTTCTTCCCTGTTCTCTCATTTTTTCTCCTCGTTTTCTTTCTCACTCATCTTTTTTTTTTCCTCCCCATTCCCTCACTTCTTTCCTTTTCCCTTTTTCTCAAAATATTTTGATCTCTCAAAACCTCACTAGGGGATAAGGGAAGTAGAGTGATTTTCTTTTCATCTTTTCTCAAAGAATAAGTGTTCTTCTTCGCTTTATAGACCACATCTCTATCAAACATCCAAGGTCTTCCCAACAAAATATGCTCTACATGCATGGGAAATACATCACAAATCACTTCATTCTTATACTTCTACATATCAATGGCAACCTTAGCTTGTTTGTTCACCTTCACCTCTCCACAAATGTTTAACCATTGTAACTTGTAAGGTCTAGAGTGTTTGAAAGTTTCTATTCCTAACTCTTCCACCAATATAGCACTAATCACATTTTTACAACTCCCTCCATCAATGAAGACACTACATGGTTTTTGCTTGATTAGACACCTTAAAAAAATATATTCTCTCTTTGCAAATTTTCTCCTTCTTCCACTCCCTCACAAGAATTTTCAACTTCCATTGCTACTCCAATCAATGAACAAGTGAGTTCAACCACAATTCCCCTTTTTCTACCTTCTTCCCCTTCAAATTTTTCTTCCAATGCCTCACCACATTCTTCCTCGCCTGATGAGATATTACCTTAGTCATTTATGAATACCATCTTCTTGTTTGGACACTCTTGGAAGGAATGGCTATATCCTAGACACTTGTAGCATTTGATGTCCCTACACCTTTGTAATCCTAACAAGGCTTTGCCTTTCTCTATCCTCCCTTCGTCTCTAGTCTTGGGGTTTTCATGTAAGGTTGGACTAAATAGCTTACTCCCACTAGCTTTCTTCCGTATTTGTTCATACACCCCTTCTAGCCAACTCTCATTTTTCTTTCTTTGTTTTAGAGCTCCCTTAACAAATTCAACACCATCATGCTCTACTCCTTCTTGCTCCTTCTCCTCTAACACTCCCAATGGGTTTGACTCATCTTCTAGGAAAAAAAGAATGTTGTAAAATTCCTTAGTCACCCCATTTGTTGAACTCAATGAATCCACTTCTTCTTCATTATCTCTAAGCTCCTCATCAATCTCATCATCATTTTTCTCAACTTCGTCTTGCACTACTTCATCTTGATCAAGCATTCCTTAGCACTTGGCCTCATTTTCTATCTTCCCTTCCGTCTCAAAGCCATATCTTCTTCTACTCTCATCATCATCTTTTGTTCAACCTTCTCAACTTTTTCATCATTTTCTTGCACCACATAAAATCTTTCATATTCCAATTTATTTGGACAATCAACCTTTGTGTGCCTTGTACAATAGAAAATATTACAAGCCACTCCTTTACTACCCCTTTGTTGCACCACATTTATAGAGGTTTGAGATTCTCTCCTTTTTTCTTGCGACTCTTCCTTCTCCTTCAGTTGTTATGGCAAACTTCAGCACCTGTAGTAATAATGGCCATCTTTCCTACAATTGTAACAATTATAACTTTTCCTCTCATTCACCCCTTCTTCCAGTGTCTTATGCATTACATTCCTCCCTCTTTTTTTAACTTTTTTTGGACAATCATAGGAAGTGTGCTCAAAACTCCCACATATTTTGCACTCACACTCTCTCAAGTTCTTTTGCACCCCATGCTTTGTTGTTTTTTGTGCTCTGATGCATAAATTTTGGATGTATAAAAATTATCAAATTTAAATCCATCCCTTAGTCAAGTTTTAATTAAAACATTAATCTCAAAATAAACATACGAGCAAGTATACTCATCGCAAGCATAGCATAGAGAATTAATGAATATCAATCCTCAAAGAAACAAGTACACACTAATAATTTTTTATTCATTGTTTAACCGACCTAATAAAATGAGAAAATAATAAAAAGAAAAATAAAGAAGTATATATATAACTTAAGGATATATGTTTATGCAATTTAGATAATTATCTTAGAAAACATAATAATGAGCCAACTAGTAATTCTCTCAACTAATTATTATCTTAGCATCATGAAAGAATATAAAATAAAATTCAATCATTTCACAAGTCATGAATCTACTTAAATAAATCCTACTTCATTTCCCAATCCATGGAATCCTATATTTTGATTAAATTAATAGATTTGCCAATTAAGCTAACATAACCAAAATATGCATTAAACCTTATTCTTTATAAGTATAAAATTAGCTAATAACCCTTTGCTCAAAGTGAAATCAACTAATCTTTGATTACTTAGTCATATAATCTTAACTTCAATCAAGTCCATCAAGATTAGACAAATATGAAATCAATGCAATGAAACTAACATCGTTGTTTCAAGTCAATTAAAAGAACTCGCATCAATAACCAGTGATAACAAGCAATCAATTACCAAAGATGACGATGAATTGATCAAATAACTAAATTAACATAAAATTATAAATCCTAAAATAATGTTAAATTACAATAAAAACATTGAATACATCATTTTTTAAGGAAAATAAAAATAAAAATAAAAATAAAAGAAAGAACTCATAGAAAAGCCTCTTTTTTCACCCTTAAAGACTCTCTTGAACAATCCTCCTTGAATCGGTGAATTTCTCCTTCAATGAGTGATTGGGAATTTTAGCTCTTAGATCCACCTCTCTCTATGTGTATCTCTTTTCTCTTGTGTTTTATTGTGCTTTTATAGGCCCCTTGGATGCTAAATTCGTGGCTTAAGAAGTCTTGGCCGAGTAGGATTCAAAAAATGCCAAAATCATTGGAGAATTATCAAATTCATACACAGAATATTCGCCTTTCAGAGCATACTTGGTGCCGGGTACTTTCGACCCACCTGGTGCCAAGTACACAATGTTCTTCCTCTGGAGTCTTGCTCTGTTTTTGCTCCGTTCTCATCTGCAGATAGAATGGACCCAACACTAAGTACACTTGCCAGACCTAGCACTAAGTCTGTTATGGTTTTTCCTTAAATGTTAGCTCAATTTCTACTTTTTTACCAGAATGGACTCAGCGCCTGGTCCCTTGGTTGGGCTGGCGCCAAGTACATTTTAAAATTGTTCACTTTCTACTCAAAATCTACTCAAATCTACACAAATTTGCCAAAAATAATTTTTATAAGCAAAATGTCGAATAGGAAGGAATATGCCTAGTTATTACAACAAATGTATCTCAAAACAACCTAAAATAACTAGGAAAATATTAGTGATTTTAGCCCCTGTCACATACTCCCACACTTGAACATTTGCTTGTCCTCAAGCAAAACACTTTAGTCAAGAAAAATCATTAAGAAAACACAAGTCCTTTCTAATTCAAAAATTGCTTTACCATAGCAAAGATTATGTATTCCCTTCAAACTTTAGATACAACTCTTGTTATTCATACCCTTTGAAAAAAATTCAAACTTTGAAACTTTTGACAAGATACCACGAAACTCTTGAAGTCAAATTAATCGAGTGTATACCTTAGTCTAAGAAACTTATTTCACTCTTCAAGTTAAAATATAGATAACATGAATTATATAAGTCAAGCCATCTACCAAATCAAGTATTATAAATCCAAAAATTGCACAACTTAAGTCATAATATAAGGAAATCACTCCAATCTTTTTCTCTCTATTTTTTCTAATGATTTAGGGAATTGATAGCCTCAAATACATGGATTGCTGTTCACACACCGTATTGGCCCCCTTTTAGCCATCACTCATCATTTTTTCAACAACTTTCCTTCAAACAATTCTTTCCTTCTTTTGCTTTAGGGAATTCATAGCCTCAAAAAAGTAGATTTCTCTTCACTATTTGTATTGGCCCTAATAATCAAGCAAAAATATTTTTTTTTCTCATCTTCAGCGAGGAAGCAATGAACTCATTTTCCTAATTTTTCAACTCACAAGAATGTTTCACACTTTTTTCCACAATATTACCTCTCAAAGATCTTTTATCAACTCACATTCCTCATCACAACTCAAAGTTAAGCAAAATTTAAACTTATAATACAAGAGTTAGTCAATAAACTCTTCCCATATTTATAATATCCTCCATATTTAAACTAGATGAGATAAATAATATTCAAACACCAATGCATAAACAAGATTAATCAAAATTCTCAAGTCTTGACAAATATCTTATCCAACAAAATCAATTTCATCAAATTCTACCTAATGAATGATAAAACTCATATCTAAGTAAGAAAAAGAATTACAACCACTAAAGTTTTTGAAATTTTTTTGCAAAATTATATGGAAAAGTATTTCTTCAACCTCATTCTCCCCCCTACACTTAAACTGGACATTATCCTCAATGGCCAACGATATAACAATAAACGTACAGCCAAGAAGACCAAAATGACTTAAGAAGAAGAATAAAGTAAAGAAGATACTTCCATTATGTCGTAGTGCCACCATGTTTGAATCCACCACAAGGAAGGTTCATTACAGGAAAAGTCATAAGGGTACCTAATGAAAAAGAAACAAAACAAAGAGAAACATAATTCTAGTAAAAAAAATGAAAGAACATAAAATAAAAGAAATGATAAAGAAAACGAAGTACAAAGATCAATGGATAATCATGGCTCATAAAAGGTAACGTCGAGATGTCCCAAAGTGCTGCGTTCTTCCCCTAAATATGGTTTTAATCGACTTCTATTAACTTTAACGATTCCCTTAGTTGGGTGAAAACCTTAATAACTCCAAATAGCCAAACTTGATGTATCTCATACAGCCCCAACTATCAAGACTTTAACTTACCCGAAAAAAGTCTAAGCCTAGAATTAAACACTAATACCATATCTCCTTTTTTGAAACTCATGGGGGGGATGAATATGCTTATCATGCCACCGTTTCACCTTATCTTTGTAAATCCGCGAATTATGATAAGCATCGTTATGCCACTCATCCAATTCATTTACTTGAAGCATTCTTTGTTGTCCTGCAAGATGAAGGTCAAAATTGAAAAGTTTAATTACCTAGTGAGCCCTATGTTCAACTTCTACCGATAGATGACATAATTTCCCATACACCAATCGATAAGGAGTTGTACTAATGGGAGTTTTAAAAGCAGTCCTATAAGCTCAAAGAGCATTATCTAGTTTCAAACTCCAATCCTTTCTTGTATGATTAACCACTTTTTCTAAGATTCTTTTTAATTCTCTATTGACCACCTCAACGTGGCCACTAGTTTGTGGATGATAGGGGGTAGCAAACTTATGAGTAACTCCTAAATGTTTAAGAACCTAATCTAATTGGGAATTATAAAAGTCGGTTCCCCTATCACTAATGAGCACCTTAGATACTCTAAACCTGATGAAAAGTTTTTTTTAGAAATTTTACAACAACCCACGCACCATTAGTAGGCAAGGCTTGTGCCTCAACCCACTTTAATACATACTCAACTGCAACTAAGATGTATTTCTTACCCAAAGAACTAGGAAAAGGGCCCATGAAATCAATCCCTCAATAATAAAAAATTTCACAAGCTTAAAAAATTTGTAATGGTAGCTCATTAGATTTAGAGATATTACCTATACGTTGACACCTATCACAACTTTTGAACAAACCTGTGTGAGTCCTTCAAGAGTGTAAGCCAATAAAAATCAGACTCAAGTACCTTTCTTGCTGTATTGTTAGCTTGGTAGTGGCCTCCCGCGGGTCCTTCATGACAATGTTTCAAGATATTGACTCTTTCCACAGAATCCACACATCTTCGAATGATTTGATCCGCACAACACTAGAACAAGTACGGATCTTCCCAAAAGTAATGCTTTACTTTGGAGAGGAATTTCTTCTTTTGCTGTGCATTGAAGTCTTCCAAAATAGTTCCTGCAACCAAGTAATTACCAAAATCCACATACCAAGGTAGTTGAGAAATCTCACCATCAACAAGTAAAAGTTGTTCATCCGAGAAGGTGTCATTGATGTCTCTTTTGACCAATGGCTCAAGGTTGGGATTTTCCAACCTTGATAAGTGATCCACAACTCAATTTTATTTTCCCTTTTTGTCTCTAATCTCCAAGTTAAATTCCTACAACAATAAAATCCATCTTATCAATTGTGGTTTTGAATCATGCTTGTTCAGTAGGTACTTAAGGGCGGAATGATCCGTATATATAATGACTTTAGACAAAACAAGATAAAAATGAAATTTATCAAAAGCAAACACTATGGTAAACAACTCTTTCTCCGTTGTGGTGTAGTTCTCTTATGCTGTCGTAAGAGTTTTGCTTCTATAGTAAATTGGTTGAAACTGCTTATTCCTCATTTTTCCAAGTATTACGCCCACTGCATAATCACTTGCATCACATATTAATTCAAAAGGAGGAGACCAATCCAGTGCAATTAAAATAGGAGAATTGATCAATTTCATTTTAAGCACATTGAAAGCATTGGAACATTTTTCATCACAATAAAAAGTAGCATCTTTTTCAAGCAAAGAAGTAAGGGGTTTAGAAATCTTTGAAAAATCCAAAATAAACCTCCTATAAAACCTGCATGCCTAAGAAAGCTTTGAATTGCCTTCACGGAAGTTAGATGAGGTAGTTTCTCAATTATCTCAATTTTAGTCCTATAAACCTTAATACCCTTGAAATCTTGTGTCCAATACTATACCCTTTTACACCATGAAGTGGCATTTTTTTCCAATTAAGCATGAGATTGGTCTCTTCACACCGTTGAAGTATCTTTTCCAAATTGGCCAAGCACAAATTAAAAGAATCACTAAAAATAGAAAAATTATCCATAAATACCTCCATGATGTCTCCTACAAGCCCTTCAAAAATAGCAATCATACACCGTTGGAATGTTCCGGGACCATTGCAAAGACCACAAGGCATATGTCTATATGCAAAAGTATCAAAAAGGCATGTAAAGGTGGTCTTCTCTTGATCCTCCAATGCTATGGGAATTTAGAAGTATCCGGAAAAGCTACCTAAAGAGCAATAAAACTCATGTTCAGCTAATCTTTCTAACATTTGGTCAATGAAAGGGAGAAGAAAATGGTCCTTCCTAGTGGCCTTATTCAATTTTCTATAATCAATGCAAACCCTCCAACCGATTACCAATCTCATTGGGATCAACTCATTTTTTTCATTTAGGCTCACAGTCATTCCTCCCTTCTTTGGTACCACTTGTATTGGGCTAACCCAAATACTATCAGAAATAAAATAAATGATGCCTGAATCTAAGAATTTAATCACCTCACCTTTTACCACATCACTCATATTCGAGTTCAACCTACATTGGGGTTGCACTACGAGTTTAGCTCCTTCTTCCAACAAAATTTTGTGAGTACAAAAGAAATGGCTAATTCCCTTAATATCCGTGATTTTTCATGCAATGAGTCCCTTATATTTTCCCAATAGATTTACCAATTTGGTCTTTTGTTCACACGTAAAGTCTTTGGCAATGACCACAGGTAGTTTTTCACCTTTTTCCAAAAATGGATATTCCAAGTGCTCAAGGAGGTCTTTCAAGTCCAATTCTGGTGATTCCTTAATGGATGACTTCATCCTTCCAAAACTGCCATTTTCGATATCCTCAATTTTTTTAAACTTAGGGCCCTCAAGTGAATCCTCCAAATATGCAATGGATTGTTCCATATAACATTGGACAAATGATTCCTGCATAAAGTTAAAGATAGGTTCATCAAGAATATCAACCCTTAAACAAGAATCATCATAAGAAATAGGATGTTGCATGCTTTTGTGGATTTTGATAATGACTTCCTCGTCCCAACGCTAAGTGTTAATTTTCCTCCATGAACATCAATAAGGTTTCAGTAGTTGCTAAAAAAGGTCAACCTAGAATTAAAGAAACTTTAGAATCTTCATCCATATCAAGAATAACAAAATTTACAGGAAATATAAATTTATCCACTTTAATTAGTACATCTTACACTATTCCCCTAAGATATTTAACAGATCTATCCGCAAGTTGAATACTCATCCTAGTGGGCTTAGGTTCACCTAGGCCTAGCTTTTTGAAAGTTTTATATGGCAAAAAATTAATATTAGCACCTAAGTCTACTAATGCATTAAAAAATGTAAGAGTCCCAACAAGACAAGGAATAGAAAAACTCTCTGGATCACTTTCTTTTCATGGCAAAGTCCGTTGGTCCTGCAGAATAGTTGAGCATTCTTCACTTAAAACTACTATGGATAATTCCTCCAACCTTTTTTTGTTCACAAGCGTGATTTTGAAAATTTTTTCATATTTGGGTATGTGCACCAAGGCCTTACTAAGTGGAATGTTTATGTGCAGTTGTTTGAATATTTCTAAAAATTTATCAAGTTGTGCATCCTTTCCTGCCTTGTGTGTGCGAGTAGGGGTAAGGTACCGGTGGCTGAAAATCTGCTTTTTTTAGTTTGTTTTTCAAAAAGTTTAACAAGAGGGGTTGGTTCCGGCCTATTTTCTTTAGATAATACCAGTTTCGGATTGGGATCGGGTAGCTTCTTATCACTCCTTAGTGTAATGGCAACTAAATCATGTTGTACTTCTACCCCTAATGGCGAATTTATCACTAAATCTGTTAAAAACCAAATTTGTCTTTCCATATTTCTAACTGTGCCATCAGAGTTTGCTAATATGTCATCTATCTCAGAAAAATATTTAGTTACATGGGTAGCAAATTTTTTCAATACCCCTTCTAAGGCAATTGAGTCAGATGGTTGAGATGTCATCCCGTGAGACATGTTAGGATACCGTCCTATACTCCAATTGGCCATCTTACCTATACAAAATAATATGTTAGCATCATATAAAAACATCACAATATGAAATCATGTTAGTTAGTCAAGGTACATGTTTACAAGTTTGGTTAGAGAAAATTACAACATATAGAGACATTACGAATACAAGTATACAAGAAAACAAAATATGGCACCTAGTCATACAAGGAACATATTCACATTTTTACATATAGACATATAAACATGGTTAAATCAACAAAATCCAAGCTTTCATAATATTGTTCCCAAGCAACGATGCTAAAAAACTTTATGCGTAAATTTTGGGTGTATAAAAATTATCAAATTTAAATTCATCCCTTAGTCAAGTTTTAATTAAAATATTAATCCCAAGATACACATACGACCAAGTATACTCATTACAAGCACAGCATAAGAAATTAATGAGTATTGATCCTCAAAGGAACAAGTAAATACTAATTACTTTTCATTCATTGTTTAACCGACTCAATAAAATGAGAAAATAATAAAAAGAAAAATAAAAAAGTATATAGAATTCAAGAATATAGGCTTATGCAATTTAGATAATTATCCTAGAAAGATGATAATGAACCAACTAGTAATTCTCTCAACTAATTATCATCTTGGCATCGTGAAGGAATATAAAGTAAAATTCAATTGTTTCACAAGTCATGAATCTACTTAAATAAATCCCACTTCATTTCTCATTCCATGGAATCTTATATTTTGATTAAATTAACAGATTTGCTAATCAAGCTAACATAACCAAAGCATGCATTAAGCCCGATTCTTTATAAGTATGAAATTAGCTAATAACCCTTTGCTTGAGGTGAAATCAACTAATCTTTAATTACTTAGTCCTATAATCTTAACTTTATCGCTCAAGTCCATTAGGATTAGACAAATACGAAATCAATGCAATGAAACTCCTAACATTGTCGTCTCAAGTTAATTAGAAGAACTTGCATCAATAACCAATTATAACAAGTAATCAAATAATAAAAAGGATAAAGAATTGATCAAATAACTAAATTAACACAAAATCATGAATTCTAAAATAATATTAAATTATAATAAAAACATTGAATACATCATTGTTTAAGGAAAAGAAAACAAAGATAAAAGAAAGTACTCATAGAAAACCATATTTCTTCACCCTTGAAGACTCTCTTGAACAATCCTCCTTGATTTGGTGAATTTCTCCTTCAATGAGTGATTGGGAATTTTAGCTCTTAGATCCACCTCTCTCTATGTGTATCTCTCCTCATGTGTTTTCTTGTACTTTTATAGGCCCCTTAGATGCTAAATTCGTGGCTTAAGAAGTCTTAGCCGAGTAGGATTCGGAAAATATCAAAATCATTGGAGAATTTTCAAATTTGTGCATAGAATATTCGCCTTTCAGAGTGTACCTAGCACAGGGTACCCTCGACCCACTGGCGCTAGGTACACACTATTCCTCCTCTAGAGTTTTGTTTTGTTTTTGCTCCATTCTCATCTACAAATAGAATGGACCTGGCGCCAGGTACACTTGTCAGACTGGCACCAGCTCTATTTTGGTTTTTCCCTGAATGTTGGGTCAATTTCTACTTCTTGGCCAGAATAGACCTAGCGATTAGTCTCTTAGCTGGGCCTAGCACCAGGTACATTCTAAAATTATTCACTTTCTACTCGAAATGTACTTAAATCTGCACAAATTTATTAAAAACACTTTTTACAAACAAAATGTTAAATAGAAAAGAATATGTCTAGTTATTATAACAAATGTATCTCAAAACAACCTCAAATGACTAGGTAAATAATGGTGATTTTAGCCCCTATCACACTCCTACCACATAAACTTCCTCATTCCAATATTTCTCACTCCCATGTTCTTTTTTATATTCCCAATTTTGTTCCTCAAAACTACCATATCCTTCCCTACTTGAATAAGGTTCTCCATTGTTTTCACTTCCCCTACTCCAATCTTTCATAGGACTCAAATTCTAACATTCTTGATCACTTTCCCCTAGGTCTCCGTCATAGTTATCATATTCTCTTCTACTTATACTTGGCCTCTCATCATGTTCATCCAAATGTCCCATGCTCTCATAATCATCCTCCTCATATTTTTACTCATATTCATTTTCTTCCCCATAACTACTCTCACTATAGCAAGACTCTTCATAATTGTCATACTCTTCACTTTCACTCCAACTAGCCATTATGAATTTTTTTTTTTTTTTCAAGAAAAGTACCCACAAAAATTTAAATAGATAACACAAGAAAAATTCCTCACTTCACTCCCTCACGTGTTTATACTTAATTTGTAGTGGTCACTCTTCACTCGTGTTTGCACTCTTTTTGGCTTTTATCACAATGTGCTTTCCCTCTTGCCTTTTTCAAACTCTCAATTCCACACTCAAGTTCTTCCTAACTCTTTTCCACTTCAAATGATTTAATTCTACTAGTCAAGTCAACTAAATTCCAAGCAATAAGAAAGAAATGTGTCGTAAAGGTAATTTATCAAATACTTAGTGTGCAATATGGAAAATGCATGGATTTCAAAGAGTTTTAAACTTAGTGGTGCCTATCACAACCTCAAGAACACAAATTAGAAATTAATAAGCACTTAAGGAAATGATGACACAAGAAAATTCAAGAAATAGAAGTAGGCGTTCAAAAAGTGCAAATATTTTTCAAACTTGAGACAATTGCAATTTAAACAAATCTTCTAGCATCAATAATAACACCAATTAACTTCACAAATGCACTCTACTAATCAAATTAGTCATCACATTTCATGAATGGAAGCTTTGGTAATCAAGTATAAGCAATCACAAACTATTGGAGCAATATATCAAACACATTGTGTGCATTCCCGTAACTCAATTTAATATAGCAAATTTCAGCTTAGTTTTGGCCCCAAATCAACAAATGTTTACACTAAAAGACTCCTCAAATAGAAATATTCCATATAGGGTCAAATTAACAACATTTCCAAGACACAAATTCAAGTTTTTTACTTCCAAAAATAGCAATAGAAAAAGTGACAAAATTTGAAAATCAATAGATCTTGAAGAAGATTGTACCTTAGCCCAAAGAAAGTTAGTTTATTTGAATCAACACAATGCAAGCTCTGATACCACTTGATATGATCTTGGGAAGCACCAAATTTGTAGATTAAACTTAAGAACAAAAAACTTACCAAACCCACACACAAGAACACTAAAATGCTATGAAATTAACACTCTTGTGATAATGTGAATCTACCCTAGTTCAAAGACACCTTAACACTCCAATCTAACTATAGATTAGAACACCAAAGATAGGAATTTGAAGGCACCTAACTCAATCCTATCAAACACACTAAGCTATCTAGCACATAAAAATAGAGATGGAAGTTTAGATTATCCCTTAAGATTTAGAAACAAGATCAAATATGAGGCTAAATCCTTTAATTTAGTCTTGATGTTTATGGGAATCACCCAAGAGGATCACCCTCTCCAAATCTCTTAAACAGTTCTTGAACTCTCACAATTTCATATGCCTCCCAAGGTTTGTGGTTTACAATGTTATAATAGGGTATTTATAGTCCCCCAACATAACCTAATACAAAGCATTATAGAAGGAAGTTCTATTCCTGAACTAAACACTTTTAAATATTATAAAATAACTCCAAAATAGCTACAAAATGTCAGGAGTTCAGGTTCCAGAATAGAGCAGGCACCGAGTACATCTTCTAGGGGTGGCGCCGAGTCCAATCTGGAAGAATAGTTCTTGTGCACAAAATGTTGAAACAATAAAAACGAGACTTAGCTAGTCCACAGCCGATGCCAGGTCGGGCTGTTAAGGCCGATGCTAGGTCCAATCTACTGGAACAGTGTTTGCACCAAAAAAAATTGAGAAATTTTGCAGATCATAACCGGCACCTAGTTGGTCGATTCAAGCTAGCGCTGGGTCAACTCTGGGCACTCCAATTTCTGCTCATTTGACCTCCATTCCTTGTATTCCTTTTTCATGCATTCCCTTGATCTTTCAAATAGTTTTGAAGCTAATGTTGTTTCCATTTGAAGCTCCCTTGGGTCGCATTTATTCATTTGCCCATTTACCCTTTAATCCTTGTTCATTTGTTTGCTTAACCTTCCATATAGATTGTTGCCTTCTTTCTACTCCTTGTGGCCTTCCTTTCTTTATCCATTTCTTCATCATTCTCTTGGCCCTTGGTTTGTTGGCTTGGTTAGCCTTAAACTCCTATTGAAACCTCTTAAAAATAGGTCTCACCCAATCTGCCATGAGCTGTGGTTTAGATTTCTCTTTGTCTTCTTTTAGGTGGCCTTCATGCTTGGGGCAATTCCTATCAGAAAGCTTCTTCAATAAGTTTTGTAAAATAATTACGAAAATATGCAAAATAATGAGCAAGCGAAACGTGTAAAGTAGCCACCATGCATTTAATGAAATAAAATGCTATTGGTCTTCATTTAGACCATGAATGCCGGTGGATTGAAGTTGTAAACCGTCCAAGAACATAAAAGGAGAAGGAAGAAAGAAATAAGGGAGAAAAGAAAGGAAAAATCAAGGAAAAATAGGAAAAAGTGAGAGAAAGAAAAAATGTGTGTGTTTCTTGGTGTACTTGGAGCAAGATCAAGCTAAAACATCCTACATACAAGGTAAAAGCTTATATTTCAAGAATCAAAGTTATAGATTTCATTACGGTGATCATTTTATGGTAAGTTTTAACATGAAAACATGAGATTTATGGCTGAGATTTGGATCAAATATGAACTATATAAACTTTTGTGTGTGCAAGTATGTGTGTCAATTGGAAGAAGGTGTTATATGCTATACTTTATGTGGTAGATAAATCTATTTTATTGGTATTTAAAAGGGTTATTCATGGTTGGTGAAAATTGGAAAAAGAAAGCTTTAATGGATATAAAACTATAGAAATTTTTCATTCATGTTGGTGATTACATATTGTTCAAAGCATGAATTTGGTGACCTATTGGATCTAGAAACATGAAGAATTAAAGGTGTTTTGATGGGGAATAAGGTGGATTAAAGGTTGTATAGAAGTTATAAAGGAAGGAGAACAAGATGGTAATATTATTTTGTGAAAATGGAATTAGTACAACAAAAATTCTGGGAATTTTTGGCCCAATAGTTCCTGGACGGTTTGGAGGATTGATAAGGGTTAAAATCACCATTTTTTCCTAGTTATTTGAGGGTATTTTAAGATACATTTGTTATATTAACTAGGCATATTTCTTCCTATTTGATATTTTGCTTGTAAAAGGTGTTTTTGCAAATGCATGCAGATTTAAGTTAAAATCGAGCAGAAAGTGCACACAACCAGAATAAACCTAGTGCCAGGCCTAGCCAATGGACTAGGCGCCGGGTCCATTTTTTTCCAGCAAAAAAAATTGAGCCAACGACAGGGAAATTCTAGAATAGACATGGCGCTAGGTTTGGCAAGTGCACTTGGAGTCAGGTCCAGTCTGTCTGTCAAGGAAAAGCGGCCAAAAATAGAGCAAAAATAAGGGAAGAACAGAGTGCACCTGGCGCCATGTGGGTCGAAGGTACCCGGTGCCATGTAATCTCTGGAGGTAGAAATTCTGTATGCGAAATTAGGGCTTATCTAATAATTTTAGCATTTTCCTACTTCTACTTAGCCAAGACTTCCTCAACCACGAAATTGGCATCCAAGAGGCCTATAAAAGCATAAGAGAAAACAAGGGTTTGAGGCATACAACATAGCAAGTAAATTAAAGGGACAGAAATTCTGATTCTTTCATTGAAGGAGGAGTTCACTCAAATCAAGGAGGATTGTTCAAGGGAGTCTTCAAGGAAGAAGAAAGAGACTTATCTATGAGTGCTTTCTTTTCTCTTTGTCTTCTTTTTCTTTAGCGATGATGTATTCATTACTTTTATTATAATTTAACATTATTTTGGGATTCATAATTTTGCGTTAATTTAATTAGTTGATCAATTCTTTGTCATCTTTGGTATTTGATTACTTGATTTCATTGGTTATTGATGCAAGTTCTTCTAATTGACTTCGACAAAATGATGTTAGGAGTTTCATTGCATTGATTTCGTATTTGTTAAAACTTGATGGATTTAAACGATGAAATTAGGATTTTCGAACTAAGTTATCAAAGGTTAAGTTAATTTTTCCTTAACATAAGGTTATCAGATAATTTCATGTTTTTAAGGAATTGAGATTCAGGCATATTTTAGTTAGGATGGCTTAATTAACAAATCTGCTAATTTAATCAAGATATGAATGATGAGCTGAATACATGTTTTGGTAATGTTAACTTGATTGATAAATCTGTTAATATGAATCAAAATATAGGATTCCATGGAATGACAAACGAAATGAAATTTACCTAAGTAAATTCATAACTTGACAAATGATTGAATTTTACTGTGTGTTCCTTCATGATGCCAAGATGATAATTAATTGAGAGAATTGCTAATTGGTTCATTATCATGTTTTCTAGGATAATTGTCTAAATTGCATAAACTTACATCCTTGAGTTGTATATATATTTTTTTTCTTACTTTATTTTGATTGGTTAAACAATGAATGAAAATTAATTAGTGTGTACTTGTTCCTTAGAGGATCGATACTCGTTAATTTCCTATACTATGGTTGCGATGAGTATACTTGCTCACATATGTATTTTGGGATTAATATTTTAATTAAAAATTGATTAAGTGATGGATTTAAAATTGATGATTTTATATACCCAAAATTTACGCATCAAGTTTTTGGCACCATTGCCAAGGAACAATATTATGAAAGCTTGAATTTTGTAAATTTAACCATGTTTATATGTTTATATGTCCATATGTCTATATGTAAATATGTATATATGTACTTTGTGTAAATCGGTGTTCTATCTTGTTGTTTGTAATATTGTGTGACTTAATTGACTAGCTTACTTCATGTTGTACTGTAAATACCACTGTTTGTCAATGCGTGTGTTCTTCTTTTCTTTATTTTTTATTATTTTTTTTATTCTTTTCTTTGTTTTTTTATAATTTTTGTTTGTTTTTATTTTCGATTTGATTTTTATTTTCTTTGAGTGCGAGATTGACATCATCATGGACAACTACTTTTGTGCATAAGATCAAATGAGCTATAATGACGAGAATTTGGCAAATTTGCAAGCTTAGATTGACACTTTTTGTGAGACGTCACTTGAAGCCTCAATGCATTCATTTGTCACCAATACAAATTCCTCTATTAAGTGGCATGAAGAAGCATCTTAACGTATGAGCCATTAAGGAACACAACTAGCCAAGTTGGTTGAGGATGCCATAAAGGCCCATACACTTGAACAAGAGAATCCCTAAGGAAAAAAGGGGGGATATGAGGAACAATTATCCAATGTGGAAAGGGAGGGATTCAATTCTCCTCTATGTGCTAATAATTCTAATCTTTCTTTACCACATGATTTTTTAGGTTCTTCTCAATTCTTGGAGAACAAGGGTCTAAATGATGATGTGTTGAATTTATCATGCTTCAAGGAGTTGGATCTTTCAATGATGCATCGTAAGAAGTCCTTGGATGTTGGTAGTAATTTCTACCATTCACCCCATTCAAAGGGAGGTAACTTGGTTTTTGTAGATGTGTCGAAAAGTACTAATTTCTTGATCCAATCTTTAAGAACTCAATTGCTAAGTTTTAAGGAAAATTTCAATAGTGACAAATCCTTCGAAGGGTTAAAAGGTGATTTCAAGTTTGATGCATTCTTTAGAATCCATGTGCACTTATATGTTGAAAAAAATATTTGTGTGACTAAAGAAATGTTAGAGAAAAAGGTTTATGTGTTTTGCTTTATTGAGAAAAATTGTTTTTATAAACCTTCTATTTTTCAAAAACCTTTCTTCTTTCTACATTCATCATGCCTATCTTCTATTTTAAGCTTTAATTTCTTAAGGTTTATGTGTATTTCCTTTTCTTTTTTTTTTTTAGTCTTTTTCTTTAGTTTGTTTTCTTTTATTTAGGTATGTTTTTATTTTGTTATTATTTTCCTTGTGCTTTTATTTATGTTTTGTTTTATAGGAATAAAGTCCTCCTGGACAAGCCCTTCTCTCTATCTCAAGTCTGGATATCTATTGGAGCATTATTGCACTTGGGAAGTATTGCTTAAAGTTTCAACCCTATTATTATTTTTAGTCCCTTTGGAGATGCTTTCTTGTGTTTATTTTTTGCCAATGAGGACATTGTCCAATTTAAGTGTAGGGGAGTGATTTGGTGATATACTTTGTCTAAGTTTTTATCAATTATCTTGGTGTTTTCTTGGTATTGAGCTACTTTGAAAAATTTTGAAATTGAGAAACAATTTTGTTTTGAGCGCAAAGTTTGGAAAATTGGAGCTACTCCGTCATGACAGTATCCTCTTTACTTTCTTCTCCTTCTTTATTCATTTTGGTCTTCTTGGCTGTACTTTTATTATTCTACCTTTAGCAATTGAGGACAATGTCCAGTTTAAGCGAGGGGGAAAAATGAGGTTGAAGAAATATTTTCATATCATTTTTGAGAAAATTTTTCAAAAATTTTAGTGGTTTTCATAGTTAAGCACTCATATCCACGTGAGTTTTGTCATTCACGTGGAGGATTTTGATGAAATTGGTTTTATTAGATAAGATATTGTTAAGACTTGAGAATTTTGATTAATCTGATTTATGTATTGGTGTTTGAATGTTATTTGACTGATCTAGTTGAAATATAGAAGATATGATGAATATGGGAAGAGTTTATTGGCTAACTCTTGTATTATGAGTTTAAATTTTGCAAGTTTGAGTTATGATGGAAAAAAAAATGTGAGTTGAAAAAAGTTCTTTGAGAGGAAAGATT
The DNA here is from genome assembly GCA_026120185.1 of Voacanga thouarsii. NCBI lineage: Eukaryota > Viridiplantae > Streptophyta > Magnoliopsida > Gentianales > Apocynaceae > Voacanga > Voacanga thouarsii. The sequence continues at coordinate 3,359,144 of JANUWF010002074.1, forward strand.
GTGGAGAATGTTGAAAAAATTTTGATTTGAGTTGAAAAAAAAAACAATGAGTGGAAACAACACTATTGTTGGTGTGAATTGAGAAAAAATGCTCTTATTGATGATCGTTGAAGACCTTTAGCTAAAAAGAAGGTCAACATGAGGAGAAGTAGCAAGTGAATTCGGTGCACTCTCTTGAGGTTATCCCGAAGGCAAAAAGGCAAAAAAGAGCAAAAAGAAAGAAAGAAAGAATTGGTGAGAAAAAAAGATGAGTGATGACTGTAAAGGGGGCCAATATGGTGTGTGAAGAGAAATCCATGCACTTGATGCTATCAATTCCCTAAGTTATTTAAAAAAAAAAAATTGGGAGAAAAAAAATTAGAGTGCTTTCCTCACATCATAACTTGAGTGTACAACTTTTTTATTTAAAATGGTTGAGTTGGTAGATGGCTTGACTTATGTAATTCATATTATTTATATTTTACTTGAAGAGTGAAATAATTTTCTTAGACTAAGGTATGCACTTGATTAATTTCACTTCAAGAGTTTTGTAATATCTTGTACAATGTTTCAAAGTTTGTATTATTTTCAAAGGGTATGAATGACAATGGTTATATCTAAAGTTTGAAGGAAAGGCATGATCTTTGCTATGGTAAAGAAATTTTTAAATGAGAAAGAACTTATGTTTTCTTGATAATTTTTCTTGGACTAAAGTGTTTTGCTTAAGGACAAGCCAATGTTCAAGTGTGGAAGTATGTGATAAGGGTTAAATCACCATTCTTTTTCTAGTTATTTGAGGTTGTATTAATATACATTTGTTGTAATAACTAAGTATATTCCTTCATATTTGACATTTTACTTGTAAAAGGTATTTTTGACAAATATGTGTAGATTTAAGTTAAAATTGAGCAGAAACTGCACACAACCAGAATAGACCTAGCGCTAGGCCTAGCTAATGGACCAAACATGGGGTCAATTCTACTCCAGCAGAAGAAATTGAGCCAACGACAGGGGAATTCCAGAACAGACCTTGCACCAAGTCAAGCAAGTGCACCTGGCATCGGGTCCAGTCAGTCTGTCAAGAAGAAGAGGCCAAAAATAGAACAAAAACAGGGAAAGAACAGAGTGCACCTGGTGCCATGTGGGTCGAAGGTACCTGGTGCCAAGTATGCATTGGAGGTGAAAATTCTGTATGCAAAATTAGGGTTTATCTAATGATTTTAGTATTTTTCTACTCCTACTGAGCCAAGACTTCCTCAGCCACGAAATTGGCATCCAAGAGGCCTATAAAATTACAAGAGAACACAAGGGTTTGAGATGTACAACATAGAAAGGTGAATTAAAGGGGCAGAAATTCTAATTCTTTCATTGAAGGAGGAGTTCACCTAAATCAAGGAGGATTGTTCAAGGGAGTCTTCAAGGAAGAAGAACGAGGCTTATCTAAGAGTTCTTTCTTTTCTCTTTGTCTTCTTTTTCTTTTGCAATGATGTATTCATTGCTTTTATTGTAATTTAAAATTATTTTGGAATTCATGATGTTGCATTAATTTAGTTATTTGATCAATTCTTTGTCATCTTTGGTATTTGATTACTTGATTTCATTGGTTATTGATACGAGTTCTTCTAATTGACTTCGATACAACGATGTTAGGAGTTCCGTTGCATTGATTTCGTATTTGTTAAATCTTGATGGATTTGGATGATGAAGTTAGGATTTTAGAACTAAGTGATCAAAGGTTAAGTTAATTTTCCCTTGACATAGGGTTATTAACTAATTTTATGTTTTTAAGAAATTGAGATTCATGCATGTTTTTGTTATTATGGCTTGATTAACAAATCTACTAATTGAATCAAAATATAAATGATGAGCTTAATACATATTTTGGTTATGTTAGCTTGATTCACAAATCTGTTAATATGAATAAAAATATAGGATTCCATAGACTGTGATTAATGCTTACGATGAGTATACTTGCTCACATTTGTATTTTGGGATTAATGTTTTAATTAAAACTTGATTAAGGGGTGGATTTAAAATTGATTATTTTATATACCCAAAATTTACTCAACAAGTATGCATAAAAAGAATCCATAGACACTTAGTTCAAGGTCCAACGAGCATTTTGATATAAAATGAAGCTCAATCGGAGTTGTAGATCAAAAGTTATGCACAAAACAAAGTGGTGCGACGAAAGGGGAAAATGCAGGATTTTAGTTTGAGCACTAATAAACTCAAAGGAGTTATTTGCATGACATTAGGAATACAAATGATGAAGAACAAGAAGAAGACTTCATGTTCATGAGAAAAAGAAGAAATATGGAAATGAGAAATGAAGAAACCAGATATACAATCTATGTACATGTACATGTTTTGTACAAAGAAGAAAGATAAAGGAATAGAAAATAAATGATTTCCTTATATTTGTGTTGAATAAGTGTTGGTTTGAGCTTTGGGAGACCAAACTAAGCATGAAACGATGTCTAATGTAGATTGTTCACGTTAAGCGTTTGGTGACCAGCTAGATACGGTATTAGTCAAGGACACGAGGTGAGTCCCACTTATTTTACAAACCTTGCTTTATTATAGTGAAATTAGAATTTATTGAAGAAATGTTCTATGAGTCCTTTTGGTTTCTCTGAACAAATAAATGGTTTCTCTAGGGAAGAAATGGTATCATGCCATGATTAGATTTGAATGGAAAATATGAATTTTCAAAAATGGGATTATTCATAATTAGTGACTAATTTTTCTAAAACCTCTTTGTGACAAGGTTTTAATAGACCTTTGTGCTTTACTAATAAAAATATGGTTTCTCTAAACAGGAAATTATTGAGGTTTTTAGGAAATGGTGCTTTTTATAAGGGATTTTGAATCCTTTGAATTATGAATAATTCCAAGGTATAAATGTATACCTAGAAAGCTTTTTTCTCCATAATTATGAAATGAAATAATGTTTTATTCTGGGAAATCATTAATGTTCCTTTTTATGGAAATGATTTTTGGAAAAATGTGAGCTATGAATGTTATGGAATTATAATTGGGATTTCTTGAATTCAATTCTTTCTTTTAGATTAGAATTTTGGAATTCTTGAATAATACTCTTTTAAAATCTGGTATTCTTCAAATGACGAAAACACCCTTGGAAACTTATTTTATCATACGAAAAGGACTTTTTATCATTTTTCGCTATGGTTTTGGAGAACAATCTCTCAGTATGATATTAGCTTTTGAAAAATGGTATTTTAACTCTAAAAATTATTTTATTTATAGGAATAAGATAATTAATTGGCCTTGTGAGCCAATGGGATTAATTAACTGGTCTTATGAGCCAGTGAGAATTATTTTGAAAAATGATATTTTGGCCCCAGAAAATGTTTTATTGGTATTCCTTCGAGAATGGATATTTATTTGGCCTCGTGAGCTAGTGGAATTGGACTGGTCTTGTGAACCAGTGGAAACGTTGAGTATTCAACAAGAGCTGAGCTTTGTACTAGCTTACATTGGAGGTAGACGACCCCCAGTAACCTGGCTAGTTTTGGGAATTGTTTTAATCTAAATGAGGCGATGGGACATTGAAAACGGCTGAGAACTTACCGAATGGGTTGGTAAGTGCCTGGTTGACCTCATGCTCCCTCACGTGTGAGGAATGATATTAGAATGGGTCCACGTATGTAAGCAAGCAATGAATTATAACCCATGCCCCTCTTGTGTGAGGAATGGACAGTGATCCGAAGGCATATGAATCAAATAAATCAAGAAGAGTGTGACGACATTTCTACCTCTCTGGTAATGTATAGTTGAGTGCTACAGGCTTATGTTCTTGGTGCAACAAGACTGTAATGCCGAAAGCGAAGCCTTGTGACCTTTGCACGCAGGCCGATCCTCTATTGAGAGAAGTGTCTGCATTTCTGAAAATTGGGACAATAACTCTAAAATAGAACATGTTTTTCCAGAAATGATTAAATTCTGAGTAAACTCTTTCTTAGAGAGTTGTATAATTAGTTTCAGTAGAAAAGTGTAATGCTTTCCCATAATGTTTTTATGAAGTCACAGCTGAAAACTCTTTTATCTGTTTGTATATAAATCACTGGGACTCACTGGGTGACTTTTTACTCACACATGTATTATTTCTCTTAAAATTTTAAGGACTATAAGCACAGAAAAAGCACGATGGACTCCCAGAGACTCATGCTATGTCTTGAATCTATGATACCCTTGATTATATGTATCGGATGTTAGACTTTATGTGTCACCTTGTGTTTAGCAAAGATATTTTGAAAAACATTTTCGTCGCCTATTGAGTGAAGTTTGTTATAAAGATCCCTTGTCTAGGCAACTAGACGGGACAATATCCCGTAAAATTACATCTCACTACGCCATGGAAATATGAGGTATTACAATTGGTATCAGAGCATAATGGAACTGTAATAAAGTTTATGACGAAGAATAGTTGAGCCTCTTATGGGACATAATGGATAGTTTTATAGCAATGATATATTTTATATAGTCAGATGTGGAAGTAACTAGGATATATGAATCTTAGGGTATACAATTTGAATGTAATCCCTTCTGATAAGTTAGAGGATGAAAAACAAAGTTGAGTTAATTTTGGTATTTCCGAAAAAGAGATTTGTGATCCCAAATTTGGACAATATTAAAGAGAATGAGGATAGGAATGCCTCAGAGATTATATATTGAGTAAAGAATGACTAGTCTTGAATTTCTAGTTTTGGGATCAGTCGTGATAAGACGATAAGTGATGAATTTTGCACTTAAGGATCTTGTATATACAGTATGATGTAAGATGTGAAGATTGGGATATGCACACTTATGTAATACTTTAGTAGTATATTTTGAATATTAGAAACTCTGTCTTATCATAATACTTGGAAGGGTACGATTATACCCACACTAATGCACCAGATTCTATTAGAACACTGAAGTTAAGTGTGCTTGGGTTAGTGAAATCCTATGATAGGCAACCTTCTAGGAAGCAATCATGCAAGTTAGAGGGGAAAGATTTAGGGTAATTAAGAAAGTAAAAGGAGGATTTATGCATATAGCAATGCAAACACAAACAGAAATTTAATATAAGACATATGAGAATGATGTATGTGAAGGTGTTTAACTGAAAAGAGAGGATCTGGGAGTAAGGCAGTTTATTCATTACTTTAATCCTGAAGAAAATATGTATGGTGATAAATTAACTCACCCGAATAATTTGTGAAACAGGTCTTATCAAGAATCAAAGTTAAGATTTGTAAAGAATAATTGAAGTTAACTCTATCCTTCAGTAAGAAATGGATAACTCTCAACAAACGTCAATGGTTACTCTGAGTAGGGTGGATTCAACACAGTAGCATTAAAGGAGGATGCACCACAGATGTGTTACTGAACTTCAATAACGAATGGATTAATGGATTGATTTGTATAGAATTCACCTATAGTAGGAGAACCGCATAAGAAAAAAAAAATCCCTGGTGTTATGTTGTCAAATGTTGTGCTCTATAACTGTATAAAAAGTAGGGGTATACTGTAAATTATTTTGATCCCCTAAATTTTTAGATGCCTATAGTAGGAGTGTCTTATAAAATGTATACTGATATTTTTAGGAGAAATAAAGATAGTACGGAGGATTCATTCATAGATATACTAGGAACCAAATTGCAGGCAGTTAACTAAATTAATAGGAATACTACTCGAAGGATAAAAACATAACTCACAGAGAATGAGGTGATATAAATATTACTAAAGATTATAGAAACACTTCAACACTTAGTCAAGAGTCTTATTTCAAAGGAAAGCCATGTCGAGGATGGATGCTGACCAAGCTCTGGAGCGATTTCTCCAATTTTCTCCCCTTGAGTTTTATGGAGAGCCAGACCAAGAACAAAAGGCTGAATCTTAGATGGAATGAATGGAAGCCATCTTTGAGATTCTGAATTATTTAGAACAAAGAAAAGTTCAACTTGTTACACTTCAATTTCAGGGATTAGCACGGGATTGGTGGAATAGGAAGAAAGGTGAGTGGGAGCAAGAATGAAGAGAATGGATATGGAAGGAATTTCTAGAAGAATTCAAGAAAGAATTTATACCCCGTTGGAGAGTTGAGAGAAAAGAAGAAAAATTCAAAATCTTCAGCAAGATGAGATGATCGTTAGGACATATGCTACTGAATTTAAATGAATTTCAAAATATTTCACTTTATTAGTACAGACTGAGGTGGATCGAACCCGACGATTTGTGAAAGGATTATGACCTGAATAAAAATGGGCACAAATTGGTTCACCCTCAAATGATTTCCGTACAGCCGTCGAAATAGCTACTCTCTTGGAGGAAGTAGATAGACTGGAGTAGGAAAGAATGCTCAACACAAGTAAAACAGATAAGAAGAGAAAGGTGCAGGAAATGACACCAATTTCAAAAAGAGTAAGAGATAAGTATTGTAGGTTATGCAATGAAAAGGGACATACTATTGCAGCTTGTAAGAAAAGATTCCAAAGATGTTCTATTTGTCAAAAGAAGGGACATATCACAGCTAATTGTCCTATATAAGAAAACTCAATTATTATTAAGAAAAAATGGAGTTAAAATAAAAGTTGAAGTAAGATGGGGAAAAAAGAGTACTAAGTTCGAATAGACGAAAGGCACATGGACCTACAAAGTGAACTTTGTATGAATAGTATAGAAGCATTATAGACATGAAAGGTAATAGATAGGGGGCACAAGGGAAGTACTATAATGGAGATATATATATCAACTTATGTAAATTCCTGGTTATTATGGACGTGGTTAAATTCTAATAATATGTGTTGCGTTTTACAGTCTGGGAGTATGTGAATAATTTTGAACAATGATAATTGAAAAAGTTATTGGGGTGATTCCAAATTTAACGTACAAAGAAAAGTTGATTAAGATTTTAAATATGCCAAAAGACACTGACCAAAAGACACATAAACATTTATTAAGATACCTTGGAGCTATTATTTTGCATAACGTGAACTTTGAGGAAATAATGAAGTGATTCTCCATATTGATGGATGACGTTATTTGCTAAGAAAGTGTATTGTCTGTATGGAGTACCTCCTAGTATTGTGCCTAATTATAATCCGAGATTCATCTTAAAATTTGGAGGACAAGTACAGTGATTATAAAGAATGATGTTGGAATTCAGTACTCTAGCACACTGCAAAATAACCTTGAAATTTTGAATATGTACGATGAGCACATACGTTGGATTTTGGAACTAAACGGATTGATAGCTCAACATGTATAAAGTTTGTGTACAATGACAATTATTGATGAATGTTTGAACAATTCTATTTGAGACTTTATATAGAAAAAGTATCAGACGTTCCTATATTTGGAATGCTTAAGAAAAAAATAGAATATACCAGACATCATGAATCTTGAGAAAGTATGATAGATGGTAAAATTGATCAAGCAAAATGAGAAACTTCACAGAGTCGGTAGAGAACTTATTCAAACAGTACAAGAGAAATTTGGAAATTACAGAAAGAAACCAAGTGTATTTAAATTTGATACTAAAATGCCATATGAAAAAAAAACAAAATACAGAAGATGAAATAAGAATTTTGGATATATTAGATTGCTCCAATCCTAGAAAAGGATCAAAAGGTAGAATGTTGGACACATTTTCATCATCATACCCACAAACAAATGGGTAAACAGAGCAAGTAAATAGAATTTTGGAAGACATCTTGCATGCATGTGCTTTAGACTTTTAGATCAAGTGGATTGATAACTTGGCATATACAGGGTTTGCATACAACAATAGTTACCGAACAACAATTAGGATGGCCCTATTTAAAGCTTTACATTGAAGAAAATGTCAGTCCCTATGGTATTCGGAAAGTTTAGGGTGGAAAGCGAATGAAGAGGATTGATGCATTTAGATTTGGGTATAAAAATCATATAAAAACTAAGCACACTCCCAATCAAGTTTATATTAAAACATTAAATCCAAATTACACATATGAGTAAGCGTACTCATTATTAACATAGCATATGGTTCAAACAAGTGTCGATCCTCAAGGAACAAGTATGCATTAATCCATTTTCTTTCATTATTTAACTGACTCAATAAAGTGAAAAAGAAATAAAATAAAATAAAATAAAATAAAATAAGAATGAAAATATATACATGTCAAGGACGGAGAATTATGTAACTCAAGCCATTGTTTAGACAAACATGATCTTAAAATACCCAATCTTTATGACAACCAATTATTCTCTTGGCATCATGAAGGATTAAAGTAGACTCACTTCTTTCCCAATCTATGAAATCACTATCTTCTAGACAAATTAGCATCACATACTCTGTCTCAACTAATTAACCCAAAAGATGCATTAAACACAATCCTTGATTAAATTTTCGTACTCTGGCAAACTTAAAACATGAAATTAACCAATGAATCCATACTTTGGTAGACATAAATTAACATTTAATTACCTTATTCGTAGCAATTAACCCATTTCTTAAGCAAGTTAAAAGACAACAAATATGAAATTAACAAATTGGAACCACCATTAACCTCTTTCCCAAGCAAGTCAATGGAAAGAAACAATCCATTAATCTCATAATCAATCCAAGTAATTAAATACCAAGAATAACAATCAATTAATCAAAAGATCAAATAACTCTAAAAACCATGAATATCTGAAACAATGTCAAATTATAATAAAACAATTAACATATCATTGTTCAAGAAAAAGAAAAGAAAGTAAAAGAAAGCACTCATAGACAAGCCTCATTCTTCTTCCTTTGAACAACTTCTTGCACAATCCTCCTTGAATAAAAGAATTCCTCCTTTGATTGAGTGATTTTCTATGATGATGAATGAATTCTCTCCTTTTTCCTTTGTGTTTGTCATCTATTTATAGGCTTGGGAGTGCCTAAACTCGTTGGTGCAATGTTCTTGGCCGAATAGAAGTAGGAAGATATTAAAACTTCACAGATTACCAAAAATCGCGTAGAAAAATCACAATCTCACCTTTTCCTCAGAGCACAGCCAGTGCCGCCTTGGCTCTCGAAGCTGGCGCCGGTTGTGTTCTGGTTCTCTACTCGTTTGCCGATTATTTCTTGATTTCAATACCATGTTATCCAGAATGCAGCCGGCACCGCCTTGGCTACTAGAGCCAGCGCCAGTTAGGTTCTGTTTCGGTCCTAGTTCAATAATTTTTCATCGCCTCGAAGTTCGTGTATCAGCATATGGCTGGTGTCGATTCCTCTGCCCTGGCCAGCGCCGCCTTGGTTCTGTTTTGCTTCGTTTTACCCCTAAAATCTGAAATAATAAACAAAATGCCTTTCCAAGGGTAAAATCTCAAATATGAAGGAATATAACTAGTTATTGAACAAAATGTATCACAAAAAAGCTTCAAATAACTAGAAAAATTTTGACTAATTTAGCCCCTATCAAGGATACCTTTGATCTTGAAAAAAAATACAAGCAAACTATAGAACTATTTAAAGCCAGGCTAGAAACTACTTAAAGTAGACAGAAGAATTATGTTGATTAACATAGGAGAGATTTGGAATTTATGGAAGGAGATCACATATTCTTGAAGTTAACTCGACAATGACAATTAAGAAATAGAGAACAAGGGAAAAAGTTAGCAGCTAGGTATATCGGACTGTTTCTAATGTCGAAAGGATTGGGAAAGTGGCTTATCATTTGAAATTATCAGAAAGGCTTCAAAGTTTTCATGATGTATTTCATATCTCCCAATTCCGTAAATATTTGGTCAGATCCTTCACATGTTTTGAATAAAGAACCTATCGAAATGACTCCAAGTTTAAAATATAAAGAAAAACCTATTAAAATCTTGGAATATACCGAAAAGGAGCTGAGAAATTAAAAGATTTCACTTGTAAAAGTGTTATGGAATTATCACTCTGTACAAGACGCAATCTAGGAGATAAAGGTGAAGATGTGGGAAAAGTATTTGCAGTTATTTCAAGGATAAGCAAATTTTGGGGACGACATTTTTTTGAAGGAGGGGAGATTGTAATATCCTGTATTTTTAATCTTTGAATGGCTATTACTGTTGATAGAATGATCATTTGTATCAATAGTCAGAACAAAAGATGATCGTTGTAAAGAGAAGAATATTTTGGTGCAATAAAAATAGGTAAGGACCTATATGTAATTTTGAATTTGCTCTACCCGTACCCTAAATTTTTGAAATGCTGCTACTTTTAATAAAGTAAGAGATTGGGGATACATTTAAAACAAAAATTTATCAGCACGAAAAGATGAGCGTTTCGGCATGAATTAGGTTATTTAGGGCTCCAGGGGTATTTTCGTAATTTTAATCGCAAGTGGGATTTTGACCGTGAATTTTATAGAATTTGGAAATAATTGAAGAATTTGAATGTTACCATTGAATTCAATGGAATTTATATAATTTATTGGTAAAATAAAATATTTTTCCAATATAGACCCGAATTTAGTCATTTTTGAGAAAAATTGAAAATACGGTCAAAAATTTGAACGTGTGGCTTCCTGGGAATGGTGTCTAACGACATATGTCAAATTATGAGTGGATGCATGAAATATTCATGCATGCAAAGCTTCTTAAATAATTTTTGTTAAATAATTAAGAAAATATGCAAAAAAATCGAGCAAGCGACACATGTAAAGTAGCTACCATTCATTTAATGAAACAAAATGCTATTGGTCTTCATTTGGACCAGGAATAGTGGTGGATTGAGGCTGAAAACCGTCCAAGAACATAAAAGGAGAAGGAAGAAAGAAATAAGGGAGAAAAGAAAGGAAAATCAATGAAAAATAGGAAAAAGTGAGAGAAAGAAAAAATGTGTGTGTGTGTGTGTGTGTGTGTGTTCCTTGGTGTATTTTTGGTGTACTTGGAGCAATATCAAGCCAAAACATCCTACATACAAGGAAAAGGCTTATACTTAAAGAATTAAAGTTATAGATTTCATTGCGGTGATCATTTTGGTGTAAGTTTTAACATGAAAACATCAGATTTAAGGTTGTCATTTAGATCAAATGTGAACTGTGTGAACTTATGTGTGTGCAAGTGTGTGTGTCAGTTGGAAGAAGGTTTTATATGCTATATTTTATGTGGTGAATAAAGGTATTTGATTGGTATTTAAAAGGGTTATTCATGGTTGGTGAAAATGTGTTGAAAATTGGAAAAAGAAAGCTTTAATGGATATAAAAATATAGCTATTTTTCATCCATGGTGGTGATTACATATAGTTCAAAGCATGGATTTGGTGACTTATTGAATCTGGAAACATGAAGAATTAAAGGTGTTTTTATGGGGAATAAGGTGGATTAAAGGCTGTATAGATGTTATAAAGGAAGGAGAACAAGATGGTAATATTATTTTGTGAAAATGGAATTATTACACAAAAATTCTGGGAATTTTTGGCCCAGTAGTTACTAGAAGGTCTGGAGGATGTGGAAAAAGAATCCAAAGACACTTATTTCAAGGTCCAGCGAACATTTTGATATAAAATGGAGCTTAATCGGAGTTGTAGATCAAAAGTTATGCACAAAACAATATGGTGCAACGAAAGGGGAAAATGCAGGATTTTAGTTGGAGCACCAATAAACTCAAAGGAGTTATTTGCATGAATTTGGGAATACAAAAGATGAAGAACTAGAAGAAGACTTCATGTTCATGAGAAAAAGAAGAAATATGGAAATGAGAAATGAAGAAACCGGATATACAATATATGTACATTACACATTTTGTACAAAGAAGAAAAATAAAGGAATAGAAAATAAATGATTTCCTTATATTTGTGTTGACTAAGTGTTGGTTTGAGCTTAGGTATACCATACTAAGCGTGAAACGATGTCTAATGTAGATTGTTCACGTTAATCGTAAGGTGACTAGCTAGACACAGTTCTTAGTCAAGGACACGAGGTGAGTCCCACTTGTTTTACAAATCCTGTTTTATTCTAGTGAAATTAGGATTTATTGAAGAAATGTTCTATGAGTCCTTTTGGTTTCTTTGAACAATTCAATGGTTTCTCTGAGGAAGAAATGGTATCATGCCATGATTGGATTTGAATGGAAAATAAGAATTTTCATAAATGGGATTATTCATAATTAGTGACTAATTTTCCTAAAACCTCTTTGTGACAAGGTTTTAATAGACCTTTGTGCTTTACTAATAAAAATATGGTTTCTCTAAATGGAAAATTATTGTGGTTTTTAGGGAATGGTGTTTTTTACAAGGGATTTTAGATCCTTTGAATTATGAATAATTCCAAGGTATAAATGTATGCCTAGAAAGCTTTCTTCTCCATAATTATGAGACAAAATAATGTTTTATTCTGGAAAAGCATTAATGTTCCTTTTTATGGGAAGGATTTTTTGAAAAATGTAAGCTATAAATATTATGGAACTATAATTGGGATTTCTTGAATTCAATTCTTTGTTTTGAATTAGAATTTTTGAATTCTTGAATAATGCTCTTTTAAAATTGGGTATTCTTCAAATGACGAAAATGCCCTTGGAAACTTATTTTATCATATAAAAAGGACTTTTTATCCCTTTTCGCTATGGTTTTGGAGCAGAATCTCGCAGTATGATATTAGCTTTTGGAAAATGGTACTTTAACTCCAAAAATTATTTTATTGGTATTCCTTTAGGAATAAGATAATTAATTGGCCTTATGAGCCAATGGTATTAATTAACTGGTCCTGTGAGCTAGTGACAATTATTTTGAAAAATGAAATTTTTGTTGAGAATCGTGGACTCCTAAATGCAAAAAACATCTACAAATCCCTTCCGAGGATCCAAGTATACAATTAAGAAGATCTAAAGTTTACAGAATTACCTTTTGTTTGGCGTAATCGAGATCCTTCGATTCTGATTATACTGTTGTACGTGTAACCCGAACGATCACCAGACACTGCAGTGTGCGAACATCCTCTATCGGATACACACGGCAAACTGACTCGTTACCCTGAGAGTGCTAGCACCTAGGATTTGAGAGGGTTTTTTTTTTTCGGTGAATGGAGGCACAAATATTTTCAACAAAACAGGGCTCTTGAGAAGACGACTAGGGTTTTCTTAAAAATTCTCAAACCTCTTAGAGTTCAATTTTGACAATATCTTATCATATTTTAATTTATATTCAAATTAAATTAAAACTGATATGATAAGATTCTGTTATTATCTCGGTAATTTAACTAATTAATTGACCAAGCCAGATTCTTATAATCTGGACATTATCCAAATACATCGAATGTTGACATATTTCCAAATTCATTGTATCTGGTACATTTTCTCAGTTCGATTAACTTAGACATATTTCCAGATTCATCAAATCTGGTTACTAGAAAAATAACCTAACAAGTTCGCTTATTGTGTGACCCTATAGGTTCCTTTAATACTAGCAGTGTGCATAAATCATATTTAAATGGCTCACATGCTATAAGCGGTTTCTAGCAAAACATTATAACTATCAAAGTTAAATGAAGATCAGTGATCTCTTTGAACCAAACCACAATTTTATATTTAGTCCTTTTGTCACACGATATCCAGATTAAGTATAAGGCATGGAGCATGTCATCCTTATTAAGCTTAATCAATTATTTTTTGATTTCATAGTAGACTATTCAAACAAATGATATCAATATCTTAGATTGATATATTTAAGCATGGCCATGCATTTTAACAGTCTAACTTATCAAGGGGCCCATGGGTATCTCTCCCATAATTTAGAGGGACAAATTCATTCACAATTAATCATATTCTTCTCCTTGATTTATTCTATATCCAATAGTAGTCTAATTTATTATCTGGTTAAAGACAATTTTAGACAACGTCAAAATATAGAACTTATCAAGTAAGAAACTATGATGAAATTAGGTCGAAGGACTTTTAATATCATTATGACTAGAAAGTACTTATGACATGTTCCATGAAGTACTCTCACAGTCGGTCATGTCCAATACAATGTTCTCTAACATTTATTTATGTTTTGACTTGATATCACAAATATCCATGACCAGTAAAACATAGCTATCAAGTCACAAACATACTAATCTTAATTGATTATTGTTTCAATAATAATAATCGAACAGGGACAATTTTAGAATAGTTATTGTATTTATTGCTGGGTTTTACTATCAAGTCACGTACTTAATGACCACAAAACAAAATTCAGTATTCATGAAAAGGAAAACCTTATATTATTATATAAAATATAACGATAATAGTATAAGTACAAATTGACTCTAGGGCATATCCCTAACAATTTTGGCCCCAGAAAATGTTTTATTGGTGTTCCTTCAAGAATGGATATTTATTTGGCCTCATGAGCCAGTGGAATTAGATTGGTCTTGTGAACTAGTGGAAACGTTAAGCACTCAACAAGAGCCAACCTTTGTACTAGCTTACGTTGGAGGTAGACGGCCCCGAATAATCTGGCTAGTTTTGGGAATTATCTTAATTTAAACAGGGCAATGGGACATTGGAAGTGGCTAAGGATTTATCAGATGGGATGGTAAGTGCCTGGTTGACCCTTTGCTCCTTCTCGTGTGAGGAATGATATGGGAATGGGTCCCCGTACGTAAGCAAGCAATGAATTTTAACCCATGCCCCCTATTGTGTGAGGAATAGACAGTGATCTGAAGGCTTTTGAATTAAATAAATAAGGTAGAGTATGATGACATTTCTACCTCTCCGACAATGCACAGTTGAGTGCTACAAGCTTATGTCCTTGGTGCAACAAGATTATGAAGGTGAAGCCTTGTAAGCTTTGCACGCCAGCTGATCCTCTATTGAGAGAAGTTTCTACATTTTTAGAAAATGGGGCAATGACTCTGAAATGAAACATGCTTTTCCAAAAATGACTAAATTCTAAATAAACTCTTTCTTAGAGAATTGTAGAATTTGTTTCAGCAGAAAAATGCAATTCTTTCCCACAATGGTTTGATAAAGGCACAGCTGATAACACTTTTATCTGTTTGTATATAAATCACTAGGACTCACTAGGTGATTTTTTAGTTACACGTGTATTATTTCTCTTAAAATTTTAGGGACTAGAAGCACAGAAGAAGCATGATAGACTCCTAGAGGCTCATGTTATGTCTTGAATCTATAATGCCCTTGAGTATATGTATCAAATGTCAGACTCTATGTGTCTTCTTATGTTTAGCAAAGATATTTTGAAAAAAAATTTTGCCGCTTATTGAGTAAAGTTTGTTATAAAGATCCCTTGTCTAGACTACTGGACAGGGCAACATCCTATAAAATTATAGCTCACTACGCCATGGAAATGTGGGGTGTTAAGAAACTAGACCTGTAGTAGTGATTTCTAATAAGGTACTATATTTAAAGAAATCTAACTATTACTGCTATACCATGGATGAGTACCTTAAGACCTGAGTATAAGTTGGTAATCTAGTGAAGTTGGACTCATGCACTTCGATATATGTTGGGTGAGGTCTTTATGTGAGATCAATAACCTTGTACATTTGGTGTATGACTCTAATTAATTAAGATGGACTTATACAATAGAATTTTTATACTATTTAGTTAAGATAAATCATCCCCTTATGATTTTCCAGGATAATCTAAATAATCTAGGGCCCTGGAGCATGACTTAGTATTATATGCTTTTGTGTAGCTCACAAAGATAAGTAGATATATACTAGAAGTCGTGGATTATCGAGCTAGATGTCTTTGTAGAAGATGTCAGTACATTTTTTCTTATCTCAATGATGGATGTTATGTATGGGATATTTTTGTCATTGTACTTATAGGTCAAAAGCACTGCACTTGCAATATTATTTTTAGAGTCAATATTTCTATATGGCGATAAATAGAATATTTAAAATGATAAAATATAGCTATTTGTTAACAGGGGTATTTTAATCATTTTAGTAGCCAAGAATAATCTATTTTTTGGTCCCCCAGAGTAGGCTAAGTAACCTTAGCAATTTATTTACTATATGAGCTAGTTAGATGAGAATAATATTAGAAGAATTATTCGAAGAGTCCAATAATTATTTATTTGGGATAAAATAATTTATTAGGCCAATTTAATTAAATTAAATTATTAATTATCTTGGGTAATTATTATATTGGGCTTAAGATGATCAAGTAGTTAATAAATGAGCTTAAATATAAGTCTTGGACTTATTAAATAGGTAGGCTAAGCCCTAGTCCACTAGAGAATTAAAAAATATGAAAATCAGGGTTTGGAAACCCTGAGGTAGCCACATATTAAAAGGAAAAAGGGGGGCAGTGGCATGAGAGGCTTTTCATGCGTAGTATGTTGCATGCACGTTGTTAGTTTTGTTCACGTAAGAAAAATAGAACAGTTTCACTAGATAGATGCCATCCTCTGCTTATTTCTCTCACAAGCTCTGATAGGAATCAATCTAGCCACAGGAATCAAGCTCAAGAAGAGGGAGATAATGAAACCGAAATAAAGTTGAGCTTTCCCTGTTTGTTGACGAGAACCCGTTTTAAACAATTCCAACACAATCTTCCAGCATATCTACAAGCTCATTTCAAGTAGGATAGCATATGAACATTGCCAAAAGAGGATCGAGAATGGACCATGCTGCTAGTGTACAAAGGATGTCAACCAGAAGCAGTTCACGTAGAAACATCGCCCAGCAAAATGGACCCAATGGCAGCCAGAGTAGCCCAACCCGGCGCCGACTATGATCTACTCAATTTCTTCATTTTTTCATGCCCGCACTATTCCAGCGGAATGAACTCGACGCTGGCCCTACTAGCCCGATCTGGTGCCAGTTGAGTACTGGGAAAAGCCTCGTTTGGATTCCGAGCGGGTACTGTTCCCCCAAAATGTAACCGGCGCCATCCCTGGGAGACATACCCAGCGCTGACCGTACTCTGGATCCGAACCTGTAACGCTTTTTAGCTATTTTTAGTGTTATTTTGTAATATTTTAAAGTATTTTAGTTCAAGAACAGAGTATCAATATATAATGCTTGTATTGTAAGAACAAGAACAACATTATTACATATTTTATCATGAATAAAGCATTCAACTTGAAGGTTTGAAACAATAGAGAGATTCCTTGTTCAACTTCAATCCAAGACCAACCTAAGGGCTTAGTCCTCCCTTAAGTAAGTGTCTATAAACTCAAAGGATAATTTAACTAGGAAATCAACGAGGGTTCTGCTTGAAAGTCATTTAGGGTTCTTGTTGTTTCTTGATTGAATGCCCACAATTCCCTATCCTTTTAGTTCTTGATTTCTTACTAAGTTAAGTGTTCTAAGATGTTGTTGTGGTAGACCTTTCCTACTAAATTTGGGGTTCTAAAAATTAGATCTTTTAGGGTTCTTTGTTTGTGGAAGAAAAGGTGTTTATTTGTTAAATTTCTTGATCTCTTCATATCTTTTGCTTGTTCATTATGCTTGTCTTGAAGTCTTTTTACTTTGTTCAAGTCCAAACAAAAGCTACTTTTAGATCTAGAAAGACTTCTTCCCTAAGCTCATATCAAAATTTGATATCAGAGCTAGGATAAGTTTAGATCTTTATCTTAGCTTGGATCTATCAAATCTAGAGTATTATTTGATCTTGAGATTCTTGGGGGAAAAAAAAGGAATGAGAATGATTTGTTGAAGAAAGAACCTTAGGAATACATTGATTTTTGTTGTTGTCATTATATTGGGCTTGTTTGGGAAACAGTTTGCTTGCACAGTTCCATAGGAAAATCTTACACAAAAGGTGTTTGATAAAGAGTCTCAAAGACCATTTACTCTATGAACACCATGTGTTTGATGAAATGACTCAAAAAAAGAATGTGGCTTGAACAATAGTGTTATTTCCAAAACCATTTCATTGTATTCTTCACATTATCTTCTCTTTTGTTGTGTGATGTGAATACCTTGTACTCTACTTGTTTCTTAACCTCTAAGTGTTCACTAAAGTTGTCATCCTAAGACCCATGTATTGATGCATCCTAAGAGCTAATAGACTAAGGTGAACTAAACCCATTGAAGTTAGGGAGGAAATTAGTTGAACAAGAGAGATATTGAGTGAATGAAAAAGGCAAGAGAGAAAGATTCTTATTTGAAAAAGCTAAGGAGCACAAACACGAGAGTGGAGTGCAAATACTTAAGGAGTAAATGAGGAAAATAATTTCTATTTTTGTTCGCTTAACTCTATTTACAGGAATATAAATCTAAAACTCCAACGATGATGCAAGAGAGGAATCAGCTAAGCTAAATCTTGGTGGAGCAAATAAACTACAAGAGGATCCGAGAGATCTTCGTGAGAATCTCATTTCATTGCAAAGAAGTATACAGGGCAATTGGAGAGAGATGACCGAACTCCAAGCTCAACAAGGCCAAACATGTACTTCCGGTCAAATGAGGGGACAAGAGTAACCAGAAGCCTACAACTTGCCTCCCGTGAATACCGAACCTGGAGAAGAATAGGATGAATACTCAGTTGGTTAATATCAGCAAGATGCTATGAGAAGAGGGAGAAATGGGTTAGGAAGAGGTAGAGGAAGAGGCCAAGGGAGATTTAGTGAGAATCCTATGAGAGGAGTTGAAAGAAATATTGAGAGAGAATTTGAATGGGAAGAGGGGTCCCAGGAGGAAGACTACAGAGAACAATATCGGGGTAACATGATAAGAGGTAGGAGAAGATATGAAAAAGAGGGAGAATGGGAATTAAAAATATCAAAATAGAGGTACTACAATTCCAGGGGAAAAATGATCCCGAGGAATATTTTAAATGGGAAAAGAAGATGAAATTTTTATTTGATTGCCAGGACTATAGTGAGAGGAATAAAGTGAAGTTGGCAGTATATGGGTTTTCAGACTATACATCGGTATGGTGGGAGCAGGTTTAGACAATTAGAAGGAGAATGAGAGAAATTGCCATTGGGACATGGGAATTGATGAAGAATCTCATGAGGGCAAGATTTGCACCACATCACAACTACAACGATCTATATCAAAGGTTTCAAGTGCTAAGATAGGGGAATAAAAGTATTGAAAATTATCATAAAGAACTTGAGGTACCAATGAAGAGGGTGGTTAATAATAAAGATCCATGTGCCAATAAAGAAAGATTTCTAAAAGGATTAAACTAGAAGATAGCCAATTTAGTTGAGTTGCATTCATATGAAACCTTGGAAGAAATTGTGCAAATGGCTATGAAGGTAGAAAAATGGTTGAAAAGAAGGCCATTTGAAAGGAGAGGAAACCACCCAACTCCACCTCCTAAGGAGTTCCCTAAGCCAATTCCAAATAAGGACAGAGTCCCAAAGCCGCCACCTAGGGAATTCAACAAACCATGGGAAGAAAGGAATAGAGATAAAGTAAAGGCTATTGAGAAGCCAAGGAGCCGAGATATCAAATGCTATCATTGTTTGGGATATTGACATACAGCACACGAATGCCCAAGCAAGAGATTGATGTATACTAATGCCTATGGTGAGATTTCATCCGAGGAAGAGGAATATGAGAAATTGGAGGAAATTTAAAAGGAAGAAAAATTTTTGAGTAAATAAGGTGACGAAGTTGGGCAAGTGTGCGCAATACTTGGTGTAGCAAGAAGATCATTGAGTATGCAAGCGAAGGAGGATGAGCATCATCCATAGAGGGAGAATATCTTTTATACAAGATGCTTAATCAACCAAGTACCTTGTAGCATAATCATTGATAGCGGGAGTTGCACCAACATTTTAAGTGCTAGGGCGATGAAAGAAATGGGCTTGGAAACAAGGAAGCATTTACAATCCTACAAGTTGCAATGGCTAAATGAAAATGGGGAATTGAAGTTTAATAAACAAGCTTTGATTGCCATTGACATGGGGAAGTATAATAATGAAATTTTGTGCGATATTATTCCTATGCAGGCAGGCCACCTACTTTTAGGGAGACCATGGCATTATGACAGGGGAGTAATGCATGACAGGAAGAAACACACCTATACTGTGTATAAAATGAATCTTGTGTGGCTATTCTTGGTATTGTGGTGTTTTTGTTGGCTATGTGTTCAGCTCAAACAATGGGACCCAAAACAGAGATTTTCATTGTGACAAAAGGAGAAAGTAACCTAACTATCTAGACTATTTCAAACCCTTGAAGAACAAAACCTCAAAGACCCTCAAGATGAGTAAAAAGTTCTACTATATTCTTACCCCAATATCCTTAAAGCAACAAAGGCAAACAAAAATAAATAGAATAGAGAAAATAGGCACCCAAATATTGGATTTCAAACAAACCTTAGAAGAACAAGCAACTAAGACCCATTCAAAGAAACAACTTTGGATTATCCAAAAGATTTAAAGACTCATACAAAAGGAGGACTAACCCTTTAGTTTGGTCTTAAACAAGATGAACAAGGAAGTTAGGGCCTCTCAAAATTCTCTTCTCAAATTTGAATTCAAGTCAAGTGTATTGTGTTTTCAAATCACTAAAGGTGTTATTTATACTACCCTAACCCTAGCTAAGTAATCTCTAAGATTCTATTACAGCTTAGAGTCATAATAAGTCTTTACAAGCAATTAAAATTGAAGAAAATCGGAAAAAATATTTAAAATGCAGAGCTGTCGTCGGTTGCCCAGGGTGGAACCGGTGCCGATTTGGACATCACAGCCGGCACCGGCAGTGTCCTGTCTTCGGGCCGGTCTTGTTGTGATTTGAAGCTGCTGTTGGGGCATATTAGAACCGGTGCTGGTTTAGCTGCTTGGAGCCTGCGCCGGCCGTCCTCGGGTGGCCTCCTTTTTGGTCGAGTTTCGTCCATCTTTGTCGCCGGCCCTTATCCTTGCATGGTCACACCTCCCCCTCCTTGATCTTGTCCTTCATGATGAAGCAGAGTCTCATTAGTGTATAAGGAGGGAAAGAAATTTATTCTACTGCCTATGTCTCCGAGTAAAGTGTGCAAAGATCAAAAGATCATGATAGAAAATGAGAAGAAAAAAAGTGTTCAAGAAAATGAGAAAAAAATTGGGAAAGAGAACACCGAGATAGAAGAAAAGGAAAAAAGAGAGGGAAAACAAAAGAAAGGAGATAAGAAATGAGTAAATTTCTTTGCAAAACAAAAAGAGGTGGTAAAAGCTATTAAAGTTAAGGAACCAGTGTATCTCTTAATTTGTAAAGGCATTTATGTAACTACTAATGAAACTACTCTTTCTTTGCCTTGTGAAATTACAGGTCTTATTGAAGAATTCCAAGATGTATTTCCAAAAAAAAATACTAGAAGGATTGCCACCCGTCCGAGGAATAGAGCATCAGATTGATTTCATCCCGGGGGCTGTCATTCCAAACAAACCAGCCTATAGATGCAAACTTGAAAAAGCTAAGGAGCTATAAAAGCAAGTTGAGGAGTTTCTCAAGAAAGGCCATGTCCGAGAAAGTTTGAGTCCAAGTGTGGTTCTAGAGTTGTTGCTGACTAAAAAGGACAGATCATGGAGAATGTGTGTTTACTGCAGGGCCATTAACATCATAACGGTTAAATATCATTACCCTTTCCCTAGGCCTGATGATTTATTAGATGAACTGCATAGATCATGTGTATTTTCAAAAATTGATTTGAAATTCGGATATCATCAAATTAGGATTAGGGAAGGTGATGAATGGAAAACTGTATTTAAGACCAAACAAGGTTTATATAAGTGGCTTGTGATGCCATTTGGATTATTAAATGCACCTAGTACTTTCATGAGGTTGATGCATTATGTGTTGCGAGAATATATTAAAAATTTGTTGTGGTGTATTTTGATGATATTTTGATTTATAGCAAAACTTATGAAGATCATTTTCATTATCTTAAATGTGTACTTATTGCTCTTAAACAGTTATATGCAAACTTTAACAAATGTTCATTTGTTTGGAAAAAATAGCCTTTCTTAGTTATGTTGTAAGTTCAAAAGGTATTGAAGTTGATGAAGAAAATGTCAAGGCCATTCAGGATTGGCCAACACCTACTTCTATGATTGAGATTAGGAGTTTTCCTGGGTTAACTAGTTTTTGCAGGCATTGCATTAGAAATTTCAGCACAATAGCTGCCCCATTGACTGAAGTTATTAAAAAGAATGTGGGATTTAGGTGGGAAGAAGAACAAGAAAAGGCTTTTATTGCTTTGAAATCAAAATTGAGTAAAGCCCCATTGTTATCCTTGCCTAATTTTGAGAAAGCTTTTGAAGTGGAATGTGATGCTAGTAGAATAGGAATAGGTGCTATTTTGACTCAGAATAAAAAGCCTATTACATTTTTTAGTGAGAAGTTTTCGGAAGCATCCTTGAATTATTCCACTTATGACAAGGAATTGTATGCATTAGTGAGGACCTTGCACCATTAGCAACATTATTTGTTACCTAGGGAATTTTGTTAGAGTTATGCTCTAGAAGCAATCACTTGTAAGTTGTATATGACACATTTTATTTTAATAAAATGCATTATTGATCTTACAGTTTCTTTTATTTACTATGAAGTAATATAACTGTTAGATAAAGCCCTTAGTACAATATTGTGTTAAGGAGATCATAATATGAGATTCCTACTACACTATATACTATTAGTACTTAAATAGTCCCTAGTCGTAGTATTAATGAGACTGGACATCATTAATGCGTTAAGACTAGCATGTGTTAGACTTCCTGATTTGATCAGGCGGTGATTTTCATATCCGTGAGTATTGAGATACTCAAAGTTAACACATGGATGCTTGTTAATGGAACAAGTACATTGAATGACCTATCTATGAGATAATCACATGGATAATTATTTAGTGCCAGTGATATAATCTCAATATAGCAAACGTGCAAATATCCTTAGACTTAAGATCTCTAAGGTACTTTATTTGCTGAGCCAGTGTGTTTTGATTCCAATCACTAGAGCCAGATCGAGGGCCGCCTATGGGATGGATATTGGGTACATTGTGAGGTAAACGTGTAATACCCCGCTACCTAGGCCCGCCAGAGCCGGGGATGTCGCCCCGTCCAAAGGACAAGGGGTCTTTATAACTAGGTCACACAATCAAAATAGCGGAATAAAAATGATATCTTAACTTAAAATTTATTACAACCCAAGAATAAATTTAAGAATAAACCCAAGAATACCAAGATAAATCCATAATAAAATTTATCCACTCTTATCTCCCCAAAGCATTACACAAAATAAATTATCAGAAAATCTTCCAAAGTAGGCAATATCTAGCTACTCATCCCCACAGCAGGATCGACCTGAAATTATGGTAAAAAGGGTGATGAGACAAAAATCTCAAAAGTCCGTGTGTGCTTTGAGTATCGAGTGAAAACAGTTCGTGAATGCAAAGTATAAATCTTTATAAGAGAAATATTGATAAGCAATAAACATTAGCCAAAAGTAAAAGTTGTGTTTTAGCTTTTCCAGTCACACATAATCAATAAAAATCAACCACTCGAAAGAAAGGGTTATGGGTTACCACACGTTGAGCCCCATAACCGGTCAAAATACCGACACTTTGTGCAGATTGACAAAAGGTAGGTGATCGGCCTACCGGGCAAGATACTCCTCCTTCTCTATACCCAAACAACAACCGAATGTCCATTCCAGCATAACACAGTCACTTGACTAAAATAAAACTGCTAGCTCAAACCGATATGACTAAGTAGTACTGATGTTTCTCTAAGTTGAGCTTATCTTCTGGAGGTGACGTCCTGCCAGAAGACTCACTCTTGCTTTTCAAAACTAGTACTACTAGCCTACCTCTATTGAGTACTCAACGTAACTTATCCCACTTGGGAAAAAACGAGTAGAACATAGTTCCACATGAAAATGGCAATTAAGGGTTTCCAAAGTTTGTCAAAATCAGTTTTAGAATGAGTTTTAAGTTTTGAGTAAATCTGCATATTGATTTCCAAATAATTTGTTTGACTAAAATAAGAAAGGAATCAATCCTCAATTGCCTTTACAGAAATGAGTGTCCATGCACTCTAAATTTGGCTTGCCATAATAAACATTTTGCATCAAACAGGTTTTATGCAGGAGCTTACCTGATCCTTGCTCACAATAAAGGTCTCCAACAGCTGACCTAACCCCGCATAGGGTAAATACAAACCACAATCAAACTCAAATCAAAATCCACTTTCATAAATAAAACTAACTCAACTCACTACTACAACCATGATCCTAGTGTCCCAAGCTTTAAGGCCAAATAATAAAGGAAAAGGGTTTATAAGTTAAGGCTAATCTGATATTTAAAATAATTAGTGTTTTGGGAAATAGGTACTAATAAGCTGAAGGTTTAAATCCTGCTAAGAAAAAATTAGAGTCTATTTGATGAAGAGTCCTAGGTGGTATTAAGTAAAATAATAATTTATTAATAATTATTTGCTAGAAAATAATTGATAACTAAAATTAGTTGAAAATAAATTTTAATGAGTCTTGATTGAAAGATAATAGATAAACTTTAATAGGTTTTGGTTAAAAGATGATAATAAATATTTTACTTATTATGATTAT
The DNA here is from genome assembly GCA_026120185.1 of Voacanga thouarsii. NCBI lineage: Eukaryota > Viridiplantae > Streptophyta > Magnoliopsida > Gentianales > Apocynaceae > Voacanga > Voacanga thouarsii. Next base: position 3,383,578 of record JANUWF010002074.1, read on the forward strand.
TTTCATAAAAGGCTTTAGTTGATTTCATCATTTTATATAATATCTATATATTTTATTTTTCTAGCAAAAGCTATTATTTATTTGACTAAAATATCCTTATTATATATAATAATCCAAATCTACTCTTCCTAGGGTTCTTCAAAATTGCTAGCCAAAAATCATAATATTAAATATTTATTGAAGAAATAAAATTAGCTTAAGGATAGCTAGGTCATGATCATAATTCTATTGCTAACCATAATCATGAACATATTCACCCCTTCACATCATCAAATCATCCAAATCATGAATATAAGCATAGATCTAAATTTACTAAGGCATGATCTAACCTTTACTAGCATAAATATAACCATGGCTTTAATAATCACACAAGAATGTAAATCCTATTCATCATAGATGACATAATCTCTAGCATACTTAATCATGGAGGCATGCATTAAACCCTAAAACACCATACATTCAACCAAGATAATCAACTCATGCATAAATCCCATCTCCATCATATTCATACATATATTCATGCTTCAATCTCAACTCATCACAACAATACATACTCAAACCCTATTCATAATCCATCTTCTATCAACATCATCCTAGAGACATGAATCTAGAATTTAAAAAGAGGGTTAAAAAGGCTTACTTGATTGATGAATACCTTGAAGGAGTTTCAAATAGATCTCAACTCGTAGATGACTAGATCTGTCCAAGGAAGATGAAGAAAGCATGGCCATTGGTGAAGAAGCCATTCGGCCAAGAATGAGAGGGGTTCGGCCGAGAGAGAGAGAGAGAGAGAGAGAGAAGAGAGAGAGTGTGTGTGTCCATTATCATGTTTATTCATCTATATATTCATTAGAGATCAAAGATTAGAGAAGATAAAATTGTTTGAACAAACCTACCTTGAAGGTGTTCTTGAGCCTTCACCAAAAATTCTGATTTTGATCCAAAAGAGCAAGTTGGATTTTGGAGTTTGATGTTAAAAATGGTATGGATGGACTCACAGTAGTGTATAGATGAAATCTGGAATTTTTAGAAGAAGTTTGAAGTGATTTAGAGAGGTGTTAGGCAAAAGGAAGGAGTAGATGTTCTTAGTGTGCTATGTGTTCTTGAAGGTTGAAGAGAGTAGAGAGGTTTTGTTCAAGGCTGGCCAAATTTCTGAATGGATTAGGGTTGGCCAACTGCTTGTAGGGTTTTAGTTTATGATTTTCTAGTTTGGAAGGGAAAAGGAAAGGCTAGTTGTTGAAATCCTTAAAGAATATTTTTTGGAAGTAAATTTGGAAACTAAATATAACAAGAATATCTTTGATTATTGGAGTGCTTTTGGGAAGCTGCCATGGCCGACTACTTGTGCAGTATTTTGGCTGGATGAAAGCTGGTTGAAGGAGGCTAAGGGTGGCTGAAAATAAGGAGTATAATGGTGAAGAAAAGGTTTGGTTGTTTGAGGGATATTTTATGGAAGGTTGCTAAATTATGATGGCTGGAATTTTGGTATCCAATCAAGGTATGATTGTAGTAATTTTTTTTGAAAATCTTTTAGGGCAGCCATGATTGGATTTTCGTGTAGAAGCTTGGGGAAGACAGTGAACTGTTCATGGCTATTTAAGATAGGTTTGTGCAGAAAAAGAATGGAGTTTCGGCCAGGGCAGGAAAAGGAAACAAAGCTGGAAAATTTACTGCACAGATTTCGCCATTGCTAGAATTTTTCTAGACAGCTTTTGCTGCCATTTTCCAATCAAATTGTAGAGAGTTTGAAGGGGCATTTAGAGGTCTTTCAAGGCTGGTTTCTAGCCTTCTTCATAGAGGAAAAACGTGGCTAAGGAGCTGGGAGAAAACTGGAAGAAAACAGCTTGGTTTAAGATCACCTAAGCTGCGATTTTGCCCAGAAATTTTCTGGTTTTGTACAGCATTTGTGCAGTCCGAAAATGGCCAAAAAATTCCAGATTGCAAGCTGATATAAAGTGTCATTTTCTGGCAGCATTTGGGAGGGAATAATGGCTGAGAATTTCGACACTTTGAAGGCACAAGCTGGAAAAATTTCAGTTCATGACATGAAGGAAAAATGAACCTAGCTAGAGTGAAATTTTAGAAGGTTCACTAGAAGGATTTATTCTCTTGGAATCTCCCACATCTCTACCACATTTTCAGACCATAAGATGTCTTTCACTAAGATATTTTGAACCTTCAAAGCCACAGCACTTTACTGAAATTTCTGGAATGAAATTGACTAGAACAAATTTGACCAATCTAATGAATTGAGAATTAAGAGAAATTAAATATCAAGAAGAAATGAATTCTCTTAGGAAATTTTGAGTAGGCACAAGAATAGGATTAGAGTACTCCTATCATGTCTCCCCTAGGACAACACCTCTGCCCTATGCTAAGGTTCTTAAGGCCAAAAATACCCCTTCCCAAGCAAAAATAAAATTTAATCATGTTAAAGCTCCAATGATGGAATTCGAACCCAAGACCTCAAGAATTAATTCCAAAGTTCTAACCACTACACCACAACAACTCTTGTTCTTATTTTCTCTCTAAAAATATTTTTCCTATTTAATCCTCAAGCTATCTCCCTATTTTCTCCTCAAGAAAAAATTATCATTTTGCCCTTTTTACCCAATAAGCATAATCAAGCCCTCTAGACTATAAAACACTAATCCAAAGCACATAAAATCATATAGAAATATATTTAAACATGCAATAAAATATGATATGCATCCCAACCCCCTTACTCTAAGGTTGGGTCCGACTGGGGTTTCACAAAACGAAAGTAGTTGAGAGGGTCAATAAAGGATTCACCATTCCTAAAAGGAGGGCCGAATATCTCACGGTCACTTGTAGGAATTACTACTCGAGAAGTCCTTGGCCTAGGCAACTATGTATTGGAAATTGTTTCAATTGATACACATCTAGAGTAGTGGGTTCCTGGTTCAAGTACTATTATATTCGAGCCAGAATTAATATATTCTAGAGGAAGTTGGCACTAATTCTGTACTCCAAACCAAATGAGATATTGTATGGTGAAATGAGTTAATTTCACTATAGTTTGTTATTGAAGGATTTATGTCAGGCCACTTGACTTCGTGGACTCTTGAGTGGTCATGATGTATTGCTAGATACCGCTCATGATCTGAGAATATGGGTATATTAATTGATGAATTAATAAACCAATCCTGAATAAGAATCAATATGATTAATTCTAATTAATTATGGATTATTAATCTCAAAGACGTTTGAATTAATTCATGCTCACTACCAATTGACTGGGAAACCTAATAGGTCACACACAAAAGAGGATTATATACTCAAGATATTATTTAATAACATAGTGGGGTAAATTACGAGAAAGAGAAGTTGTTGTGGTCAAATTATAATTAGTTATAATTTATGGTTCAAATTGTAATTGTGAAAACTTGATGTTTCCAATTACAATTAAGGAATTCTAATTGTTTTAGAATCCTGAGATGGAGTAATTTCAGCAGGTTTTTCGTGATATGTGTGTGACACACACGATACCCTAGCTAGAGAGGCATTGACGAAAAACAACAACTCAAAACCTTCTCTTCTATCTCTCTCATTTTTCCTTCAGAAAAGAGAAAATGAAAAACCCTAACCCTAGCTGCCATTTTGGTTTATGCTAGCACATAAACATCTTGGTGCTTGAGAGCTATCCTCCATGTAGATTTCTGTTAGAGATAATCACACATTGTGATTATAGTGGTTGGACGTTCAACTCTCATGGTGTTTGATCAAGAGGATTACTGGATCACGCCTCAGACTTGAAGAAGAAAATTTTTGTTTTTCAGACGCTTAAAGAAAGGTAAAACTGTTACCTTTGCTCTCTATATGTCTTGTTTTCCACACATATGTGATTTCTGAGATGGTATCTCATTCTTATTTTGCCGCTGCACCATATATGATATGCGTGTGAGATACCCAACAGTGGTATCAGAGACTTGCAGTTGTGTAGTTTGCAGACATTATTTCTTGTGTGAAAGTTGTTTCATGTACTCGTGTATGACTTTGTTCACTGTGAAAAATTATTTTCACTCGAGTCGAAATCATTTCAAGCATTATAGGTTGGGTCCATAGCACAATATGCTTGTGTAATAGTTATAACATATTTCAAAAAATGTTTTCCTTGTGTGCTGAAAAGCTTTTGCAGAAAAATACTTTCTTAAACATGGTTGTTGCCTTCCATTTAATCCTAATTTTCTATTTTATTTTGTTTAAATTAACAAATTGGTTGTTGTTTTGAGCTTCAAAATAGAAAAATTCTGCTGAGAATTGTTCTCACTAAACAATTGCAGAAGATAAGGGCTCCAGAAATTGTTTCTGGAAAAAATTTTAAAAATAGTGCCTCTTCCCGACTACAGCCAGCACCGGCATTGGCCCCTAACCAGCACCAATTCCATATTGTTTCACGACGTCCAAAAATTATTTCTGGAAAAAATTTATTAAAACCCGACTGCAGCTGGCACCAGCTCTGGTTTCCAAACCAGCGCCGATTCTGCTCTGTTTCACGACATTCCAACCATTTTGAAAAAAAAAATCTAAAATAGAGTTCTGAAAGGGGAAAAAAATCTCATTTGATGAGAGACGAGACCCAAAAGCATTTTCTCAAAATTAGTTTTGAGACAAACAATTTTATTTTTCAAAATAATGATTTTTAAAATTTTAAAATTGATGTATTTTCTAAAATATTGATTTTAGAATTTATTTTATTTTTCTAAAATAGTGATTTTGGAATAATAAAATTATATGTTTATTGTGTTTAAGCATAATTAATGGCATGATGGATGGTTATGGATTAAAACCAATTATATCTGTTCATGCATTTTATAGTTTTGATTTTTTATGAAATAGGGCCTGCGTGTCCTGCCTTCTCTAAAATTCTTATGTAATTCTCTTCTCATCTAACTCCTCTCAAATGTAACTCGAGGTTTTCTCTCTTTAGAAAATTATGTAATTAGTTTACATAGGCTAAATAGGAATAGAATTATTTTATTTTGGATATGGCAACCAAAACAAGGTGAGAATGTAAGACCTTCTACTTGAATCATGCACAAACACATAGCGTTAACTATATTAATTTCTTTTATGGCTCAAAGAAATTAATTTAGACTAAAGTCCATAACCATACTACATAATCGCTTTATTACCACGATTATCAATTATGTGATTTATTGATTTTTATGCATGTCATTTATTGAAATCACTAAAAGAAACAAATCCCTCAATTAATATTAAACCTAATTCCTTCCGTTAATATAGTAAAAACGAGAGTCCTTTTTTGAGACCAGGTTGTTGGAAAAACTCAAGCCTACTCGACATCGGGTATGTTCAAGCAATAGAATTAAATTTCTGATTAATGGATCGGGTTTAACTAAATTTTTTATCCCGGTTTGGCAAACTCAAGCATAAAGAAAATTTAGAGGAAAAGTTAGGGTAGCCTAAAAGGCTTTAAGATTAAAAGCTATTAATCACCCATTGATCCGGTAGTTACATACGATGTAATTGGTGTTAGATACCTACCAATGAACTCAATGGTGGCTTATTGGGTAAACCCAAGGTTATTCTTGAGGAATTTGGATACTGATCCACTAGGAAAGCTTCCAATGGGCTTTTCCAAATTAATAGTGGGGGCTATTGGTTTGAGTAAAATAGTGGAGTAAAAATACGTTTAATTAAAGTCCTAATTATTTGCATTTCATGTGCATATACAGTAGCTAATCCTCTCTATCTTTACATCTAGGACACTTGCATCATGTCTACAAACCTAAACCTACGTAGTATCTTGGAAACCAATAAGTTAACCGAATCAAACTACCTCAACTGGTATAGAAATTTGAGAATCATTCTCAAATCAGAAAAGTTGCTCTACGTGCTAGATGTTCCTATTCCACCACTACCAGTTGAAGATGCTCATGCTGATGAGCATGCTGTCCACAAAAGGCACAATGAGGATAGTGATGCAGCATCATTTATTATGCTGGCATCCATGACTCCCGAGTTGCAAAAACAGCACGAGTATATGGATGCTCAATCGATTATACTACATCTTTAAGAGCTGTTTGACGCCCAAGCCAAAACTGAGAGATACGAGATCTTGAAGCAACTATTCCGTTGTAAAATGGCAGAGGGTTCTTCTGTGGCCACTCATGGGCTGAAGATGCTGGGCTTAATAGAGAAGCTTGGATCTCTTGGGTTCGCGTTGGATCATGACTTAAGTGTTGACTTAATTCTACAGTCTTTGCCTAATAGTTTTTCACAATTTGTGATTAACTATCAAATGAATAAGATTGAGTCCACCATTCTTGAGTTGATCAATATAGTAAACGTGCAAGTATCCTTAGACTTGAGATCTCCAAGGTACTTTGTTTGCTGAGCAGTGTACTTTGATTCCAATCTCTGGAGCCAGATCGAGGGCCGCCTATGGGATGGATATTAGGTACATTGTGAGGTAAATGAAAGTAGTTGAGAGGGTCAATAAAGGATTCACCACTCCTAATAGGAGGGGCAAATATCTCACGGCTACTTGTAGGAATTACTACTCGAGAAGTCCTTGGCCAAGGCGACTGTGTATTGAAAATAGTTCCAATTGATACACATCTAGAGTAGTGGGTTCCTGGTACAAGTACTATTATATTCGAGCCAAAATTAATATATTCTGGAGAGAGTTGGCACTAATTTCGTACTCTAAATCAAATGAGATATTATATGGTGAAAGGAATTGATTGCTCTATAGTTTGTCATTGAAGGATTAATGTCAAGCCACTTGACTTCCTGGACTCTTGGGTGGTTATGATGTGTTGCTAGATACCGCTTATGATATAAGAATATGGGTTTATTAATTGATGAATTAATAAATTAAACCTGAATAAGAATCAATATAATTAATTCTAATTAATTATAGATTATTAATCTCAAAGACGTTTAGATTAATTCATGTTCGCTACCAATTGACTGGGAAACCTAACAGGTCACATACAAAAGAGGATTATATACTCAAGATGTTATTTGATAACATAGTGGGGTAAATTATGAGAAAGAATATGGCTTGAACAATAGTGTTATTTCCTTATCCGTTTCATTATATTCTTCACATTATCTTCTCTTTTGTTGTGTGATGTGAACACCTTGTACTCTACTTATTTCTTGACCTCTAAGTGTTCACTAAAGTTGTCATCCTAAAGGCCTTGTATTGATGCATCCTAAGAGCTAATGGACTAAGTTGAACTAAGCCTTTTGAAATTGGGAAGGAAATTAGTTGAAAAAGAGAGACATTGAGTGAACGAAAAAGTCAAGAGAGAAAGATTCTTATTTGAAAAAGCCAAAGAGCGCAAACACGAGAATAGAATGCAAACACTTAAGGAGTGAGTGAGGAAAACAATTTCTATTTTTTGTTCACTTAACTCTTTTTCAGGAATATCAATCTAAAACTCCAATGATGATACAAGGAGAGGAACCGGTTGGGCTAAATCTTCGTGGAGCAAGTAGACCACAAGAGGATCCAGTAGATCTTCATGAGACCCTCGTTTCATTGCAAATGAGTATGGAGGGCATTTGGAGGGAGATGACCGAATTCCGAGCTCAACAAGGCCAAACATCTACCGCCAGTCAAAGGAAGGGACACGAGCAACCGGAAGCCTACAACATGCCTCCTGTGAATACCGAACTTGGAGACGAATGGGATGAATATTCAGTTGGTGGATATCAACAAGATGCTATGAGAGGAGGGAGACACGGGTTGAGAAGAGGTAGAGGAAGAGGCCGAGGGAGATTTCGTGAGAATCCTATAAGGGAAGTTGAAAAACATATTGAGAAAGAATTTGAATGGGAAGAGGGGTACCCGGAGGAAGACTATAGAGAACAACCTCAGGGTAATATGATGAGAGGTAGGAGGAGAGATGAAAATGAGGGAGAACATGAATTGAAAAACATCAAAATGGAGGTACCACAATTCTAGGGAAAAAGTGATCCCAAGGCATATTTTGAATGGGAAAGGAAGATGGAAATTTTATTTGATTGCCAGGGTTATAGTGAGAGGAATAAAGTGAAGTTGGCAGTATATGGGTTTTCAAACTATGCATTGGTATGGTGGGAGCAGGTTTTGACTACTAGAAGGAGAATGGGACAAAATACCACTGGGACATGGGAATTGATGAAAAATTTCATGAGGGCAAGATTTGTACCACACTATTACTACAATGATCTATATCAAAGGCTTCAAGTGCTAAGACATGGGAATAAAAGTGTTGAAGATTATCATAAAGAACTTGAGGAGCGAATGATGAGGGCGGTTATTAATGAATATCCACATGCCACTAAAGCAAAATTTCTAAGTGGATTGAACTGAGAGATAGCCAATGTAATCGAGTTGCATTCATATGAAACCTTGGAAGAAATGGTGCAATTGGCTATGAAGGTAGAAAAATAGTTGAAGAGAAGGCCATTTGAGAGGAGAGGAAACCACCCAACTCCACCCCCTAAGGAGTTCCCTAAGCCGATACCAAAGAAGGAAGGAGTCCCAAGGCCGCCACCTAGGGAATTCAACAAACCATGGGAAGAAGGGAATAGAGATAAAGGAAAGGATGTTGAGAAGCCGAGGAGCTGAGATATCAAATGCTATCATTATTTAGGATATAGACATACAGCACACGAATGCCTAAGTAAGAGATTAATGTATACCACTGCCTATGGTGAGATTTCATCCGAGGAAGAGGAATATGAGAAATTGGAGAAAATTCAAAAGGAAGAAGAAATTTTGAGTAAAAAAGGTGAAGAAGTTAGGCAAGTGTGTGCATTACTTGGTGTAGCAAGGAGATCATTGAGTATGCAAGCGAATGAGGATGAGCATCATCAACAGAGGGAGAATATCTTTTATACAAGATGCTTAATCAACCAAGTACCCTGTAGCATAATCCTTGATAGCGGGAGTTGCACCAACGATATAAGTGCTAGTGCGGTGGAAGAAATAGGCTTGGAAACAAGAAAGCATTCACAACCTTATAAGTTACAATGGCTAAATGAAAGTGGGGAATTGAAGGTTAATAAACAAGCTTTGATTGCCGTTGATATGGGGAAGTATAAGGATGAAATTTTGTGCGATGTTGTTCTTATTGAAGGATGAAAATGGCAAAAATGATGAAACCGAAAGCATGCTTACAGAACGAAAAAAAAATTTATCTTTGTGTTTGAATGACCTTATTAGCACTGAATAAGATGTTTGTACCAAGATGTTTGAAGCTACTGGATCACGTCCTTGTAAACGTCGATTTCGTCTTATTCACGTGAAGCTTTTGAGCTTTTGAAATGATGCTCTTTCCTTTACCAGTGAAAGCTTCACAGACTTGAGTTCTCCTTAGTTTTCCCAATGAATGCTTCTTCCTTTGCCTCTGTGAAAGCTCACTCACTTGGCTATCTTTTTCTCTTTGGTCTTGATTGCATTTCTTTTCTTTTCATCAATTCCTGAGAGAGAGAGACCAAGAGAGTCAAACAAAAAGCCCCATGCTTTTGTTATCTATCACGCAAAACAACACGGGATCCATCCCGTGTTATTTTTTTAATTTAATTAATTAATTTAATATTTTTTTAAAATTTTTATTTTACCCTTGGTCTTATTCATTAGGCCAGATAAAATTGTTTACTCTTGAGCTTGAACACTCATAAATAATAAGTCTCAATTACTTATTTTTGGGCTTCATTAAGCAGTCCAATAAATAATTAACAAGCCCAAATAAACTAATATAAAATATCAAGCCTTTTATTTAGTTTATACCTAAATTAATTTTCTAATTATTCAATCTGGACCTTGGGCCCTGAATAATTAATTAACCAATTAAATTAGATAAAAATATATACTCTCCCTCTCGAGCATTTTATTTTATTCTAATTCAATAATAAATTAGACTACTTAAATAAAATAAAATAAAACCCATAATTATCAAGACCAATTCCTTAACCTAAATCTGTCAAAACTTAAAGGTTATTTCAGAGACCAAAAAACACATCGCATAAGCTACTAAAATAACCAAAATACCCCTATTATATAAATAGCTATATTTTGCATTTTAAATATTTCTAATATCGCCATAAAGAAATATTAACCCCAAAGATAATGTTGCATTAGTAAAGTCTTCGACCTACAGGTGTAATGACTAAAATACCCCTTTACACATCGCCATGCATTTAGAGATGAGGATTGTACTAACACCTCTCTAATAGACATCTACCATTCTTAAACTTCTAGTCCAATAATCCACGACTCCTAAAATGTTTTCACTTTTTAAGGGAGCTACCCTAAAGTAAATATCCAAGTCATGTTCCCCGGGACCCTGGTTAATTAGATCATTCGAATAGTCATAAGATGTGATATAGCACAGAAGCTATCTTGTATAAGTCTGTTTTAACTAACTAGTCACATACACCCAACATATAAGTATATTGACTCTACAAAAGAACCTCAACTATAACATATCAAAGTACATGCTTCTAGCTTCATCAGACCACCAACTCATACTTAAGCAGTAGAATATTGGTCCATGTTGTAGCAGTAATAGTCTGGGTTTTTTCTAAATAGTACTTTTAAAAACTACTATTACAGGTCCTGTTCTACGTATTCGAAATACACTCATGCTATGAAGTTTATTCCCTATTTGGAATTCATAATACAATAACCTAAACATAATGAGATTCTTATTCTATTCAAACGGTTAAGAACAAGCATTTATGTGTTAAGTAACCCGTGATCCATACCTTACTGTGAAAGACCACCATTCACATAGATCAATTACTTAAACACAATGGATCCTTTTCAAACGAAAATCGTGTATAAAAAAATGTAAGTTCACAAACAAATTTTGAGAATAAAATCTTTTATTAATAAATTTGATAATTACATCAGAAAAATAGTGTAGAGGGCATATATTCCAACAATCTCCCACTTGCACTCTATAACTAAGAAAGCCCGTAGGTGCCCACCCCTATGGCGTCTAAGTGTCTTTTGAAGACTCTCTCAGCTAAAGGTTTGGTAAAAGGATCTACTAGGTTATTCTCCGAGGCTATCTGTTCCACCACAATTTTTCATCTCTGAATAAAATCTCAGATCAGGTGGTACTTCCTCTGAATGTGCTATCCCTTCTTGTGGTTCCTGGATTCTTTAGATTGCGAGACTATTCCAGAGTTGTCGCAATACACCACAATCGGTCTGTCCATGTGTGGCATAACTCCAAGTTCTAAAAGGAACTTCGGGAGCCAAACTGCTTCTTTGGATGCTTCCGAAACTGCCACATACTCAGCTTCCATGGTTGAGTCAACAGTACAAGATTGCTTGATACTCCTCCATAGAACAGCTCCTCTAGACAAAGTGAAGACATATCCACTAGTGGATTTTCTCTCATCCTTATCTGCTTGGAAATCTGAGTTTATGTATACAATAAGAACCAAGTCGTCAACCCTATAAACCAGCATATAATCTTTCGTACCATTGAGGTACTTGAGAATATGCTTTACAGCTTGCCAATAAACCTCCCCAGAGTTTAACTAACATCTGCTAACTAAGCCTATGGCAAAGCAGATATCTGGCCTAGTGCATAGCATGGCGTACATGAGACTTCCCACAGTCGAAGCATAGGAAATCCTACTCATCCTATCTTTTTCCTCTCCAGACTTAGGACAGTCCTTAGAAAAAAAAGTCAACCCATGTCTGCAAGAGATTAAAGCTCTCTTGCATGAGTCCATGCTAAAGTTGGCCAGCATCTTGTTAATGTATGTGCCTTGGGATAATCCTAACATTCTCTGCTTCCTATTTCTAAGAAACTTAATCCCGAGAATGTAACTGGCTTCTCCCAAATCCTTCATATTAAATTGACTAAACAGCTAAACCTTAGTAGATGACAATGTTCCTACATCATTTCCAATGTGTAAAATGTCATCCACATATAGGACAAGAAAAATCACATTTTTACCTTCTAATTTCCTATACACGTATTGTTCATCCTCGTTTTGAATGAAATTGTAAGACTTTACAGTCTCGTCAAAATAAATATCCATGTTCTGGATACCTGCTTAAGTCCATAAATAGACTTCTTAAACTTGCAAACTATATGTTCCTAGCCTTCAGCAATAAAACCTTCCGGTTGAAATATATAGATGTCTTCGTTAAGATGGCCATTAAGAAATGTCATCTTAACATCCATTTGCCATATCTCATAGTTGAAATGACATGCAATGGCAAGGAGGATACGGATGGACTTAAGCATAGCTACCGGTGAAAAAGTTTCCTCATATTCGATTCTCTCTTTCTGAGTATACCTTTTCGTCACAAACCTAGCTTTAAAGGTTTTCATCTTCCAATCCCCTCCCCTCTTCCTCTTGTATAACCACTTACACCCAATGGGTTTTATCCCTTCAGGTGAAGCTACAAGATTCCAAACCTGATTGAAGTATATAGACTCAATCTCGGCTTTCATTTCTTTATGCCATAGATTTGCATTGGCATCAATAATAGCCTCCTCATATCTAGTGGGATCTTGTTCTTGATAGTCAGAGACCAGCTCGAAAGCCTCTCCTGTCCATCTTCCTGAAACTCTAGATCCCTCCCACTACGACGAAGCTCCGTTTGTACAGGTTCTTTAGGTTGTGCCTCTTTTTATTCCATAATTAGGTCTGAAGAAGTTGATTCCGAAGATAACTTCTCCTTGAGTTCCAACCTTGTTGAACCTTTAGTGGAAGTACTTTGATCATCTTCCAAGTATTTAGCATTAGTACTTACCAGTACTTTCTGCTCCTTGGGATGATAAAAGCTACTTCCTTTTGTCCCTTTTGGATACCTAACAAAGTAGCATAATTTTGATCTTGGTTCCAGCTTGTCTCCCTTAATCAGTACATAAGATGGATAGTCCCCATATCCTAAGATGATTTAGACTTGGCTTACGTCCAGTCCACATCTTATAGAGCATCCTAAGTACTGATTCGGAAGGCACCAAGTTCAGAATGTATAGTATTATTTCCAATGCATATCCCCAAAAAGAGACCGGAAGAGTAGTATAAGACATCATGCTTCAGATTATTTCCATTAATGTCCTATTCTTTCTCTCAGCTACTCCATTCTGCTGGGGTGTACCCGGTGCAGAGAGTTGGGATACTATCCCATAATATACCATGTAATCCTTAAACTCATCGAGGAAGTACTCTTCACCACAATCTGATCATAAGATTTTGATTAGTTTATTTGTCCGACGCTCCACTTTATCCTTAAACTCTTTGAACTTGTCAAAAGAGTCAGACATGTGCCTTATCAGGTAGACATAACCAAACCTTGTACAATCATCCATAAAAGTGATGAAGTACTCAAAACCCCCTCTAGCTTGTGTAGACAAAAGACCACGCACATCAGTATGAATAAGGCTTAATATCTCCTTGGCTCTATCAGTCTTTTGGGTGAACAACCTTTTGGTCATTTTTCCCATAAGGCAGGATTCATACTGAGGCCAACTTTCCAATCTTAATAGGCCCAAAGGCCCATCATAGATTAACCTATAAATGCTGGTTGAGTTAATAAGACCCAACCTTAGATGCCAAAGATATGAGTCATTGACATTAGTCTTTCTCTTCTTACTTAAAGATTCAGATAGAGAGTTATTTATTTGATTGTTTGCAGGATTTAAAAAGAATAAGTTTCCATACATGTGCCATGTACATAAAACTTCTCTATTTCTACTGATAGTAACTCTAGAATAGAAAGAAATAGAATATCCATGATTTATTAGCTTTGCAACTGAAATCAAATTCTGTCTAAAACCAGGTATATATAAAATATCTTTTAAAATAACTACTTTATTACAATAAAAAATAAGATCCAGCTCTCCCACTGCAATGGCTCATACTTGTACACCATTTTCCTACTCGTACTCCATTTTCCTACTCGTAGTCCATGATCACCCTTCCAGAGCCTTCTTATCTTCTTAAACTCCTACAAAGAGTTATAGATGTGATCAGTAGCACCAGAATCAACAATCCAAGTGGAAGTTGATCCAACCATTGAAATTGACTCTAAATAGAAAACAATACCTATAGGGTATTTCTTGACCTGAAGTTCTGGACACTCTTTTTTCTAGTGTCCCTTTTGCCCGCACTTAATGCATTTACCTTTAGGCTTGTTGGGCTGGTTCTTGGGCTGGACAAGTGCGTTTCCCTTCTTCTTCTTGAACTTCCTGGACTTGGACTCAGTTCTGGAAGAAAAAGTCCTAGCAATCATAGCCTTGAACTGTGGCTTCATGACCTTCTCTGCCACCTGAAGCTCTTTTATTGACTCAGTTAAACTTATGTTTAACATGTTCATATTATAATTTAACTTGAACTGAGTAAACGAGCCCGAAAAGGATTCGAGAACTATGTCCACTTGGCTCTCGGGGTCAATTACAGCCCATAAGACTTCTGCTTTCTCGAAAACAGCAATCATCTTAAGTATATATTCTCTAATTGATGCTTCCTCAACCATCTTAGTGTTGATGATCATCCTAAGAGCCTCCTGCCTTGCAGGCCAGCTCTTATATGCAAATATCGTGGCTAGTAATTGGCTAATGTCGTATGTAGTGGCCATGTGCTCGTGTTTGTACTAGAGCACATTAGACACGGAGGCCAACATGTAGTATCGAGCCATTTCATTGGCCTTCTTCAATGCTTTCTCAGTCTCTTACTCCTCAGCAGTGGAACCCTCCATGATAACAGGGCAGGTGTCAAAGAGGACATACTTATACTCCTCAGCAGTGAGTATTATGTTCAAGTTCCTTTTTTAGTACACATAATTTGGACCCGTTAGCTTATTTTCACGGAGAAAAATGGCCAAAGGACTAAAAGAACCTCCACTAACCATTTCTAAAAAATCAAAAAAAAAAAAACTCAGTTTGTGAAAAATAAAATAATTTGTGACTTTATCCTCATATTAAATCTAATAATAGTTAACTCTATCACTATTATCTTTAATATGATTAATTTGGCTCTTAGAAAAATTGTCATAGTTCTTGGGAAGATTAACAATTTCCTAAGCTTAGTGTATTAACCACCACAAATTAATTTTCCTTCTAGGTAATGATCTAGAAGATAACTCCATCATGGGATAACCGTTTCTTCTCATTTCCTATGGATATTCCTCGCACTATAACCTCCAACATGGGCTAGCCGATCATAGCACGTGTCCCGGGTTATTAATTGCATTCATCCATTAGTTGTAGATTCTTGTGGTATCCCCATCCTATGCGGGTTCACTCTCATGGTGATATGAGAGGACCCGCGATCTCTAATGAGAATCATGATGGAAGCCATGGGGTCGTTAGAACCCCTCCCCCACTTAGTATTTTTAAAATAAGGGTTTTCTTGAAAAATATCTTTCGAAAATTTCAATTAAGTTTTCTTCTAACTTAAAAATAAAATATCTAAACCCATAAAAATTTCTATATTAAGGTTTATACCCTTTGAGAAATTTTTCCATGGATTAATTTTATTTAAGTTAATAAACTTAATAATTTCAAAAAATTTTAATAAAATTTTCGAGAGATTTTGATTGCAAGTTTAATTTGACAAAATTAATTTTTCTTGTTAAAATTAAATAAAAATGGTTTTCTATTTTAATTCCCAAAAATATCTAAATCCAAAATATTTTCTATGTCAAGGATAAAATCCTTTAAGAAAATAACTAAGAATTAATTTTTATTCGAATTAAAATTAACCATTTGATTTAAGAAAAATATTTTTCTTTATAAAATATTCCCAAAGACTTTGGTCTTTGAGAAAACGTTCATATAGGGTACAAAAAAAAATAAGTATGCTGGAAAATTGTAAACGTTTTCATGCTTTCTATTATTTTAACCTAAATGTCCAAATAATAGAATTGAATATATTAATTAATTAATAGTTTTGTTTAATCCTAAATTTCTTTTACTATAAGTTTTCATACAAAATATTTAAAGAATATTAACTATTATAATAAAAATAGATTCGCCTGGTATGGGACCAAAAATTAAAAAAAAATATATTTTTTTTAATTTCGAGTCCAGTGCACCCGCCACATTAGATCATGGCCCATGGCAAAACCCATGGGTCGCAATCTGGGCAAGTGCCCACGACCCAGCCCGCCAATAGCTCCAGAAGTACGGTCAAAATTGATGACCGCGCAAATTGCACTTCCTCCACGAGGAAGGGTTCCTCGCGCACCTAGCAGCTTTCGTGAGGAAGCTTTCCTCATGCACCGGCTAGGTTGCAGCTCAAGTCGTGGCTCGACGGCTCTACACACATCCAAGGCAGGCAGCTCGGCTCAGCTCGGCTCAGCTCAGCTCAGCTTAGCTCATCTTCTCCAGATTTTCCTGGGATTTTTCTTCTGTGATTTTTCATTCCTTCTTCTGATTCTTTCGTCCAAACAGCATGTAAAGCCATTTAACAAGTTCCTATACCCTTAAAAATAGTGGGCTTACATGTTTCATCTAAGAAAGTAGTAAATTATAGTGATCCTATACTTCCACTCGCGAAGCTTACACAGAGACTATCTCATACCAGAAATGAGAAGGTTCACAAAAAACATCCAAAACAAATATTTTCTTATTTTAGTTATGTCTAGCATGCTTCCTACATTTGCCAAACTATGTGTAACACCCCGCTATCTATGTACCCCAAAAGGGGAGGGGATGTCGCCCCGTCCTTAGGATAAGGGGTCTTTCTAACTAGTTAATAGAAAACAGAGAAGGAAATAACTTAATAATGGACTTATTACAATCCCAAAATAATACTTTTACAAGTCTTGAAACAAATAGATGGTAACTAAAATCTCTAACAAATAAACACATCAGGATAAATCTTCTATGCTCATGGCAGCATAAGTAAATTGACCTTCCAAGTAGGATCGACCTGAAGACATGATATAAAAGGTGTGAGAAATATTTCTCAATAAGTCTTGTGTGTGCTCATGGTATTTCAGGAAAAACAGTTCATATATGCAAGTTTTGAACAAGTCATAGTAAAAAGTCAGCAAGTTCAGAAATTTATCTTTGAACACTCAGTGGTGTTTTGTCAGCATTTGTAAAGTAAAAATACTCAACTTGAAAAGAAATAACCACTCTAATAAAGTTGACTATGAAGTCATGCATCATGAATAGACATGGCACCACACTTTGTGCACCATGTCAAGAGAATGGTCAGGATGCCACACTTTGTGCATCATGACAAGAGAATGATCAAGATACCACACTTTGTACATGCTAATACAAGGTGGGTGTACAGCCCATCGGGTGAGATACTCCTCCATCTCTACACCCAAACATACTGGGTGTCCACTCTGAAAATAAACAGTCCAAGTGAACAGTACTACTAGCTCGGACCGGCCTAACCAATAAGAACTGTCATCTTGTCTAAGAAGGATTCACCCCTCAGAGGTGGCCTCCTACTGAGAGACTTACCTAACCCTTCAAAGACTAGTCCTAGTAGTCTACCCTTATTAAGTACTCAACGTTAAGCTTTTCCTACTTGGAAAATATAAAATGAATTAAGAGTTTTCTTTGAAGTAGCAATTATGGTTTTCAAACAACTTTAGGTAAAATATTGTTTAAGGAAAATTTATTGTTTTGCTCGAAAAATTGTTTGCTTAACAAAAATTATTTTATTTTAGAATAAGGAATATATTGTCCATAATTGCATCTCAATGTATATCTTCCACGACAATCAGTGCATTCGACTTGTAGAAAAGTATTTGTTCACAAACATCTTTATGTAAGTACTTACCTAATCTCTTGCTTTTCTTTGATACAATAGCCTCCCAAGATAGTTCAAGGCCTAACCCCGCCTGGGATAAATACAGGGTATAAGACAAACATCTAGACAATTCTTGCCTTAAATAAATAATTCTTAGGTCAATTAGCCACAACAATCTCTAACCATGACAGCAATGCCTTAGGCTTTAATACTAATTAATAAAGTATTTTATAAAATTAAATTAGCTTGATGAATTAAAATAAATAGGTGTTATAAATAAATAAATTATAATTCATAGTTTTGACTATTTATTACCAAATAATAAATAATGGGTAATATTGATAATAAATAAAATTTGTAATAAATACTAAGTAATAATAAATCCTAAATAATATTGATAATAAATAATATTTAAAGAGTACTAATATAAATAATAAATTATACTTAACTTTAATTAATAAATAAAAATTAACAAATTAACAAATAAAATTAATAATAAATAAATTATACTTAATTTTAATTAATAACTAATAAATAACAAATTAATAATAAATAAATAATATTTATGACTGTAGATAAAAGTTTTAGTAAGACTAACTAGTAATAATAATAATAATAATAATAATAATAATAATAATAATAATAATAATAATAATAATAATAATAATAATAATAATAATAATATGATTTAAAAAGTCATTTGATATTAATTAATTTCAATATTTTATTATTTAAATTTAATAAAAATATTTTATTTATTTAACTAATAAAATAATAATTTTAAATAACCTTCTATTTTGAACCTACATAATGTTTTTCAAATTTTGTAGATTAAATTAAATAATAGTATTAATTAAATTAATAATAATAACAGTAAGAATAATTCTAAAAATAATAAAAATAGTTCTTACAATAATTTTTTTATTGTTAGAGAAGATCCATGAACATATTCATACATACAAGTGATGGTGAAAACGCAGCACAGGAAGCCATGGACGGGAAAACAGAGACAAAAAAAAAAATTATACGCGGGCCATAAAGGCCATGCGGAAGCGTGAAGATCATACATTTGCGCTCCTTAACCCTTCTAGGTTGAGTAAGAGCGGATTGAACGACTGGAATCGCCTCGCTTTGCACAGTTGAAGGAGCTTCCGGTTGAACACCCGCTAGCCTTCGACTGCGTCTTGTTTGCATTAACGCTTAGCTCTCCAGCTCTCGGGATATTCCTCAGCCTACCCTCTAGTCGGTGAACACTATGGTGAAGAGGAAGGGTCTCAATTCTCCTTGGTTCGTTCGCTATCGATTAGCAAAGAACAAGAGAAAACAAGAAGAAGGAGAGAGTTTTGTGAGAGAGAGAGAGACTCACGAGAGTCTTGCTTGGGAAGGGAAAAATTAGGGTTTTTTTCTTTCAAAGAGTTGTTTTATATTTAGCCAAAATTAGGTCTCTCAATCTCTGATAAACATATCCCCGGGATTTCAAAATATCCGGACGTTATCCTGAGAAACAGTTTGGCCTAACCTTAAACTCCTCTTAACCGTATCTGGAAAAACCCTAAGGTCCAAGCTATTGGGCCAGATAAATATTTATTATTTTTCTTGGACCCAAAAGGCCCAAAATAATAAATATTAATTATTTATTTTCTGGGCTTACATAAGTAACCCAATAAATAACTAATGAGCCCAAATGAACCATAATAATTAATCTCTAATTATTTATTTCTTGGGCGTACATAAATATCTCAATAAATAATTAAACATTAATTATTTCCCCTAATTTAATCCCAGGTTAATTTCTTAATTATTCATACTGGACCTAGGCCCTGAATAATTAATTAACCAAATAAACTAGATAATTAATTTCTCTCAACTCCTATTTTATTTATTTATTTATTTACTTTATTCCAGTCCAATAATAAATTAGACTTCCTGAATAAAATAAAATAAAATAAAACAAAATAAAATAAAATCCTCTTCAACTGAGACCAAATCCTCAACCCAAAAATAGTTAGGACTTACGGGCTATCCCGAGGACCAAAAAGACACATCGCCTTGGCTGCTAAAATGACCAAAATACCCTTGCTATATAAATAGCTGTATTTTGCATTTTAAATATTTCCTAATATCACCATAAGGAAATATTGACCCCAAGGACAATGCTGCATTCGCAAAATCTCCGACCTACAGGTGAAATGACTAAAATACCCCCCCACACATCGCCGTACATTTAGAGAGGACGAAGTGTACTAACACCCCTCTAAATGACATGTACCATCCTTAGGCTTCTAGTCCAATGATCCACGACTTCCTGGAGTGTTTCCGCTTTCCAAGGGAGCTACTCTAAAGCAAACATCCAAGTCATGTTTCCCAGGGCCCTGGATAATTTAGACCATTCGGACAACCACAAGGGGCGATATAGTGCGAAACTATCTTGTATAAGTCCTGTCTTAACTAACTAGTCACACATACCCAACATGCAAGTATATTGGCCCTATGATAGAACCTCAACTACAAGCAAATCAAAGTATATGCTTCCAGCCTTCGCTAGACCACCAACTCATACTCAAGTCGTAGAGTACTAGTCCACGCTGTAGCGGTAGTAGTCTAGGTTTCTACCATATAGTACTTTGAGAAACCACTACTACAAGTCCTGTTCTACGTATTCGAAATACGCTTATGTCATGAAGTGAGTGGACTACCCACTGGCTAAAGGTAAGCCATTCCCCATTTGGAATTCATAACATAATAACCTAAACATGATGATGTTCCCAATCTCATCAATAGGTTAAGAACAAATGTTTATGTGTTAAATAACCCGTGATCCATACCTTACTGTGAAAGACCACCATTCACATGGATCACTTATTTAAACACAATGGGTCTGTTCCAAACAAAAATCGTGCACAAACAAAAAGTAAATTCACAAACAATTTCTGAAAACAAATTCTTTTATTAAATAATTCGATTTTACATCAGAAACCTAGTCTAAGAGGGCATACAATCCAACAACAAGGATACAATAACTAACATGTTAATCTATCCAAGAACATAGACTTGGATTAACATATACTACAACATGGATGATATTCTACTAGGCATAATATTATCTATAGCTTCATTGAAAAAGAATATCATGAAGGTCTAATAAACAATGGTGCCATAATGTCTAACATGCATGAAAACATCCATAAAGCTCTTAATCACAATGAACATATAGTGATTCTAAAACAAAATCCATAAGGCACAACTTTCGCTCCAAATCTTATGTCTTAAATCCATTCCCTTCACCCACATACATAACCTCAACCCCTATCAACATCTAAGAGTCTTGATTTCGAGAATTAAAGAGAAGATTGAGAAGGAAATACTTGATTGATGCTCATTTGATGAAGGATTCTCCTTGCTTAGTGAAGATCCTTGAGTGCTTGATAGCCTTTAGTGATATGAAAAGAGTCCATGGTTGATCATCAACGTTTAGGTCAAGAGAGAGGGAGAGAGTGAGAGAGGAATGAATGAGAATAGAAGAGCAAAATAGAAGTTGAATAAAAGAAGAAGAAGAAGAACATTGTTTTTATTTTACCTTTTTGGTGTTGTTCGAGCCTTCAACAAAAAAATGATGGTTTGATCTGTTCGAAAGTTCAACTTTGTGTGTTTTGGTGTTATAAAGTGTAGCAATGAATAATATAGGTTGAGCATTGATGATCTAGAGAGTTTGGGAGTGATTGGAGTTGTTTAAGAGTAGTTTAGGCTTGAAGATGTGTAGTGTGTGTTCTTGGTGTTCTTGAGTTCCCAAGAGAGAGTTTGAGAGAAAAGTGAGAGTGTTCTTGGTTTGGGATGGCCGAATGGCTTGCTAGAGAGGGGAGAGTTTCGGTTATGTTAGGGAAAGCAAAGCTAGAGCTAGTTCAAAATTCAAAAAGAGAGAAATATGGAGTAGTTTGAGGTGGAAGATTTGTTCATGGTGGTTTCTTCTTTGAAGGTCTCTATTCCTTCAATGGAGATTCACCAATCTTGGTTGAGTTATCGAATGAAATGAAGAGTGAAACACGACCTTAAGCTGGCCGAAATTAACTATGCAAGAGGAAATAAAATTCTGGTTAACTAGCTTAGGTAGGTGAGGATTTTAGGGAGCAAAAATCTGATTTTAAATTTCAAGTTTAAATCATTTTGAATGGAGTGAATTTAGGGGTGTTTTGAGGTGCTCCAATGGTGTTCTAATGGCCAAGGTTGATGAAGAAGAAAGTGAGTTCAGTTATGGAACTCATGTTGGCCGAAAATGGTGAAGGAATAAGAGAGAAACTGATTTTTATCTTAGCTAAGAAAGCTGGAAAAAAGTTCTGGTTTAATGCTTCAAGTGTTCAAAATTTCTAGGATAGTTTGTTAGCTTAGTTTTTTTTAAAAGATTTGAAAGGATTTGAAGCTACAAACTAGGAGTGTTTCAAGGTCTTCTTATGGTGATTTTACAGCCATCAATCTTGAAGAAGAAGAAGAAGAAGGGAAGAAGAAAACGAAAGAAGAAGGAAGAGAAGAAGATTATCTTGGATGAACATTACTATGGCCAAGAACACTTGTTGTTTGCTGAAAATTTCCAGATTTATTGAAAGCCACAATAGCTGCGAAAATCCAGCTTTAAGTCCTCCCAAAAAGCTGTTTTAATGGCAAGAAAAGAAAGACTACTTGCTACAAATTTTGATATTTAAACAAGAAGAAATGCTGAAAAATATTTCCTTTGTGCCAAAATAAGAATAGTAAAATATGGTTCTTTAGAATTAAATCATGGTAGTTTAATCTTGAAAGAAATCAACTAACCTATTCCCCTTCAATTTTTTATCGTAGGGATGTTTAAGAGATGAAATTTAATTAAACTCTAAGTCCATAAAAATAAATAAGAAAATTAATGAAAGGAAAAAAATAATTATTTCAAATTCAAATATTGTTGGACATTGTTAGCTAAAATAGTGGAAGATAAAAATTCTCTTAAATTTCCTTTAAGAAAAGATCACAAAGCTAAAGTTATTACCATTGTGTCTTATCCTAAACAACATCCCTTGATCCTAGGAATGCAAGAATAGAAATTTCAAAATATAGTTAGGATAATTTAAAATAATGTATAGTTAAAGGGATTTGAGCTCAAGATCTTAGAAATTAATCACAAAGCTCTAACCACTTAACCACACTAACTCTTATTCTTATTTTCTCAACTAAATATTCTTCTTTTCTCAACCTCAAGACATCTCCCTATTTTGACCTTAAGCAAAATTACCTTTTTACCCTTTTTACTCAGCAAGTACAAATTAATCATATAACCTAAAAACCACAATTCTAAGGCATACAAAATCATTCAGAAGATATATTTTATGCATGATGACATGATATGGATCCTATCCCTCTTACTCTAAGGTAGGTTTTAGGTGGGGTTTCACACCACGGCTCTGATACCTCTTGAAGGATGAAAATGGCAAAAATGATGAAACCAAAAGCATGCTTACAGAATAAAAAAAAAATTACCTCTGTGTTTGAATGACCTTATTGGCACTGAAGAAGATGTCTGTACCAGGATACTTAAAGCTATTGGATCACGTCCTTGTAAACATTGACTTCTACTCATTCACGCGAAGCTTTTGAGCTTCCGAAATGATGCACTTTCCTCTGCTGGTGAAGGCTTCATAGACTTAGGTTCTCCTTAGTTTTCCCAGTGAATGCTTCTTCCTTTGCCTCTGTGAAAGTTCACTCACTTGGCTATCTTTTTCTCTTTGGTCTTGATTGCATTTCTTTTCTTTTCATCAATTCCCGAGAGAGAGAGAGACTAAGAGAGTTAAACAAAAAGTCCCATACTTTTGTTATCTCTCACGCAAAACAACGCGGGATCCATGTCGTGTTGTTTTTTTATTTAATTAATTAATTTAATAAATATATATTTTTTAATTTTATTTTACCCCTAATCTTATTCATTATGCTAGATAAAATTATTTACTCTTGGGCTTGAATACCCATAAATAATAAGTCTCAATTATTTATTTTTCGGACTTCATTAAACAGCCCAATAAATAATTAACAAGCCCAAATAGACTAATATAAAATATCAGGCCTTTTATCTAGTTTATACCTAGATTAATTTTTTAATTATTCAATCTGAGCCTTGGGCCCTGAATAATTAATTAACCAATTAAACTAGATAAAATATATACTCTCTCTTGGACGTTTTATTTTATTCTAATCCAATAATAAATTAGATTATTTAAATAAAATTAAAAAAACCAGAATTATCAAAACCAATTCCTTAACCCAAATCTGTCAGGACTAAAAGGCTATTCCGGGAACCAAAAGATACATCGCCTTGGCTACTAAAATAACCAACATACCCCTGCTATACAAATAGCTATATTTTATATTTTAAATATTTTTTAATATCACCATAAAAAAATATTGACCACAAGGATAATGTTGCGTTAGCAAAATCTTCGACCTACAGGTGTAATGACTAAAATACCCCTCTATGCATCACCGTACATTTAGAAAGACGGAGTGTACTAACACCTCTCTAATAGACATCTACCATCTTTAGACTTCTAGTCCAATGATCCACGACTTCTGGAATGTTTCCACTTTCCAAGGGAGCTACCCTAAAGTAAACATCCAAGTCATGTTCCCCAGGGCCCTGGATAATTAGATCGTTTGAACAGTTATAAGGGGCAATATAGCGCAGAAGCCATCTTGTACAAGTCTGTCATAACTAACTAGTCACATATACCCAACATACAAGTATATCGACTTTACGAAAGAACCTCAACTACAGCATATTAAAGTACATGCTTCTAGCTATGCCAGACCACCAATTCATACTCAAGCGGTAAAGTATTAATCAACGCTGTAGCAGTAATAGTCTGGGTATCTTCTAAATAGTACTTTTAGAATCCACTATTACAGGTCCTGTTCTATGTATTTTAAATATGCTCATACTATGAAGCAAGTGGACTACTCACTGGCTAAAAGTAAGCCATTCCCCATTTGAAATTCATAACACAATAACCTAAATATGATGAGATTCACATTCTCATCAATCGGTTAAGAACAAATATTTATATGTTAAGTAACTCATGATCCATACCTTACTGTGAAAGACCACCATTCACATAGATCAATTACTTAATTACAATGAGTCCTTTCCAAAAAAAAATCGTGCACAAATAAAATGTAAGTTCACAAATAAATTTTGAAAATAAATTCTTTTATTAATAAATTCGATAATTACATCAGAAAACTAGTCTAGAGGGTATATATTCCAACACATATCCAGGTAAGCCACCTATTTTTAGGAAGACCATGGTAATATGATAGGGGAGTAATATATGATGGGAAGAAAAACACCTACACTGTGTATAAGGAAGGAAAGAAATTTGTTCTACTGCCTATGTCTTCGAGTGAAGTGAGCAAAGATAAAAAAATCATAAGAGAAAATGAGAAGAAAAAGAGTGTTCAAGAAAATGGAAAAAAAAAAATTGAGAGAGAGAACACTGAAAAAGAAGAAAAGGAAAAGAGAGAGGAGATAAGAAACGAGTAAATTTCTTTGCAAAACAAAAAGAGGTGGTGGAAGCTATTAAAGCTAAGGAACCAGTGTATCTCTTAATTTGTAAAGGCATTTATGTAACTACTAATGAAACTACTCTTTCTTTGCCTTGCAAAATTACAGGTCTTGTTGAAGAATTCCAAGATGTATTTCCAAAAGAAATACCCAAACAATTGCCACCGGTCCGAGAAATAGAGCATCAGATTGATTTCATCCCGGGGGCTATCATTCCAAATAGATCAACCTATAGATCTAACCCTGAAGAAGCCAAGGAGTTACAAAAGCAAGTTGAAGAGTTGCTCAAGAAAGGCCATATCTGAGAAATTTTGAGTCTAAGTACGGTTCTAGTGTTGTTGGTGCCTAAGAAAGACGGATCATGGAAAATGTGTGTTGACTGCAGGGCTATTAACAACATAACAGTAAAATATTGTTACCCTATACCTAGGCTTGATGATTTATTGGATGAATTGTATAGATCATATGTACTTTCAAAAATTGATTTAAAATTCGGATATCATCATATTAGAATTAGGGAAGGTGATGAATGAAAAACTACATTTATGACCAAACAGAGTTTATATGAGTGGCTTGTGATGCCATTTAGGTTATCAAATGCACCTAGTACTTTCATGAGGTGATGCATTATGTGTTGCGAGAATGTATTAGAAAATTTGTTGTGGTGTATTTTGATGATATTTTGATTTATAACAAAACTTATGAAGATCATTTGCATCATCTTAAATGTGTACTTATTGATCTTTGAAGAGAAAGGTTATATGTGAACTTTGACAAATGTTCATTTTGTTTGGAAAAGATAACTTTTCTTGGTTATGTTGTGAGTTCAAAAGGTATTGAAGTTGCTGAAGAAAAGATCAAGGCCATTCAGGATTGGCCAACGCCTACTTCTGTGACTGAGGTAAGGAGTTTTCATGGGTTAGCCAGTTTTTACAAGCGTTTCATTAGAAATTTCAACACAATAGCTACCTCATTAACTAAAGTTATTAAAAAGAATGTGGGGTGTAGGTGGGGAGAAAAACAACAAAAGGCTTTTATTACTTTGAAATCAAAATTGAGTGAAGCCCCATTGTTGTCCTTGCCTAATTTTGAAAAAGCTTTTGAAGTGGAATGTGATGCTAGTGGAATAGGAATAGGTGCTGTGTTGACTCAAGATCAAAAACTAATTTCATTTTTTAGTGAGAAGCTATCGGGAGCATCCTTGAATTATTCCACTTATGACAAAGAATTGTATGCATTAGTGAGGACCTTGTACCATTGGCAACATTATTTGGTACCTAGGGAATTTATCATTCATACTGATCATGAAACATTGAAGCATCTTAACGGCCAACAAAAGTTGAACAAAAGACATGCCAAATGGATGGAGTTTTTAAGCCCTAAGGGCTTTCTTTTATATTTTGATTTATGACAAACGTTGATATGGACTAACTTATCTATTTCCTGTTATAGGACATGTTTGATCCTTATTCTTCTAAAGTCTTCAGATAAGAATTGTTGACAACTTCTTCATCACTGATTTCAAGATTATAAGATCAAATGAGAAAATCAGTGTATGAGAAGTTATATATCATGGAAGCTCTTTATAAAGGATGATAGACTAGGAAGTGTTATTAAGGTATATTTATTAATTCCTATGTCATCTTATCTTTTAATTCATTTGACTTTATCTTGAAGCTTCAAAGGAGATAATTTTCAAAGTTTTTAAAATTCATAGAATTTTGGATGAAACAGTTTGAATCCAAAAGGTTCATCCAAAATCCTGTAAACTGAGTTGAAAAAATTCTGTCAGAAATGTGCCATTTTGGACTTAACTTTTGGATACATTTTCGTTCAAAACCCGAGTCCAAAACTCGGATGAGTTTAAACAGAAAAATTTGTAGCCGTTTTTTTTATGACCGTTGGCACTTCACTTTTTGGCTCTATAAATAGCCCTTAATGCAAGATTAGAAGCAAGATTTTTGAGACATTCATCTTAGAAACATCGTTGCTCAATATTTTCAAAAATCTCCTTTTATCTAGCTTCAAAGTGAGTTCATTTTGTATCAAAGATAAAAGAAATTTGTGGCTTGTATCCGAGAGAATATCTGCTCAAGTAAGTGAGCTTATCTCTGTTCTATTGTTTTTCAATTCTTTGTTGTTAGTACAAAGTTGTGGTGTAAAACCCATAGGGGTGAGCTTTGTGTTGTGTATGTTCAAGGTTGTGGAGTAAAACCTAGTGAGGTGATCCTTGATATGTTTGAGAGGTTGTGGAAAACCTAGTGAAGTGTTCTTCTCTTGTATGTGAAGCTGTTTCATAAAGTGAGGTTAATGAAATAGGGTTGAAAATCCTTAAGTGTGAAGCTTAAGGTAGTAGACGTAGATCATTGCTGATCGAACCACTATACATCTCTTGTCTCATTTTATTTCAGTGGCTCATGTACTGTTTTTGTATTCTTTCATTGTCTAAATCTGGATATACATCTACGAGTGCTTGGATAGCTTTCTATGTATCTATAAAGTCAGTCCAAGCATCTTGGTGATCATCCTTGTTCAGCATTTTAGACACTTCGGGAAAATTATTTTTGCTTGCCAAAAACTTTATTGACCCCCCTTCTAAGGTTTTTCAGAGTTCATTGGTACATTTCCATACATGATCAAATAAAAGAAAGGTAAGGATAATGTAGTAGCCAATGCATTATTTCGCAGGTATGTGCTTTTAAATTCATTGGATGCAAAATTACTTGGTTTTGAGCTTATTAAGGATTTATATGCAAAAAATGAAGAATTGGGAGAGATTTATCATACTTGTGAAAAATGTGCAAGGAATAAAATGAGATTTTGCACAAGGAATTTATAGGCATGATGGGGTTTTTGTTTAAAGAGGGTAGACTTTGTATACCAAAAGGACAATTGAGAGAATTATTAGTGAAGGAAGCTCATGTAGGAGGTTTAATAGGACATTTTTGGGAATTCAAAAACATTAGGTATT
Organism: Voacanga thouarsii; assembly: GCA_026120185.1. NCBI lineage: Eukaryota > Viridiplantae > Streptophyta > Magnoliopsida > Gentianales > Apocynaceae > Voacanga > Voacanga thouarsii. Next base: position 3,411,861 of record JANUWF010002074.1, read on the forward strand.
TTGCAAAATCATTTTTATAGGTAAAAAATAAAAGGAGATGTAGAGAGGCATTGTAATTTATGCATAACATGTAGAAGGGCTACATCTAAAATACTACCCCAGGGTTTATAAACTCCTTTACGCATCCCTAATGCACCTTGGTTAGATATTTCAATAGATTTCATATTGGGATTGCCACGGACAAAAGAGGGAAAGGATTCCATCTTTATAGTTGTTGATTGATTTTCTAAAATGGCTCATTTTATTCCTTGTGCAAAATCTAATGATGCTATTCATATTGCAAGTTTATTCTTCAAAGAAGTGGTAAGATTGCACGGGTTAACACGGAGTATAATACCGGACAGGGATACTAAATTTCTAAGTCATTTTTGGAGAATATTGTGGGCAAAACTTGGAACAAACTTGTTGTTTTCTATAGCTTGTCACCCACAAATGGATGGACAAATGGTGGTTGTCAACTGGACCCTCACGCAACTACTATGAACAATCATCAAGAGGAACTTGAAGAATTGGAAAGAATGTCTTCCACATATAGAGTTTGCCTATAATAGAACTATCCATTCTACTATTACATATTCTCCTTTTCAAATTATTTATGGGTTTAATCCAATAACCCCTTTAGATTTTCTCCCTTGCCTGTAGATTAGTGATTGAGTTTTGATGGCAAAAAGAAGGCTGAAATGGTAAAGTCCATGCACGAGAAAGTTAAATCTCTAATCGAAAAATAGAATAAGGCCGTTGCATGCAAGCGCAACGAAGGAAGAAAGTAGGTGATATTCAAGCCAGAAGATTAGGTTTGGGTGCATTTGCACAAGGAGAGATTTTCCACCCAATGCAAATCAAAACTCGAATCGCGAGAAGATAGCCCCTTTCAAGTTCTTGAGCAATATGGAGACAACGCCTACAAGATTGATCTACTAGGTGAGTATGATGTAAGTGCTACTTTTAATCTAGCTGATCTTTCTTCTTATGATGTCGGTTATAATTCGAGGACTAATCTATTCCAAGAAGGGGGAAATGATAGGAATCAAAATAGCCACGGGAATCGAGCTCAAGAAGGGAGAAAGGACGAAACCGAAATAAAGCCGAGCTTACCTCGGTCCGTAGACAAGAGTCCGTTTCAAACAATTTCAACACAATCTTCAAGCATATCTACAAGCTCATTTCAAGTGGGATAGCATATGAACGTTGCTGAAAGTAGATTGACAACGGACCATGCTGCTGGTGTACGAAGGACGTCAACCGGAAGTAGTTCGCGTAGAAACGTTACCCAGCAGAATGGACCCGGCGCCAACTATGATCTGCTCGATTTCTTCACTTTTTTATGAGCACACTATTCCAACAGAATGGACCTAATGCCAGCTGAGCACTAGGAAAAGCCTTATTTTGATTTTGTACGGGTACTATTCCTTCAGAATGTACCCGACGCCATTCTTGGGAGACCTACCCGGCACCAGCTCTGCTCTGGATCCTAACCCCTGACATTTTTCAGCTATTTTTAGGGTCATTTTGTAATATTTTAAAGTATTTTAGTTCAGGAACAGAGTACCATTATATAATTCTTGTATTGTAAGAACAAGAACAACATTATTACACATTTGATCATGAATGAAGCATTCAACTTGAAGGCTTGAAGTAATAGAGAGATTCCTTATTCAACTTCAATCCAAGACCAGCCTAAGGGCTTAGTCCACCTTTGAGTAAGTGTTTATAAACTTAAACGAGAATTCGACTAGGAAATCAACAAGGGTTCTTCTTGAATGTCATTTAGAGTTGTTGTTGTTTCTTGATTGAATGCCCACAATTCCCTGTCCTTTTAGTTCTTGATTTCTTGCTAAGTCAAGAGTTCTAAGGTGTTGTTGTGGTAGACCTTTCCTACTAAATTTGGGATTTTAAAAGCTAGTTCTTTTAGGGTTCTTTGTTTGTGGAAAAATGGTGTTTCTTTGTTACTTTTCTTGATCGCTTTATATCTTTTGCTTCTTTGTTATACTTGTCTTGAAGTCCTTTTACCTCGTTCAAGTCCAAACAAAAGTTACTTTTAGATCTAGAAAGGCTTCTTCCTCAAGCTCATATCTAGCTCTTCTCTAGTTTTTCCTTATTTTCTCATCCTGAATTCTACTTTCACCAGTAGATAGACTATAGTAGGTTTTGAGAATACTCTAGAAGATCGAGGGTTAGCAATTCTAGTATGTGTTTGATGTGAAGGAGTAAAAGCTTGGCTGGTATTTCCATAGAACAAGTAACTGTTCCAATCTAGGAGGCTCCGTCAAACCCAACTCTACTATCGATAGTTCTCCTAACGCATCACAAAAGTAATTATTCCTAAATTATGAACGGGATATTATTTTTAAACTTAATTTTTGCTATATTTTAAATTTCCCACGATCCTTCAATTTTATGCATTATTTATTGGAAGCACAATAAACTATTACTTCATATCCGTCTTGATAAAATATCGTGCATCATGAAAATGTTTTGTTTGAAATTTTCACAATTCACACACAAGACTTATTGAGATTTTATCACACACAAATTTAATTCTGTCTAATAAGAGATTATGCTTAGAAACAAGACTACAAGAGTTTTGATAGATATTATGTTTTAGATTTGATATTTTGTAACTAGACATTATTTTTTTTCTTTATAGATGTTGTTTAAGGGTAATTGAGATGTTAATTCATGTTGGGATTTGATGTATTATTCAGAAGGCCGTGTAATATTTTTATTTTAGTATTTTTCTTAAGTCTTGAATATTTCCTTTATTAGTTTTTGTTAAAAAAACCCTTATCATTTAGACGATATGACATCCACAATTATTTGAGCCCTATAGTTGTAGGGTGTTACATAAATGACGTCACTTGAATGAGAAAAACAATTAGAGTAGTCAAAGATACTGAATTCATTCCAAACATTTCACCAAATACTTTCTTTGCTACTTTCTTTACCAAAGCATTTTTGCATCCCAAGTTTTCTAGGTTCTCTGTACATTATTTTTCTTAGAACAACTATGATACTTTGTTTTTTCTGCTTCGCAAATTTCCATTGAATACAAAGTAAATGGCATCACTTGAATGAGAAAAACAATCAAAAGTCGAAGATGCTGAACTCCTCATAGGAATTTCATTAAATACTTTATTTGCTACTTTCTATGCTAATGTAGGTTTGCAATAGTAAGTGTAAATGAGTTATGTAAGAAGGCTGTTTATTTTGAGATGGGTTACTTGGTTATTCCTTTGTTAGAGTAGAAAGATGTACCTTTCTCACACTATCTTCATGTCCACCAAGTTCCTCTTTTATACATTAAATAGGAAATTTTTCCTCTTTAATAGCTGAATACATTTTTTGATTGTGATGCTGTAGTGAGTGAAAGAAGAAACAACCTTCTATAGGGGCTCCAAAATCTAAAGAATGGACCTTCATCTTTCCTTTAATTTTTGTGCAATGGAGAAGATTTGATTTAAGATTGAGTTATTTCAATTTTCTTCCATTCTTATATTTTGTCGATGAATGGAATAGGGGTGCTCACAGTTCAAGATAGATAAGGAATTTAGAAATCTCCCGTCTTGAAATTTCGGTTCTTTCATATTCTTAGTACCAATCCCAAACCGTAATTTCGGGATGGGACGAGACGGGACGGATATTTGGATTTTCGATTCTAATGAAACAAAGACGGTTCTAGTTCAGTTTTCGGATATTTTTGAATATTTTTCTCAAAAAATGCTGTTATTCACAAATTTGAAAATACATGTTAATAATTTTTAAATTTTAATCTAAAACAAAATTTTAAAATAAAACTAAAATAACCTATATAGCACTTTATATAATCATCTATATAATCTACCTATATAATTCATATATATCATATAATATTGTACTATATTATCTATATATACATACTATATATATAGTACAATATACAAATAATATACTATGCAATCTATTATTTATTAATCTATATAATCTACTTACATAGTCTCTATATACCATATAATATTATACTGTATAATCTATATATACATACTATATATACAATATAATATATATAATCTATTATATACTATATATAGAATTAGAATCACCTTTATCATTCTTTTTAAATATATATATATATATATATATATATGTCTACATAATTATATATATTCAATTCTAATTTCGGTTCTTCAGCTCGGTATAATTCGAAACGGTTTGAGACGGTTTTCATACGGTTTGGAACGGTTCTCAGTACGAATATTATATAAAAAATTTCGGGACTATTCGGTTCGAAAAAAGTCAAAAGTCAACGGATTTTTCTATTCTGGTTCTTTTCAATCCTATTATTCGAATCAATTCGATTATTCTCCAATCCCGTGAGTAGCCCTAGAATGGAGAACCAAAACTTTAGGGATTTTGACAATGGATTGAGAATAGAAACTTTAAGAAATTAAGGTTAGTGGCTAGCTGAGTTAGAATCTGATGTGGCAGTGGACATTAGGGGTAAGGTAGTTATTGGAGGACTGCACTATATAATCACAATAATATAGTATAGTCACTGTACTGAAAATATTCTCATTTTGTCAAATTTTCAACTCATCCAAAATAGGATGGATTGAGAGATAAATTGAATAAAAATAAAATTTGGATTTATTTTCCTTACACTTCAACCAAATAAGATGAAAGTATACTCTAATGAAAATAAACTACCATTCTTCTCCCTTTGCTTTTTGTGAACTAGACATAATACAAATAAGACAAAGTATAGAATACTTTCCTTCTATCCCAACTAAACTAGAAAATTAAAGGCTCTCTTTTCTTTCCCGGTCTTCTCTCCCTTCACTTTTAATAACTGAAGCTAGCATTAGAGAAATACAAAAATGACAAGGCTCACACAGCTACAGAATAATCCATAAGGTATCTAAGAGTTATCCGAATAATTTTAAATTTTACAAAAACCTCTTTGCCTTCCCCATCTTCTTCTTTCTTCTGGTACATTGCTAATGCCCCAGATCAACTTCCTTTTGTAAGACATCATCAAGTCTGTGACAACCGGCAAATTTCAAGTATTTAGTTGTTAGATCTATGTTCTTAAGATTGTAAAGATTGATTTGTTATATTTTAAGGGGTTCAAAAGCACTAGCGACTACTGACAAGTATCTAAGTGCTGGCTACCCCTGCGTTGTGTGGAAAAGAAAGAAAAGAAAGGAAGAGAGAGGGAAAAAGAAAAAAATTGTTGGTCTCTGTTTCGGAGATAGGTCCAAAAGGGGTTTTAGAATATTTCAAAAATTTTAATTGAAACTTTGAATTTGGGTCAACAAGTCGGTTGTTGAAATCCCATACCTCCCGTGTCTTTAGTAGGCTTTGTCTAGCCTTCGACCGGTTGATTTTCTTGGATTAAGGAGGGAGTCCCGAAGGCGAACCTTCCCCACCCGTGACGTCGAGGCCCCACGTCCGGGTAGGATGTAAATCCGGGATGTGCACCGGTAGTAGGTCCCAGGAGGAGAGGACCAGGAGCTCAGAATCACCCCTAAGGGAATTCGAACCTGCGACGGCCGAGCCCATCACAGGCTCTGTCACTCCTGGCCTTGCCAGTCGGTCTGTGCTCTGGGGGCACCGGTTGATTTCCTTTCTCTTTACTCCAAAAGTGAGTTGAATTATTAAAAGGTTATGCAATGTTTGATTCGCTTGTCAGTAGTTTCATAATGTGAAAAAAAAAATAAATAAATAGCCTCCAAAGTGTATTTAGATTGTATTTTTATCTTAATTTAAAATTTATTTTAATTTAAAATAATAATAATTTAAATAATTTTTATTTATCGAAATCTATCACATATTAATCACATATTATATTATTCATTTGATATCTCTTTAAATCTCACCTGACTCTTATTATTTAATAATTTTTAATTATATTCAAATGAACTCGTTTTAATTCAATCATTATCTACTTATATCTTAATAATCGACGACTATCAACATGCATGACATCATTAGGCCCACTCCAATATTTCATGAGATTGATATTTGCCCAATCTCCATCACTATTTGAAAAAAATTTGGGGGAGAATACATTGATATTTGCCCATTTTTTTACTTGCCCCACTTGATCTTATTTATTTAATAATTTTTATTATATTCAAACAAATTTATTTCAATTCAATTACTATTCACTTACATCCTAATAATCGACGAATGCTAACATGCATTGCATCATTGGACCCACTCTAATATTTCAAGAAATTAATATTTGTCAACATTACGTCACTATTTTAAAAAGAATTTGAGAAAGATCCTATTAGAAATTAATAGTCAATTAGAATTACACATTTTATAATATATAATATATTTTATTATATTATATTAAATAATATTTTAAATTTTATCATTCATATATATATATATATATAATATACTTTTAAATTGATAATCCTTCCAAATTATTCGGCGTATAAAGAATGGTAAATATACAGTGGCCGTTGCAATGCCAACAGCGGTGTGACCTAAACCCCATGTGAAATGAAAAGGTGTGAATTCGATCTATTGTAAATTATTATATTTTTTTAAAAATATATAATTTTTAATGTATAATATAACATTTAAAATAATAATGTACGGTGTTCCAACTCAACTCAAATATTTCCCTGATTGAAAAACTCACCACTCCGGCGGACGAAATTATTCAAAAAAGTACAAGCAGACCCAAAAGAAGTGGGTCCACCAACTACGCCTCGGTCACATGTACCCTTCACAGTCACTGATAAATATTTGCAGTCTCAACCGCACGTCCCCATAGAATCTCTCCCCTTCACTCTCCACTAAAAGGAGCTGCACGTTGCGGTCATTTTCACAAATTGATTCCATGTTCCTCTCTGTAGTGTCTCTAACTTAGTGCTCTACATGAGTAAAACTGCTTGTTCCTGCTTATTCCTGGTGGGTCTTCCATTTTTCCAACTGGATTCTTTGATACGATGGGTGAAAGAGCTGCGCTACTGTGGATGGTGCTGTTGGTACTGGTATGGTGGAGTAGCAACAATGGCAACGTAGTAGGGGAAGAGTACATGAAGTACAAGGACCCAAAGCAGCCATTTGGGGTCAGAGTTAAGGATCTTTTGAGTAGAATGACACTGGAGGTGAAGATTGGTCAGATGGTTCAGATTGATAGGAGTATTGCCACCCATGACGTTATGAAAGATTACTATATTGGTAATTGATTGCAGATTCTATGTGTCATTTTTTTTTTTTTTTGGTGCACTTGCATTTATTTTTCCCTTCTAGTTATTTGTATCTGCGTGGTTCTTCATGGATATATAAAGAAAACGTGGTCAATATTCCTTTTTTGTAAGGGGATGAGTGACGGAATAAGAGTTTTTTACTCATAGGGTGGGATTTCTGAAGCAGTAAAAACAAAGGAATATGAGACATTGGCCATTTTGGTGTAATTTTCTTTGACAGCTTGATGCATTTGAAAATTTAAGATTGGTTACCAGATCGATTTTAAGTTTGTTTTCGTGATTAGTCCTCACTCAAATAGGCTTATCATTTTTTTCTTTTCAATTACCATTGAATGAATGAAGTAAGAATCCTTGTTAGGTAACTATTGTCTTTAGCATGTAATTATGTACAATAATATACATATCAACTAATCTGTTTTGGTGTGATATGCATCATCTGACTGTGTACTTAAGCTGCAACAAATTACATAATTCGTTGAGAGCTGCAACAAATTTATTGAAATTTCTTCTGTTTTTTTTCAACTCTATTTACACCCTCATATTACCAGTAAATAGTGACCCTCATGTGGCTCCTCAAGACTATTTGCTAAACATGAACTAAGGAAACTTATCTACTATTCTAATTTTCAAGGAAAGGATGTAATCAGAACATGAAGATGGATGCAAAGAGAAAGGTTAAAGCTCATGAGACAAAAAATTGCTTGCTTGATGTAGGGAGCCTCTTAAGTGGTGGAGGGAGCACACCGCATCCAAAGGTTGGTGCTGTAGACCGGGTCAACATGGTGAATGACTTTCAAAAAGGGTCATTGTCTACCAGGCTTGGGATTCCAATGATTTATGGTATTAATGCTGTTCATGGACACAACAACGTCATCAATGCCACCATATTTCGGCATAACATTGGCCTTGGCGCTACAAGGCAAGATGACATTCATTTTGAAAATTTGGGTCAGAGTAGATGTTCTTTCCATTTCAAAGAATGTCATACTTTGACTTGATACCAATATTAAGCAAAAGTTGCAAAGTACCAGCAATTTAAAGTGATATTTGCTAAATTGTGGGGCCTGTTGTATATTAGATAACAAACTAAAGATAGTCGTATCATACCATTTTTTATTGATAAAAGAATTTTCAAAGGTGATGGTTGAAAGATAATTCTTGAATGAGGAAGCGTATTTTACACAACTTTTAGTTATGGCTATGTGTGCCTGGTATGCAAGTATTCTTTCACAAAGCTCTAATTTGAAACCTGCAGGGATCCTGAACTGTTGAGGAGAATCGGTGAAGCAACTGCTCTTGAAGTTAGAGCTACAGGGATTCCTTATGTGTTTGCACCTTGCATAGCTGTAAGTTAATGTATGGTACAATTGTTGAGTGTATTGCAAAAGTTTTTATTTACACAGCTATTGCCAGCTGGATACGGTTGCAATCTAATCCGTGAAAGACTGTATTGTAATTAATCTTTTGTACACATATAATGCCCTGAATAACTGTGGAATGTATTCTGTAGGTATGCAGAGATCCTCGATGGGGTCGATGTTATGAAAGTTACAGTGAGGATCCCAAGATTGTTCAAGAAATGACAGAAGTCATTGTTGGATTGCAAGGTGAAATTCCCAATGGCTCGCGGAGGGGTGTGCCCTATATTGCTGGAAAGTATGGAGTCCGTAAAAACTAGAGCATGTTCACTTCAGATACTAACTTTTGAAATTTCTGCTTAAGTGTATATAGACAGTTAAATGGTAATTAGCTTTTGAAGTATAATCTCATGAAGCTATTTATATCGCTAAAATTTAAGAAATGAAGATTTTGCTTGTTAACTTTCCATAAGTTTTAATCTCCTTGATTATATTGCACATCTTTGCGCTGGTTAGTCAGCTCAGTTCTTTTGAAATTGTGTCCTTTCTCTCAGGAATAAGGTTGCAGCTTGTGCTAAGCACTTTGTTGGTGATGGTGGAACAACCAATGGGGTAAATGAGAACAACACCCTGATTGATAGGCATGGGTTACTTAGCATACACATGCCTGCTTATTATGACTCCATTATCAAGGGCGTCTCCACTATAATGGTTTCTTATTCCAGCTGGAACGGAAGAAAGATGCATGCAAATCGTGATATGATTACTGGATTTCTAAAGGATGAACTTAATTTCAAGGTAAGGCTTGATGGCAAGATTATTATTATTGTTACCATCATTATTAATGTTATCCCATATCAAATAAATTTCGGTGTTTTCAAGAAATTTTGCATCATAGTTTTGAAATTTTGTACATCCACTTCATACACAAACAAATGAAAGTATTCAGTTTCAATATCCACCAAATATGCATGTTAATCTTATGCTTGTAAAGTTTTAAGTTTCTGTAAGAAAGCAATATGATATATTAACACCAACTTGATATTGCTTTTTGGTAGTCTCCTGGAATAGCTCTTACAAATTACCAATGACACCAATAATAACTCAGCATACCATTCTTGTATTCAGTTAAATTGGATATTCCATTGTTCTATCTGAACTCAATTCAGTTGTATCAGAACTTATAAAAGATAAGCATAGACTTTTCATTCTGAAAATTTTTGGTGTCATGAGTAAGAATTATGGACCTTATAATTGACCACTTTACATTTTGAAATCATTTTGCATGTTGCCCACTTGATTCCTTGTGTTCACACTTAAATCAACTGGTCACGGTTTCTTACTAGAGCTTTATACATGACGGTTAATTAAATTCTTAATTGTTTATTGCTAAAACTTTTAAAGCATGAAAAGATTTATGTGAGGAAAATAATTATAAGATATAAGCATCTATTTGAATCTGTAATAATGCTCCATCTTGATGACCTTATTCCTTTGAAATTCAGAATCCATGCCTCATCTATCATGGCTCCTAAATCCTATTTGAAGAATCTGTTTCAACATTTTTCCTGCAAAGATTCTTCATCTTACATTTAGCCAGGCTCTGATGTTTCTTGTTTTTTTATGTACTACTTTCTACTCTTTATAATAATTCTTATACAAATAAGTACCTGATATTTCCCTTCACCAAATGTCCTCTATGTTAAGGATCTCTTATCTGTTGAAAATGCCTGAAGACTCTGAGCTTATATGAAAAGATTCATGGACCCAATATTGGTGTGTGATTGTACCATGCACAGTTAGATAATTGCTACAATCATGATTGAGTTTGATGTTGGAGTTGACTTAGTGCGTTTCCAGAAGAGGTGTGAATCAGATGGCAGTTTATTAAGTTGGCTCCTTGATTTTGGAGTATGTTTTTTCCTGTGGAACAGGAAAGCAATATTATTGGGACATGTTTGCAGAGGGTCTTTTATTATTATCTTTTAATATTTGCTTTTAATGATGGGTTGAAGAACTGGTGGAGCTTTGAGTGAGTGATATATGGGAGGGTGCTGTTTGTTGTTACAGGTGTTGATGGTAGGTTTTAGGAGCCTGGTACGCAATAAATGATTTCGTGAAATATTGTGAGGGTTTGATCAATTTAAATATAATTTTGTTACTTGAAATAGTAAGTAATGGTAATAGTCAATCTAAGTGATGGATTAAAGTATTTGGCTCCATTTTTGCTAATTGGATGGTCTTCTTATCAAAAAGACTGTTCTTAGATTGCTCCAGATCTATTGGCAATAGGAGCTGATCATCTTAGATTCCTCATCCAATGGTTCATGGTGTCTATCATTTTATTTTTCTGGTTATACTTTTTTAAATCTATTCCAGGGCCTGATTTCCGTATTTTGTTGATGTTTTATTCAAACTCTAATGCTTCAAAAATATAATTTTAACAATTAGAATGCATCTTTGAATAAGGAGATTTTAAGTGGAAAGAGAGGAATAAGGCAATTAATCTAATAGGAAACCAATCAGAGGCAATAATAATCTCTTTTCTGGAATAATTAGTCTGTTATCTTAATATCTTTCTTTTAATTAATTATATCTGTTTTTGACTTCAGGTCAAAGTTGCTAAATAACATTACAGCAGCTCTAGGAAAAAAATGATGTATATTGATGTAGTGTAAATTGGACTAAAATACTACCTATCAATTTCATGTTGGGAAATGCAGCTTGTCTCCTCTGCCCTTTGTTTATTTTCTTTTTGCAGATTCACTTAACTGATTTCAAATTTACAGGGTTTTGTTATCTCGGACTGGGAAGGCATTGACAGGATTACCTCTCCACCACATTCAAACTACACTTACTCAATTCAGGCTAGTATTCTAGCTGGCATTGACATGGCAAGTGCACTACTGTACATTTTGCGACTAAATAATTGTTCATCTGCCCTGGTTTGGTTGATGCAAGGTTATTCAACTTTTAAAAGCAAGAAGGCATTGCCTTGTTCTTTTTCAGGTTATGATCCCATATAACTATACTGACTTCATTGATGATCTCACTTACCTAGTCAAAAACAAATTTATACCAATGGATCGAATTGATGATGCTGTGGAGAGGATTTTGCTAGTCAAGTTTACCTTGGAACTCTTCAAGAATCCACTTGCTGATCATAGTTTGATAAATGAAGTTGGAAGTCAGGTAGTGCAATGTTTTCTCAAGAGAACCTTCTAGTCTTGTTTGATTTTTTACATTTTGGTTTTGCAATCCTTTGAAAATCAATAAATAAATAAATAAGGCATCGTACCTCAAGGTTTTGACAATGTTTTATCCATTTATGATCCAACTTTCTGACTGATTATACATCCATCCAATTTAAAGTTTTTGTAGAAATACTTAGAATCTTTCTCCATGAACATTGGCAATATTATGTTATATAACGAGTATTCATGTTAAATTTCTCTGGGACAGAACCACATTTATTGAAATTGTACTTCATGTTAAATTATTTTTTTTCAAAGTATGAGTAGAAGACATTGTTTTGACAGGCACACAGAAATTTGGCAAGAGAAGCTGTTAGGAAATCTCTTGTTCTACTCAAGAATGGGAAGAGTCCAAATGATTCATTGGTTCCTCTTCCCAAGAAGGTATCCAAAGTTTTAGTGGCTGGTACACATGCTGATAATTTGGGTTACCAGTGTGGTGGATGGACAATAACTTGGCAGGGGTTTAACGGCAATAATGAGACAAGTGGTATGTTCATCTTCAAATCTTTATGTTTTCCTTCATTCTTAGTCTAGTATTTGATTGCTCAAATCATTGTCAGGAAGGTCCTTAAAATTCCTTCCATTTTCTTTTAATTATCAAAGTCATGCAGAAGTCTGGCGGCGGCTAAGATAGAATTTACCACTTACCACATGATCTTAAATGGCAAATAGCAAAGTTCATGACAAAGACTAAGTTACTGGTCTGAGTAATAAAAGGTGAAATAGTTCTGTGTTTTCTTTTTTTTTCTTAATTCATTCTGCCAAGCCAAATCTTTCAGAAGATGTTGTTGTTGTTGTTTATTTTATTTTATTTTTTTAAAAAAAGTGGAACACTCACACTTAATATTTGTCATGGGATTTGTATGCAAAATTTTGCACAATATGGGAGTTTCTGTTAAATGGAGCAATAATATAATGTTAAAGACATCCACGCTCACCAAATTCTTAATCATTGATGAAAAAACTATTTAAATAACATTTCTGAGGAAATGTTGCATTCAGGTAAATTAGCCTTGAAATTTCCGAGTTGGGACTTAATGACTGAATCTTACTCATATAAGATCTTCTATATTACTTGGACCATATCTCATTACTTGTATAATTTATGGTCCTGAATTTTTAATGTTACAGTTTTCTCGATGATTACTTTTGTGTGTTTTTGTTTTAATTTATTATTTTTTTTAAGGAATTGATTACTTGTGTTAGTAGCTAAACATTCACTAGCAAAACTCCTGTTATTTTCTAGGAACAACCATCCTTGACGCAATTAAATCTACTGTTGACAAGGGCACGGAAGTCATCTACCTTGTGAACCCCGACAGTCAGTGTGTCAAATCCAGCAGCTTTGATTATGCCATTGTTGCAGTTGGTGAGTATGCTTACACTGAGAGTGCAGGGGATAGTCAGAATCTTACAATGATTGATCCTGGACCTAGTGTCATTAACAATGTGTGTGGGAATGTCTAATGCGTTGTCATCATCATATCTGGTCAGCCTATAGAGATTGAACCATACATTTCGTCAATAGATGCCCTGGTGGCTGCTTGGTTACCTGGCACTGAAGGTAATGGTGTGACTGATGTCCTCTTTGGGGACTATGAGTTTACAGGAAAGCTGCCAAGAACCTGGTTCAGAACTGTAGATCAACTCCCCATAAATGTTGGAGATTCTCACTATGATCCACTTTTTCCATTTGGATTTGGACTCACAACTCAGAGGACCACTGTGGCAAGGTTTAGAGGAAGTAAACAGTATTAATCTGTACAATTTTTTCCATAAGATGCCTTAATTTGGATTTTCTGCTAAATTGGTATAATGGGGGGTGCTTTTATTGACATGTTTTATTTCTTTGCCGCATTTCTATTTTTCAGTTGCTGAACATTGTCGAATATGGTGGTTCTTGCTGCATATTCCTTTGCTTCATATGTTTCTGTTTGCATTTTAATATGCACCTATTTGTCCATTCAGATTGTTCATGCCTTATAGCATAGTTCCATACTTAACCGGGAATGATATTTAATCAGTCATTTTATCTAAAGCTTTATAGTGTATTTGCGGCACAATTTTGATGGCTATCCTTCAACATAGGTTCTCTCAAGTATCCATGACATTGAAAGTATTACTAATGGCTTCTCCTTTTTTTTTTTTTTTTTTTTTTTTTTTTTCAGGTCAATGTCAGCTTCAGCTGTTGCCACTAGATGGCCATTTGTATCCACATTTATAATTATTGTACTTATTGGTTTATATTTTCAAGGTAAACTTTTAACTTGAAAACCAGAATAGTTGTAGATGAGCGACCATTGCTACACTCGACATTTGATCTACGTTACATCCTGATCGATTGAGAATTTGAGCAAAAAATGTGAAACTACGATGGTTTGTAATTCAAGGTAATGTGCATGCGCAAGCGAATACACGGACACACAAAAACACTAACAGTCGTTTTGGATTGGGGAAAACAGGGGAGAGAAGAGGAGAGAAAATAGAAGGTATGTATTTTAGGTATTTGAATTAATTTTTTAAGAAGGAAAGAAAGCCGAGAAAAGGAGAATAGAGAAATTAGATTTAATCTAAAAGCTTTAATGTTTCAAGAGTGAGGAGAAATGTAGAGAAAGGAAATTTTATTTTAATAAATTTTTTATTAAATGATCTAAAATATTTTTAATAAATAAAAAAGTTAGTATTGTAACATCAAATTAGTAAATAAAAGTATAAACTCAAATTGTATTATTTTTTTCTTTTCCTTTTCAAACACTATATTTAATATTTTATTTTATTTTTTTTTGCTCTCTATGTCTATCTAGTCAAATATTATAAATAATTATTGATTTTCTCTACTCTCATTTTCTTTCTATCCTATTCCATTCCTCTTCTTTCTTTTATCTCAATCCATACAATTTTTTTTTCCTTCTCTATGTCTAATTAAATATTATAAATAATTATTGGTCTTTTCTTTATTCTTTCCCTTTGTGTCCTATTCCTTCCCGCTCATTTCTTTTCTATCAATCCAAACAGGTTTTAAGATTTCGTTTGGATCGAGGAAAATGAAGGATATTAGGTAGTTGGTTTGGTCTTTTAAGAAGGAAAGGGAAGGAATGAGAAAGGGAGGAATTACATTTAGTATAAAAGTTTCAAAATTCTTTCTGTTGAAATGTGGATAATAATGGAATTGAAAGAAGTTTTATTGAATGGTCTACAGTATTCTTCAAAATATTAAGTTGAACATTGTTACATTAAATAAATAGATAAAAATATAAATTTAAATCATATAATTTCTTGTCTTTTTTTACCTCTTTTAAGTATTATATTTAATATACTTTTTTTAATTTTTCATATCTAATCTAACACTATAAATAATTAATTATTTATTCTTTTTCTCTTTCCTTTTTGTCTTACTCATCTCTTATCATTTCTTCTTCCTCGAAGCAAACAGGCCTAAGGAGCACCATTTGCTTGGAAAATGAATACAGAAGTATAAAATAATTAGTTTTCTCTTCTCTTACTCTTTTCTGTCCTACTCATCTCTTCTCATTCATTTTCCCTCGATCCAAATAGGCTTTAAGGATCACCATTTGCTTGGAAAATGCGAAACAATACAAAAGCATGAAAAGGCTGTCCAACTCATGTTGTATTTTTCTATCATTTATAGTTGTGGAAAGAGAAGGTGAAAAAATTCTTGTATCTTGGCATACTCAGAGAATGCATAGATTTCTCTCATGCGTTAGCTGATCTCATGGTTTTCTAGATAACACAGACCTAAGAAATAGATTCAATTTCTATCTTATGCTCCCTATTCAGTTTCATCTTACTTATGTTTTCTTTTGGTTTAGTGGTGGAAAAAGTCAAAAGGAGGAAGCTTTTAAGGTGGTAAGCTTGCTTTCTTCCTGGGTGTGTTACAAGTAAGTTTACTTAAATTTTTTTTTCTTTTTTCTTTCCCCCACAATGCATCATCTTCAATTTGCTCTATTTTGTTAAGAGGAAAATAACTATAAAAAACTTGTATTATCATATTTTGTGTTTTAAATATTTGAATTAGTGGAAGCTCCACTAATTATGAATTTATGTGAATTATTAAGGAATTAGTGGAAGCTCCACTAATTAATGAAAACTCTACTAATTATGGATTTTTATGAATGTCCATTATTTAATGAAGACACCACTAATTAAGATTAGTGAAAAATGATGTATTCTACTAATTAAGAGCTCTATAAATAGAGCTATTCTCTAAGCTTGTAATACACAATCATTTTGTGAAAAAAAGAATTGTGATTGTGAGAGAAAGAAAGGGAGAGATTTGAAGAAATTCTTGTATAAAAAATAGTTAGAGTTTTATTAGTGTGTAGTGTGTAGATTTTTTTTTTTTCTAATGCTATCCATATTTTATAACACGTTATCAGTACGAGTCTCTGCCGTTATTAAAGTCAGAAGACAGGTACGCATTTATTAATCTCTATGGCTAACCTTGCTAACCTCGAATTTGTAGCCCTTGATATTGCTGAAAAAATTATATGTCATACAGAAATGTATTTAAATGCTGAAAAAAAGATCCATATGTCATATGCGCAATTTAAATTTGACCACCTGAAGATGATCGTATTACCAACTGCACGGTATAAATGATTGCACCTAAAGTTGTAAAATTTTAAAACCGTGAATGAATATGGTTCTGCGATGTATCAACTTACATCTCAATTAAAATTATACGAAGAAAAAGTTACTGATGAAGATATATTGGAGAATATATTCTCCATCTTTCATGCCTCAAATATTGTCCTGTAGCAACAATATCGAGAAAAGGGTATACACAGATTTAATTACTGCCCTCATCATTACAGAGAAAAATAATGAGTTATTATTGAAAAATCATGAAGCCAGACCAACTGGTTCAACAGCACTCCCAGAAGTGAATGTTGTTGGCTCCAGCAGAAGCCATCGTTATAGTTGTAGTTGTGGCAGTGGCCGTGGTTATGGTCATGGACACACTCGATATTTCTCTTAGCACAGAGCAATACTGGCCACTTGAAATGGAACAGAAAAGATAATAAAGGAAAATGATATTTCTATTAATAATAAGTATCACATCTTTGAGATGTTACATTCAGATGTCAATATATACTATATTACTGCTAACAGTGCAGAAAAAAAAATCTATCTCCTCTTGATTATAAGTCTTGTGTTCACTTGCATTTCTTTTATTCATTTCACTTGTGTTCACATAAACTTGAGGATGCATGCTTGTAGTTGCTCTTTTTCAATTGAGTTGATAAATTGAGGATGAATGTTTGTAGTTGTTCTTTTTCCATATTTGCATTAGAGGAAGACAAACATGTAGCAATTATGGATTTCAGTTCCTCTTCTTCGGCATCCTCTTTCTCTTCCTTTTCCCTTAGGCCAACATCTAGACTAACAGTAGAATTAACTTTGACGTTACTGCGTAATGAGTCTTGGGATTTTCTCATCCCCTTAAGTTTTTTATTATATTTGGCCTTGAAGCATGTTTGTCTCAATTTCTCTATTTGGTCCTCCAACTACATATTAAGACTTTCCTCCACCAACTTCTTCTCATGTTCCAGTATCTCAATAGTTTCTTTTAACTTATGTCCTCCTTCGTCTTTATTTCGTTCCTATAAATCGAAGTGATATCATCGATGGAAATACATTCATTCCAGTCATTATTTACTTATAAATCTTTCATAGTTTCAACAAATTACAAGTGTGTGTAAGAGAGAACCTGAACATTCTTGATTAGGGTCTCTAAGCTTATCAACTTCCTGTGAGGCTATCGACGAATTCCCAACTCCCTACATCTGTTCTTGAAAGGGGTTAAGCCAATATTCAATTCTTTGGTCGCGCTCTTAATTGGTAGGTAAAAGTATTGCGAAATAGTTTCTTTTGATAGTGTCTTAGAGTTATTGCCCTTCTCCTCTATCTGCCTCCTAATCCTCTCATTCTCCATAGAAATTTCATCTGTAATAATATCTTGAATTTCAATATTATGCATTTCATGGGTCTTCACTCCGAATTCGATAGATTCAATTTCTATCTTATGCTCCCTATTCAGTTTCATCTTACTTATGTTTTCTTTTGGTTTAGTGGTGGAAAAAGTCAAAAGGAGGAAGCTTTTAAGGTGGTAAGCTTGCTTTCTTCCAGGATGTGTTACAAGTAGGTTTACTTAATTTTTTTTTTTCTTTTTTCTTTCCCCCACAATGCATCATCTTCAATTTGCTCTATTTTGTTAAGAGGAAAATAACTATAAAAAACTTGTATGATCATATTTTGTGTTGTAAATATTTGAATTAGTGGAAGATCCACTAATTATGAATTTATGTGAATTATTAAGGAATTAGTGGAAGCTCCACTAATTAATGGAAACTCCACTAATTATGGATTTTTATGGATGTCCATAATTTAGTGGAGACACCACTAATTAAAATTAGTGGAAGATGATGTATTTCACTAAATAAGAGCTTTATAAATAGAGCTATTCTCTAAGCTTGTAATACACCATCATTTTGTGAAAGAAAGAAAATTGTGATTGTGAGAAAAAATTGTGAGAGAAAAAAAGGGAGAGATTTGAAGAAATTCTTGTGCAAAGAATAGTTAGAGTTTTATTAATGTGTAGTGTGTAGATTTTTTTTTTCTAACACTACCCATATTTTATAACATTTTGAGAAAATTACCTGCTTTTGTCATGGATTTTTACTCTCATACAAAATGGGGGATTTGCTTCACTTTTAACAAAGGAGGCAAAACGAGAGAATTTTTTTTTTTCTTCAGATTGACAATCAGTTATTTTGTACAATAAAAGGATTCCCTCTCCCCCCCTCCCCCCCAACTAACCTACCAGAAACGTTACAATCTTTTGCTTTGTGAATTTGAATAATGACTCTTTTTTTTCCTTGCTTTCTTGCTTTCTCTCGAGCTCACCAGTCTTGATCCAAAGGTAATCCCTCTCTTCATCCTTAGATACTGTTCATCACAACGTCAATTATACTCTAAGACCCCGGCAACATTTTCGAAACAGTGAAGCGCAAGGAGTCCAAAGATAGTAGAAGAAGCAAGAATATCAATCGCTTGACATGTTGAATACTTTGTCGCATCACAATCTTTTTAACTCATTTTGGATACCTTTCTTTGACTTGCATTAGCTCTTCACTGTTAAACCATTTTTTTTTTTTTCTCATTTAAAAAATTTTCAAACTCAAATTGTATATCAATCTTAGACTCGGCCTACAAAATTGTACCACGCGAACAACGCAACTTGCATCAATAAGTGAAAAACCGACTCCTTTCTGACTCAGTTCTTCCTTAACTTTATCCAAGCAAGCTAAGGTGTCTTTTTTCCCGTCCCTTCTTCATTAAATATATGTCCTGTTTTAATTTGACTCAAAAATTAATGGTAGCATTTAATTATAAGCAAGTTATTACAATATTCTTATTAATTAAAAAATTTAGTGGTGGGATCATAAGTTGTGAAGCTTGTTTCCGATTACGTTAGTTGCAAAAGTTTGAAGGAAAAATATATCTAATTTAAAAACGTGAGTATTCATTTTGCTATTTAATTTTAAATCGAGGAAGTATTAAATAACATAAAATTTTATTTTTATTAATAATACTACTTATAACTCTCTTTGTTTAGAATTGAATGCTTAAATTTATATTTTAGTATGTCTATAAAAAATATCCACTTTTTAAAATAAATAATTTAATCTAAAATTTACAACTAATTTCTTTTTAAAAAAAAAAAAAAAACAAGTTCGACTAACACATGAGTGCTGTCATGAATCTACAGATGGCAGTTCAGGGCCAGATGGGTCGGGATTAGAAATTCTAACATCACCCCCACTTGCTTCCATTCCCCCTATCCCCTATCCCCGCCAGGAGAAAAATGTAGGGTTCTCCACTCTTGGCTCACCAAGAAAGGAATCATCCTTGCCCTTGACCTATCTATGGTAATTTGAAAGAAAAAAAAAAATTGGAATAACGCCTATCGTTGTCAAAACCCCAAAAATCATCACCAAAACACAAATAATAATAATAATAATAATAATAATAATAATAATAATAATAATAATAATAATAATAATAATAATAATAATAATAATAATAATAATAATAATAATAATAATAATAATAATAATAATAATAATAATAATAATAATAATAATAATAATAATAATAATAATAATAATAATAATAATAATAATAATAATAATAATAATAATAATAATAATAATAATAATAATAATAATAATAATAATAATAATAATAATAATAATAATCATCATCATCATCATAATCATCATCATCATCATCATCATCATCATCATAATCATAATCACCCAAATCATCAAACCAGATTTAAGTAATTTTCCAAGGCTTACGAAAACTAGAAGGGCAGAGGTGAAGCCAAGAGAAGTGTTTTCATGGGTTATCGTTAGTTTTTTAATTGTATAATTGTGAAGAGAAAGATTGATAGATGGGGAGAACGAAAGGAGAGGCATTAGGATACACACTTCGTAGATTGATAAAGGGAATAAAAGGGGGTTGGGGGGAGGGGAATTTAAGTGATTTTGGGAGATTTGGAGAAAAAAGGGGGAAGGAGAGAATTGAAGTAGAGAGAGGTAGAGGGATTTTGGTAGATTTTGGGGGAAAAAGATGTGGGTGAAATATAGATAAAGATTTAGGAAGATTAAAGGTTGAGAAGATCTTAAGATATATGCTAAAATCTTGGATTTGAAGGTAAAAAAATTGTTAAAATTACTCATAGGCAGAGACGCTTAGTGTCTAATGTGTGTGTTTGAGTTGTAGGAAAGATTATTAATAAAAATCAACGTTTAATCGAATTTTAATTAAAATACTCAGTCTCAAACCATACATAAAAGATTATTATATATATATATTATATGAGTATAGGGTATAGCAAGTATTGAATTCACAAAAACTTGATCATCACCACTACTCCCTCTTTTCTTATTGTTTAGCCAACCAACTCAAAAGATAAAGGAAATAAAGCTAAAACACTAGAGAATATATCAAGTCCACATAAAAAAAGTTACAAGGATCAACAACGAATAAGAAAAAGTAATAAATACCATGTAAAAGAAGAAATCTCCCAACTCTATGTCAAGTAAGGAAAGTACCTTTAAATCTATTGTTTAGCCAACCAACTCAAAAGATAAAGTAAATAAAGCTAATACACTTGAGAATACATCAAGTCCACACAAGAAAAGTCACAAGGATCAAGGAGGAATAAGAAAAAGGAATAAAGGTCATTAAAAGAAGAAATCCCCCAACTCTATGTCAAGTAAGGAAAATATCCTCAAGTCTATTAATTTCTAATTCAAGCACTGATATGAGTCCCAATTGTGAATTACACTTTCTCTTAAGTTATGAAATTCCTATTCTCAAACCCAATTACTTGATATCTCCACTTAATAAATCTACCTAATGAAGCATTAAGTTCAACTCAATTACCAAAGATACCCTGAAGCAACAATATCCCTATTTTTAGGTTATATCATAGACTCATTGATTATAAAGTTCTAATCTTTAATATCATCTCCAGAGTTAATTGATAATTACAAACATTGAATTAATCAATTTGGTGTTCAATCTCCTAGCCCCATCTCTTGAAATTGTTAGAAAAGAACCAATCAATTAATCCTAAACAACCAATCCAATGCATAAATATTCAAGTAATCAATTACTAGAAATTGAAAATTAATTATATCAAAGAGGTAATCATTCCAAGAAAATTGAATTAGGGTTCAACCCTCAATTACAATTAAAAGCATTAAAAATCACACTTGTCAATGTAGATTACAAAGAAAAGGAAAAGAAAGACATATAGACAAGCTATTCACCTTCTTCTTCAATGGATCTCTTGAGTAATCTTTCTCTTCTTCTCCAAGATTTCTTTTGATCCTCCTTCTCTTGGTGTTCTGCAAGGGTCTTATGATGTTTTTCTCTCTTTCTCTACTTTTTTCTTAGAGTTGAAAGCTGACTATTTATAGTTTCCCTTCTGCTAAGTCATAAAATCTACCAAATAGGGGTTTTCTGTGATGTTAAGCAGCCCTACTTAACTTGACTTAGGTGGCACTGCTTAAAGAATTTTTTTTTCTCCACAGTAGCAATGGGTGGCACTGCTTGGATTAACTTGAGTGATGCCACCAAGCCCTAAAAGTTTCGCGTATGATTTTCTACATTCTAAGTGGCGCTGCCTATGTTGATTTGAGTGGCGCCGCTTAACTCTCTATTGATATCCTTTTTGTGTGCTTTTCGCTTTATTTCTTTAATATTTGATCAATCAACATATCTGCATAAAAAGGTTTTAAAAAAATAAGATGAGTAGTCATCTAAATAATAATTTTTTTTTTTACAAATAAAACACAATTAACTTAGAAAATATGATCAATTTAAGCACTCATCAGCATTCTTAATGAGAAAAAAAATAATAAAAATTTTGAGACTAAAGAATCTACTAGAATAGCGACAATATTAGCGACTAATGTCAATTCAGTTCCTATTAGCAACTGTTTTGCCTTAAGGTTGCTAATCAGTCACAAATCAAATGAAAACTTTTGCAGTAAATTTTCCTGCAATTAAGAGCGACGGAATGGTGGCCATTTTGTGATGGAATATTTATTCATTTTATAATTTTTAAAATTTTTCATTCATCACAAAATATTCACTACGTTGCTATTCAGATGCTAATTATTCAGTGGTCGCTAATTAGTGATTGATTAGAGACCGCAAATTAAAAATAATTTTGCATTATTTTCATGATATTTCAGTAGTTCACGTTAAAAATTTTGGATGGAAGATTGTAGTTGGATGTATAGAATGTATGTTCTGGGGATGAGGGGATTTTCTAAAGAATTCGTTAATGTGTTGGACGTTTTGTTGCATGGGTATTTACATATACAAAATGACCTGGTACTGATCAAATTAGATGTCTTTGTTCTAAGTGTAAGAATAAGAAGTTTCAAGTTTCAAATGCAATGAGGATTTATTTATATAGTAAATAATTTGTGAAATGTTATTATAATTAGACTTGTCATAGTAAACTGTTTATTCTAATTGCACATCTTACACTAGCATTTTGTATTGGGAGGACGGGTCAAAGTTCAAGGGTCTAATAATCCCTTTCATGATATGGTTCTAGATGCAGTAGGCACTAACTTTTCCTCAAATTCAAACCCGTCAAATATTGAGGAATCACCTAATTCTGATGGCTAGCAATTTTATGATCTATTGACAGCTGTATATACTCCTTTGTGGGATGGATGTACAAATCACTTAGAGTTGTCTACAGTGGATAGGTTATTAAACATTAAGTCTAAAAATAACATGTCAAAAAAATGCTTTAATTAAGTAGCATAACTAATAAAAGTGGATATGCCAACTGTTTACAAGATGCCAGAAGATTTTTACAGAATGAAGAAATTAGTTGCTATACTTGTGTTACATTATAAAAGATAGATGTATGTGTTAATGGTTGCATGCTCTATTAGAAGGAGGGTAGCAATGCTAGAGAATGCAAGTTCTTGTGGCAATGCTCAGTATGCTTGTAAAAAGAAAATAAGGATAAACAACAAAAGGAGATTGCTCTGAAGAATATGTACTATTTTTCACTAACTCCAAGGCTACAGAGGCTTTATGCATCCAATACAACAGTCAGGCATATAAGATGGCATGCATAGAATCAAGCTAAATATAAGATAATGAATTGTCCACAGAATGACATGGCATGGCAACATTTCAATCAAACCTACCCTGATTTCATAGTAGAGCCACGAAATGTTAGACTTGGATTGTGTATAGATGGGTTCTCGCCATTTGGGTTGTTAGGGAAGCAATATTCTTGTTGGTCATTCATAGTTACTCTATATAATCTACAACCCTGGATGTGCATGAAAGATATTGTGATGTTTTTAACGGTTATAATTCCCAATCTAAAAAATCTAAAACAAAAGTTAGATGTCTATTTGCAACTACTTATAGATGAGCTTTTGACATTGTAGACGGATAGTATCTTCACATACGATATTTCTAAGAAACAAAATTTTTAGTTACATGCTGCACTCTAGTGGACTATTAGTAACGGAATGCTAAGTGGGTGGAGTACATCGGGGATGCTGGCATGTCTATATTGCATGGAACGTACAAAGTCCTAGTTACTTTTTGGAGGTAAACAATTGTGGTTCGACTGCAATCGATAGTTCTTGCTACATGGGCATCATTTCCGATAGCATTGCAAGTCTTTTAGAACAAATAGATGTGTTGAACAATCAATACCTTCTCCACACCTATTTGAGGATTAACTGTAGAATATGATGCGATTTCTTCTCAAAATCAGAAAAATTGCATCTAAACTTACAAGGGCTGATGGTAGAGGTGAAATCATAACTGGGCAAAATGAAGCACTTTTTTTTTTTTTTTTGAATCTATTGTATTGGAAAACAAATCTATTTTGACATAATATAGTTGTGGTGCATAATGAGAAAAATGTATTTGACAATATGTTTAACACAGTGATGGATATAAATGGCAAGATGAAGGACAACATAAAGGTTAGATATGACGTACCTAAATACTATAATCGTCCAGAATTATTCATTGATCCTATCAATCAAAGAAGGGAAGCAAAGCCAAAAGCCTATTACACATTGACAAAAGAGAAAAGGAGGCTTGTGTTAGAATAGATAAAGGAACTCAGACTTCTTGATAGTTATACTTCAAATTTGGGGTGGTGTATTGATTTGAAATAAGTTAAGATAGTTGGAATGACAAGTCATGATTGTTATACATTTAAGGAATAGTTAATGCCCATAGCATTGTGAGAGTTTCTCCTATCGAAGGTATGGACTGTTTTGACTAGGAATGACAATTTCTCCGCTTAAATTGGGGAACTGGCCCGACTTGGCTGGGTCGATGATTCCCTAATTTAAGTGGGGACAAGACCGGGGGGTGGGCTTCATTACTCAGCCCGCCAACCGAGGGCGGGTCGAAGATGGGGATTGCATGGTCCACGCCCCCGGTCCAGCCTGCTCCATATATATTTTATATTATATGTATTATATATATATATATTATATGTGTATAGGTAGATTATATATATATATATATATATATATATATATATCTATCAAGGTCGTTTATATATGTGTTAAATATGTATACATACTATATATATATATATATGTATATTATATGTATACATATCATATGTATATATATACATACTATATAAGCCATAGGTAGATTATATATATATTCCATATAATTATATATGTATTTATAAGTAAATTATATATGTATATAAAATAAAATAAAATAGAAATGAAGAGGAAAAAAAGAAAAATAAAAAGAAAAATTACAAATTATAAATTTTACTTTTCCTAATTTAGTGATATGATTAATACGTGAACCATTGGAAACCACCACAAAAGTTTTAGAAATGATTAAAAAGTTTTGGACAAAAATCGGATGCCAAAAAAATTTTCTAAAAAATATTTATAAATATTTTTGGACCTAAACGAGTTCTCGCTTCCCCGCTGGGCTGAGACCGGGGATTGTTTTGTCCCTGGCAGGCCTTTCCGTGTGATAGAGATAGGTCGAGGATGGGGAAATAGTGGCTATGTGGGGGTAGGGCCGAGATTTCTGGTCCCTGCCCCGGCCCGACTCGACCCCATTACCATCCCTAGTTTTGACTGAATTAAGCCTTTTGTTACATAGATTTGTACTCTCCAAAGTTATGGTGTCACATATGTGTGATATAGAGAAGGATATTACTCTATTGGTCTACAAGTTGAAGCACATCTTCCCACTAGTATTTTTTGATGTTATGGAATATTTACTGGTTTATTTGCCCTATAAGGCTTGAGTTGGCAGTCCAGTGCAATATAGATGGATGTATCCTATTAAGAGTTTTGTTTCTATCCATATATTTCATTAGTTAGATATTTTCGACATGTACTAGCAATTACTATGTGGTTGTGATGTCTTTTTTTTTTAAATTAAAAAAAAAAAACCTTTTAGGTATTTACATGACTTGAAGATGAAAATGAGAAATAATGTTAGAGTTGAAGGCTTAATTTGCTATGCTTACCCTGTTGAAGAGGCATCTACATTCTTCTCGTATTATTTTGACTCTCATATCCAAACAAGGAGTAGAGTTCCAACACTGAATGATGATGATGCTTCAAATAGCTCACAAGGGGAGTTGTTGTCTATATGTAGCTTGTTGGAAGAAAATATGGCAAGATAATGAGTCGATATTTGTTAGGTCAAGAATTAATAGTTGCAACAAATTACATATTATGTAATTGTTAGGAGGTGTTGTAGCACCCCTGTAATACCTAGTCTAAACCCTAACCTTGGTATAGGGAATTTGGGAGCATTGAATAATATCTTGCGTGAACATTTAAACTTATAGTATAGTGATCTAAATTATTTAATGGATGTGTGTATGTGGGTGTGTATATTTGTTCTTATACTTGTTTGTGTTTAGGTTTATTTAGTAAGCTAGTGGTATCCTTTTCCCTTGAATGGAATGAGTTGCGATGAGTTTAGGGTGCTTTAAAGCAAGTGTTATGTCTAGGTGGGAGAGTGAAGGTAATTTGTTAGGAAATATGAACGCAAGAGCTATTGTGGTTTAGTGGTTAAAGCTTGGTGTTTAATTCCTAGAGACTAGAGTTCGAATCCCAACTCCTCTAAAATTACTTCCTATTCTTTTCCATTTGTTTCCTCTGGCTTAAAGACAGTTTAATGTCACCCTGTTTGAGGGAATAAATCCTCCCTAATTATTTTTATAGAACCAGTGAACTAATTTCTACTTTATAGTATTTAATACTTTTGTTGTTTGAAATTTAATTCTCATTTTCCAAAATCCTATCGTGGTGTTTTGTTTATCATTATCGTAATAATAAAAATAATAATGGTACCTTTTTTTTCTTTTCCTAAGTTGAATTATGAAATGATTTTATTTTTATGATTTTAGGTAATTTCGCTTGTTCTGGATAAAATACCCTAGAGATATTTAATTAGTGAATTTTTAAAAAAATATTTATGTAACATCCCATAAACTTTTCGGAATTTAAAAAATCATTTATTCTGTAATTTACTTTACGTATAAAAAGGTTTTCTTTTTTCTTCTTTAAAAAGAAATATATTTTCGTTTGTATCAAAGCTACGACCAGCTTTGTGCATGTCGCGGCCAGTTGTGGCATAGCTAGGTGTGATTATGCACAAGCCATGCCTGGCTGTGCCTTGGGCATGGCTAGGCATGGCTAGCACAGGCCGTGCCCAGCTATGACCTGGGCATAGTTAGGCACGACTTGGAGTAGCACTTGGCCAACCCACCGATGTTTTTTTTTCCTTTCCGTAGTTCTTCTTCTTTGGCTCGTCGCGCAGGAGGATAACTCTGGGAGCAATAGGACTCTGCCTCAACCGAAGTTCAATTTTCAAAGCCCTAGGACTTCAGAGTTCAGGAGTTAACTAAACTCTTCTAGTTAGTCAAGCACAGAGAAACCCCCAAAACCTGTTGAGCACCACAAAGACTTCTTCTCGTCCCTCTCTTGATTTCTCTCATTCTCTGTCAAACCAGAACACTGCACACCCAAACTCTTCTGAAAATTTTCTTTTCCTTCTAATTAACCAAGCTTCTAAGGCACGCGATTTGCTTCCTATTCTTGGCTTAGGAACAGCGAACCTTCAGGACCAGAAGACTCCTCTATTCAAGTAAATCTGTGAATCCATTCTATTTTCTTTTCCTAGATTAAAGGCTATTGTTTTGTTATTTGTGAACGGGTAGTCTTGTTAGGATTCATAGACTCCTAAACGCGAAAAATATCTACGAATCCCTTCCAAGGACCCAAGCCAAACGATTAAGACGATCTAGGATTTACAGAATTATCTCTGTTCGGCATAATCAAGATCATTGGATTCTGGTTTTGCTGTCATACGTGCAACTTGAATGATCACAAAATACTGCAATGTGCGAATGCCCTCTATCGGATATACACGGTGAACCAGCTCATTACCCCAGGAGTGCTAGCGCTTAAGGTTTGAAAGTCTTAAATTTTTCTAGTCAATGGAGGCACGAATATTAACAGAGAGCACCCTTGAGAAGACGGCTAGGGTTTTTTTTTTTTTTTTAAAATCACCCGAACCTCTTGGAGTCAAACTCTGATAATATCTTATCATATTTTATTTTAAATTCAAATTAAATTTAAACAGATATGATAAGATTCGCCATTATTTCAGTAATTTAACTAATTAATTTACCGAGTCAGATTCTTACAATCTGAACATCATCCAGATCAATCAAATGTGGACATATTTCTAGATTCATTGTAACTGGTGAATTTTATAGGTTCAATTAATTTAGACATATTTCTAGATTCATCGAACCTGGTTATTAGAAAAATAACCAAAATTGTTCTCAAATTGTGTGACCTATAGGTTCATTTAACACTGGCAGTGTGCCCAAATCATATTTAAATGGCTCACAAGTTATAAGTGGTTTCTAGCAAAACATTATAATTATCTAGGCTAAATGAAGATCAGTGATCTCTTTGAACCAAACCATAACTTTATATTTTGTCCTTTTGCCACACGATATCCAGATTAAGCATAAGGCTTGGAGCATGTCATCCTTATTAAGCTTAATAAATTATTTCTTGATCTCATAGTAGACTATTTAAATAAATGATATTAATATCTCAGACTGATATATTTGAGCACGGCCATGTATTTTAACAATCTAACTTATCAAGGGGCCTATGGATATCTCTCCCATAATTGAGAGGGACAAATTCCTTCACTAACAATCATATTCCTCTTCCTGATTTATTCTATATCCAACAACAGTCTAATTTATTATCTGATTAAAGACAACTTTAGACAATATCAAAATCTATAATTTATCAAGTAAGAAACTATGATGAATTTAGGTCGAAGGACTTTTAATATCATTATGGCTAGAAAGTACTTATGGCATGTTCCATGAAGTACTCTCCTAGTGGGTCATATCCAATACAATATTCTCTAACATTTATTTATGTTTTGACTTGATATAACATATATCCATGGCCAGTAAAACATAGCCATCAAGTCACAAACATACTAATCTTAATTTATTATTGTTCCATTAATAATAATATATCAGGGATAGTTTAAGAATAGTCATTGTATTAATTATAGGGTTTTACTATCAAGTCACGTATTTGATGACCACAGAACTAAATGCACTATTCATGAAAAGAAATTCCTCTTATCATTACATAATATATAACGACAATATTATAAGTACAAATTGACTATAGGGCATATCCTTAACAAGTCTTAGTATAAGGATTTGATGATGACCTATCCCAACTTGGTTTGCGGTTATTGCTGTAATACTCTATTAGAGCATGACTATGATATGTGGTTTGTTGTTTAAGGCTTAAGGTTTTCTTTGGATCTAAAACATGCGGTCAGTAGGGGGGATCGAATTGTGGTGAAGTCTTCCTAGATTAATGGAAATACAAAAAATGCTATGCAATTAAGTGATCGTAGTAGCTGATAGCTATAGATTCTAAATAGCTATTTATCTACTAAAGTCTTTTACCTGATGGTGATGTTGTTACCAAGGCTATCCTTTGTGTATTCTTGAATCAAGCATGACAAATATTGTTCAGATTCTGGCTACTAAGGTTTTATTAAAGCTTATGGTTTGAAACAATTTATCAATTAAAACTAAATTTAAAATTATTATTTATCCAATTTCTATTAGTTGGTACTTAAAGATATTGTTTTATGAATTTCTCTGCCAATCTATTTGTTATTAATTAGATTCGGCATTTATTAACTAATGTTCAACATGTTACCATTCAGTAACGTATCTCAAAGATAAAACGTTTATGTAAAGTAATCTTTTAAGTATTTTTTAGCTACTAATTAATTTAATTATTTATGAACTTATTTATTAATTTAATTATTTTTGTATATATTTATTCTTTTATCTTTTTATTTATTTTTCTATCTATTTATTTAATTAAACATTTATTTATTCATTTATTCACTTAATTAATTAATTAATTATTCAATAAATTAATTATTCAGTTACTTATTCACGTGGACAAAGCTTCATTTTTACTAGCTAATATATTTAAGCACTTCTCCAATAGCACGATTGCTTATCCGATTTTTAATTTTGGATCCTATTCTTTAGTAATTGTCTTAATCTACTTTTATTAGGTAGCATGATGTATTCCATGTTTGGTATGCTATATTTAAGGTGAAGAAGTTAGTTGGTCTGAACTATTTGACGTCTTGATGTTAGTAGTTAGACAATTTTGGATACTATGTCAGTGTAAGGGTCATAGAGAAGGTTGTGACATGATTTATGTTTTTCTTTAGGCGGGACTATGTCCAGTTGAATGAGTCATCAAAAGAATCTCTTGTCTGTGAGACTGAGGAATCGGGTAAGTCCTTGCATTACTTATTTGATATAAAAGCTCCAAATTGCAAGTCGCTTGGAAATGTTATTATCTCAAAGACAGAATTATTTGGAATGCAAGCTTGACTATTTTTCATTAAAGTTTTTCATTAATCAAAGATTGATCTGGAAAGTTACTTTTGATTGTAAAATGGTTTTACAGCCAATCTTTTGGAATTCGTACTTGTACGATCAAGTATGTTGGAAATAATTTTCTTTGAGATTGGATTCTGATGCACGGAAATGTTGAGTACTTAATAAGGGTAGGCCTCTAGAACTAAGCTTAGAAGAGTAGTGCCAGTCTCTCAGCAAGAGGCCACCTCTGAAAGGCAAACTCCATTTGGAAAAGGTGACAGTCCTAATAGGTCAGGCCGGTCTGAGCTAGCACCTCAGTCTAAGTAGACTGATATTCCCGGGTGGACATCCAGTAAGTTAGGGTAAGAGATGGAAAAGTATCTTACCCAGTGGGCCATACACCCACTACATTGTGATGCAGGATTTTACAATGTTTGTCATGATGCAGGGTGTCATAGCAAGGCTATGATGCAAGGTTTCATAGCCGCATTTTTTTAGTGGTTTTCATCAAATAAATACTTTGGTGATTTTGATCTGTTATGATATTTATCACTCACTCTGATATGGAAAATATATAACTTGCAATTCACTTTTGCTGAACGATTTCAAAGTGCATCCATAAAATTTATTTTGATTCAGTCATGAGCACACACAGGGCTTATTGAGATATATTTCTCACACTCCTTTGATGTCATATTTCAATATCTGCTAGCTTTATCAAGGTTGCACCCTATTAGAGGATAGCTAGCTTGAATTCTTTAATTTTGTCCCTATTTGAGGACTGATTCGTTTTATGTAATTTAAGAGATTTGTGGATTTCATTTTCTTTTGTAATAAGATTTAAGTTATTTCATTTTTTAATAATTATTTCCCTAGTTATAAAGACTCCTAGTCCTTTAGACAGGGTGACATCCCTGCTTTCTATGGGCACTTGTGTTGTGGGGTGTTACAAGTGGTACTAGAGCCTAGGTTTAGGCAAGTCGCATGTAATTGTTGAGATTTATTTGTTTAAGTGATTAAAACTTCTACTAACTATAGGTCTTAACTGTGACTAGGTAGGCTAGAAGGTTCATATCTGTGGTAAGAGACTGGCCCTTTATGTGTGGACATAATGCACCACCACCACAAGTATCCCCTTCCCCATCTGACTCTGAGTCTGAGGCTGAGCTGGAGGAGATGGAGCAGGAGGGTCAGGAAGAGGAAGTAGAGGTGGAGAACCCCAATTTATTCGCCCAAGAAGAGGGCTTGATCACTGACAGTGATGATTTGGGAGATCTAGAATTTGAGGCACCTAGAAGAAAATATGAGGAATTCATGGAACAACGTCATGAGTAGGTTAGGAAAGTAAGGCGGAGAGCAGGACTCACGAAGGCAGAGAGTGCCAGGAGACCCATTGAGGCTGTAGGGAGTGACGGTAGGGTTAGTACAGAGTTTTAGACCTTGGGTTTTGCAAATGGAAAAGGGATAGGCTTTTCCAAAAACACCGTGTGTTGGCTTGATGAGGTCGATACTGGGGATACCAAGGGGAGAAAGAATGGGTGAGGAATTTTGAACTGATTTAGTGTTGAAATATAGGAAACCCTGTTTCTTCTATTTCTTAATAAAAGAGGGTGTTCCTTGTTATATGGTATTTTGGAATTTTTATTCATGTTCAATAAGGATGCTATGCATGCCTTCCCCTCTTTTGTTGAAATTATGCATTTTGAATGAAAGCTAGTTTATCTTTTCAATTAGATAATTATCTGATTCTAAAATTATTAGATTTGCTATTTTGTGTAAGTTAAGTTTAACATTTTGACGCCGTGTGATGTTTATAACTTGCTTGTATGATTTACAACCATAACATACCTGCATACTAATAAGCCTTTTTGGTAATGCTATATGACTCAAAATGGCACCAAGGCGTAGAGTCACTGTCCGTAGTAAAACCACTCAGAAAAGCACATTGTTGACTCCGCAGTATGAACCTATATAGCATTCCAACCCTGAAATAAGGGGGGATGATGGAAAAGAGTATGAAAAGGTATCTAAGGGACCCCTGAAAGTGACCATTGGTCAATCCTTCCACAAGATGACAGAGATCCTCTATTCTCTATCAGAAAAGGTTGACAAGAAGATTGCTAGGGGAGACGACTCAACTTTGGAGCGATTCTTGAAGTTTCAGCCACCCACTTTTTATGGAGAGGCAGAGCAAGACGAGAAGGGGGATCAGTGAATCAAGTAGATGGAAGATATTTTCTCTACTTTGCAGTATAACGAGGAAAAGATGGTCAAGTTCGTAGCTTTAAGGTTACGAGGGTCAGCTAGACCTTAGTGGCAGCGTATCTAGGAAGAGTGGAGAAGGATTGATTGAGAATGGACGTGGAGCAATTTTGTTGAGGCATTTAGGATGGAATACATCCCTTAATGGATCATGGAAAAGAAGAAGGATGAGTTCCAGGGGTTGAAGAAAAGAAGCATGATGGTGGCATAGTACACCGCTCGATTCACCCAGCTCTTGAAATATTGCAAATGGCTAGTGGATACAGAACATAAGCGCACGAGGCAATTCATTAAGGGGTTGAGATAAGATCTGAGGAGGGCCCTAGCACCATCTTCACTAGTAACGTATGTAGCCGTTGTGGACGCTGCTACCCGAATGGAGAATGAGGACAAGTAATGAGTGGAGTCCAAGCTATACCCACAGATGAGGCAGCTAGTGAAACCACAGTTCCATAAATGACCTACTAGATAGCAGTAGGGAAACAAGGGTAAGCAGGCTCGGATTGCACCAACAGGCCCAATGGCCAACTTGTGCAAATGTCGTTACTGCTGAAAACGGGGCTATATAGAGAAAGAATGTTGGTAAAAAAGGGTGGCCAGAAGGTGTTACAACTGTGGGGACATTTGCCACTTAAGGAACAACTACCCAAAGCCATTACAGATTGGTCAAGGAGCTTCGATGCCACCCTTCGGCGACAGGGTGCGACCAGTGGAGCTGTTGGAAGCAATGGATAGAAGCCTCAAGTGAAGGTAAGGATTTTTGCTTTGAATCGAGAAGAGGTTGGGGTAGATGCGGCAGTAGTAGAAGGTAAGCTTTTATTCAAGACAATGATACAAATGTGCTAATTGATTCTAGATCTACGCATTCATACATAAATGAAAGTTGTGCACAGTATTTGGGATGGGGTGGAAAAGAATTGCCTTATACCCTATTGGTAAGTACCCTATTAGGAAAAATAATGGAAGTAGGAAAACTAGCATAGGAATGTGAGATAAAAGTAGGGAAGGAAGTTGTTTAGGCAGATCTCATAGTTTTTACCTCATAGTTTTGGGTATGGATTGGTTGGTTAAGCATGGAGCAAGGGTAGACTGTAAGATCAAAACTGTTTAGTTTGTTAGATCTGGTTGCAACGTAATAGAATTTAATGGAAAACAGGTGAAGGAGTTGAAATTTTTTTTAGCGGAGACAAAAGCTAGGAAGAAGTTAAAGAAGGGATGCACGGGATATCTAGCTTATCTAATAAATAAGCCTAAGGATTAGTGTACTTTGGAGAGTACAGCTGTAGTAAATGAATTCCAAAATATTTTTCCTACTAAACTCACTTCCTTTCCACCATCTTGAGAAGTTGAATTTACCATAGATTTAATGCCGGGAGTAGAACCAGTATCGAGAACACTGTATTAAATGGCTCCTGCTGAGCTGAAGAAGTTGAAAGAGCAATTGGAAGAGCTTGCGAATCAGGGATACATTAGACCGAGTACGTCGCCATGGGGAGCATTGGTATTGTTCGTGAAAAAGAAGGACAGAACATTGAGACTCTGTATTGATTATAGAGGCTTAAATAATTTAACGATCAAGAACAAGTATTTGTTACCTCTGATAGACGAATTATTCGACCAATTACAAGGATCCAGTTGCTTCTCCAAGTTAGATCTTCAGCAGGGTTATTATCATGTTCGGATAAAGGAGGAAGATATTCCAAAGATGGATTTCAATACTCAATATGGCCATTATGAGTTTGTAGTGATACCATTTGGGGTAACCAATACATCAGCTGTGTTATGGATTTAATGCATAGGGTTTTCCAACCATATCTAGATAAGTTCATTGTGGTATTCATTAACGATATCCTCGTCTATTCCAAAAGCTCGAAAGAGCTTGCTGAGCTCTTGAAGTTAGTCTTGGAGAAGCTAAGGGAACATAAGATATATGTTAAGTTCAGCAAATGCGAATCCTGGATAGACTTGGTGTTATTTTTTGGACATGTAGTATCTAAGGATGGTATCAAGATGGATCTCGCGAAGGTAGAAGCTATAGCAAATTGGAAGTAACCAAAAAATATCACTGAGATTCATAGTTTTCTCGGGTTAGCTGGGTATTACCACTTGTTTATTAGAATTTCTCTACCTTGGCCGCTCCTATGACTCTACTTCTAAGAAAGGATGAACCATTTGTTTGGAATGATAAGTGGGAGAGGCGTTTCCAAGAACTTAAGAGGAGACTTGTGATGGCCCTTGTGTTGAGCCTACCTGAGGGAAATAAACCTTATGCGCTATGTACCGATGCATCGAAATAAGGATTAGGAGCAATTCTGATGCAAGAGAAGAAGGTCATAGCTTATGCTTCAAGAAAGCTGAAACCACATGAGGTCAATTATCTGACTTACGATCTGGAGCTTGCAGCTATTGTGTTCACCCTGAAGAAGTGGAGACACTATCTCTATAGGGCAGAATATAAAGTGTTCACTGATCAAAAGAGTCTCAAGTACATATTCATGCAGAAAGATTTGAATCTCCGACAGCATAGGTGGATAAAGTTTCTGGAGGAGTACAGGTG
Organism: Voacanga thouarsii; assembly: GCA_026120185.1. Lineage (NCBI taxonomy): Eukaryota > Viridiplantae > Streptophyta > Magnoliopsida > Gentianales > Apocynaceae > Voacanga > Voacanga thouarsii. The sequence continues at coordinate 3,447,065 of JANUWF010002074.1, forward strand.
CCCTATTAACTACCACCCGGGAAAGGTAAATGTGGTGGCTGACGCATTGAGCAGGAAAGTAAGGGTAGCTAGTATGCGAATGCGGGAAATTCAAGTGGTACAAGAGTTATTGGAATAGGAGACAATAATTTTAGGGGAGAGGATCTTTATAAACAATTTGAGGATGGTACCAGAGTTGAAGCAGGAGATTATTAAAGCTCAAAAGGATAGTAGAGAATTTTGGACCTTTAAGGATAAGGAGGTTAAATGAGGAGGTATGGGCTTTTAGGTCGATAATAAGGGAGTGCTTTACTTCTACAATCTATTATGTGTACCACAAGAGTAGGAGTTGAAGAAGAGAATTCTAGAAGAGGTATATCGTAGAAAATATACTATTCATCTGGGAGAGGTGAATGTGTACCAAGATTTGAAAAAAGTACATTGGTGGCTCAGGATAAAGAAAGATGTGATCAAGTATGTGTCGACTTGCTTGACTTGCCAAAGGGTCAAAGCAAAGCATAAGAAATCTTCGGGGCTGCTACAATTGTTACCTATTTCAGAATGAAAATGGGAAGAGGTAACTATGGACTTTGTCACAGGTTTGCCAATGACCAAGACGTAGAAGGATGCTATTTGGGTAGTCATGAACCGATTAACCAAGTTTGCCACTTTGTACTGGTGAATGTGAGAGACTCGTTGAAGAAGTTAGCCTAAATTTATACACAAGAAATTGTAAGACTTCATGGGGTACCATTGAGTATTGTATCGGATCGAGACCCTAAGTTCACTTCAAGATTTTGGAATAAATTTTAGGAGTTTATGGGTTCGACATTAAAGCTTAGTACTACAGCACATCCTCAAACTAATAGATAGTATAAGAGGGTTATTCAGATTCTAGAGGATATGATAAGGGCGTGTATCCTTGATTTTGGGGATAAGTAGATTGATAGCCTACCCTATATGGAGCTGGCATATAACAACAGCTATCAGACATCAATAGGTATGGCTCCGTATGAAGCTCTGTATTAGAGGAAGTGTCAAGTATTGCAATTTTAGGGTTGGTTAGAGGATGGTCAAGTTAGCAAGTTCCGTGAGGTAAATATCCAAGAGATGACGGATAAGGTTAGGGTGATAAAAGAAAGATTGAAAGCAGCTCAGAGCCATCAGAAGAGTTACGTGGATAACAGGAGATAGGAATTGGAGTTCCAAGTGGGAGATCAAACATTCTTGAAGTTAACTCCTAGTCGAGGAATCCTTAAACATCCGAAAAGAGGGAAATTAAGTCCGAGATATCTTGGGCCATTTTTAGTTATGGAAAGGAGTGAACCAGTAGCTTATCGATTGGAGTTATCGGAAGGCTTAACAAGAAAACATGATGTGTTCCATATGTCACAATTGAAGAAGTATCATCCTGATCCAGAGCATGTGCTAAATGGGGAACTACTAATACTACAACCTAATATGAGCTATGTTGAGAAGCCGTTAAGGATCATGGATAGAAATGTTAAGATGCTTCAAAATAAGTAGATTCTTATGGTAAAAGTTTTGTGGGATCATGACAGTGCGCAAGACGCTATCTGGGAAATTGAGGATTGGATAAGACGAAAGTATCCGAATTTGTTATAAAAGTACGATACCCTAAATTTCGGGGCGAAATTCCTTTAAAGAGGGGAGGATATAATACCCCATCTAGACCCTAACCTTGGTATGGGGAATTTGGAAGCATTGAATAACATCTTGCATGAGCATTTAAACTTATAGTACAGTGATCTAAAATATTTAATGGATGTGTGTACGTGGGTGTGTGTATTTGTTCTTATACTTGTTTGTGTTTAGGTTTGTTTAGTAAGCTAGTGGTATCCTTTTCCTTTGAATAGAATGAGCTGTGATGAGTTCAGGGTACTTTAAAGCAAGTGCGATGTCTAGGTGGGAGAGTGAAGGTAATTTGTTGGGGAAATAGGAATGCAAGAGCTATTGTGGTCAAGTGGTTAAAGCTTGGTGTTTAACTCTTGGAGACCAGAGTTTGAATCCCAACTCCTCTAAAATTACTTCCTATTCATTTCTTTTTGTTTCCTCTAGCCTAAAGACAACTTAATGTCACCCTGTTGGAGGGAATAAATCTCCCTAATTATTTTTTTTAGTACCGGTGAACTAATTTCTACTTTATAGTTTTTATTCAAGATTTTATAAAAATTATTTCCTTTATTTTCTACTTAAAAGATTTATTTAAACAATACTTTTGTTGTTTGAAATTTAATTCTCATTTTCCAAAATACTATCATGATGTTTTGTTTATCATTATTGTAATAATAAAAATAATAATTGTATTTTCTTTTCTTTTCCTAAGTTGAATTCTGAAAAGATTTTATTTTTATGATTTTGGGTAATTTCACTCGTTCTGGATAAAATACCCTAGGGATATTTAACTAGTGAATTTAAAAAAAAAACAATAATAATATTTATTTAATATCCCTTAAACTTTTTAGAATTTAATAAATCATTTATTCTGGAATTTACTTTACGTATAAAAAGGTTTTCTTTTTACTCCTTTAAAAAAATATTTTCCTTTGTATCAAAGCCGCGGTTGGCTATGGCATAGCCAGGGGCGACTATGCACAAGCCATGCCTGGCGATGCCTTGGACATGGCCAGGCATGGCTAGCACAGGCCATGCCCAGCTATGTCCTGAGCACAGTCAGGCACGGCCTGGAGTAGCAATCGACCAACCCACCGACGTTTTTTTTTCCTTTCCGTGGTTCTTCCTCTCCAGCTCTTTGTGTAGGGGGATAGCTCTGGAGGCAGTAGGACTCTACCTCAACCGAAGTTCAATTTTTAAAGCCGTAGGACTTTGTGATTCAGGAGTTATCCCAACTCTTCTAGACAATCAAGCAGAAATCCGCAAAACCTGCTGAGCATCGCACAGACTTCCTCTCGTCTCTCCCTTGATTTCTCTCATTCTCTGTCAAACCAGAACACCGCACATCCAAACTCTGCAATTTTTATTTTCCCTCTAATCAACCAAGCTTATAAGGCACGTGCTTTGCTCCCCGTTCTTGGCTTAGGAATGGTAAACCTTTAGAACCAAAAGACTCCTCTCTTCAAGTAAATTCGTGAATCCATTCTATTTTCTTTTCCTAGATTAAAGGCTGTTGTTTTGTTAATTGTGAACAGGTAGTCTTGCATAGTTTATAATCTTAGTATAAGGATTTGATGATGACCCATCCTAACTTGGTTTCCGGTTATTGCTGTAATACTTTACTGGAGCATGACTATGATATGTGGTTTGTTGTTTAAGGCTCAGGGTTTTCTATGGAATTAAAACATGCAGTTAGTAAGAGGGATCAAATTGTGGTGATGTCTTCCGGATTAATGGAAATACGAATAGTGCTATGCAATTTAGTGATCACAGTAGTTGAGAGCTATGGATTCTAAATAGCTATTTGTCTACTAAAGTCTTTTATTGGATGGTGATGTTGTTACCAAGGCTATGATTTAGTGAATTCTTGAACCGAACACTACTGATATTGTTCAGATTCTGGCTGCTAAGGTTTTATTAAAGCTTATATTTTGAAACCATTTATCAATTAAAACTAAATTTAAAATTATTATTTATCTGGTTTGTGTTAGTGGATTTGAAGCTATTGGTTTAAGAATTGTTCTGCTAATCTATTTGTTATTAATTAGATTCAGCATTTATTAACTAATGTTCAACAGTTCACCATTTAGTAACCCATCTCAAAGATAAGACATTTATCTAAACTAATCCTTTAAGTATGTATTAGCTACTAATTAATTTAATTATTTATGAACTTATTTATTAATTTAATTACTTGTGTATTTATTTATTCATTTGTTTTATTTATTTAATTATACATTTATTTATATATTTATTCACTTAATTAATTAATTATTCAGTAAATTAATTATTTAGGAACTTATTTTCGTGGACAAAGCTTCATTTCTACTAGCTAATATATTTAAACACTTCTCCAGTAGCATGATTGTTTATCTGATTTTTAATTTTGGGGCCATTCTTTGGTAATTATCTTAATCTATTTTGATTAGGTAGCATGACGTATTCCATGTTTGGCATGCAATATTTGAGGTGAAGAAGTTAGTTGGTCAGAACTATTTGACGTCTTGATGTTAGTAGTTAGACTATTTTGGATACTATGTCAGCGTAAGGGTCATAGGGAAGGTTATGACTTGATCTTTGTATTTTCTTTAGACGAGAGTAAGTCTAGTTGAACGAGTCATTGGAATGATCTCTTATCTGTGAGACTGAGGAATCAAGTAAGTCCTTGCCTTAATTATTTGACATAAAAGCTCTGAATTGTAAGTCATTTGGAAATGTTATTATCTCGATGACATATGTGAAACCCCAGCTAAAACCAACCTCAGAGTAAGGGGGGTTGGGATGCATATCATATTTTCTTGCATGCATAAATATATTTTTGTATGATTTTATGTGCTTTGGATATGTGATTTGTAGTCTCGATGGCTTAATTGTGGTTATAGAGTAAGAAGGGCAAAATGGTAATTTTTGCTTAAGGTGAAAATAGGGAGATAGCTTGAGGATTAAATAGGAAAAATATTTGGGAGAGAAAATAAGAACAAGAGTTGTTGTTGTTTAGTGGTTAAAGCTTTGGAATAAATCCTTGAGGTCTTGAGTTGAAATTCCATCAATTGAGTTTTAGCATGATTAAATTTTATTTTTGTTTAGGAAGGCTATTTTTGGCCCTTGCATGTCTTAGGGAGGAGTAGGAATGTTGTCCTAGGGGAGACATGAAAGGAATGTCCTAATCCTACTCTTGTTCCCTACAAAAATTTCTAAGGGGTTCATACCCTTCTTGATCTCTAGTTTTCCTTACTTCTTAATACATTAGGTTGTTCAATTTATCTAAACCAATTTTGTTTCTAGAAAATTTCAGCAAAGTTCTGTGGCTTTGAAGGTTTGAAAATGTCTAAAGTGTCAGGTATCTTCTTAACCGAAAATGGGGAGGAGTTGTGGAAGGTTCCCAAGAGAATTAATCTTCATGGTTAAACCTTCAAAACTCCAACCTAGTTATGTTCATCTTCTTCATGTAGTAATTTGGATTTTTTCCAGCTTCTTAATCAGTTCAATTGTCAAAAATTTCAGCCATCTTTTCCTTTCAAATGCTGTCAGGAAATGGCCATTTCACTCAGCTTGAAGGCTGAAAATTCCAACCAAAACCGAGCTGCACAAAAACAGTGCAAACCAGGAAAATTTTCAGGACAGTTTCGCAGCTTGGTGAGCCGAAAACCAAGCTGTTTCTTTTAGCTTTTCAACTAGCAACTCAACCTTATTTTTCCTCCATATAGAAGTCTGGAAACCAGCCTTAAAGGACCTCTCAACATCCCTTCAAACCTACAGCAAACCGGATGAATCATGGCAGAGAATTCTGCCCAGAAATTTCCAGCAAACTTGCGAAAAAACTGATCAAATTTCCAGCTTTGTTCTTTTTTCACCCATGTCCGAAACTTTCTCCATTTTTCTGTGCAAACTCACCTTGAATAGCCATGAACTGAGCTTCATCACCATCTCCAGTATTCTACTCGAAAAACAGTCCATGGCTGCTGCTAAAATCTCTCCATCAATCACTCCAACAAGCCATTAATTGAAGTCCAAAATTCCAACAAAATATTCAGCAAACTACCATAGTTTACCTCTCAAAAAACCAAAAAATTCCTTCACCATTGCACACCATATTTCGGCCATCCTTAAGCTCCTTCGAACAGCTTTCATCTCAACAAAAATCCCAGCCAAGCAGCCGGCCATTGAAGCTTCCAAAGAACCTCCATCATGAAAGATTTACTTACCATATTTGCTATCATAAAATATTCCCTAAATTGTTCTTCTTGAATTTCAAACATCCAGCTTTCCTTTCCCTCCCAAATCTGAAAACCAATTACCAAAACCCTCCAAACAATTCGGCCACCCTTTCCCCACAGAATTTCGGCCAGCCTTCATCCAATCTCTCCATTCTCTCCAAACCTCCAAGAACACTTACTACCATTCTCACGCCAAAGGCCACCCAAAACCACTCCAATCTTCTCCAAAAACTCCAGATTATAGCTATTCATTCTCGTGAATCCTTTCCTGCAATTTTTAACATCAAACTCGGAAATCAAAGTCTCACTTTTGGATAAAAAACCAGAATTTTCTTGAAGGCTCAAGAACACCTTTAACGTAAGCAGATCAATCATCTCCATCTTCTTTCATCTTCGACCTTGATGAGTATATACTAATGAACTCTCTTTTTCTCTTTCTCTTTCTCTTTCTCTTGGCCGAATGGTTACTTCCACCATGGCCATTTTTCTTCTTCTCCTGGGATAGATTAAGCCTTCCTAGCGAAAGAATTCTCTTGGATCGACTTCAAGGTAGTCATCATTCAAGTAAGCCTATTCAACCTTCTCTTTAAATCTTAGATTCATATCTCTAGGTTATTTGGAAAAGAATGGTTTATGAATAAAGTTTGAGCATGTGTTTTGTGATGGAGTTGGGATTGAAGTATGAGAATGGATGTGTTTTGCAATGGAGTTGGGATTGATGCATGTGGAAGATTGGTCTTGGTTGAATTTTATGGCTTTTAGGGTTTTGTTGCATGCTTTTCATGTCATGAGTAGTATAATTGAATAAGCATGTTAGAGATTATGTCACCTTTGGTGAATAGGGTTTTATGATTATGTATGCTTGTTAAAGCCATGAATATGATTATGTTAGAGAAGTTTCGATCATGTAATGGTGGATTTGGATCTATGCTTTTAATCATGATTTGGATGTTTTGTTGATTGGTGTGGAGTATATGTTCATGGTTATGGTTAGCAATAAGAAATATGAACATGACTTTGTTGTCCCTAAGCTAATTTTATTCCATCAATAAGATGATTATTACTATAATTTCTTCTAGTGATTTCGAAAACCCTAGGAAAATATGGATTTGGACTTATATAAAATAATAATATTTTAGTCAAATAAATAATGACTTTTATTAAAGAAATAAAATATATAGATATTATATAAAATAAAATATATAGAAAATAATAATATCAAACAAAGCCTTTTATATAAATATTCATAATAGGTAAAATATTAATTTTGTAAGTCTTGTATTCATAAATACTATTAAAAGTTATTTATTATCTTTCAATCAAAATCCATTAAAATTTACTTACAACTAATCTTAGTTACCAATTATTTTCTAACAATTAATTATTAATAGATTATTATTTTAAATAATTCCATCTGGGTCCTAGGACCCTTCATCAAATAAATCCTAATTATTTATAGCAAGAGTTAAACATTCAACTTATTAGTACCTATTTCCCAAACCCTAGTTATTTTAATATCAAGTTAGATTTATTTTATAAACCCTTTTATTTATTATCTAGCTTTAAAGCTTGGGACATTAGGGTCATGATTGTAGTAAGTTGAGTTAGGATTATTTGTGAAAGTAAATTTTGGCTTGAGTTTAATTATGGCTTATATTTACTCCAGGCGGGGTTAGGTCAGCTTTTGGAGATCTTTATTTTATCTCGAGCAAAGGATCAGGTAAGCTCTTGCATAAAATTTGTTTGATGCAAAATGGTTACTATGGCAAGCCAAATGAGGAGTGCGTGGACACTCACTTCTATAAAGGAAATTGAGGATTGTCTCATTTCTTATTTCAGTCAAACAAATTATTTGAAAATCAATAAGCAGTTTTACTCAAACTCTAAAACTCTTTCTAAAACCAGCTTTGTTCCAAACTTTGGAAATCCTTGATTGCCATATTCAAGTGGAGCTTTATTTTATTCAATTTTCTCCCAAGTGGGATAAATTACGTTGAGTACTTAATAAGGGTGGACTGCTATGACTAGTCTTTGAAGGGTTAGGGTAAGTCTCTCAGTAGGTAGCCACCTCTGAGGGGTAAGTCCTTCCCGGATAAAATGTCAGTTCAGTAGGTCGTGCCGGTCCGAGCTAGTAAGTTTCAGTCAGGTGGACTGTATGTTGCCGGAATGGACAACCGATTTTGTTTGGGTGTAGATAAGGAGGAATATCTTACCTGGTAGACCGATCACCTACTTTTTGTCAGTCTGCACAAAGTGTGGCATTTTGACCATTATATGGTTATGGGGCCCAACGTGTGTTAATCTATGACCACCCTTTTGAGTGGTTGATTTTATTGTATGTGTATGGTTGGAAGAGATAAAATGCCACTCTTGATTTTGACTATTGTTTATTGCTTGCCAATATTTCTCTTATGAAGTTCTTACACTTTGCATCCACGAACTGTTTTCACTGAACACTCAAAGCACACATGGACTTACTGAGATTTTTATCTTATCACCCTTTTTACCATGATTTCAAGTCGATCCTGCTGTGGAGATGGGTTGCTAGTTGTTGCCTGCCTTGGAAGATATTCTGAAATTTATTTTGTGTAATGCTTTGGGAGTTGAGAGTGAACAATTTTTATTTTGGATTTATTCATGAATTTTGGGTTGTAATAAGTTTCAAATTTTAAAGTATTATTTTATCTTTGTTGTGTTGTCCTAGTTATAAAGACCCTTTGTCCTTTGGACGGGGCGACATCCCTAGCCCTGTTGGGCCTAGGTAGCGGGGTGTTACAACATAATTATTTGGAATGTAAGCTTGACTATTTTTTATTAAAGTTTTTCATCAAGCAAAGATTGTACTGGAAAGTTACTTTTGATTGTAAAACGGTTTTATAGCTAATCTTTTGGAATTCGTGCTTGCATGACCAAGTATGTTGGAAATAATTTTTATTGAGATTGGATTTTGATGCGGGGAAACGTTGAGTGCTCAATAAAGGTAGGCCTGTAGGACTAACCTTAGAAGAGTATGGCAAGTCTCTCAGTAGGAGGCCACCTCTGAGAGGCAAACTCCATTTGGAAAAGGTAATAGTCTTAGTAGGTTAGTTCGGTCCGTGCTAGCTCCTCAGTCCAAGTGGGCTGATATTCCAGGGTAGACATACGGTAAGTTAGCGTAAGAGATAAAGGAGTATCTATGTAGTGGGTTGTACACCCACTACATTGTGATGGAGGGTTTCACAGTATTTGTTATGATGCAGGGTTTCATGGAAAGGTTATGATGCAAGGTTTCATAGCCACTTATTTTGAATGGTTTTCGTATAATAAATACCTTGATGATTTTAATCTATTGTGATATTTACCACTCACTTTGATATGGAAAATATATAACTTGCAATTCACTTTTGTTTAACGATTCCAAATTTCATTCATGAAGTTTATTTTGATCAGTTATGAGAACACACGGGGCTTACTGAGATGTATTTCTCACACTCTTTTGATGTCATATTTCAAGATCTGCCAACTTTAGCAAAGTTGCGCCCAATTAGAGGATAGCCAACTTGAATTCTTTAATTTTGGTCCTGCTCGAGGACTGATTCCTTTTATGTAATTTGAGAGATTTGTTGATTTCGTTTTCTTTTGTAATAAGATTTGAGTTATTTCATTTTCTAATATTTCATTTTCTTAGTTATAAAGACATTTGGTCCTTTGGATTAGGCGATATCCCCGCCCTCTTTGGGTACTTGTGTTGTGGGGTATTACAACCCCATAACCATGGGGTCCGACGGGTTGCGAATGTCGCTTCATCTAAATGACAATGGGTCTTTATAATGAAACAATTAAGTAAAGAAATTCCCAAGACTTAAGTAAAATACCCAAAAAAAAAAAATATTACAAATATTTCAGAATAATAAATCAAATACCAAAGTAGATAACTTCACAACTAACAACTCCAATAACAATAATCTTTGTCTTAAATATCATCTATATAATATATTCTGGTACATATACATGATCCTAAAATAAAAACATTGATGTGTTTGAATTTGGGTATAAAAATCATAAAAAATAAGCACATTCCCAATCAAGTTAAAATTAAAACGTTAACCCTAAATTACACATATAAGCAAGCGTACTCGTCATTAAGCATAGCATAGGGTTTGAAATGAGTATCGATCCTCAAAGAATAAGTATGCATTAATCACTTTTCTTTCATTATTGAACCGACTTAATAAAGTGAAAAAGAATAAAAAGGAAAATAAAATAAAATAAAAGAATATATACATGTCAAGGATGGAGAATTATGTAACTCAAACCATTATTTTGACAAACACGACCTTAAATTACCCCATCATTATCATAACTAATCATTCTTTTGGCATCATGAAGGATTAAAATAGATTCACTTCATTTTCAATCCATGAAATCACTATTTTCTAGACAAATTAATATCACATATCTTGTCTCAACTAATTCACCCAAAAGATGCATTAAACACAATCCTTAATTAAATCCCCATATCCTGAAAAATTTAAAATATGAAATTAACCAATGAATCCATATCCTGGCAAACATCAATTAATATTTAATTACCCAATTCTTAGCAATTAACCCATTTTCCAAGCAAGTTAATAGAAAGAAATAACAAATTAATCTCGTAATCAGCATAAATAATTAAATACCAAAAATAACAATCAATTAATTAAAAGATCAAAGTAACTCTAAAAATTATGAATACAAAAAATAATGTCAAATTATAATAAAATAATTAATACATCAATGTTCAAGAAAAGAAAACAAAGTTAAAAGAAAGCACCATAGACAAGCCTCCTTCTTCTTCTTTTATAGACTCTCTTGTACAATCCTCCTTGATTTGATGAATTCCTCCTTGATTTTGAGTAATTTTATGTTTTGCTCCTTGAATTCATCATTTTGACTTGTGTTTTCCCTCTATTTATAGGCTTTAGAAGTTCCTAAATTCGTCCCTCTAGGGTTTCTGGCCGAATAGAAGTAAGAAAATACTAAAACTCTGAAAATTACCAAAAAGGTGCACAAAAATCGAGGCACCACCTCTTGTACTAGTACACAGCCGGCACTGCCTATCCTGCCTAGGGCCAGCATCAGTTGTGTTCTGTCTTTCTGTTTGTTCGTCGATTTTCTCGAATTTTGTGCCAATTCTTCCACGGTGCAGCCGGCGCCGCCTTTGGGCTCCCAACCGACGTGGGTTGTGTTCTATTAAGCTCCTGATTCACCAATTTTTTTATTGCCTTGAAGTGCGTACCAGCAGCACGTGGCCGTCGCCGCCTTTCCTGCCCTGGCAGGCGTCGCCTCTAGTCTGTTTAGCAATGTTTTTGCCTTATTTTACCCCTAAAATCTGAAATAATGCGCAAAATACCTTTCCAAGGGTTAAATCTCAAGTTTGAAGGAATATGACCAGTTATTGCACAAAATAGATCATAGAATGACCTCAAATAACTAGGAAATATATGGCTAATTTAGGCCCTATCAAACATCAACATAATTTTCAACCTTGCTCATAAGCAAATTTGCTTGTAAAACACGAATTAAAATAGTGTGAGATGAAATTTCAGTAAGTCTCGTGAGTGGCTTGTGACAATTTTCAATAATCATTTTCATGATGCAAGATAATTTATTGGAATGGATGGAGAAAGATTATTTCATGCTTCCGAAATATTATGCACAAGAAAATTAATGGGAGATTCACCAAATACCATAAATACATCTAACATTTATATTTTCAGTAAATTGAGTTACTTTTCAATGTCACAGATCATCCATATCTTTTACATCAACCATATTGAGCTTTCATACTTTTACCATATAGTATTCTCAAAATACGTGTTCAATCATAAAGTTCATAGTTCACAATTCATATTTCAAAAACCACAATACGAACTCACATCATCTGCCGACAGGACTTCGTCCCATTATATAAACATATGATTAACTCAATGCATCCACCACAATTAATCATATAATTACCATCATCATGGTATGCCCTACAACTCGAATGTCCCATATTTGTCATTCATTTTCCCTAATGGAAAATGTGTTACTAGCTAAGGACAGCTTTACATCTTATACTGACACCCCGCGAAGAAAGAGACCATAACCCAGAAGTGACCACTAACTGAATAGCGTTTTCAAACTTGCATAAGTTTGTATAAGTGCAAAGCCCCTTTAAGTACTCAAGAAACACAACTATGATGTAATGCCTTATGAATAAATCATTACAATGTTAATTTTCAAAACAGCTCAATACTTTTGAAAATTTCATAAATATTTTAAAAAATAATACGATATACAAAATACTTCTAATTATTTACACAATATGCTTCATAGGTTCAAAATCACATCATAAGATTTTATTCGTTTCAAGAATTTCATATACACATTGCTCATAAATACCATAAATAGATTTCATATTATATAAAGTTAATAGTTCAAGATCATGCTATGTATTTCGCAATTCATTTATGCATGACATTTTCAAATTTGGATGCTTAATAAAATTCAATGTAAGATTTTATACTCAACATATCATGTATATATGATTTACCAAAAATGAAGCATGCTTAGGCATTTTATAATCATATGAATCACTATCTACTTGACAATAAATCAACATGCTTTCAATATACAATTTCCAAATATGAACCATAAATAATTTACAAAATAAAACTTGGATAAATAAATTATTTCATAAATAATGATTTTCATGTAAATATAAATTCATTTATGAACAATTTTCATGATTATAAAATCTTACATGTATACCTTGATTTATGAAAACGTGAAATGCGGGGACTTATCTTGAGTCCAAATAAGATAAGCAAAATCCAACTTAATTTCTGGGATAATAACCTTGGTCACCCACCAAATCTAACATGTAAATAAGTATATTTTAATTTTCTATAATAAACTTCAATGTTAATATAACTCCTCCAAAATAATCATGATCTTAAACAATTCTAAACTCACAATCTATCTCTCACCATTCCCTAATAACAAACAACATATAATCTCCACATATCAAACTCAAATAATATGAAATTAGGACATAAACACACTGAGCAAATTTATAATATCAAGTTGATCATATAATTTCACAAAGAAATTAGCAAATAAACTAGTTATCAAAGTAGTATTTCAAACATACAAGAACTTAATACAATGGCATCACCAAAACGTGAGTCCATAAAGATTTCATAATTTTGCATAATTTTTTTAAAGCATTATCAAAAGGTAATTTAATGTAAACATGACAAAACATAGTATAATTTGGGGTAATTAGATCACTAAGAAAATCAATTCAAAATCCAATTGGGGGTAATTACTTTCTATCAAATCTTCTTCAATACACCACAAATCATCCAAAATCAACCACAAAACTTTAATACCATATATTATTAACAATTTCTCAACATTTATCCCACATCAAAACCACCAAAATATATTTTTTTGTCAAGAACACAAAAATCTATCTAGCAAGGACTAGTTTTTCAAAATAGAATTTCAAAAGAAATGAGCTAAAAGCTCTTACCTTCTTGAATAACACTCTTGATTACTTTGATTTACAGCTCCTAAAGCTTTCACACTTCAATAATGAAGCAAGGATTCTTGAGTTTGTTAGAAGAAAATAAAAGAAACAAAGAGAAAAGGGGTAGTTGGTTGGAGGTGAGAAGGAGGGAACAAAAGAAAAATTCTAAGGGGGAGAGAGAGTTGTGGCCTAAACAATGAGGCCTTTAAGTTTGGAAAGATTTCATTTTAAGTGTTGAATCAAGGGTCAATATTGATTACCTTGTACAAAAAGTAATCTTAGAAGGCTAGAATCTGATACAATAGGAATGTGGAGAATAAACAATTCAATAGTTGAGATCGAAGAAGAGTGGCGGCACACATTAAGGGTATAAGAGGAATTGATATGATCTTGTATTGACAAATTTGTGGAACAATGGAAAAAAAATGGACAAAACCCTTGGCTAAACAAGTATAACCCTAATAGTGGAAATTTGTGGCAAAAGAACAAAGAAAACTATCTAACTATTCCCTAGCAAACCTTTGAAGAACAAAACATCAAAGACCTACAAGAAATATAGTATGACCCACTATTAATTCACCCAAATATTCTTGACACAACAAAGGAAATCAAGAATAAGAGAAGTAGTACTATAGGCATCCAAGTAATGGAATTCACGATAAAACCTTTGAAAAATGAAGTAACTAAGACCCAATCAAGAGAAACCACATTGAATTATCTAAAGGTTTTGGAGACTCATATACAGGGGGGACTAAACCCTAGGCAAGGTCTTGAAGAAGATGAACAAGGAGGTTAAACCTCTCAAAGCTCTCTTTCACAATTTGAAATAATGTAAGATGAATTGAATTGTCAAATCACAAAAGATGTATTTATACTACTCTAGCCCTAGCTAAGTAACTACTAAGGTCCCAAAGATAATTCAAGCGCCTAAAGAGCTTTTACAAAGTGTTTAAAATAAGGAAAATGCAGAGAAAACAGTAAAAATCGGCAAAACAAGGGGTCCTGCCCGATTAGACCCCACGCTAGGAGTGCACCTGGCACCAAGTATTGGAATTCTAGCGTTTTGGCTAGCAGAGTGCACTTGGCGCCAAGTATACCTACTGGGGCCGAAACCAGGTTGAAACTGGAAGATGAATTTCAGCGTTTTCTCCCTCTTTCGCTCCTTCTTTTGGTGTAGGCATGGGCTGTTGTTGGGATTCCACTTGGATGTTCATCAAATTGAGTTCGTGGCTACCTTCTTCACTCCAATTCCTTTCCATCATCAAGTATGGTTGTAGGAGCAATTGGATATCGCCTTGGAGTTTCTTGGTCCTTGATCTTGTTATTGGCCCTTGCATTATCGCTCCCCTTTCTTGAGTTTGAATTGCTTTGTTGGCTTGATTCCTATCATTTCTCTTTTCTTGAAGTTGATTCTTCCATGAATAATTACCTACATTAAAAGGAGTTAAGTCACTAATATTGAATGTAGCACTGACTTTATACTCACTGGGCAAGTTGATCTTTTAGGCATTATCTCCAACTAGGCCAATGACTTGGAATGGTCTATCGCCTTTTGGGTCCAACTTGCTCCTCCTTTGAGTAGGAAATCTCTTCTTGCGAAGGTGCATCCAAACCCAATCGCTGGGCTCAAATGAAATCGGTTTCCTCCATTGGTTGTGGTTAAAGGTAATATCTTCATTTTGCTTTGCGATGGCTGCCTTTGCTTTTTCATGGAGTGCCTTCACTAATTTTGCTTTCTTGGCTCCATCAAGATTCATGTGTTCTCCTATAGGCAAATGAATCAAGTCCAAAGGTGTTAGAGGATTAAAACCATATACAACTTCAAAAGGAAAATAAGAAGTAGTAGAATGGATAGCCTAGTTGTAAGCAAACTCAATATGAAATAAACACTCTTTCCAATTCTTCAAGTTTTTCTTGATAATGGTCCTCAAGAGTTGGGTAAGCATCCAGTTGACCACCTCCGTTTGCTTGTCCATTTGGGGGGTGACAAGCTGTGGAAAACAAAAAATTAGTACCATGTTTATTCCACAAGACCTTCTAAAAATGGCTAAGAAATTTAGTGTCCTTATCAGGCATAATAGTCATTGGAATTCCATGCATCCTTACCACTTTCTTGAAGAATAAATCTGCAATATATAAACCATCATTAGTTTTGGAGCAAGCTACAAAATAAGCCATTTTTGAAAACCTATCAACAACTACAAATATAGAGTCTTTGCCCCCTTTGAATCTAGGCAACCATAAGATAAAGTCCATGAAAATATCAACCCAAGGGGTATTTGGAATGGGCAAAGGAGTGTGTAGTCCATGTGGAAGTGGCTTAGATTTAGCTCGCATGCATGTTATGCATTGGGAACAATGTTTTTCTACATCTCTTCTTATTTCGGGCCAAAAGAAGTGTTCTTTAAGTGTGCCTAAGGTTTTTGCAACACCAAAATATCCCATTAGTTCCCCATTATGGGCCTGTTTGACTAGCAATTCCTTAATGGACCCTTTTGGCACATAAAATCTTGATTCTTTAAACAAAAATCCGTCATGCCTATAGTATTTAGCAAATGCACATTTTTAACAAGCATGAAAGATTTCTCCAAACTCCTCACCATTTTCATACAATCCCTTCACAAGCTCAAAACCTAGAATTTTAGCATCCAAAGAGTCTAAAAGTTCATACCTTCGAGATAGTGCACCCGCAACCATATTGTCCTTACCCTTTTTATATTGAATAACATAAAGAAATGTCCTAATAAACTCCATCCACCTTGCATGCCTCTTATTCAAGTTTTGTTGGCTTTTGAGATGCTTAAAGGTTTCATGGTCGGTGTGGATCACAAACTATCTTGCCAATAGGTAGTGTTGCCAATATTCTAAGATCCTCACCAAGGCAAAAAATTCTTTGTCATAGGGGGAGCAATTAGTGGTTATCCCAGACAATTTCTCACTAAAATAAGCAATAGATTTTCAATCTTGGTTAGAACTGCACCTATCCCCACTCCACTTGCATCACATTCTATCTCAAATATTTTCTCAAAGTTTGGTAGGATGGGAATTGGGGCTCGGCTCAATTTGTCCTCAAGGGTTTGAAAGGATTGTTGTTGGGCTTTCTCCTACTTGAATCCCACCTTTTTCTTCACCACTTCAGTTAGAAAGGCTGCTAGGGTGCTAAAGTTTTTGATGAATCTCCTATAGAAACTAGCTAGCTCATAAAAGCTACGAACTTAGGTAATAGTGGTAGGAGTGGGCCAATCTTGGATGGCTTTTACTTTTCCCTCATCAATCTTAATCCTCTTAGAACTCACAACATACCCAAGAAATGTAATCCTCTCCAAACAAAAAGAGCATTTTTCCAAGTTAGTATACAATCTTTCCCTTCTAAGAGCAACAAACACACATTGAAGATAATTTAAATGATCCACATATGACTTGTTATAAATTAAAATATCATCAAAGTACACAACAACAAATTTTCCAATGAATTCTCATAAAACATGATGCATTAAACGTATGAAAGTACTAGGAGTATTAGACAACCTAAATGGCACAACAAGCTACTCATACAATATTTGTTTGGTTTTGAAAGCCGTTTTTCATTCATCTCCTTCCTTAATCCTAATTTGGTGATAACTAAATTTCAAATCAATTTTAGAGAAGATGCATGTACCAAATAATTCATCAAGCAAGTCATCTAGTCTAAGAATGAGATAACAGTACTTAACCGTGGTGTTGTTGATGGCACGACAATCCACACACATGTGCCAAGCCCCATCCTTCTTGGGAACTAAGAGAATCGGAACTGCGCAAGGGCTTAGGCTCTCTCTCACATGTCCCTTTTCAAGTAATTCCTCCACTTACTTTTGTAATTCTTTAGCCTCCTCTGGATTGGTTCTATAGGCCGGTCGGTTGAGGATGAAGGCTTCGAGCACAAAGTCTATTTGGTGCTCGATTTTCCTTATAGGTGGTAATCCTCTGGGTACCTCCATTGGGAAAATATCATCAAACTCTTAGAGAATGACTGCAATTTCACTTGGCAAAAACAAGGTAGAATCATTAGTAGAGACATAAGATCCTTTGCAAATAAAAAAAACAACCGGTTCTTTCACCTCTATTACTTCTATGATCTTACTCCCTTTTACAAAATAGTTCACATTTTTTTTACCTCCCCTCTTTTTTCCTTACTCACTCCTATCTGTGATGGTCAATGACACTTATTTTCCCAATTTCTCCCTCAACACTTTCTCTTTCCTCCATAGGGGTTAGTGTACATAGCCCTTTTACTTGGACACTCATGAGAAGTTTGCCCATAGCCAACACACTTGAAGCACTTAATATCTCTATCTCGTTGTGGTCTTTCTATGGTTTTTCCCTTATCCTTATTCCAACTCTCCCTAGGTTTCCATCCTTCTCTGGGTTTGTTGTACTTTTTTTGAAAAGTTTTAGGAGCATCCTTCTTCTTAATTGGCATCTTTCTAGTAGTGTTCGGATTTTGAAATATAGGTTTAGCAAAAGTCCTCCTCTTTAGTTGCTTTTTAATCTTAGCGGCGCATGAACCATGTCTTCAAGTCGGTCCTAGGAGTGCAACTCTATCAAATTGGTTATTTCCCTATTCAATCCACCTAAGAATCTAGCCATTGTTGCCCTAGGATCCTTTTGGATTTGAGCTCTTATCAATATCATCTCCATTTTCTTATGGTAGTCCTCCACTCATTTATTCCCTTTTTTAAGGGATTGAATCCTTTGATATAGGTCTTGGTAGTAGTGGTGTGGGACAAACTTAGCCTTCATCATGTTTTTTAACAAGTTCCAATTGCCCATGTCTTCTACTCCCATTTACCTCATTTGAGTGCCAACTTGTTCCCACGAAACCAATGCATACTCCAAAAATCCCAAAATAGCTAGTCTCATCTTGGATATTTCACTATAGGTATGGGATTGAAAGTATATCTCTATTTTGCTCTCCCATTCAAAATAGGATTCGAGATCAATCTTCCCATAGAATGTTGGTAGCTTCAACTTAATATGGTTCAACTCCCTATCCTCATCATTTTCTTCTCTCCTATCTCTTCTATTGCCCCATCCTCTATTGAATTCCCTATAGGTATCACCATGTTCCCCTTTATACCATTCATCAACTCTATCAAATTCTCTTTCCAACCCTCTTAAATTGTTTCTCCCATTCCTTCCTTGACCCCTACCTCGTCCTCCTTTCATACTATGCCTACCCACTTTCATGCGAGCTTGTTAGAATCTCCCAATAGAGTGCTTGCCCCATTCTTCAACTAAGAGTATGGGCATCATCATCCCTCATTCTAGGGTTAGGGGCTTCAAATATCTCTTGACCTCTTCTTTGTGCAACAATAGAAGAGGTATCAAGTTGATTCCTCAACCCCATTAAGTCCCTTGTCATGTGTTGAAACTTACTTTGCATAGTTCTTATCATAACTTGCAAATCATCTCACAAACCCCTAGCATCAAATGGTGCTTCTTGTGGTCTACGTGACCACTTGGATTAGGTCTAGAAATTTCTTGTTCATGGGCCATGGAAATGGAATTACTCAAGGAGTTATACCTACAAAAGAGATAAATAAAAGAAGTAGTTCCTCTCTTCACTCCTTTGTATGTTTACTCTCAATAGTTTTCACTCTACACTCGTGTTTACCCCCAGTCTCTCACTCTTGCCTTTTTCTCAACACTCAACCTTCTTATTTAATCCAATCCTCTCCAATAGCTAAATATTTAGTCCAACCAAGTGAATCAACAAAATTCAAAGGATTTTCCAATTAGGGGGTCTTAGAGGAATTTCAACAAACACTTGCTGGATACCCTAAGCAAACAAATTTTCCAAGGAAGAATTTCAAAGAACGAGGACTCAAATAGTGCAAGAACAATCACTAAAACATAAAGAAGCAATTTTAAATAAGAAACGAACAAGAATTAGAAAGAAACAAGGAATAAGAAAAACTAGTAGATAGGAATAGGAAGAACAAGACTACCACAAATGTGCAATAGCAAAGATGAGTTCAAGGAGCATGGATTTCATCCATAGAGTGATATATCAAGTCCCAATATCCCAAGGAATGAAAATTAAAAGTCAAAACTCACAACTATAGCCACAAATATCCTCAAAGAACATTTAACAAACACATTGGTTGCAATCCCATCACTTAATAACAACCAACATTTTTCACCCATATTCAAGCCCATTTTCACCACAAACACAAGACAAATTTGTTTTAAAGGATTATAATAACATCAAGGAGTAATTTTTCCAAAGAAAAATCAAGATATAACAAAGATTTCATAACCTCTTTGGAGCATATTTTTGAGTTACGGGATTTTCCTGTTTTTTTCTTCAACTTGTAGGGCTCTTTTTCTTGATGTCAAGCTTTGATTAAAATCAAGATTTTAGTTGATTTGATACCACACTATTTGATATGATCTTGTGTTGGCAAATTTGTGGAACAATGGCAAACAAATGGACAAAAACCTTGGCTAAACAAGTATAACCCTAACAGTGGAAATTTGTGGCAAAAGAACAAAGAAAACTATCTAACTATTCCTTAGAAAACCTTTGAAGAACAAAGCATCAAGGACCTACAAGAAATATAGCAAAATCCACTATAAATTCATCCAAATATTCTTAACACAACAAAGAAAATCAAGAATAAGAGAAGTAAAACTATAGGCACCCAAGTAATGGAATTCAAAATAAAACATTAGAAGAACAAAGCAATGAAGACCCAATCAAGAAAAACCACATTTAATTATCCAAATGTTTTACAGACTCATATATAGGGAGGACTAAACTCTAAGTAAGGTCTTGAAGAAGATGAACAAGGAGGTTAAACCTTTCAAAGCTCTCTTTCACAATTTGAAATAATGTAAGATAAATTGAATTGTCAAATCACAAAAGCTGTATTTATACTATTCTAGCTCTAACTAAGTAACTACTAAGGCCCCAAGACAATCTAAGGGCTTAAACGGTCTTTACAAAGTGTTTAAAACAAAGAAAATACAGAGAAAACAGTAAAAATCGGCAAAATAGGGGGTCCTGCCCAACTAGACTTGGTGCCAGGAGCTACGCTGGACTTGGCGCTAGGTAAGCACTGGAATTCCAACACTGTGTTTGACTGGACCCGGTGCAAAGAGTAGGTTCTGGACCTGGCACCAGGTCAGCACTGGAATTCCAGCGTTTTGGCTGGCAGAGTGCACCTAGCGCCAGGTATACCTACTGGGGCTAGCGCTAGGTTGAAACTGGAAGATGGATTTCAACATTTAATCCCTCTTTCGCTCCCTCATTTGGTCCAGGCATGAGCTGTTGTTGAGATTCCACTTGGATGTTCATCAAATTGAGTTTGAAACAGCCTTCTTCACTCCAAATCCCTTCCATCATCAAGTATGGTTGTAAGAGCAATTGGATATCACCTTGGAGTCTCTTGGTCCTTGATCTTGTCATTGGGCCTTGTATTGTCGCTCCCCCTTCTTGAGTTTGAACTGCTTGGTTGGCTTAATTCCTATCAAGAATTTTACACATTTTAGGCACACCAAGTTTTAATGCATAAATCAACAAAAATTAGTCTTGTACAAAAATAGTGAGTATAAGTTCAAAAGGTTTACATATAGGTTAAAAGGTTCAAAGAAAAGTCATAAGATTCAAGGAGTTCAAAGTCTTGTCAAGCAAGGAGTCGAAATTAATTAAAGTAAAAAGTTAAAATAAGGATTTTATTTAATTAAAATCAACCTTAAGCCTCTTGAAAAATCAATGTCTCACATCTATTGTAAAACACATTATTTTTCAATTAATAAATGCATAGAATACTTTCTAATAAATAATTCCCTATTCTAGACATAAAATTAATTACTATAAGGCATCACAATATATTTACATAAGTGTATATACTATATACACACACACACACACAACACATACATATAAATATATAAACAAACAAACAAACAAACAAATATATGCACACACACACACACACTTATATATTTATACAACACACACATAGAGACAAAATACATATTTGTACATATATATATATATGTATATACATCAATACATATATTTATATATAACACATACATATATATACATATATCTATAGACAACACACACACGCACAAAAACACACATATATTATACACACACACACACACACGCACAAAAACACACATATATTATACACACACACACACACATACATATATTATACACCCACATATATATACTTATATATATATATTTTATATACAACACACACACACACACACACACACATATACATGTACATATATATATATATGTATCAAATAGTATATATGTAATATTTTATATGTAACACACGCACACACATGCACACACACACACATATATGTAATATTTCCTATGTAATATTCTGTGTGTATGTGTATATTTATTTATTTATTTATCAAATTGTTTGGTCTTATCGTTTTTTTTTATTTAAACTATTTGCAATGTATTTTATATTTTTTTTAAAAAATATTTGTGTTAAAAAAATATAATAATCATATGAAATTTATTATGAAAACATATTATTCAATAAAACAAATTATTTTATATGGTTTATATAATTTTAAAAGTTTATATTCTATTAATTATGTCTTTGTTTTTAATAAATGATTTATACACACACACACACACACACACACACACACATACATACATACATACATACATACATACATACATACATACATACACACACACACACACACACACACACACACATACATACATACATACATACATACATACATACATACATACATACATACATACATACATACATACATACATACATACATACATACATACATACATACATACATACATACATACATACATACATACATACATACATGTTTATATAATTTTAAAAGTTTATATTCTATTAATTATGTCTTTGTTTTTAATAAATGATTTATACATATATATACATACACACATACACACACACACACACACACACAATACACACTCACATATATACATATATTAAATTAATGATTAACTGTTAGATTTTTTAAAATTATTAAAAAAAAGATATTATGAACAAATTTGAAGGTAATCGCATATATTTTGCCACATAATATAGTATAATATCTATATAAGAGCCCAAAACCTAATGCATTTATAATGACAAGTATATTAAATTAACGATCTAACATTTAGATTTGCTAAAATTGCTAAAAAAGTATTTATGACCAAATTTGAAAGTAATTAGATACACTTTGCCACATAATCTAGTATAATCTCTATATAAGAGCTCGAAACCTAACACATTTATAAAGATAAGCATATCAAATTAATGATCTAACCGTTTGATTTATTAAAATTGCTAAAAAAAATATTATGACTAAATTTAAAAGTAATTATATATATATATATTTCCAAATAATCTAACATAATCTCTATATAACTGTTGGGTATCTCAAGCTCGTATTCTATACGGCACAACGAAAAATAAACGAGATACCATCCCAGGACCCGCCTATGTGTAGAAAACAAGACATAAAGATAATAAAGGTAGTAGCTTTTTACCTTTGTTTGATCGTCCGAAGAACAAAATTTCTTCTTCAAGTCAAGTTGCAATCCAGCAATCCTCGTGATCAACCTCCACGTGAGTTGAACGTCTAACCACTATAATCGCAGTGTGTGGTTATTTCTAACAGTAATCTACACAGAGGAATACTCAAGCACCAAACTTTTCTGTGCTAGCAGAAACAAGATGGCGGCTAGGGTTGTTTCTCAAGATAATCGAGAAAGATAGAGAGAAGAGAAGGTCGAGTGTTGTTGGTTTTTTGTGTGTCACTTTTCAACTAGGGTTTCGTGTGTCTTGTTAATATGTCACACAAAATTTTCCTTCCCAAAACTGAGAATTCTAATCTTATTAGAATTTCTAATTGTAATTGAAAACATCATATTCTCACAATTACAACTTGGACCATAAATTATAACTAATTATAATTTGTCCACAATAACTTCTCTTTCTCTCAATTAACCCCACTATGTTATCAAATAACATCTTGAGTATATCATCCTCTATTGTGTGTGACCTATTAGGTTTTCCAATCAATTAGTAGTAAACATGAATTAATCTAAATGTCTTTGAGATTAATAATCCATAATTAATTAGAATTAATCCTATTAATTCTAATTAGGATTGGTTTATTAATTCATCAATTAATAAACCCATATTTTTAGATCATAAGCGGTATCTAGCAACACATCATGACCACCCAAGAGTCCAGGAAGTCAAGTGGCTTGACATGAACCCTTCAATAACAAACCTCAGTGAAATTAACTCATTTCACCATACAATATCTTATTCGGTTTGGAGTGAATTAGTGCCAACTCCCTCCAGAATTAATTCTGGCTTGAATACAATAGTACTTGTACCAGGAACCCACTACTCTAGATTTGTATCAATTGGAACTATTTCCAAAACACAATCGCCTTGGCCAATGACTTTCCAAGTAGTAATTCCTACAAGTGGTCGGGAGATATTTGTTCTACTATTAGGAGTGGTGAATCATTGATTGACCCTCTCAATTGCTTTCGTTTACCTCACAATGTACCTAATATCCATCCCATAGGCGGCACTCGATCGAACTCCGGAGATTGGAATCAAAGTACAAAACTCAGCAAACAAAGTACCTTGGAGATTTCAAGTCTAAGGATACTTGCACGTTTGCTATATTGAGATTTTATCACTGGCACTAAATAGTTATCCATGTGATTATCTCAAAGCTAGGTCATCTAATGAACTTGTTCCTTTAACAAGCATCTATGTGTTAAGTTTGAGTATCTTAATACTCACGGTTATGAGAACCACCACCTGATCAAATTAGGAAGTTTAACACATGCTAGTCTTATCGCATTAATGATGTCCTATTTCATTAATACTATGACTAGGGACTATTTAAGTACTAACACCATCCAGTGTAGTAGGAATATCATATCATGATCTCTATCAGGATTTCCTTAACACAGTGTTGTACTATAGACTTTATCGAACAGTTATATTACTTAAAGTAAACAAAAGAAATTGGAAGATAAATAATGCCTTTTATTAAAATAAAATGTGTCATATACAATGTACAAGTGATTGCCTCTAGGGTACAACACTAATAATAACAGCCTAAAATCTAATGTAATACAAAGATAAGCATATCAAATTAATGATCTAACCATTAGGTTTGTTACAATTGCTAACCAGATTTGAAGACAATCGAATATATTTTGCCACATGATCTAGCATAATCTGTGTAGCGCCCCACAACCACAGGGCCTGAATTGTTGTGGACAATATTTTCAGAATCGAACCGGACATCGAGTTAGAAAATTTATTGGTTTACAGTTTAATGATCCAACCATAATTCGACCAAAATTGAACCATAATTGAATCGGTAATATTATAATTTCAAAATTAAAAATATAATTATTTTAAAGTACCAAATTGATCAATAATATATTGTAATTCAAGTTTTTAAATGAATAAACAATGAAATTGGGAGAAAATTATGGCACTTTTCTCTATTGCTATGGACTATGTGGTCACTTTGTGTAACTTATTTCTTTCCTATGAATATATTTTCTTGTCTAAAAAAAAAAAAAGAAAGAGAACGGTTCAAATTGGTTACTAGCCAGTTTAAAACTATTTGAACAAAATACAAAGATTTTGGGGGAAAAAAATGGTTGCAAGCAAAGGACCGACTCGATTTGGAGACTGGTTCATGGTCCGACTATCGGTCCAGTCCGATCTAAAAAACCATGGTTGTGGATTTCACCCTATCTAAACAACAAGGGGTCTTTATAACAAAAATACTAAGTAAAGAAAATATCTAGAACTTAAATAAAATGCTCAAAGAAAACTATTACATCACCTCCTATATCATCCCCCAAAGTAAAATAATACTCAAATAATGAACATCTCGAATATCTAGTTCAAACCTCAAGTAGCAATCGTAAAGCAATATAATATCCAAGTACAAAATATTATCCCAAAACAAATGTCCATAAAACTTCTTCACTCTTGCTATTAAATATAATCTCCTGTAAAACTTGAATTAAATTGGCATGAAATAAAATATCAATAAATCCCGTGTGTGACTTGTGTACATTTTCAATAAACATTTTTATGTTGCATGATAATTTTTTAGAACGGATATAAAGAAATAGTATTTCATGCTACCGAAAAGTAAAACACAGGATAAATTATGGGAGATTTCAATTAACAAGATATATAACATCATACTTTATTTTTGAGAAAATGAACCACTACTCAGGATCATAGATTATTCACAACAATCACATTAGATTCAACATAAATTCACATTTCGAATATCACATTTCAAAATGCATATTGCGATCTCACATTATCCGTCGATAGGACCTCGTCCCATCAATAATAATACCCAAAAGGATCTCAGTCCAATCGATAATATCAACACTATAGGATTTCAATCTTGTGAACATGATAAATATAAATATATGATTAACTCGGTGCATCCATCATATAATTAATCATACAATTACTTTCGTCATGGTAGGCCCTACAGCCTAGATGTCCCACTTTTGCCCTCTATTTTCCCCAATGGAAAATGTCTTGCTAGCTAAAGACAACCCTACATCATATACTGACGCACCGCAAAAAAAAAAAAAAAAAAAAAAGAGACCACTATTTGGCAGTGCCCACCAACCAGATAGCTTTCTCAATCCTGCACAAGTTAGTATAAGTATAAATTCCCTTGGATTACTCAAGAATCATTGTGACACAAAGCCTTATGAATAGATCAACATAATTCTTTTACAAAAGTATGCTTATTCCTTTAAAAACGTTCACAAATATTCCTGAAAATATTTGATATACAAAAATATTCCTAAGTGTTTAAATTATATATATATATATATATATATATATATATATATATTCCATAGATTAAAAAATCACATCACAAGATTTTATCCTTTGCAAGATTTCAAAAACACATAGCTTATAAATTCCATAAATAGATTTCATGTACATGAAGCTAATGATTTAAAAACATGTTATGTATTTCACAATTCATTTATACATGAGAATTTGCAATTCTATATGCTCAATTAAAAAATGCAAAATTTTATACTTAACATATTGTGTATATACATAATTTCCCAATAATGAAGCATATTTAAATATTTTATAATAAAATTCACTATTTCTTTCACATTATAGCAACATCTTCCAATATATAATTTCCAAACAAGAACTATATTTATAATTTACAAAATACAACTTGCATAAATAAATCATTTCATAAATAATGAATTTCAAGTTGATAAATAAACCATTTCATAAATAATAATTTTCAAGTGAATATAAATTGATTTGTAAAAATTTTTCATGATTGAAATAGCTTATAAATGTTCCTAGCTTTATGAAAATATAGAATGTGGGGACATACTTTATATCCAAGCAAGAAAAGCAAATTCCAACCTAAGTTTGTGAATTGTACCCTTGATCACCAACAAATTCTAGCACATAAATAAATATATATCAATTTCCTATAACAAATTTCATACTTACCATAATTCCTCCAAGATAATCATGAACTGAAGCGATCCTAATATCACAATCTAACTCTCACCAATCCACAATATCAAACAAAACATAGCATTAAGAATTTAAACTCAAATAATTAAATTAAGAAATAAATACACTCAACAAATTCACATTAACACATAGACCATTTAATTTCAAAAAATAATAGCATATTAACTAGTTTTCGAACATACTATAGTTATCATATAAAAGTTTAATACAATCACATTATAATATAAGCATCAAAGTACCGAACTAATCATCTTATAATATTTCTATATCAATACTATAACAAATCAAATTGATATAATGAAAATTTCATAGCTAAATTATAGTTTCCCTATTACATTATCAAAATAGTGTTTTAATGTAAACAAGGTAGAATAGAGCATAATTTGGAGCAATCAGATTATCAAGAAAATCAACTCAAAATTTAATCAAAATTTACAAGATTTAAATTCAATATGTTGGAAAGATACTATTAAAATTTCATCAAATTATCAGGTGTCTCAGTATGTTAATTTAAAGCTTAAAATTAATGCAATGCACAGTTACTCTAAAAATCTAATTTGGCAGTATTTTGGTAAAAATTATTGAGAATAATTTACTAAGCCAAATCAAGGCGTTTTGGTGGCTAATTACTCTTAAAAAATGTAGTTTCATTTATAAGAATTTTTGTTCAATATTCAACGTGAAAGGGGTTAAATTGGGGGTCCAAAATCTTAGTAAAATCAGGTTTCGTCAGTCACAAAATAGAGCATATTAAAAAATTCATATAAAATCAACCAAGCATGCAAATCATGTGATTCTAATGGAAAAATATTCCAAGATACAGTAGAATCAAATAAAGATAGAGTATAGGAAAATTTCCAATTCAATTTTTTTATATTTAGACCAAAACCACGCAAATCTAACACACCCAACATATAAGCTTATCTCCCAAGCAACATTTCATCATCATATCTCCTTCATTAAACTACAATACACCCAAAATCATTGATATAACTTTAATACCACATGTTAAAATCAATTTCACAGCATTTTCTCCACATTAAAACCAACAAAACCAATTTTTCTCAAGAACACAAAATCTGTCCAACAATGACCTGTTTATGAAAACATGAAATTCCAAGAGAAATGAGCTAAAAGTTCTTACCTTCTTAAAGAATACTCTTAATTGCTTCAATATAGAGCTTCTAATCATTTCAATCTTAAATAATTAAACAAGAATTATAGAGCTTGTGTGAAGAAAATCAAAGAAGTGAAGAGGGGAGAGGTGGCTGATTGAGAGGGAGTGGGAGGAGAGCAAACCTAACATTTTTCTAAGTGTGAGATGGCTTGGCCGACACAAATGAGGCTAAGGTCTGACAAAATTTAGTCTTGAAGTGTTAAATGAATGATCTAAATTGAATAGATTGCTCATGAAGTAATTTTAGAATGCTAAGATTTAATAGAATTTTAGGGGGGATTAAAACACATCAGTGGCCAAGAATAAGAAGTGGCAGCACACTAGAGAGTAGGAAAGGAATTTCACTCATTTTAGGCAACCTTAGGATTTAATGAAATAAAATAAATTCAAAAGAAATTAGTCTTGTGTAAAAATAATGAGTAAAGATTCAAAAGGTTCAAAGAATAGTCAAAAGGTTCAAAGAGTTAAAGTCTTGGTAAATTAGAAGTCAAAATTAATTAAAGTAAAAAATTAAAAATGGTCAAAATATTGAAATAGGACTTTTGTTTAATAAAATTCAACATTAAGTCCTATATAAAACCGTTTTCTCACATTTGCCACAAAAAATAAAGTTTTTCACGAAATAATTGCATAAAGCACTTTCTAATAAATAATTCCCTATTCTAGACCTAAAATTAGTTATTATATAGCATCACAATATATTTACATAAGTATACATAAATTTCCTACACAAATATTTCACCTATAAACAAATAGTATAAAAAGTAGTTAAGTAATTTATTCAATATAAATGCTCATAAAATATGCAAATATATTGTCATATAATATATTCAAATAAATCCATATATAATGATATGTTCACTAAATGCCATTTTACTAGTATATTTATGCATGAATATGAGAGGTGTTATATATTTCCTTATAAAAAATTGTCCTTGTAATTGATGATTTCATGCCTTAAATAAAATTCAAATACTTCTTTTTTACCCAATCCTCAATTTCCTGAGTCACATCTTGAATTCTCTGATGTTCTCATAACACCTTAACCATAGGAATCATCTTATTTCTCAATTCTTTAATACTTTGCTCCAAACTTTTCGCCGACTTCTCTTCATAACTCTAATTCGGGTGCAACTATAGTGGCTCATCATTCAATACATGTTCAGGATCAAGATTATTTTTCTTAAGTTGTGAAATGTGAAATAGATTGAGAATACTGATGCTTTAGATTTGGTTATATAAAAAATCATTCATTTTTCAGTGCATTCTCAATAAAGTTTCAATTAAAATGTTAACCCTAAAACCACACATATAGAGCAAGTATACTCATTGTAAGGCATAGTACAGAAAATTACCGAGTATCGATCCTTAAGGAGCAACTACTTTTAATTACTCTTAATCTATTGTTTAACTTAACAAACTAAAGTGATCAAATAACCACAAGTAAAATATTTACAAAGATAAAGATTAAAAGACATGCATTTAGAGAGAAATTTTTAAAGATATAACAATGATCAAGTTAGCAATTATCACAATCAATCACCATGCTAATATTATGAAGGAATTATAAAATAAATTCCACTCTTTCTTAAGTTATGGATTCACTATCTCCTAGCTAAATTAGTAGATATCTCTGCCTTACCAAAATAACAAAAAGATGCATTAAAAACAAATTCTTATCCCTAGGTGATATTTTATCGTGAAATCAACGAACATTCCTATCTCTAGGTGACATTAACAAACCATTGATTACTTAAGTTATTTTTCTTTAACTCTCTTTTGAGTTAATTAAGAAATAACAAATAGAGAATTAATTAAATTAAAACTTCTTCTAACCTCTTTCTCAAGTTAATTAGTAGGAATAAATAATTAATCAACTCATCAAACAAAAGCCAAGTAATCAAATGCTATAAATTGGAAAATCAATTGATCAAATAATCAAACTCAATACAAAGTCATAATCTCTAAAACATCCTCTAAATATAATTAAAACATAAAGCTCAACATTATTCAAGAAAAGAAAAGAAAAAAGATAAAAACTCATAGACAAGCCCTTCTTCCTTTCCAGTAAAGACTTCTCCAAAGTAATACTTCTCTTTGATGAATTCTCCTCTTCAATGATTAATCTCCACTTTGACTCCTTGAATTCATTGGGTTGGATTGTTTTTTTCCATGTTTATATAGGCCTCTTGATTACCAAAATTTGGTCTAGAGTAGTCCTTCCCATCCACAAGCCTGTCTCCAAAAGATTACTTCAGAAATTGCAAAATTTTGCTTCACAAAGGATTTTTTACTGCTTTAATATAGAGTAGTGCCAACGTTGGTTCACCTAAGGTAGTCGATGCCTGATCACCACTACTTGGATTAAATTTTCTCTATTTTGACTTCTTTATTTTTGATAGTTGTGCCCCTGGCTAGTTCTGCTACTCAGGCCGGCACCGGTCCAATATTAGAACATTTCTGATTTAAACTTCTTTTCTGTAATTATCAATCAAAGTCCAAGAAAAACCTTCAACACCAAAATATCAGTAAAACATCAAAAAGTAGAGGAATTGCATAGCTATCACACTTAAAAACAACATAAACTCATCTCAAATGATTAAAAAAATGTTAGTGAATTTAAGTGCTATCAACTCCTTCATACTTTAGCCTTTGCTTGTCCTCAAGCAATCAAAACATTAAGCATATTAATAAGAAAATTAACTTCTAACCAGAAAATCCATCATAACAAAGATATTATTCTCCTTCCTACTTAAGAATCTTATCAAACAGTTATTCAATCAAGCCAAACTAATGGAAATTCACATATTTAGTTAGATATAAATAAGGCCATTGAAGTTAAGTTAAACAAGTTCATTGTAATCCATTAAAAGTTACTCATTCTTGCAACCATAGCTAAATAGACAATGTAATTCATATAAGCTAAGATTACCAGAACAACCCATGTTTCATGGCTCCAACTTCTACAATTTGAGTAGCAAAATAGGGCATTTTTACTCATTTTTTCTTTCATTCTTCCTTTGGGAATTCATAGTCTAAAGTGATTGTATTTTATCTGTATTAGATCCCTTAAAATATACTTAAGAATTTTTTTCATCTTTCAACACTCATCATTTTATTTCTTCAGCATTTTTTAGCATATTTCCTCATCAAACTTTTCTTTCTTTTTTTTTTTTTTTTCACTTAAGAGAGTGCAACCAGTCTTCGACACTTGTATCTTTATTTTTTTCTCACTTCCTCTATATATATTTAAACTCAAAGTTAGGACAAGTTTAGAAATCCATGAAACATAAATCAACTAATAATCAAAACTTATACTGTATTACATAAACATTCAACCAAAATAACAAGATAAATCTTAATCAATTACTAAAGAATAAACAATGTTAACTTACATTTTGAAGACTTAGTTATATCACACTAAATATATAAGGTAACCAAAAACTCAACTTAACTAAATAAATGTTAAACCAAATTCTTATGCAAAAATAAAAATAACAGTAGCGCTATATTAGCCAAAACTCAACAAAAATTAAAAAAAAATTAACTCATTAGTATCAAAATTTCTCAAAAATTGAATTTTTCTTGGCAAGAGCACTAATTCCTGCCCTACACTTAAATTGGACATTTCCTCAATGGCCTAAAATAACATAATAAAATATAGCCAAAGGACCAAAAAAGATAAAGGAGGAAAAAAGGAAAAATACTCTCCAAGGCACAAATTTCCACAAAAGCTATAAAGTAGGTGAATTCCATTCCAAGAAAGAGCATTGGCTTTTGACAATATTAATCCATACCTAAAAATAAAACAAAACACAAAACACACTATAAAAGGGGGAAAAAAAAGAAAAGAAACAAAAAAAAAAGCATGAAAAAAAGAAATAACTCCCAATAGTTTAGAGAAAATTATTCTTTGTGGAGTATGTCATCACTTCTAGCAAGCTTCTAAGATACTTTCCAAAGTAATGTTTCAATCAATTACCATTAACTTTAAAGGTTCCTTTTTTTGGATAAGACCTCAACAGCTCTGAAGTGAAATACTTTGCTTACCTCAAATGGTCTGGACCACCTCAATCTCAACTTACGTAAGAAGAGTTTTAGCCTTGAATTGAAAAAAAAAAAAAAACACTTGATCACCGTCTTTAAATTCATGAGTGTGCAAGATGTGCTCGTCATGCCACCTCTTCATATTTTTCTTGTATAATTTGGGACTCTCATAAGATTATCTTTTTGTTCATCCAATTCATTTAATTGTAGTAACCTATTCTTTCCTGTAGAGTCAATATCAAAATTGACAAGCTTGATAGCCCAATAAGCTTTATGCTTAATTTCCACAAGTAAATAATAAACCAATCTATAGGTTGTTGTGCTTATGGGAGTTTTGTATGCTATCCTATAAGCCCAAAGACTGTCATCTAATTTCAAGCTCTATTTTTTTCTTGTATGATTAACAACATTTTCCAAAATTCTTTTATGTTTTTTATTAACTAGATCAACTTGGTCACTATTTGGAGGTGATATGGGATAGCAAACTTATATGTAATATATAAATGTTTAAGAAACTTTTCCAATTGATAGTTACAAAAATAAGTCCCCCTATAATGAGTACTCTTGGTACCCTAAATAGGGGATAAAGATTTTTGAGAAATCTCACCATTAGCCTTGCATTATTAGTTGGAAAAGCTTGCACTTTCACTCATTTAGACACATAATCTACTACAACCAAGATGTGGTTTTACCCAAAGAATTAGGAAAAAGGCCCTTGAAATCTATCCCCTAACAATCAAATACTTCATAAGCTTGAAAAATTAACAGAGGCATCTCATTAACTTTTAGAAATATTATCTGTACGTTGACACCTATCACAATTCTTAACAAAACTGTGGGAATCTTTAAAGATTAATGGTTAATAAAATCTAGTCAAGTACTTTCCTTGTGGTGTTATTAGCTTGATAATGGCCTTCGGCGGGTCCTTTTTGGTAATTCTTTAGAATGTCTATGATTTCCAATAAATCCACACATCTCCTAAAAATATGATCCGCACAATATCTAAACAAAAGAGGATCTTCTAAAAAATAATACTTCACTTCGGAGAGGAATTTCTTCCTTTGTTGTGAAGTAAAATCCTTAAGAAGAATTTCTGCAGCCAAATAGTTAGTAAATTTTGTAAACCAAGGAGTTTGAGGATTCTTACCTTCCATAAGCACAAGTTGTTCTTTCAGAAAAGTATCATTGATTTCTTCCTCTTTTAATGTTTCTAAGTAATGGTTCTCCATTCTTGACAAAATGATCCGCAACCAAGTTTTCAACCTCTTTTTTATCCTTAATTTCTAAGGCAAATTCTTGAAATAATAAAACCCATATAATTAATCTAGTCTTGGAATCATGCTTGGCCAAGAGGTAGTTGAATGGTCAATATACACAATAACTTTAGACGAGACAAGATAATAATGAAATTTATCAAAAGCAAATACTATTGCAAGCAACTCCTTTTCCATTGTGGTGTAATTTTCTTGAGTTACCATGAAAGTTTTACTTGCATAGTATATTGGTTGAAAATACTTATCTTGCCTTTGTCCAAGCATTGCTCCTACTATAAAATCACTTACATCACATATTAGTTCAAAAGGAAGAGACCAATCTAGTGCAATCAAGATAGGAGAATTAATTAAGTTTTCCTTCAACGCATTAAAAGCATTAAGGCATTGTTCATCAAAGTTAAAAATAGCATATTTTTCAAGTAAAAAATTAAGAGGTTTAGAGATTTTTCAAAAGCTCAAGATTAACCTTCTATAAAAACCTAATAACTAAGAAAGCTCCGGATAGCCTTCACCAAAATAGGAGGAGGAAGCTTCTTAAATACCTCAATCTTTGCCTTAGTTAGGACTCTTGAGTATTGGCAACATTATTTACTTCCTAAAGAGTTTGTTATTCACACTGACCATGAATCTCTTAAGCATTTAAAGGGGTAAAATAAAAAAAAAAATCTTTACAAAAGATATGCACGATGGATGGAGTTCATTGCAGCTTTTTCTTATGTTGTCAACTGTAAGAAATGTAAAGAAAATATTATGGCAGATGCTCTTTCGAGAAGTTATGCTTTGCTCAGCTCTCCTAATAATAAATTGCTTGGGTTTGAAATGTTGAAGGATTTGTATACCAATGATGAGGAGTTTGGTGAAACTTTTCTTGCTTGTGAGAAAAATAGAGTTGGAAAATTTTATAGAAGTGAGAGATTCTTGTTCAAGGAAAAATAGACTTTATGTGCCTAGGGAATCTAATAGCTATTATTGGTTCAAGAGGAATATGGAGGGGTTTAATGGGACACTTTAGTGTTACCAAGACCTTAAGAATCTTAAAGGAATATTTCTTTTGGCCCAAAATGAGGAGGGATGCTGAATGATTTTGTGAGCAATGTGCCACTTATGGGAAGGTAAAATCGATATCCTTGTCTTATGGCCTATACACAACCCCTTTAACCAACCCTACCACACCTTGAGTTGATATTTCTATAGATTTTATCTTAGGCTTACCTAGAATCAAGGGAGGAAGGATATTATTTTTGTTGAGGTTGAAAGTAGGAATGCAATAAATATACATATAGAGAACACAGAATACGCAACGAAAGCTTGAAAATTTTCAATACCTCTGTATTTTGGGAGACTCTTGGACTACTTACATTGTTTAGAAGTACTGGGATCAACTACCACTAGAATTTGTTGTGATGATTTAGGAGTAAACTGCCCAATCTCCTACCTCTCCTAGTTTGCATGAAAGCCAAATCCTTGGTTTTCAGAATATCACCCAACCTGATCACAACCCAAGCCAGTGAAAGCTTTGAGAGAGAAAGATTAGTCTCAAAGCCTCTTGACCAACTACTATCAAACAAGTTGAATCAAGAGCAGAAGAAAATCACGTCTTTTTCTTGAAGAAGAACCAATGTGAAAACAGAGAGAAAAATTGTTGATTTTCTAGCTTAGTTGAGAACTACTAAAACTTTACACTGCACTAAAACTCTGTCCTGGATGTTTTTAAAATATTCACACCCGAGGTATCAGTAATATCATATATTTGCATATGCTAAACCTTCACGAGCTTAGTTGGTCAGTAGAGTTAACTCTAGCCCAATCGGGCTTGGGCTTAGTCCTTAAATCCCTCGTCCAGACCATTGAATTAATTTTAATTTATTTATTTAATCATGGACTAATAAAAGCACATAAATAAAAAATTAACTAATTAACTCAAATGGACCATAATTATTTCATAAGCCATTTACCTAGTTTAGGCTCAGGTTAATTCTAATTTTTCAATCTGAGCTCAAACTCTGAATAATTAATTAATTAACTAGCTAAAATAGATAATTAATTTAATCTTTCTTTGGACCTTTTATTTTATTCTAACCTAATAATAAAATAGACTATCTAAATAAAATAAAATCCTCTTTATTTGAGACTATGTCCTCAACCTAAAAATTAATCAAGACTTATAGGCTATTCTGAGGACCAAAAGACACATCGTCCTTGACTACTAAAATGACTAATATACCATTGCTACAAAGATAACTGTATTTTGTATTTTAAATATTTTTTATTATCACAATAAGAAAATATTGACCCTAAAAACAATACTGCATATTGCTTTGTTTCTGACCTATAGGTGTAATAACTAAAATATCCCTGTATGTAACACCCATTATTGAGATAAGAGAAATATACTAACACCTCTCTCGATGACTTCTACCATCCTTAGATATCTAGTTCGATAATTCATGACTTCCAAAATGTACCGCTTATTTTTGGGAGCTACCCAAAAGTGTACAATACTAAGTCACGTTCTCAGAGCTCTGGATTATATAGATTATCCTGGAAAATCATATGGGATGATTTCTCCTTTTAGGAGTATAGAAACTATCTTGTATGAGTTTATCTTAACTAACTAGTCATATATATCCAACATACAAGTATATTAGTCCTATAATAGAACATCACCTACAGTACATCAAAGTACATGCTTCCAGCTTTGCTAAACCACCAACCCATACTCAAGCCATAGGGTATAAATTCACGCTGTAACTATAGTAGTCTAGGTTTTTATTATTTTTGTACTTTAGGAAACTGCTACTACAAGTCCAATTGTACGTATTCCAACTACGCTTATACCATGAAATGAATGGATTACTCATTAGCTAAAGGTAAGCCATCCCTATTTGGAATTTATGGTATAATAACCTTTGTCTTGATCGAATTTCCATTCTGATCAATTGGTTAAGAACTAATTTTATGTGTTAAGGAACCCATAATCCATACTTTATTGTGAAAGACTTCCATTCACATAGATCACTTACTTATACATAATGGGTCTTTTCTAACAAAATTATGCATAAATTAAAATAAAAAACACAAATATTTTTGAGAATAAAAACTTTTATATATTTTATCGATTTTACATCAGATACATAGGATTGGAGGGTATACATTCCAATAGTGGTAGACAGGTTTTCTGAGATGACACATTTCATTATATGCCCCAAAACTAATATGTTTCTTTTATTGTAGATTTGTTCTTTAAAGAAAATATGAGGATGCATGGGATTCCAAGAACTATTGTCTCCAACAGGGATTCAAATTTCTTATTCATTTTTGGCATGATTTGTGGTAAAAGCTTGAGACTAACCTTTTATTTTCTACAACTTGTCACCCACAAACCAATGGCCAAACGGAGCTTGTTAATAGGATGCTCACACAACTCCTAAAGGCAATAATCAAAATGAATTGAAGTCATGGGAAGAGTGTTTACCCCATAGTGAGTTTGCTTACAATCACACTACTTACTTTCTTACTTCTTTTTCTCCATTTGAAATTGTTTATGGTTTGAATCCATTAACTTCATTAGATTTGGTTCATTTGCCTACAGGAAAACTTACAAGCATGGATGGAAAGAAAAAGGATGAGCGATCTATGAAAGGTTAACACTAACATGGATAAGAGGAATGGAAGCACAACTTGGGCTAAAAACCAAGGTCGTAAGAAGGTGACTTTTGAACCTGGAGATTGGGTGTGGGTGCATTTTTGAAATGAAAGGTTTCCTATGCAAAGGAAATTAAAACTCAGTTCTAGACTCGATGGACCCTTTCAAGTGTTAGAGAAATATGGTGACAACACTTACAAGATTGACTTGCCTGGTGAGTATAATATTAGTGCCACTTTTAATATTAGTGATCTTTCTTCATTTGATGTATGTGATAGAGTTGATTCAAAGACGAATCATTTTCAAGAAGGGAGAGATGATGAGACTCCGCTTTATCATGAGGGACAAGCAGAAGAAGGGGGAGATACTCAACAAAATAAGAGCCAATGACAAGGGTAATGACAAAATGATTCCGAGAAGGATTTCAAGCATTCATAAAGCCTTACTTGGAAATGGAAGAATCTTAGGAGACATTTGGCAGCATAAAGGAGTTCAATTTGCTAATAATTGATGAAAAATATCAAGAGAAGGCCAGTAAAGATCAAAACGAAGCCAAGGAGATTGAAAAATGAGTGAAAGGCTTGACAAAGAGCACCATTGGCTAAACAGAATACAACCAGTGGTGGCCCTAGTAGTTCAGCCAGTGCCAGCCCTAGTCTGCTAAGAAACTTAACGGGCAATGGTGTTCAACAGGTATCGGCCCAGGCAGAGCTGGCGCTGGCTTACATTGGGGTGAGAACCCTTTTTTTGTGTATTTTGCTGATTTCTCCGGTTGTCTTCTATATTTAATATTTTGTAATAACTTCTGAAGGCCTAAGATTTGTCTTATGTAACACCCAATATATTCCAGTTATAGTGGGCCTTGGTTTTCATAAGATGTCGTCCCGTCTGCACTCTCAGACAAGGAGTCTTTATGATGGTTTATAACTTAATGTACACGAAATCAATTTAAAACGTTAAA
Source organism: Voacanga thouarsii (assembly GCA_026120185.1). Lineage (NCBI taxonomy): Eukaryota > Viridiplantae > Streptophyta > Magnoliopsida > Gentianales > Apocynaceae > Voacanga > Voacanga thouarsii. Next base: position 3,485,157 of record JANUWF010002074.1, read on the forward strand.
TGAACATAAAATTCATTTCATGATAACTTTGAAATTACATTTCAGATATATTACAATGCACAATTACTTAGTCTTCTATCTTTGACAAGATAACCCAGTACCAATTTCTACTACATCATGCTTCTGCTGTGTCATTCTAATTTGCAACCTATACAATAGAACCTAAATAGGAAAACATAAAGAAACGTGTAAATGCAAAACACTTAGTGAGTCATGTATGTACTCGTGGTTTTCCATTAAAAGGGGTTTCATATCATTTTTCCAACAAGATAACTTGTAAATAAATAAGATCTCATAATTGAACAAAGCAGATATTTTTCTAACATGGAAATTAATAGTACCACATAAAGATTTCTAGTCTCAACCAGAAGGGTCTCAGTCTAACTAAATACCATAGGATCTCAATCCTATGAACATAACAAAATTCAGAATGAGACTGATCCTAACGAGACTCACAATATCCATGTTTCATAAAATGCCCATATTCATATATTTTAGAAAATCACTAGCTAAAATGGTATTTGTTAAATAAATGGGACTTACTTCATCTTCTATGTAAACCTCAAGTCAAGCTCACCTTAGTGATTGAGCAAAATCAATCTTCTAAAGTCACTACTTCTTTATTTCTTTTCACTCCTTAGTTTTCTCTTTCTCTTTCTTTTTTTTTTCTCTCTTCTCTTTCTTTCTTTTTTCCTTCCTTTTTCCTCTTTCTCTCGATATCTCTTTCTCTCTCTCTCTTTTCCTTTCTTGTTTCGGTCACTCCCTCTCTTCTTCTTATCTTGTTCTTCCCCTTTCTCCCCTATTTATTGTTGTTAAAAACTTATGTTAGAAGTTTTGTAAGAAGCTTATGTAAGAAGCTTTTGTAAAAGCTTATGCAGGAATTTTATAAAAGATTTTAGAATAGAATAGAATAGAATAGAATATAACAGAAGATTATGGAAGAACATAGAAGACTTTAGAAACTTTGAGAAGCTAGTAGAATATTTTAGAATAGTTTAGAAACTAATAGAAATTGGTAGAAGCTATTAGAACTTCATAGAAAATTATGGAAGATAACAGAACTGTAGGGAAATAAGTAGAGACTTTAGAACATAATAGAATGTTTTAGAAGATCCAAGAAGATTATAGAAAATATAATTGTCAAATGACTTTTCTAAAGTCAAAGAATGGTAAACTATTTTGTGCTACTTTTACAAAATTAAAACAATAAATTTGAAATATCTTGAGAAATATCTTATGGAATATTTTGGAAACTTATGTAAAAATATCTAATATCATTGAATGAAATATGGTGGCCCGTGGGATAATATTTTCTTATAAAAATATATTTATATATATAAAAAATACATTTTATGTGGGAACCAATCATTTTCTTCCAAATAATTTCTTCTTCCTTATTTTCCCTTGATAATCTAAGACTTTCTTTTAAAATCCATCCAAAAATTCTTCAAAGATAGTAAAATATATTCTATCTTAAGACTACTTAGGGAAGGGTGTTATATAATAGGACCTTACTAAACTTATTGCTAGGGCTTGGGTTGAATAAATACCCCTTTATGTGACAAGACAACACAATCCAATTTGTATATTCAAAATTTACGAAGAGAGTCTTAAAAGGTTCTTCCTTCTTGATCTTCCTTTGTTTGAGACCATGCTAAGGGATTAATCTACCATTTGTTTGAGTCTCTAAATCTTGTTGGATAATCTAGTTTGCTTCTTTAGATTAGGTCTTAGATTACTTGTTTTTTTAAGATTTTCTCTAGGTCTCTAATTGGGTGCCTATACCTTCTATCCTTGTATTCTTGATTCTTTTGTTGTTTCAAAGGCGTTAGGGTGTTGTTGTAGAAGATCTAACCTACTAAACTAGGGGTTCTTGAAGCTTAGTTCTTCTAGGGTTGTTAGTTTGTGGAAAGTGTAATTTTTCTTTGTTCTATTCATCTTTATGTTCCCCTAAATTGGATGTTCTTTATGTCCTATGTTTAAATCCATTTGGCCACCAAATTTGTCTATGAAATGTCACTCTTAAGCTTACATCAATGTTGGTATTAGAGCACAAAAAGCCTTCCTTCTAATCAATGCTTGAAATTAAGTAAAAAAAGTGTAAGAAAATTGAAGAAAAATAAAGGAATCTCGTAGTTAAAAAAAAAATGCTTAAAAAATGTCATGATATCTTTGTTATATCTTGAATTTTCTTTGAGAAAATTGCTCATTGATGTTAGTATAACACCTTAGAACAAATTTGTCCTGTGTTTGTGTGATACCTCATCCTTTTCTACCCTAGACACGTAGAGAACATGGGCATCATTTAGTATTTATCATGTGCAAAAGGATTTTAAAAAATATTTATCTATGTGATTGATGGTTTTGTGCATTTATTTGTGTATGATTGAACTTTCGTTTGTTTATGTGTATGCTGGCTGTCTAGTGAGGTTATAGTAAAACCTTAGTTGAGCTGTATGTACTTTTAAGGGAGTTAAAATTTATATTGGCATATAAGATACTTGGGATGTCGGCGAAGGAAATTTGTCTAAGTATTATAGATACAAGAGTTATTGTAGTCTAGTGGTTTAATTTTAGGAATTATTTCTTGGTGACTTGAGTTCAAATCCTGACTCTTGCAAATTTTGTTGCTTTCTTTTCCCTTATCTTTTGCTCCCTAATTACCTTGGCCGAAATCCTCACGATAAGCCATTATTTGATCAAACCAGAAATTTTCTTTTATGATCTTATTTTCAAAAATCGAATTAATTTCTATTACCTATTAGCTATTAATTATCCATTATATTATCAGATTTTTGTTTCAAAAATTCATCCTTGGAATCCTATATAATCTAGGATTTCGGATAACTGAAGAGAAGAAATTCCAGCCACCATTATTTGAGGAAAAGAATTCCTCTAGTTTCAAAATTCTTGGTTTTGAAATTTTGAGAAGAAAAATACAGCATATATCCATTACATTATCAACTATTTTTCTTTAATGTATTATCTTAATTTCAAGCTAAAATTCCAGCTTGTAGAAGGCTTTTCATCCGCCATCTTTGAGGGACTTTGTGCCCTAATCAAACTCCTAAGAAGCTTAGGAAAGTATTAGCTAAAAACTAAGAATAACCTCTATCTAGTTTTTTTCTTTAAAAAAAAAACAATCATAAATTTTCTTCACTAAAACTTTTCCTTTCTTCCTTCTTGCTTTCGGTCACTCTAGCCATTCTTCTTTTTTCTTAGCCAAACAACAAGCTACTATTTGGAGCTAAAATTCTTTCTATTATTCAACATTAGTTGGCCGAAACAAGATCGGAGAAGATAGAATTTTATTTTATCTAAAACTCTAATCTTTGCTCTTCTTTTCTTAGATAGAGTTCTTATCTCTCTAAACTACTACAGAAAGACATCAACCCCTAGTATTTTTGGCCCTTAGGCACACTCACACATACATAAAACTGAAACTCCATCACACATACCGAAGCACACAACCATTTCATCTTTGCATGCACCAAAAAACAACGTAGCTGGAATAGGACTTTCAACCATCTTGAAACTCCAAAACCCCTATCTTTTCTCTGAGTGGTATTCTCCTCTATCTAGACTACTTCATCAAAGTAGCAACTCTTAGCAATTTCGGCCATCATACACAAGCAGCTGACACACACCAAAACAAAATCACACAACTCTCATCTCTCAAGGACCAAAATTGAAACACACTCCTACCTTGCAAGTTTCTCTCAACTTCTCTCAAGCATTTTTCTTTTCCACTACTCTCAAGACCAAACCACCTATACATCTCACACCATTCTTCAACACAAGTAGAAAGCTCTTTCTCTTCTATAGGAAAACACAACTACACACCATACTCTCATCACTTATTCGGATCAAACAAAGCCATCTTAAGGTAAATTTGTTATTTTACCTTCCTTTCTTCTTTATTTTTCTTGTCAACTGAAATAAAGGGACTGATTTACCTTTTTCCATGCAAAACATATGGTCAACCTAGAAGATCTAGGCAAGATGACTTCTTTCTCTCTTAAGTGGATTCAAGTTGGTCACCAAGGGAATCTTTTTGTTCTCTATAGATCTACTATTCTAAGAGGTAAGCCTTAAGCCTATCAAAAGTATTCCAATAACTTAGTTGACTGAATTTAACTAGAGAATATGATAAGTTGAGATGTGATCTATGTGTTTGCTAAGCATGTCTTATCAGATATATGATATGAAGGATTTACACTTTTTAGTTATTTAATCTTTATGAGTTGAAGATGGAATTGTTGAATTATGAGTATGAGAATGAGATAGAAGGACTATTATGCTATGATATGGTCATATGATTACTTTAGGATGCTTTGATGATGAGATTGGTTTATATAAATTTGATCACATGAGTATTTAGGACATTATAAGATCTATGATTTTTCTTTGGGGAAAATATATGTATTAATGAGACAAATGAGTATGAAAATGCTTGTTAGGATCTTAGATCTGGCTGATTTGAATGTTTTTACTACACCATGTATTGGGATATATTATGACTGTGATATATTATATGGTTTTAGATGCGGGGTTCATTTAAAGTTAAAGATCAAGGCAATTGATTTTACATTTCTGTCTAAACTGTTACAAGTAAGTCCTTACATTAAATTTTATAAATCAAAGCTTTGAATTATAAATTAATTGTAAATTGATTATTATCTTAAGAATGTGATTATTTTAGGTGCAAGCTTGTTCTTTTTATTAAAGTGGATTTTATTCAAGTAAGGTTTTTAGCAAAACAACTAACTTTTATTTATAAAAAATGATTTTTAGCAAATTATTTGAAAACCATGCTTGCATGACCAAAATGTTTGAATGTGATTATATTGAGATTTGAGCTATGTACTGATACGTTGAGTGTAACACCCCACAACTACAAGGTTCGAATAGTTGCGGATGTTGCTCTGTCGTAATGATAAGGGGTCTTTATAACGGCATAATTCAATAAATAAATAAAGTCAGAGACTTAATAGCTCCAAAAAAAAATTATAATATAACCTCTAAACATTTCTTTATACAAGATATGACTACAAAGTCTCCTATATCTAAACCTGACTTATAGTGAAGCAAAGTGTTCAAAATACATCAACTAGCTTTTTCAGGTCTTACCTTTATATAAATCTAGGTTTTCTCAAAAGCCGCCTGAAAAGTATGGATGAAACTCGTTTGAGATAGAATATATCTCAGAAAGTCCCGTAGTGTGTTGTGAGAAGTTCTAATAACATTGTTGTTATGATGCATGACTCAAAATGTTGGAACGGAAAAAAGAAATCAGTATTTCTTATTTGAGAAGTATCTATAGTGAAATTATTGAAGTATTGCTCTTTTCTATGGAAAATATACCATTAACATCATGACATGGTGTAAGATATAAGGGATATAAGGGTTGGTTTTTTTTTTAATAAAAAATCATTCCGTATTTTCAAAATACGGTTCATTAACTAAAATTTAACTTTGCTATCTCATTTGGAAGGAATATTATTCCAACCGATATTACCACACTAGCCCGTACATGATTTATAATCCCAAGCCATTAATTAGTATGAATAAAGCAATGTGTGCACTACAATTAAACATACGCTAACTATTGTCATGGTGTACCACATGGCCAGTCCCTCCGTTCCACTTTGGACAATGGGTGCTAGCTAAGGACGACTCAATATCAAATACTGGCACCCCGTGAAATAAGAGACCACAGTATGGAGGTGGCCACCAACCGGGCTGCATTTCCAAACCCTCGTAAGTTAGTATAGGTGTAAAGTCCGTTTGAGTACTCAAGGATCACATCACATTAGAGATTACCACAATGCTTCAACATTTTCATAGCCAAATCATTTCCTAAACATTTTCCATTCCGAAGATATTTTCTTTCCCAAATCTACTTTGAATATAAACACATATGATTTGAGCCCATTCCCATATTTCATAAAATCACATGCTCATGCTATGGCTTTCACAACCTTTATGCATGGAATGAAATCATAAGTTGCTTAATAAAATTCATGAAGGATTCCCAAATCATTTCATCATATGAGTATGACTTATCAAAATAAAGCATGCTTAAATAGAGCATCGTCATTTTTATTTTCAAATGGTTTATAATAATTCAATAAAATAAAATAGCATGCTGTATAATATTTTTCTTATAAAAAAGCTTTATTGAAAACGTTGCATAGATGTGTGGGACTTACCATAAGTCCTGGCCAAAAGAAAAAAGCATTTGATCCTATGCTCGGTATTCCACTCCTTGACCTTCTATGAGATTTATCACATGGCCGGACATAGACCAATTTCTATTACCTATATAAATCACATACTTCCTCTCCGTAAAAACTATTTAAGTACTTATACTATTTCACTAGCTCTTCCCTATCTCATATGTCACATCATAGTCATCAATCATCTCACTTCATGATCATCAATCAACAACACAACAATTATTACCACATAACATGTTCATGTATGTTCAACCAACGTATATATACATACACATAGACACACACACACACACACACACACACACACACACACACACAGAGGCAACATACTTTTCTTCCTTTTGCCACGCTATCTCATTTTAATCATAACTTTTGATTTACATATCCGAATGGCCTCAAATTTATGTCAAAGCGCTCCTAAGATCTTTGACTATAATTTCATGGGCTTAATTTAGTTATATGCAAATTGGTCCAAAAACATCTACAGGCTAAATCTTGCTGTTTTCTCAGCAATTTCACTATTTTCCCCCCACAATTATCATTATCTACATATCTTAATTTCATTAAAGTACTTAACTAAACATTTTAAAACATCATAAGACCTATTAGATTTCAGTTATGTAGCAACCAGAATTTCCTTGTATGGCATGTAGAAAAAAACAGCTTGATCACAATCATTTAAACCAACAACAACCACAAATCACAATTATTTAAATTAACATCAACTGCAACAATCTTCATAATAAATAAATTGCTATTTAAACAAAATATTAATTCAAGAAGATTTATACCTTCAAAGCGATTTTTCTTTTCTTCTATTTCTTTCTTCCTTCATTCTCTCTATTTCTCTCTCTTTATATTCTTTTTTTCCCCTTCCTTTTTCTTTTTCTGTTTCTTCTCTTTTCTTTCTTCTTTCTTCTCTTATTTTTCTCTTCTTTATTCTCCCTCAATTTCGATAGCTCTCACTTGCTATTCTCTCTCAATTTTCCAATCATATAATCTTGCATTTGAGCTCCTATTTATAGCTAAACAAGAAGCTTGTAATGTAAGCTTTAGGTGGTGATTCCCTAGATAACTTGGCTAGGTTATTAAATGATATGGTGACACACATGATGACCTACCATTATGGAAACTTTTGGAATGTTTTAGAATAATAGAGAATTAATTAGAACATAAATAAATAATTAAAATATGAATAAAATAAATATATTAAGATAAAAAATAATTTATTTATAAAAATAGTGGGTCCTATATATATACGCCTTACATGTACTTTATAAAAGATGTAGGACCCACCAATTAGGTGTCCAAATAGCAATTTTCTTCTGATTTTTAAAATAAAAGAAGAATTCAACTAGAAATTCTCTTCCTCAATAATAATAATAATAATAATAATAATAATAATAATAATAATAATAATAATAATAATAATAATAATAATAATAATAATAATAATAATAATAATAATAATAATAATAATCATGAATTCAATATAGCTAATGCATTGGAAATGCGTTTCCTAGCTATGGAATATATAGCTATATATTATAATGATAATAAGAATAATAAAGAAATAAATTAAAATAAAATATTCTTTGGATAAAATATTATATTTTTTATAACATAAGATAATTTATTTCTTATACAAAAATGTAATTTATCTTATTCAAAAGAATACTAGGATTACATATTATTTTCTATATGTGTAAAATATAGAGATATAAATGTTATTTTAGTTTTTCATAGAAAAGTAATAGACTACAAAATTTTCTCTATTTAATATTTTAGGCAACAAAAATGATATCCTAACATTTTACACATTAGCATCAAAACAACTAAGCAGCAAATATTATTCAAATAAGCAATTACTCAGCAAGAAAGACAAGTGCATGGAATAACATAGTAGGAAAAACATTATGATGCATGCCCAATATTATTGCAATATTCCTACTTGAATAAGGGGTATTACACTCTTCACCTCTTAAAAAAAAAAAATCGTCATTGAAATTTCTAATATCGTACCTTATAACTACTCTGGATATCTTTTCTTTATCCATTCTTCAGTTTCTCAAGTTGCATTCTGCACTCCATAACGTTCCCATAATATTTTGGCCACAGGAACATTTCTATTCCTTAATTCCTTTCCAAAATTTTTATCGGCTTTTCTTCATAACTCAAATTTGGGCGTAGCTGTAATGGCTCATTATTTAGTATATGCTCAGGATCAGGATTGCACTTCTTAAGTTGCGACACATGAAACACATTATGTATCCTCAACAACCCATCAGGAAGTTTAATATTGTAAGCTACCGGTCCAATCTTTTCAGTAATCAGAAAAGGTCCTAAATATCTTGGGCTCAATTTTTCACCTTTTGGATGCTTCATAATTCCTCTATTCAGTGTTACTTTAAAAATACTGATTCTCCCACTTGAAATTCCAAATCTCTCATTTGGTTTTCTGCATAACTCTTTTGTCGACTTTGTGCAGCTTTTAGCCATTCTCGCACCAACTTCACTTTTTTATCCATAGTCAGAATACTAATTGCCCTACCATGGTCACTTGGACCACTTTATTCCCAACTCCAATATAATGGCACTTGACACTTTCGCCCATATAATGCTTCAAACGGTTCTATTCCTATGGAGGATTGATAGATATTATTATAAGCCAACTCTACAAATGGGATGCTATCCACCCACTGATTTCCAAAATCCAGCACACAGGCTCATAACATATCCTCCAAAATTCTTATCACCCTTTCTGACTGTCTTTCTGTCTATGGATGTGCAGCCGTGATAAAATTCAATGTTGTGCCCAAGGATTCTTGAAATTTACCCCAAAATCTTGATGTGAATCTATGATCTCGATCTGAAACTATACTTGTGGGTATACCATGTAACCTCATAATCTCTTGTATATAAACTTGGGTTAAATTTTCCATGGAATATTTTACATTCATCAGAATAAAATGAGCTGTCTTGGTTAAACGGTCCACAACTACCTAAATTGCATCATTTTGATTTGTACTCATTGGCAATCTAGTAACAAAATCCATGGTTAAACGGTCCACAACTACCTAAACCTTTGGTCATTTAGTTAAGCTTCCATAATCTCTTGCTTCAAATAAGTGATAATTGTTAAGTTTCTCAAACACATCTTCTCTTTGTCCATTTCCCCGTCTAAACATAACACCTCCTATATTGCATGCACTTCTTTTATCTTTGGTCAAGCTAGACTTACTTTTCTACTTAAAGCATCGGCTACCATGTTAGCATTTCCACGTGATAGGGCCTAAATTAATCATAATTTTTCTAATTATTTGGGGCTCTTTTGTGATATATTTTGTTCAATAACTAGCTATATTCCTTGGTATTTGAGATTTTACCATTGAAAAAGTATTTTCTGTATTATTTCAGATTTTAGGGGTAAAACAAAGCAAAAACGTCGCAAAAATAGAACAGAGGCGGCACCAGACAGAACAGAGGAAGCGGCACTGGCCAGATGCTGCTTGCACGCACTTTGAGGCGACAAAAAAATTATTGAAACAAGACCGGAACAAAACCAAACCGGCGCCGGCTATACTCTGGACAATATTGTGTTGAAATCAAGAAAAGATCAGCGAACGATTGAAGAAACAGAACACAACTGGCGTCAGCTCCAGTAGCTAAGGCAGTGCCGATTGTACCCTGAGGATAAGACGGAATCTTGATTTTTCCACGCAGTTTTTGGTAACATGCAGAATTTTAGTATCTTCCTACTTCTTCTCGGCCAAGAACCTTGCACCAACGAGTTTAGACACTTCCTAAGCCTATAAATGGATTGGAAAACACAAGAGAAAAAGTGAAAATTCAAAGATCATAACGGAAAATCACTCAAATCAAAGGAGGAATTCTTCAAATTAAGGAGGATTGTACAAGAATGTTTTCAAAGGAAGAAGAAGGAGGCTTGTCTATGAGTGCTTTCTTTTACTTTGTTTTATTTTTCTTGAACAATGATATATTAATTATTTTATTGTAATTTGACATTGTTTTAGATATTCATGATTTTGAGAGTTATTTGATCTTTTGATTAATTGATTGTTATTCTTGGTGTTTAATTACTTGTGCTAATTACGAGATTAATTGGTTGTTTATTTCCATTAACTTGCTTGGACAAAGGGGTTGATAGTGGTCTCAATTCGTTAGTTTTATATTTGTTGTCTTTTAACTTGCTTGGACTAAGGGGTTAATTGTTAGGGACAAAGTAATTAATGGTTAAATGATGTTTGCCAAGATATGGATTCATTAGTTAATTTCATGTTTCAAATTTGCCAGGATATGGAAATTTAATCAAGGATTGTGGTTAATGCATCTTTTAGGTGAATTAGTTAAGACAGGATATGTGATGCTCGTTTGTCTAGAAGATAGGAATTTCATGGATTGGACAAAGAAGTGAATCTATATTAGTCCTTCATGATCCCAAGAGAATAATTAGTTATGATAATGATTAAGTACTTGAGGATCATGTTTGTTAAAACAATGGTTTAAGTTATATAATTCTACATCTTTGATATGTACATATTATTTTATTTTATTTTTATTTTTATTTCATTTTCACTTTATTGAGTTGGTTAAAAAATGAAAGAAAAGGGATTATTCCTTGAGGATCGACACTCGTTTGAACCCTATGCTATGCTAATGATGATTATGCTTGCTCATATGTGTAATTTGGGGTTAACGTTTTAATTTAAACTTAATTTGGAATGTGCTTATTTTTATATGATTTTTATACCAAAATAAATACGCATCAAGTTTTTGGTGCCGTTACCGGGGAACAATATCATGAAAGCTTGGATTTTGTTGATTTAACCATATAAATATGTAAATAGGTAAATATGTACAAATTGTTCTTTTTGCAAAAAGGTGCTATCTTTTGTATCTTGTGTATCTTTATATATCTTTGTCATCTAACTTATTCAATTGACTAACTTTTTCTTTTAATTTTGTGTTCATCATAAGTTCCGTTATCTAACTAGCTTCAATGTTTAGGAGAAATGGTGAATTGGACGCAGAAGAAGTTTAATGAGGGGCAGTACCCCCATTACGCTTCTGAGATAACACTCACAGCACTAGAATCAGTAGAGCTAGAAACCGTGATTGGGAAATTTGGGAAAAATGCCACTTTATGGTGCAAGAAGCTATTTTGTTAGGGTATAAAATTTCAAGGAAGGGTATAGAAGTTGATAGAGCAAAAATTGAATCGATTGAGAAACTACCTCCTCCTACTTCTGTGAAAGCTATAAGGAGCTTTCTTGGTCATGCAGGTTTTTACAAGAGGTTTATCTTAGATTTCTTAAAAATTTCCAAACCTCTTACCTCTTTACTTGAAAAGGATGTAGTGTTTGATTTTGATGAATGTCTTAACGCTTTTATCATGCTTAAGGAGAAATTAATCTATTCACCCATTTTGATTGCACCTGATTGGTCTCTTCCATTTGAGCTAATGTGTGATGCAAGTGATTTTGTAGTTGGTGCGGTACTGGGACAAAGGCGGAATAAGCATTTTCAACCCATCTACTATGCCAGCAAGACTTTAACGGATGCTCAAGAAAATTACACAACAACGGAAAAAGAATTGCTTGCTATAGTGTTTGCATTTGATAAATTTTGTTCTTATCTTATTCTGTCAAAAGTCATTATTTATACGGACCATTCTGCCTTAAAGTACCTACTAACTAAACATGATTCCAAACTAAGATTGATAAGATGGGTATTATTATTGTAGAAATTCGATTTGGAAATTAGGGATAAAAAGGGTGCTGAAAACCTGGCTGCGGATCACTTGTCAAGACTAGATAATCCCAATTTGGAATCCTTGGTAGAGGAAGGCATCAACGACACATTTTTGAATTGACAACTCTTGCTCATAAAAGGTGAGATGCTAAACACCCTTTGGTTTACCGATTTTGCTAATTACTTGGTTGCAGGCATTGTTCCAAAAACTCTCACAATGCAACAAAAAATGAAATTCCTCTCCGAAGTAAAGCATTACTTTTGGGAAGATCCGTATTTGTTTAAGTGTTGTGTAGACCAAATCATTCGTAGATGTGTGGATGCTAAGGAAGGAGAGGATATTTTAAGATATTGTCATAATGGACTTGCTGGAGGCCACTATCAAGCTAACAACACTGCACGAAAGGTGCTCGACTCCGGATTCTATTGGCCCACGTTGTTCAAAGATGCCCACAGGTTTGTCCAAAGTTATGATAGGTGTCAACGTATAGGTAACATCCCTAAATCTAATGAGATGCCATTACAAAATTTTCAAGCCTATGAAGTATTTGGGACCTTTTCCTAGTTCTTTGGGGAACAAATACATCCTGGTCGTTGTGGATTATGTTTCTAAATGGGTGGAAGCACAAGTGTTACCCACAAATGATGCAAGGGTGGTGGTAAACTTTTTGAAAAAACTTTTCACCCGTTTTGGCGTGCCTAAGGTGCTTATTAGTGATGGGGGGGGGGGGGGCTCATTTTTGTAATGCACAAATGAAAAAAGCTCTTCACCATCTAGGCGTGAAACACAAATTGGCCACCTCCTATCATCCCCAAACAAGTGGTCAGGTTGAAGTGGTTAATAGGGAAATCAAAAGAATCTTGAAAAAAACTGTTAACCATACTAGAAAAAATTGGAGTCTAAAATTAGATGACACTCTTTGGGCATATTAGACAGCTTTCAAGATCCCAATAGGTACAACTCCTTTTCGGTTAGTTTATGGAAAGCCTATCATTTACCTGTTGAGATTGAACATAAAGCTTATTGGGCTATTAAATTTGTTAACCTTGATCTTGAGTTAGCTAGAAAGTCTAGGTTGCTTCAACTTACCGCCTTGGAGGAGTTACGCAAGGATGCTTATGATACTTCGCTACAGTATAAAGAGAAAGTAAAAAAATGGCATGACAAGCATATCACCTGCCAATCTGAATTTGAGAAAGGCGATCACGTGTTGTTATTCAACTCTCGATTGCGAATTTTTCTCGGTAAGCTAAAATCCAGGTGGGCAGGACCATATACGGTAAGTTAAGTCTTCCCATTTGGAACCCTTGAACTCACTCACCCCACGGGGCGCACTTTCAATTTAATGGTAATCGCGTGAAACGCTATGTCGGTAAGGTTCTTCGCAACACGGAACAAAATGCTTTTGGAAACTACACAATAGACCCTCTAGTTGGTTGATTTTTCTTTCGTTTTGATTTATTTTTCTTTTCTAGTTTTTATGCTTTGGTGTGCTCTTTTGTATATTTCTTTTTAGGTACTTTGCCAATGCCCCTTCTTCAGGAACTCAACTCTTGTATAGCAAATTGCGCAATATATGGAAGTATTATCTTTCTTATCTCTTCTCCTTTATAATTTTGGTCCCATGGCATTGTTTCTTCCTTGTTCTATTTATTTGGCCATTGAGGACAATGTCCAGTTTAAGTGTGGGGGAGTGATTTGATTGAAAATTCTTCTATGCATCATTTTATTCTTCTATGCATCTTTTTATACATTATCTCTATGCATCATTTTTTTTGTATATTTTATCCTTCTTGTGAGAAACATTTCAATTTTTTTTTTGATTTTCTTAGCGATTTCAAGCTGTATTTTTAATGTGTGTCTTTGTGATAGATTATAGAGCATATGTTATATATCATTTATGGCTTATGCATGACTTTTTTCATGCACTTGGACTAAGTAGTTCTTGATCAAATGCTTTATATTGTTCTTAAACCTATTTTTCTAATAAAATTCATGGAGCATTCTAGAACTTACTTGAATACCTCTCGAGGCAAAATAAGAAAGATATTCATGATTTAACTTAGGGATGACGGTAATAGGCCTTCTTTGGATAGTTTGAGCTTTTCAAGCCTACCTATTTTTGTATTATCCGTAGTGCCTATTCTGAACCTAAATTTGTAATTTCATTCTGAAAACCCGTTATCATATTGTGTCCATTTTTTCTTTCTGAGAGTTTGAATAATTCTTCCAAATCTATAATTGCTCTTGATGGACAAAAGTGCATGAAGGATAATGTTGAGGGAGAATACTTGGAGAAAGATCATGACTCATTACTTTTAGTCATGCATCAGTAGTTGTGTTGAGCTGAAAAGAGAAAAGAGAAGAAAGAAAAAGAAAGATTGAGAAAAAAAAATAAGAAAATCAAAAAGCTGCTAGAAAAGATGGAAAGAGAGAAACTGAGAAAGAAAAAAAAAAGAATAGTAGCAGTGAAAAACAAAAGAGGAGAGAAAAGAAAGAAACGAAAAAAATTTTGAAAGAGAAAGAATAGGAAGATCACAAGAGGAATGGTGATTGAGCTGTAAAAAGTTGAGTTTACATCAAGTCCTTGACACCATTGCTAAAAATTCGAGTGATCTTGTGAAAAAATAGAGAAGAGTTGATGAAGGAAGAGAAAGAAAAAAAAAAAAAAGAGACAATGCAAGATTTTCTTGAGTTGAATTGTAATTGCTATACAAGGTTATGGGTTTTGATTGAATTTGGGATAGGAGAGCAAGAGAAGTTTGGAATTTCTTGATACATGTTGTTTATCCTTTTCTTACGAACTCTCATCTTCTTTGATATTTGAATTTCCTATATCCTTCGTTTGACAAGCTACATTACAAGCCCTTTAGCCATATATTACAAGCTTAAAAGTCCTACTTAACCTAAGTAGATTCATTATATATCTCGGATTAGTGGAGAGAGTGTCTAAAAAGTAAGCTAATAAAATGCATATTCTTTTTGAACTAAATTCTTTCCAATGGTTTGAGAATATTGTTAAGTATTAGGATGGTTCTACTAAGTCACTATTCACCTACATAAGTTTCGCATTTGTTGTGAAAGATGTAATAGCATGTGTTTTATGTTCTTGAATGAAGAAAGCATTAGAGATATTGTTTTGGAATTGGTTTGAGTGAATCTGATGAAACATTGTGTTTTCATACTTGTCTTTGATACTTTGCTTGAGGACAAGCAAAGAGCTAAGTATGGGGGAATTGATAGGGCTTAAATTAGTCATATTTTTCTTAGTTATTTGAAGCTCTTTTGTGATACATTTTGTTTAATAACTAGCTATATTCCTTCATATTTGAGATTTTACCATTGGAAAGGTATTTTGTACATTATTTTAGATTTTAGGGGTAAAACAAAGTAAAAATGTCGCAAAACAGAATAGAGGCGGCGCCGGACAGAACAGAGGAAGTGGCACCGGCCATGTGCTTCTTGCATGCACTTTGAGGTGATGAAAAAATTTTTGAAATAGGATTGGAACAGAACCAAACCGGCGGCGGCTCTAGCAGCCAAGGTGGCGCCGGCTGCACTCTAGATAATGTTGTGCTAAAATCAAGAAAGGATCGGCGAACAATTGAAGAAATAGAACACAACCGGAGCCAGCTCCAGCAGCCAAAGCAGCATTAGCTGTGCCCTGAGGATAAGACATAATCTTGATTTTTCCACGAGTTTTTAGTAATATGCAGAATTTTAGTATCTTCGTACTTCTATTCGGCCAAGAACCTTGCACCAACGAGTTTAGGCACTTCCTAAGCCTATAAATAGATGGAAAACACATGAAAAAAAGAGAGAATTCAGAGATCATAATAGAAAATCACTCAAATCAAAAGAGGAATTCTTTAAATCAAGGAGGATTGTACACGAAGGTTTTCAAAGGAAGAAGAAGAAGGCTTGTCTATGAGTGCTTTCTTTTGCGTAGTTTTCTTTTTCTTGAATAATGATGTATTAATTATTTTATTGTAATTTGACATTGTTTTAGATATTCATGATTTTGAGAGTTATTGGATCTTTTGATGAATTGATTGTTGTTCTTGGTGTTTAATTACTTGTGCTAATTACGATATTAATTGGCTGTTTCTTTCCATTAACTTGCTTGGACAAAGGGGTTAATTGTTAGAAACAAAGTAATTAAAGGTTAATTGATGTGATGTGTGATTTATTTGGGTATAAAAATCATATAAAAATAAGCACATTCCCAATCAAGTTTAAATTAAAACGTTAACCCCAAATTACACATATAAGCAAGCGTACTCATCATTAACATAGCATAGGGTTCAAACGAGTGTCAATCCTCCAGGAACAAGTATGCATTAATCCCATTTCTTTCATTGTTGAACCGACTCAATAAAGTGAAAAATAAATAAAATAAAGCAAAACAAAATAAAAATAAATATATAAACATGTCAAGGATGGAGAAGTATGTAACTCAAACCATTATTTAGACATACATGACCTTAAAGTACTTAACCGTGATCATAACTATTTATTCTCTTGGCATCATGAAGGATTAAGGTAGATATTCAGTTCTTTGGTCAATCCATGAAATCACTATCTTCTAGACAAATTAGAATCACTTGGTCTCGTCTCAACTAATTCATCCAAAAGATGCATTAAACACAATCCTTGATTAAATTCCCTTGGTGTCGGCAAATTTAAAACATGAAGGTAACCAATAAACCCTTGGTCTCGGTGGATATCAATTAACGTTTAATTACCAGTTCTAAGAAACTAACCCCTTTGGTCCAGTAAGTTAATAGCCAACAGAATATGAAATTAATAAATTGAAACTACCATCAACCCCCTTGGTCCAGTAAGTTAATGGGAAGAAACAACCAACTAATCTCGTAATAAGCACAAGTAATTAAATACCAAGAATAACAATCAATTAATTAAAAGATTGAATAACTCTAACAATCATGAATATCTAAAACAATGTCAAATTACAACAAAACAATTAACGTATCATTGTTAAGAAAAAGAAAACAAAGTAAAAGAAAGAACTCATAGACAAGCCTCCTTCTTCTTCCTTTGAAGACCTTCTTGTACAACCCTCCTTGAATTGAATAAATTCCTCTTGAGAAGATATTGGTAATGCACTCTAAAATATATCTAAGTCTCTACATTGTGCACCCCCCCTTTCCCACGATAATTTGGCCTTTATTTATAGGCTTACAAAGTTCATAAAAGAGTTCTAAATAAAGAAGAAGAAATTACCTAAATAATCCAAAACCAAAAAGGAGTTATAAAAGCTAAAATAAAAGTCTAAGAAAAACTAAATAAAAAACACTAAGGAAACCGTCTTTGACTTTTTGAGATTTGGACTTCAATTGGATTCTTTCTTTTAGCTTTTGTCGTCTTGTGCTGAAGCACCTGGCGTTGAATTGCAATTGAATTTGTCTAAAATTGGCATCAATTTGAGCCATGAAACTGCTAAGCCACCTAAATTCTTTCTCTTCGTGGTGTCGGCTAAATTGAGCCACCATCTAAAACTGATGCACTGCATAAAGTTGTTTCTTCTTATCTGTTGTTGCGTCGGCTTGCTGTTGCAATTGGCTCGCTGAGCTACCATCCGAATTGCTGCTTTCTGTTTGTACAGAAGTTGCCGAAATTAACTCCTTTTCTTTTCTTTCCTCTGGCCATTTTTGTTGACTTCTATTTCCCCTTGGCCCCACTGAAATTTCTTGCTTGTGTTGCTCTTGCTGTCGGCTCAAGTGAGCCATCCAAATTTGATTAATTCCTCTGTTGCTTTTTGTCCTTTGCTGACCGAAATTCATCTTTCCCTTTTTTTGCTAATTGCTGACCGAAATTTCTTGGCTGACCGAATCAATTCTTTCTTTTCTTTTTGTTGCAATTGTTTCCCTTTGGTTAGCCGTGAAGCCATGAAGCCATAAAGCCATTTTCCCTCCCTTTTCTCTTCAATTTCCAATTGCAATTCATTCCTTCGTTCCTTCAATTCTTTTACATTTTTCTCGGTTATGCCAGTAGCTAACCGGCGCCAGCTGTCCTTCCTTGGGCTGGCGCCGCCTCTATTCTGAAAAATCACATAATTAACTCTAATTTTCCCTTATTTTGACATAAATTATAGAAAAAATCATTTTTATAAGAGAAATATCAAATAGGAAGGAATATGACTAGTTATTTCACAAAATGTATCACAAAATGACCTCAAATAACTAGGAAAAATATGACTAATTTAGGCCATATCACATTCACCCACACTTGAATCTTTACTTGTCCTCAAGTAAACACTTAAACCAAGCATTTAAAACAATTTATTTCTTTTCATATTCATCCATAACAAAGCCATCATTTCTTTACAACCTTAGACTTAAAATGATCATTCATTCACCCTTTAAAAATATTTGTAAACTCATACATTAAATAAAATAATCTCATGGCCATCAAAGTTAAGTTAAACAAGCTTATATCTAGTACATGAAAATTATTCCATTTCTCAAGCAAAAATATAGATAACATAAATCATATAAGTCAAGTCATTTAACCAATTCAAGCATTATAAACTCATATTTACCAAACTTGAGTTAGTGAAATAAAGAAAACACTCTACTCTTCCTTTTTTTTTTCTATGACGTTGGGAATTAATAGCCTCAAGTGCATCGATTTCTCTTCACACGCCGTATTGGCCCCCTTTACAATCATCATCACTCATCATTTTTTCTCTAATAAATTTTCAACATTTTTTTTCTTTTTCTTGCCTTTTTGCCTTCGGGATAGCCTCAAGAGAGTGCACCGAATACACTTGCTACTTCTCCCCATATTGATCCCTTTTTTCAGCAAAAAGTCTTCAAACAATAAGAACATTTTTTTTTTCAACTTAATTTTTTCATCTCATATTTTTTCAACTCATATTTTTTCATCTAAAAATTTTCTCTCTCGCATTCCTTATTCAAAACTCAAAGTTAAGTAAATTCTAAATCCATAATACAAGAATTAATCAACAACTCTTCTCATATTTCATTATATTATCCATATTCGAACTCAAAGAATAAAATAAAACTCAAATACCAAATATAACTAAGGTTAACTTAAATTCTCAAGACTTAGCAAAATCTAACTTAATACACAAGTTTACCTTTTTAATAAAATCCCACCATACTAAATGACAAATCTATATCCAAAGTTAAAAAGGAAATCATATCTTTATTATAAAAAAAATAAACTCAATTTAGCTCCAAAACTTTTTTTTTTAATTTCAACAATTTCAACAATTCAAAACAATTCAAACATATATCATTGAAAATCCCTCAAACATATATAATTGGAAATCCATTGAAAATCACAAAGATGCACATGAGAAAATGTTAAATCTCTCCCCCATACTTAAATTAGACATTGTCCTCAATAGCCTAAAATAGCATATTAAAGCATAACCAAGGGACCAAGAATGTAAAGAGGGAAAAGAAAATAATACCCCCAAGGCAAATTAGCTCCATGAAAAATCCAAATTTCAAATTCCAAAGTAACTCAACAACAAGAAAACATCAAGATAATTGATAAAAACTTGGACCAAGAATATCACCAAACCACTCCCCCACACTTAAACTGGACCATGTCCTCATGGGCCAAAAATAAACATAATAAAGCATCTCCAATGGGACCAAAATTAAAAAGGGATAGAAAGTTTAAGCAATACTCCCCAAGTGTAGATTAGCTCCAAGATATGAGAAATGCATTCTTCAAAAAGTTGGAAGAATTTTCTAGCAAACTTCAACCTACAAATAGATAAATGAACACACAAGCATAAAGAGTAATTGAAACAAAAAATAAAAATCAAGGGAGATGAAAGATAGAAAGTCAAAGCCTTGAAGTCCCCCTCGAAGTAGAGTCGTCCTTGTCGCCAAATTGTCCAATAGCACCACCAAATAGACCATCACAACCTCCAAGTAGATCACAAGATTCTCCGTGTCGCATCCAAATCCACTTTGCAATTGGTTCTCTTTTTAATGAAGAACTTTTCTCGATATTTGATACTCAAGAAAAATAAGAATAATATCCACTGTAGATAGCACAAGTATAATGTCAACCAATCTTCAATCAATAAACAAAGTAGCACAAGGATGCTCAATTGTCCAAGTTCTCCATATATGCAAAAATTCCAGAAAAATACATAGTGAACGTTTAGAAGAAATTTCAAGACGTACAATTCATTATATGCATTTTTCTACCATCAAATAAACTCAACAAAGATTTGTCCATGTTTGGTAAATTTTTCCTCAAAAACACATATGCATAAAGCTAAAACAATTCAAGAAGATAAAATCGAGCTTAACATGAAGAGAGTTGTTCCACCAATGTATTCCCCAACGTAGAAGTTTTTTTTTTTAAAAAAATTTAATCCATAGGGGATAATTAGAAGAAGAGGAAAAATAATTTGAAGAAGAAGAAGGGGAAAACGAAGATGAAGGGAAGGAATAATTCTAGGGGAATAGGAAAAAAAATCAATAAAAGAAGAAAGAAAAATAGAAGAACAAGACAAATAAGAAAAATAAACAAGACAATCCAAAAAATAAAACAAGAAGAAAAAGACAAAATAAAAAAAAAATTTGGGAAGAAAAGAAAAATAAAGTAAGGGAATAAATGAAGAAGACAAAAAGAAAAAGAAGAAAAATTTTTTAATTATTTTTTATTTTTAATATCCTTTCAGACCGGAGCCGGTGCCGGTTGCATTCTGCCCAGGCTCTGTTTTTTTTTTTTTTTTAACTAAAAACTATCCTAATTGAATTCTTGACCCCAATACATTTAAAACAAGAATTCCTAAACTAAACTAAAATTAAAAATTGTAAATAAAGAAACAAATAATAAAATAAAATAGTCCATTTCCAATATCGTATTAGCTAAAGTCCAAACCTAAAAATAAAAAGAGTTAGTATTAACTCAAAATTATAGATGTGAAAAATCAAAAAATTACCAAGATGACACATATTCAATTATTAATACTAAATATAAAATATATACAAACATAGAAAGCCAAGTTAGTTATTATGAACATGTATATATCTATTTACATTTGTACAACATATAATGAAATTATACAAACAACATATGGCACCTTTTTGCAAAAGAACAACTATACAAATTTACATATTGACATATTTACATGGTTAAATCAATGAAATTCAAGCTTTCATGATATTTTTCCCCGGCAACGGTGCAAAAAACTTGATGTGAAATCAAGTTTTTCAAAAACACCTCTATGATGAAATAGAAAAATATCCTAATCCCCGGCAATGGCGCCAAAAACTTAATGTGTATAAATTTGGGTATAAAAATCATATAAAAATAAGCACATTCCCAATCAAGTTTAAAATAAAAAGTTAACCCCAAATTACACATATGAGCAAGCATATTCATCATTAACATAGCGTAGGGTTCAAACGAGTGTCCATTCTCTAAGAACAAGTATGCATTAATCCATTTTCTTTCTTTGTTTAACCGACTCAATAAAATGAAAAAGAAATAAAATAAAACAAAAGAAAATAAAAATAAAAATATATACATGTCAAGGATGGAGAAGTATGTAACTCAAACCATTATTTAGACATACATGACCTTAAAGTACTTAACTGTGATCATAACTAATTATTCTCTTGGCATCATGAAGGATTAAGGTAGATTCACTTCTTTAGTCAATCAATGAAATCACTATCTTCTAGAAAAATTAGCATCATTTGGTCTCGTCTCAACTAATTCAGCCAAAAGATGCATTAAACACAATCCTTGATTAAATTCCCCTGGTCTCGGCAAATTTAAAACATGAAGCTAACCAATGAACCCTTGGTCTCGGAAGACATCAATTAACATTTAATTATCAGTTCTAAGCAACTAACCCCCTTAGTCCAGTAAGTTAATAGCTAACAGAATATGAAATTAATAAATTGAAACTATCATCAACCCTCTTGGTCCAGTAAGTTAATGGGAAGAAACAACCAACTAATTTCGTAATGAGCACAAGTAATTAAATACCAAGAATAACAATCAATTAATTAAAAGATTGAATAACACTAACAATCATGAATATCTAAAACAATGTCAAATTATAATAAAACAATTAACATATCATTGTTAAGAAAAAAAAAAAAACAAAGTAAAAGAAAGCACTCATAGACAAGCCTCCTCATTCTTCCTTTGAAAACCTTCTTGTACAATTCTCCTTGAATTGAATGAATTCCTCTCGAGAAGATATTGGTGATGCACTCTAAAATATATCTAAGTTACTACATTGTGCACCCCCCTTTCATAAGGTAATTTGGCCTTTATTTATAGGCTTACAAAGTTCCTAAAAGAGTCCTAAATAAAGAAGAAGAAATTATCTAAATAATCCAAAACCAAAAAGGAGTTATAAAAGCTAAAATAAAAGTCTAAGAAAAACTAAATAAAAAACACTAAGGAAACCATCTTTGACTTTTGAGAATTGGACTTCAATTTAATTTGGACTTCAATTGGATTCTTTCTTTTAGCTTTTGTCATCTTGTGCTAAAGCACTTGATGTTGAATTGCAATTGAATTTGTCTAAAATCAGCATCAATTTGAGCCATGAAACTGCTGAGCCACCGAAATTCTTTCTCTTTGTGGTGTTGGCTAAATTGAGCCACCATCCAAAATTGATGCGCTGCACAAATTTGTTTCTTCTTATCTGTTGTTACGTCGGCTTGCTGTTGCAGTTGGCTCGCTAAGCTACCATCCGAATTGCTGCTTTCTGTTTGTGTGGCAGCTGTCGAAATCAACTCCTTTTCTTTTCTTTCCTCTGGCCGTTTTTGTTTACTTCTGTTTCCTTTTGGCCCTACTGAAATTTCTTGCTTGTGTTGCTCTTGCTGTCGGCTCAAGTGAGCCATCTGAATTTGATTAATTCCTCTGTTGCTTTTTGTCCTTTGCTGACCGAAATTCATCTTTCTCTCTCTTTTGCTGATTGCTGATCGAAATTCCTTGGCTGACCGAATCAATTCTTTCTTTTCTTTTTGTTGCAATTGTTTCCCTTTGGTTAGTCGTGAAGCCATGAAGCCATAAAGCCATTTTCCCTCATTTTTCTCTCCAATTTCCAATTGCAATTCATTCCTTTGTTTCTTTAATTCTTTTACGCTTTTCTCGATTCTGCCAGTAGCTAACTGGCGCCGGCTGTCCTTCCTCGGGCTAGCGCTGCCTCTATTCTGAAAAATCACATAATTAACTATAATTTTCCCTTATTTTCGCTTAAAATTAATGAAAAGTATTTTTATAATTGAAATATCAAATAGGAAGGAATATGACTAGTTATCTCACAAAAATATATCACAAAATGACCTCAAATAACTAGGAAAAATATGTCTAATTTAGGCCCTATCATGATGTTTGCCAGGATATGGATTCAGTGGTTAATTTCATGTTTCAAATTTGCCAGGATATAGAAATTTAATCAAGGATTGTGGTTAATACATCTTTTGGGTGAATTAGTTAAGATAGGATATGTGATGCTCGTTTATCTAGAAGATAGGGATTTCATGGATTGAACAAAGAACTGAATCTATATTAGTCCTTCATGATGCTATGAGAATAATTAGTTATGATAATGATTAAGTACTTGAGGATTATATTTGTCAAAACAATGGTTTAAGTTACATAATTCTACATCCTTGATATGTACATATTATATTATATTATTTTTCTTTTTATTTCGTTTTCACTTTATTAGGTCGGTTAAACAATGAAAGAAAAGAGATTAATGCATACTTGTTCCTTGAGGATCGACACTCGTTTGAACTGTATGTTATGTTAATGATGAGTACGCTTGCTCATATATGTAATTTGGGATTAACATTTTAATTTAAACTTGATTTGAAATGTGCTTATATTTATATGATTTTTATACCCAAATAAATACGCATCACCAGGGTGATAATTCATTGGACACCTATACTCCTCCAAAAATTTCATCCACCTTCTTTGCCTTAATTTCAAATCCTTCTGAGTGAATAAATTCTTTAAACTCTTATGATCTATAAATGTCTCATAATCTACCCCACATAGATATTCCATTTCATTAAGGTAAAGATAATGGCCGCCAATTCTAAGTCTTGTATGGGATAGTTCCCTTCATGTGGCTTGAGTTCACGCGAAGCATAAGTAATCACCCTTCCATCTTGCATTAATATAGCTCCCAATCCTTCTTTTGAAGCATCTATAAATAATGCATAAGATTTTCCTTCTTCAGGTAAACTCAATACAGGTGTTGTCACAAGCCTCTGTTTCAATTCTTGAAAACTTTTGTCACATTTATCATTCCACAAAAACACTATATATTTTCGTAACAATTAGGTCAAAGGTGATGTTGGGGTTGAGAATCCCTTGATAAATCATCTATAGTATCTAACCATCCCCAAGAAACTTCTAATCTCCCCGATATTCTCTGGTTGTTTCTAATTAGCAAGTGCTTCTACTTTTGCTAGGTCTACTTGAATACTATCGTTGGTCACGATATGCCCCATAAATGCAATTGAATCCCTCCATAATTCATATTTGCTAAACTTAGCACAAAGGCGATACTCCCTCAACTTTTTTAGTACCAACCTTAGATGTTCTGCTTGTTTTTCTGGACTCTTGGAATATATCAAAACATCATCAATAAAAATTATCACAAATTTATCTAAATAATGTTGGAAGACACGATATATCAAATCCATAAAAGTAGCTGGGGCATTAGTTAAGCTGAATCACATAACTACAGACTTATAATGTCCATACCATGTATTGAACATAGTCTTTGGTATATCCTTTTCATGTATGTGCACTTGATAATACCTTTGTCGCAAATCCAACTTCGAAAAAAAATAAGATCCTAGAAATTGATCAAACAAATCATCTATAAGTAGGAAAGGGCATTTATTCTTAATAGTCAACTTATTCAAGCCTCGATAATTAATACACATTCGCAGACTTCCATCTTTTTTCTTCATGAACAACACCGGAGCTCCCCATGGTGAAGTACTAGGTCTAATATATCCTTGTCCCAACAATTCCTCCAATTACTTCTTTAGTTCCTTAAGTTCTAATGGAACCATTCTATATGGAGTTTTGGAGATAGGTTCAGCTCCAGGTATCAGATCAATAGTAAACTCCATGTTTTGAGATGGAGGCAAAGTTGTTAATTCATTCAGAAAAACATCTGGGTACTCTTTCACTTTAGTAGTATTCTCTACAAAACATTGTTCTTCAGGCTTATTAATCAAGCAGGCTAAGTACCCTTGACAACCTTTCTTGAGAAACTTACAAGCTTTAGCTCTAGTATCAAATATTTCAACTTTTTCACTCAGTTACCCTTAAATTCCAAAACATCCTTTCCAGGCCTAACAAATTGTATCACCTTATTACTACAATCAATATTTGCATGGTGTTTTGACAACCAATCCATGCCTAAAATCAGATCATAATCCTCAAAGGGCATAATAATCAAATCTCCTAATAGATTTTCACTCCCTACCTTAATTGCACAATTAGGTACATACTTTCCTACTTCCACAGATTTTCCCAAATGTGTGCTCACTAATAGAGTATCAGGAAATCCTAACCCATTCCACCCCATATGGCATCCAAGCACTTTATTTATATAGGAATGAGCATAACGATGATCAATTAACACATTAACTCTACAGTCTTGAATAGCGAGCGTACCTTCAACAATCGAAGGATTCGTTCCTTGCTCCTCTCTATCCATTGCAAACATCTTAGCTTTCATCTGTGGCTTGGAATGATCAACTGGGTTTGCCGATGGATTGGGATTCCTTGGTGTAGACTGCTACAACTTTGGGCACA
This sequence comes from Voacanga thouarsii, assembly GCA_026120185.1. Lineage (NCBI taxonomy): Eukaryota > Viridiplantae > Streptophyta > Magnoliopsida > Gentianales > Apocynaceae > Voacanga > Voacanga thouarsii. Next base: position 3,511,002 of record JANUWF010002074.1, read on the forward strand.
TATCTATTAAATATGTGGGATCTCCGCAATTATAGCACATTCTCTGGTAATTCTTAGCCAACAATCACCTTTCGCATATGCTCTTTTTTCACAGATACAACAATCTGGTCTCTTCAAATTATTCTCAATCGGAGCAATTTGAACTTGCTTTCCTTTATTATATCACTATTGCCTTAACGGCCTTTTTGCAGGAAATTTCATAGTAGGTTTTGCCATTTTACTCACAAATTTACTCTTATCTTCGTTCTCCATCCTGGTGGCAGCATTGACGGTAGTAGAATATGTAATGGGTGGAAAAGGAGCTAGGGTCCTTCTTAATTCTAGCTTTATACTATTAATGAACTGGCAAGCACAATTTTGCTATGTATTATTCAAGTGACAACAGTATTTAGTGGGTAAATTGTGCTGCATACTGTGCCATGATTATATTCCCTTGCTTTAGATTCTAAAATTCATCCTCCCATTTCTCAATTATCTACTGCAGAATATACTCTGCTCAAAATACCGTTACAAAGGTGTTCCAGCTCCACTCCTCCCTCTCCTACTCCCACACCTCTTGAACCCTTGTCCACTGGTATTTTGCCAATCCTTTCAGATGAAAGGCTACAAACTTCACCATATATATATATATATATATATATATATATATATATTAATATTTTAGAGTTTGGAAGATGTCCTCCATGCTTTCAAGCCACATTTCCGCTTTCTGGTCCTGTTCAGCTTCTCCCAAGAAAATAAGAGGCTGGAATTTTAAAAACTTCTCCAAAGTATCATCATCTCCTTTCTGATCCCTCTTATCCATTAGATTTTGTAAGATATCCATCATCTTCCCAAATGTTTGGGCGACAATGACATCCTTAGTTCTTTCAACTTTAGCTGGTTGAGGAGGATTTGTCCTTTGATTAGCTTGTTACATAGACTGATTCACTGTTGAGGGACCCCCATTGTTACGTATCGTAGCTCGAGTTTTCGGTGGCATCTTTATAGCATTGATATAATAATTCAATCTTCTACAGAGCCAAAATTCTTACATGAATACATACTATTAGCATTTATGTAATAAAATAAGCATAGATGCAAATAAGACTAATGAACCTAGATGAATTAAAAATATCAAAGATTCAAGGTAAATTGTGTAAAAGCAAGCATTTCCAATAGAAATGAACACATAAATGTAAACATCTCCAATTTACAAAAATATCGTCATCGAACTCATCCCGTTTCCTACTATCGAATATTAAGTCCACATGCACTACTTATTCATTTTCAAATTTCTAAATATCAATCTTATTCATTCTGATAATTTCAGAATCATATCTAACTAGATAGGTTAAAAGGGACGCCTAAATGATAGGGGATAAATTAGTTGTATTTTTCATAGTTATTTGAGGTTCTTTTGTGATACATTTTATTCAATAACTAGCCATATTCCTTTACATTTGAGATTTTACCCTTGGAAAGATATTTTGATCATTATTTCAGATTTTTGGGGTAAAATGAAGCAAAAACGTCGCGAAACAGATTAGAGGCGGTGCTGGTTGGGACAAAGGAATCGGCGTCGGCCATGCACTAGTTGCACGAACTTCAAGATGATAAAAAATTAGTGAAACAGGACGAAATAGAGTGGAACTGGCACTGGCTCCAGTAGCTAAGGCGGCACCAGCTGCATTCTGGAATACATTATGCAGAATTCAAGGAAAAATCTACGAACAAATGGAGAAACAGAACACAACCGGCGCCGGCTCCGAGAGCCAAGAAGGCGCTGGTTGTGCCCTGAGGTTAAGGTGGTGCTTGATTTTTTCTACGTGATTTTTGGTAATCTGTGGAGTTTTAGTACTTTCCAACTTCTACTCGGCCAAGAACATTACACCAACGAGTTTAAGCACTTCCCAAGCCTATAAATAGAGGAAAAACACAAGAGAAAAGAGAGAATTCATTAAGCATCATAGCAAATCACTCAAATCAAAGGAGGAATTCTTCAATTCAAGGAGGGTTGTGCAAGAAAGTCTTCAAAGGAAGAAGAAGGAGGCATGTCTATGAGTGCTTTCTTTTATTTTGTTTTCTTTTTCTTGAACAATGATGTATTAATTATTTTATTGTAATTTGACATTGTTTTAGGTATGATAGGGGCTAAATTAGTCATATTTTTTCTAGTTATTTGAGGCTCTTTTGCGATACATTTTGTTCAATAACTAGTTATATTTCTTCATATTTGAGATTTTACCCTTGGAAAGGTATTTTGCTTATCATTACAGATTTTTAGGGTAAAACAAAACAAAAACGTCACAAAATAGAGGAGAGGCGGCGCTGGCTAGGGCACTGGAACTGACGCCGACCATGCACTGGATTACATGAACTTTGAAGCGATGGAATAATTGGTGAAACAGAGTGAAATAGAGTGGAACTGGTGCCGGCTCCAAGAGTCAAGGCGGCGCTGGATGCATTCTGGTCTTCATTGTGCAAAATTCGGAGAATAATCGGTGAACAAGTAGAGAAGAAGAACACAATCGGCACCGACTCCAAGAGCCAAGGCGGCGCCGGCTGTGCCCTAAAGATAAGGCTGTGCTTGATTTTTTCCACGCGATTTTTGGTAATTTGTGGAGTCTTAGTATCTTCCAACTTCTACTCGGCCAAGAACTCTGTACCTACGAGTTTAGACACTTCCTAAGCCTATAAATACATGAAAAACACAGGGGAAAAGGGGGAGAATTCATTGATCATCATTGAAAATCACTCAGTCAAAGGAGAAATTCTTCAATTCGAGGAGGATTGTACAAGAAGGTTTTCAAAGGAAGAAGAAGGAGGCGTGTCTATGAATGCTTTCTTTTACTTTGTTTTCTTTTTTCTTGACTATAATATGTTAATTGTTTTATTGTAATTCAACGTTATTTAGATATTCATGATTTCTATAGTTGTCTGATATTTTGATTGACTTGTTATTATTCTTGGTATTCAATTACTTGTGCTTATTACGAGATTAGTTGTTTGGTTCTTTCCATTAACTTGTTGGACCAAAGGGGGTTCATGGTAGTTTCAATTTATTAATTTCATATTTTGTTGGCTATTGACTTGTTGGACCAAAGGGGGTTGATTGCTTAGAACTAGGTAATTGAAGGTTAATTGATGTTTTTCGATACCAAGGGTTCATTGATTAATTTTATACTTTAAATTTTCCGAGACCAAGGGAATTTAACTAAGGATTGTGTTTAATGCATCTTTTGGATGAATTAGTTGAGGCGAACCAAGTGATTCTAATTCATCTAGAAGATAGTGATTTCATGGATTAACTATCGAAGTGAGTCTACCTTCATTCTTCATGATGCTAAGAGAATAATTAGTTATGATAAAGGTTGGGTACTTTAAGGTCATGCTTATCCAAACAATGGTTTGAATTGCATAATTCTCCATCCTTGACATGTGTATATTTTTATTTTTCTTTTCTTTTCTTTTGTTTTATTTGTTTTAACTTTATTGAGTTGGTTAAACAATGAAAGAAAGGTGATTAATATCTACTTGTTCCTGGAGGATCGACACTCGTTTGAACCCTACGCTCGGTTAATGATGAGTACGCTTGCTCATATGTGTGATTTGGGGTTAACATTTTAATGTAAACTTGATTGGGAATGTGCTTAGTTTTTGTATGATTTTTATACCCAAGTCCATACACATCAAGTTTTTGGCACCGTTGCCGGGGAATAATAGCATGAAATCTTGGATTGTATTGATTTAACCATGTAAATATGTAAATATGTAAAATATGTATAATTGTTCTCTCCGCAAAAAGGTGTTATCCTATCTTTTGTATTTCATATATTCTTGTATAACCTTGTAAGCTACTAACTTTGAATATACTCTTTTAACTAACTTTTTAACCTTTTAATTTTATTTTAATAATTAATTATGTTATCTAACTTGCTTCTCGTTTACTTAGGTGTTATCCTTGGTACATGACCTGAAAATCCGAAAGCGAGATAGTTGATTTGGACCTGAAATCAAAAGGACATTATCAAAAATTTGCCGAACAATCCAAAGGAATTAAATCGTCAAGATGGATGGGGCTCAACATAACAATGCTGGGAATGATAGAAGGGTTATGGATTACTTTGTGAAACCCACAATCTCGGGCACAGGCTCGAGTATTGCTAGGCCTAGGGTCGATGCTAACAATTTTGAAATAAAGTCCAACATTATCCAAATAGTTCAAAATATGGATCAATTTGATGGGTTACCTGAAGAAGATCCCAATGCTCACTTAGCTAGTTTTCTTGAGATTTGTGATACTTTCAAGATGAATGATATTTTGAGGATGCCATTAAGTTAAGACATTTTCCTTTTTTCTTGAGAGATAGAGCTAAATCTTGGTTAAAGTTTTTACCTACAGGTTCCATCACTACTTGGAATGCCCTAGCTAAAAACTTTTTGGCTAAATATTTTCCCCCAGCTAGGACAACCAAACTTAGGAATGAAATCTTCGCCTTCGAACAAATAAATTCTAAACCCTTATATGAAAGTTGGGAGAGATTTAAGGAGATGTTAAGAAAATACCCACACCACGGATTTGAGCTGGGAATACAAATGCTTATCTTCTTAAATGGCCTCACGTTTGCAACACGGCAATTGGTGGACTCTTCTGCAGGGGGTTCTATCAATCATAAGACCCTGGAGCAGGTATTTGAGTTTATTGAAAATTTGGCTTCTAATAACTATTCTTCGGGGAGTGCAAGGTCAATAGCTCGTGTGTAAGGAGTGCACAAAGTGGATGCTGTGGCAGTATTAGAGGTTAAGGTGGACGCCTTAACTCAAAAGATGGAATAGATGGTGATGCCTCAAGGCCAGGTTTTAAACGTCAGTTGTGATTTCTGTGGAGAAGGACACCCTAACCATGAATGCCAAAATATGGGGTCACTCCAAGAAATGTCGGAACAAGTGACCTTCGCAGGTAATATCCGACCAGGTAATAACCCTTACAGCTCTACCTATAATTCTGGTTGGCGAAATCACCCTAATTTCTCTTGGAGCAATGGGAATCAACCTAGGCAAGAGTCTTTCAATTTTGGAAGTAATCAAAGGAACCAAAACCCCATGAATAATAATGCAGCATCTTCAAAGCTACCATTGGAAGAGTTGATTGGCCAATTGGTAAGTACCACGGAGACTAAGTTCCAAGAAATCGATGCAACAATAAGGAACTTAGAGGCTTCCATAAGCAATTTGGAAAATCAAATTGGTCAACTCGCCAAACTCTTGGGAGATCGTCAAGCGGGGATATTACCAAGGAATATTGAGGAAAATCCATGGGATCACAGCCGTGGGAAACATTGAAACAGTGTTACTTTTCTTTACTTTCTGTTTTTGTGATTGAGACAATTTTTATTTCTGTCATTTTGATTGATTAATTAGAGTGCATTATTCAGCATTATTGTATGTTTCACATTTTTTATTTAAAAAAAAATGGAGAAACCTCAGACAGAACCAAGTTGGCGCTGGCTCCAAGAGCTCGGACCGGCGCCGGTTCCTGTCGGGTGAAGCACAATTTAAGGGCCATTTTGGCCATTTTTTCTTCAAATTCTCCAATCCCCTTCTCAAATTCTCTCAAGCCCGTGTCGGTTTTACATTTCTCACTTCCCAAAAATTGATTTTGCAACTCCTAAACACTTCTATAGCATCTATTGACTTCTCTTTTGATGATCCTACGGATCAAAATCCTCAAAATCTTAAATATTTCATAACAACATCACATTTAATCCATGAGCAAGGAGCTTAGATTTCTACAAAAAGCTTGTATCTTTTGCTTGCCCATACATACAAGAGCACAAAGGTATGTTCTTTATTCAATTCCTACGGTTAAAATGGTATAGATGATTTTTTCTAATTTTGGGAATAGTTTTGGCCGAAAAATAGGATTGTGCATGCCTTCTTTACTTATGCATTACTCCTGGAGCTTCATGAATTGGACTGAATTAGGAGTTATTGATCCTTCACTACTTGATTCATGCTTATGCTCATTAGAGACTTCATATAGCTAAGGCTAGAATTGTGGCTATTGATGATACTTGAATATATGGAACGTGCATTGTTGATCACATAATACCATGGTACTGCTTTCATTCACATGATCATGTTTACTAACATGCATTGAGGATAGTCAACACGTTTATGCTTTACTGTGAACTTTACATGTATTGTTGTAGGTTGTGTTGAATTAATTGGAGGTGATTGATTGAATTGTTTGTTGAAGGGTGCTATACATTGAAGGAGTTGGGGTGTTGTGGATTGTGAGATTGGTTGAGGGTTGCTTGAGATTTGAGGAATATCTTTGACAGGGTAGTGGCCCTATTTTTAGACTTGGAGCTTACTTGTTCTATCTCTTCCTATTTTCCCCATTCCTTACTTGACCATATCTAGAGCAAGGGGCCAGTCTTCTAAAAGGGTGAGAACTTCCTCTTCCTCAGCCCTGTCATCTGTTGATCCTTTGTCCCTTAGACCTACTGCGTTTATTGATGCATTTTGTGAGGAATGGTATAATAGGAGAGAATCTAATAAGATTATTGTTGAGCGTACTTTCTCACCCATCTTAGACCATGCACTCAAATTGGGTATAATGTTTAGAAGGCTAGGATGGGGGTCGATAGTACAATTGAAAGGGAAGTATTGTCCCGTGCTTATTAAGGAATTCTATGCTAATATGACGGATAAGGGCAATAAACATCTTCTGCATATTGAAAGTAGAGTGAAAGGAGTTCCCATTATCATCACTCAAAACTAATTAGCTAATCTCCTCCAGGTTTTTTACGATGATACTTGGCAAGTGATTGATGTGAATAATCAAAAGATTCTGTCTGACCCGAATTGGGATGCTAGCGGGACTAGAGCCACCTTAGGATTATATAAGCATAATGCCTTCCAAGTTAATAGTTTCTATTCCGACAATGATCTGGAAGCTAACTTTAGAGCTCTAGTCTACATGTTTGGGTTCAATGTTGTACCCTATGTTAGTGGTTTCAATGAGACTAGACTTATTGACATTTATATTTTGCATCGGATGATGAACGCATTACCTATCCCTCTTGCACCCTTGATCATCCAATCTATTAGGGAAGTTGTTCATCATCGGCTGTCCACAAAAGCCTTCCTTTTTCCCTTGGTTATAATGAAAATTCTGAAAGACTTTGGGGTGAATCTTGAGGGAGAGCTCATGGAGGCAACTATGATATGGTCACTAAGCAAACTCTTATGAGTTGCGGGTACAAGGACAACCAAGAGTTGAAGAAGTGGCTAACTCCCTTCGAGGTAAAACATCCTGGGCAGGTTAGGCCACCTACAGTGGAAGAAGAGCACCCACCACCACCATCACCGGCATGTGCTAGAGCTAGCAGTTCTCAATCCCACTCCTGGACTGACTTTGAGACTACCGTGCTGGGACGACTCAATTAGCAAATGGCGGTGCTCCTATGCTTGCAGGGTACTATGGATGACATAGCGAGACAACAAACTACTATAGAGCAGCAATTGGCCGAGTTGAGGTAGCATTCTTCTGGGCCACGTGGTGGTGCTAGTACCTCTATACCAGCTGATGATGATGAGAATGATGATGATGAGAAGGACTAATGATGCTTGTTTACATTTTCTCAATCACTCTTGTTTTTCCTTTCTCTTTTGATGTTTTTTTCGTTAGGGTGTTTTCCTGTGTCCTATGTTCTTTCTTTTGTTTTTGCTTTATTTTTCTTTTCTAGTTTTTATGCTTTGGTGTGCCATTCTGTATTTTTCTTTTTAGGTACTTTTCCAATGCCTCATTCTTCAAGCATTTAGCTCTTATATGAGACAATGCCAAATGAATAGAAGTTTGTTTTTCTTATCTTTTCTCCTTTATATTTCTGGTCCCATGGTATTGTTTGTTTTTGTTATATTTATTTGGCCATTGAGGACAATGTCCAGTTTAAGTGTGGGGGAGTGATTTGATTGACAATTCTTCTATGCATATACTTTAGCCTTCTTGGAAAAATTTTGAGCAAAATTTTCAAAAAATTTTCTAATTTTCTGGAGATTTCAAGCTATATTTTTAATGCATGTCTTTATGATGGATTATAGAGCATATGTTCTAGATCATTTATAGTTTATGCATGACTTTTTGCACTCACTTGGATGAAGTAGTTCTTGATCAAATGTTTTGTATTGTTCTTAAACCTGTTTTTCTACTAAACTTCATTAAACATTCTAGAACTTACTTGAGTATTTCTCGAGATGAAATAAGAAAGATAATCATGATTTAACTTAGGGATGATGATAATAGGCCTTCTTTGGATAGTTTGAGCTTTTCAAGCCTACCTATTATCATATTATCCCTAGTGCCTATTTTGAGCCTAAATGGTTGATTTCTTTCATTACAACCTATCACAATATTTTGTCCATTGCTTGTTGCTGAGAGTTTGAATGATTTTCCAAATCTTTATGCTCTTGATGGATGAAAGTATATGTAAGAGAATGTTGAGAAAGAATGTTGGGATAAAAATCATGACTTGTTACTTTCAGTAATGGATTAATACTGAGTTAAGCTGGAAAGAGGAAAGGAAGCAAAGAAGGAGAAGCAAAAGAATAGAGGGATTAAAAAAAAAACAAAAAGCTGCTAGGAAGAATTGAAAGAAAGAAACAAGTGAGAAAAAGAAAACAACAGCAACAGTGAAAACAAGAGAGGAGTGAGAGAAAAGACAAGTGAAAGAAGAAGAAAAGAAAAGATCACAAAAGGGATAGTGATTGAGCTGTAAAAGTTAAAGTTCATATTAAAGTACTTGACACTATTGCTGGAAAATTTGAGTGATCTTGTGAAGAAATAGAAAAGAGTTGATGAGAAAAAGAAAGAAAAAAAATGCAGGATTTGCTTGAGTGGAGTTGTAATTGCTGAACAAGGTTATGGTTTGATTGATTCTTGGAATAGGAGAGCAAGAAGAGTTGGAAATTATTGATTCATTTTGTTTATCCTTTTCTTGCGAACTCTCAGTTTCTTTGATATTTGATTCTCCTATATCTTTCATTTGATAAGCTACATTACAAGCCTTTAGCCTTACATTACAAGCTTAAAAGTCCTACTTGATCTAAGTAGAATCATGATATATCTCGAATTAGTGGAGAGAATGTATGAAAAGTAAGCCTATGGAATGCATATTCTTTTTGAACTAAATTCTTTCCAATGGTTTGAGGATATTGTGAAGTATTGAGATGGTTTTACTAAGTCATTTATCACTTACACGAGTCTTGCATTTGTTGTGAAAGATGTAGTAGCATGTGTTTTATCTTCTTGAATGAAGAAAGCATTGAAAATATTGTTTTGAAATTGATTGAGTGATTTGTGGAACCTTGTATTTTTCTACTTGTTCTTGATACTTTGCTTGAGGACAAGCAAAGAGCTAAGTGTGGGGGAATTGATAGGGGCTAAATTAGTCATATTTTTCCTAGTTATTTGAGGCTCTTTTGCGATACATTTTGTTCAATAACTAGTTATATTCCTTCATATTTGAGATTTTACCCTTGGAAAGGTATTTTGTTTATTAGTCATGTCTACTTGCATGCATTGAGGATATTCAACACATTTATGCTTTACAGTGAACTCTACATGTATTGTTGCAGGTTGTGTTGAATTGAGTGGAGGGGATTGAATGGATTGATGGTTGGAGTGTGATATGTATTGAAGGAGTTTGGATTTTGTGGATTGTGAGATTGGTTAAAGGTTGAGTGAGATTTGAAGAGTGTATATGTAAGGGGTAGTTACATCCAGTTTGACATCGTTGAGCTCAATTGTTCTCTCTTCCTATTTCCCCTACTTCTTACTTGAACATGTCTAGAGCAAGGAGTCATTCTTCTAAAAGGGCGAGAGCTTTTTCTTCCTCAGCCCCTTTATCTATCGATCCTTTGTTCCTTAGACCAACTGAGTTTATTGATGCATCTTGTGAGGAATGTTACAATAGGAGAGCATCCAATAAAATCATTGTTGAGCGTACTTTCCCACCCATCTTAGACCGTGCACTCAAATTAGGAATGATGTTTAGAAGGCTAGGATGGGGTTCGATAGTACAACTAAAAGGGAAGTATTATCTAGTGCTCATCAAGGAATTTTATGCTAATATAATTGATAAGGGTAATAAACACCTTCCCCATATTGAAACCAGAGTGAAAGGAATCCCCATCGTCATTACCCAAAATCAATTAGCTAATCTCCTCCAGGTATTTGATGATGATTCTTGGCAAGGGATAGACGTGAATAATAAAAAAATTCTTTCTGACCCGAATTGGGATGCTAGCGGGACTAGAGCCACACTAGGGTTGTATAAGCATAATGCCTTTCAAGCCAATAGTTTCTATTCAAACAATGACTTTGCTGCCAACTTTAGAGCTCTAGTCTATATGTTTGAGTTCAATGTTGTACCCCGTGATAGTGGTTTCAATGAGGCCCGACTTATTGACACTTTTATTTTACATCAGATGATGAACACACTGCCTATCCCTCGTACACCCTTGATCGTCCAATCCATTAGGGATGTTGTTCATCACCATTTCTCAACAAAAGCTTTCGTTTTTCCCTTGGTTATAATGAAAATTTTGAAAGACTTTGGTGTTAGTCTTGAGAGAGAACTAATGGAGGCTACCACTGAGCACGATATGGTGACCGAGTAAACTTTGATGAGCTGCGGGTACAAGTACAACCCAAAATTGAAAAAATGGCTAACTCCCTTCGAGGTTCGACATCCCGGTCAGGTAAGGCCACCCACAGTGGAGGAAGAGCACCTACCACTACCGGCACGTGTATGAGCTAGCAGTTCGCAGTCCCAACACTGGACTCAGACTACCGTGCTGGGATGACTAGACCAGCAAATGGTGGTGCTCCTATGCTTGCAGGGTACTATGGATGACATGGCGAGGTGGCAAGCTACTATGGAGCAGCAATTGGCCGAATTGAGACAGCATTCTTGTGGGCCACTTGGTGGTGATGGAACTTCTACACCAACTGATGATGATGAGGATGATGGTGATAAGGAGGACTGATGATGATTGTCTACATTTTCTCGATCACTCTTGTTTTTCCTTTCCCTTTTAATGTTTTTTCTTGTCCGTAGTTTTTGCTTTCTTCCTTTATTTGTACTATTTTCTTTCTTTTGTTTTTAGCTTTATTTTCCTTTCTAGTTTTTATACTTTGGTGTACTCTTGTGTATTTTTTTTTTTTAGGTACTTTTCCAATGCGTCTTTCTTCAAGCATTCAGCTCTTGTACAACATATTGCCCAATGAATGGAAGTTTATTTTTCTTATCTCTTCTCCTTTATATTTTTGGTCCATTGGCATTGTTTATTCCTTATTATATTTATTTGGCCATTGAGGACAATGCCCAATTTAAGTGTGGGGGAGTGATTTGATTGACAAGTCTTTTATACATATACCTTAGCCTTCTTGGGAGCAAAATAGTTTGAGTGAAAATTTTCAAAAACTTTTTCTGATTTTCTTTGTGATTTCAAGCTATATTTTTAATGCATGTCTTTATGATAGATTATAGAGCATAGGTTCTAGACCATTTATGGCTTATGCATGACTTTTTGCACTCACTTGGACGATGTAGTTCTTGATCAAATGCTTTACATTGTTCTTAAACCTGTTTTTCTACTAAAATTCATGGAGTATTCTAGAACTTACTTGAATACCTCTCGAGGAGAAATAAGAAAGACAATCATGATTTAACTTAGGGATGACGGTAATAGGCGTTCTTTGGATAGTTTGAGCTTTTCAAGCCTACCTATTGTTATATTATACCTAGTACCTATTTTGAACCTAAATTGTTGATTTCTTTCTTTAAAACCTGTTATCATACTTTGTCCATTGCTTGTTTCTGAGAGTTTGAATAATTTTCCAAATCTTTATACTCTTGATGGATGAAAGTATATGTAAGAGAATGTTGAGGAAGAATACTTGAAAAAGATCATGACTTGTTACTTTTAGTCATGTATCAATAGTGAATTGAGCTGGAAAAGGAAAAGCAGCAGTAAGAGTGAAAAAGAAAGAAAAGAAAGAGAAGAAAAAGAAAAGAGAGATTGAAAACAAGAGAAAAGAAATAGCTGCTAGAAAAGATGGAACGAAAAAAAATTGAGAAAGAAAAGAAAAATTTTTGAAAGGAAAAGAGAGAAGAAAGATCACAAGGAATGGTGATTGAGCTGTAAAAGTTGAGTTCATATAAAGTACTTGACACCATTTTTGGAAATTTGAGTGATATTGTAAAAGAAATAGAGAAGAGTTGGTGAAAAAAGAAAAAAAAAAAGAAAAGAAAAAAATGCAGGATTTACTTGAGTGGAGTTGTAATTGCTGAATAAGGTTATGATTTGATTGATTTCTGGAATAGGAGAGCAAGAAGGGTTGGAAATTATTGATTCATTTATTTATCATTTTCTTGCAAACTCTCAGTTTCTTGCTATTTGAAGCTCCTATATTCTTCGTTTGATAAACTACATTAGAAACCTATAGCCTTACATTACAAGCTTGAAAGTCTTACTTGATTTAAGTAGAATCATAATATGTCTCTGATTAGTGGAGAGAGTGTATGAAAGGTAAGCCTATGGAATGCATATTCTTTTTGAGCTAAATTCTTTCCAATGGTTTGAGAATATTGTTAAGTCTTGAGATGGTTCTACTAAGTCATTATTCACTACACAAGTCTTGCATTTGTTATGAAATATGTAGTAGCATGTGTTTTATGTTCTTGAATGAAGGAAGCATTAGAGATATTGTTTTGAAATTGATTGAGTGATTTGATGAAACCTTGTATTTTTCTACTTGTCTTTGATATTTTGCTTGAGGACAAGCAAAGATCTAAGTGTGGGGGAATATGATAGGGGCTAAATTAGTCGTATTTCTCATAGTTATTTGAGGTTCTTTTGTGATATATTTTATTCAATAACTAGCCATATTTCTTTATATTTAAGATTTTATCCATGGAAAGGTATTTTGTTCATTATTTTAGATTTTTGGGGTATAACGAAGCAAAAACATCACCAAACAGATTAGAGGCGACGCCAGCTGGGATAGAGGAACTGGCGCCGGCCATGCACTGGTTGCATGAACTTTGAGGCAACAAAAAATTGGTGAAACAGGACGGAACAGAGTGGAACCGGCGCCGTCTCCAGTAGCCAAGGCGGCGTTGGCTGCATTCTAGAATACATTGTGCAAAATTCAAGGAAAAATCGGCGAACAAGTAAAGAAACAGAACACAACCGGCACCAGCTCTAAAAGTCAAGGCGGCGTCGGCTGTGCCCTGAAGTTAAGGTGGTGCTTGATTTTTTCTACATGATTTTTGGTAATTTGTAGAGTTTTAGTACTTTCCAACTTCTACTCGGCTAAGAATATTACACCAATGAGTTTAAGCACTTCCTAAGCTTATACATAGAGGAAAAACACAAGAGAAAAGAGAGAATTCATTGATCATTATAGCAAATCACTCAAATCAAAGGAGGAATTCTTCAATTCAATGAGGGTTGTGCAAGAAGGTCTTTAAAGGAAGAAAAATGAGGCTTATCTCTAAATGTTTTCTTTTATTTATTTTCTTTTTTTTGAATAATGATGTATTAATTGTTTTATTGTAATTCGACATTGTTTTAGGTATTCATAACTTTTAGAGTTATTTGATCTTTTGATTAATTGATTGTTCTTCTTGGTATTTAATTACTTGGGCGTATGACGAAATTAATTGATAATTTATTTTCATTAGCTTGCTAGACCAAAGAGATTGATAGTGGTTGCAATTGATTAATTTTATATTTATTGGTTGTTAACTTGCTAGACCAAAGAGGTTAATTGCTGAGGATTAAGTAATTCAAGGTTAATTAATGTTTGTCAAACCAAGGATTCATTGACTAATTTCATGCTTTAAATTTGCTAGACCAAGGAAATTTAATTAAGGATTGTGTTTAATGTGCCTTTTGGGTGAATTAGTTGAGACAGACCAAGTGAGGCTAATTTATCTAGAGGATAGTGATTTCATGGATTGACCATCGAAGTGAATCTACATTCATCCTTCATGATGCCAAGAGAATAATTGGTTATGATAATGGTTAGATACTTTAAGATCATGTTTGTCTAAACAATGTCTTGAGTTACATAATTCTCCATCCTTGACACGTATATATTTTTGTTTTTATTTTTTTTGTTTTATTTTATTTGGCTTTTTTACTTTGTTGAGTCGGTTAAACAATGAAAGAAAGGTGATTAGTATATACTTGTTCCTGGAGGATCGACACTTGTTTGAACCCTATGCTATGTTAATGATGAGTACGCTTGCTCATATGTGTAATTTGGGGTTAAAGTTTTAATTTAAATTTTATTGGGAATGTGCTTATTTTTATATGATTTTTATATCCAAATCCATATGCATCACTAAACCTAATCTCTGATACCAATTGTTACACCCCACAACTATAGGGTTCGAATAGTTGCGGAAGTCACCCCGTTGTAAAGGCAAAAGGTCTTTATAAAGGTACAATTTAATAAATAAATAAAGTCAAAAATATAATAGCTCCAATATATATATATATATATATATATATATATATATACAACCTCTAAATATTTGTTTATACAAGCTGCGACTACAAAGTCTTCCAGATCTAAACCCGACTCATAGTAAAGCAAAAGTGTTTGAAATACATTAACTAGCTTATTTGGGTCTTGCCTCTATACAAATCCAGGTATACTCAAAAGCATGCCGGAAAAGTATGGATAAAACTCGTGTAAGATAGAATATATCTTAGTAAGTCCCGTAGTATGCTGTGAGAGGTTCTAATAACACTGTTGTTGTGATGCATGACTTAAAATGTTAGAACGGAAAAAGAAAATCACTATTTCTTGTTTGAGAAGTATCTATAGTGAAATCATTGAAGTATTGCTCTTTTCTTCAGGAAAATATACCATTAACATCATGACATGGTGTAAGATATAAGCTTTGGGCTTTTTAATAAAAAAATCATTCCGTATTTTCAAAATACGGTTCATTAAATAAAATTTGGCATTGCTATCTTATTTGGAAGAAATATTACTCCAACCAATATTGCTATAATGGCCCGTATTGGATTTATAATCACATGTCAATAATTAGTATGAATAACCCAGCGCATGCGCCACAATTAAACATACTCTAACCATCATCATGGTGTACCACACTGGCTCGGGTGTCCTACACCCGTCCCTCTATTTCCACTTTGGATAATGGGTGCTAGCTAAGGATGACTAAATATCAAATACTGGCATCCCGTGAAATAAGAGACCACAGTCCAGAGGTGGCCACCAACCGGGCCGCATTTCAAGCCTACATAAGTTAGTAGTATAGGTGTAAAGTCTTTTTTGAGTACTTAAGGATCATATCATATTAGAGATTACCACAATGCTTCAACAAATTCTAGCCCAATCATTTCTAAAACATTTTCCATTCCAAAGATATTTTCGTTCCCGAATCTACTTTGAATATAAACATATATGATTTGAGCCCGTTCCCATATTTCATAAAATTGTATGCTCATACTATAGCTTTCACAACCTTTATGCATGGAATGTAATCACAAGTTGCTTAATGAAATTTATGTAGGATTCCCAAATCATTTCATCATATGAGTATGACTTATCAAAATAACGCATGCTTAAATAGAGTATCATCATTTATGCTTTCAAATGGTTCATAATAATTCAATAAAATGAAATAGCATGCTTTATAATTTTCTCATAAAAGAGCTTTATTGAAAACATTGCGTGGATGTGTGGGACTTACCTTAAGTCCTAGCCAAAAGAGAAAATCGTTTGATCGTATGCTCGATATTCTGCTCCTTGACCTCCTAGAAGATCTGTCATGTGGCCAGACATATATCAATTTCTATTACCTATATAAATCATATACTTTTTTTCTATAAATACTATTTAAGTACTTATACTACTTCACTATCTCTTCCCTATTCATATGTCACATCATACTTGTCAATCATCTCACTTCAAGATCATCAGTCAACAACACAACAATTCCTACCACATAACATGCTCATGTATGTTTAACCAATGCACACACACACACAGGTAACATAGTTATACAATCATGTGTATATATATTTAATTCAATCATAGATGGATATGGTTCAACATAATTGTATTCACATATGAATTCATTTTTATGAATAAAATTCTAGCTTTTATTGCTTTAGCCACACTATCTCATTTTAATCTTAACCTTTGATTTACATGTCCAAATGACCTTAAATTTGTGTGAAAACACTCCTAAGATCTTTAACTATAATTTCATGACCTTAATTTGGTTATATAGAAACTAGTCTAAAAACTTCTGCAAGCTAAAGCTTGCTGTTTTCTCAGCAATTTCATTGTTTTCCCCAGAATTATCATTGTTTACATAGCCATTTAAACACCATAAAACCTACTTCATTTTAGTTATTTAGCAACCAGAATTTCCTTGTACAACATGCAAAAAAAACTGCTTGATCACAATCGTTTAAATCAACAACATCCACAAATCACAATCATTTAAATTAACAACAACTACAACAATCTTCATAGTAAATAAATTGCTATTTAAAAAAGTATTAATTCAAGAAGATTTATAGCTTCAAATTGATTTTCCTTGTCTTCTATTTCTTTCTTCCTTTATTTTCTCTTTCTCTCTCGGCTACTTTCTTTCTCTTCTGTTTTCTTTTTCTTCTCTTTTCTTTCTTCTTTCTTCTCTTATTTTTCTCTTCTTCTCCCTCAATTTCAGTAGCTCTTTCTTGCTATTCTCTCTCAATTTTCCAACCTTATAATCTTGCATTTGAGCTTCTACTTATAGCTAAACAAGGAGCTTGTAATGTAAGCTTTAGGTGGTAATTCACAAGATGACTAGGCTAGGATATTAAATGCTCTGGTGACTCACCATTACGTAGAACAATGTGGAACCTTTGGAATATTTTAGAATAATAGAGAATTATTTAGAACATAAATAAATAATTAATTAAAATATGAATAAAATAAATATATGAAGATAAAAATAATTTATTTATAAAAGTAGTGGGTGTTGGGTATCTCAGGCTCATATCATATACGGCACAGCAGAAGAGTAAAACGAGATACCATCCCAGGACCCGCATATATGTGGAAAACAAGACATAAACAGATCAAAGGTAACAGCTTTTTACCTTTCTTTGATTGTCCAAAGAACAAAAATTTCTTCTTCAAGTTGAGGCGCGATCCAGTAATCCTCTTGATCAAACTCCACGAGAGTTGAACGTCTAACCACTATAATCACAATGTGTGATTATCTCTAACAATAATCCACACAGAGGAATACTCAAGCACCAAAATTTCCTATGCTAGCAGAAACAAGATGGCGGCTAGGGCTTCTCAAGAAAATCGAGAGAGAGAGAGAGAGAGAAGAGAGAATGTCAAGTGTTGCTAGGGTTGGAGTTGTGTCTTACACCTTAGCTAAGGTTTCGTGTATTATCCCTATATCACACAAAAAATCCTGCTCCAAATATACTCCAATCTCAAAATTCTAAAATAATTAGAATTCCCTAATTATAATTGGAAAGACCAAGTTCTCACAATTATAATTTGGACCATTAATTATAATTAATTATAATTTAGCCACAACAACTTCTCTTTCTCGCAATTAACCCCACTATGTTATCAAATAACATCTTGAGTATATAATCCTCTATTGTGTATGACCTATTAGGTTTCCCAGTCAATTGGTAGAGAACATGAATTAATCCAAACGTCTTTGAAATTAATAATCCATAATTAATTAGAATTAATCCTATTAATTCTAATCAGGATTGGTTTATTAATTCATCAATTAATAAACCCATATTCCTAGATCATGAGCGGTATTTAGCAACATATCATGACCACCTAAAAGTCCAGGAAGTCAAGTGGCTTGACATGAACCCTTCAATAACAAACTACAGTGCAATTAACTCATTTCACCATACAATATCTCATTCAATTTGGAGTACGAAATTAGTGCCAACTCCTTCCAGAATTAATTCTGGCCTGAATACAATAGTACTTGTACCAGGAATCCACTACTCTAGATGTGTATCAATTGGAACTGTTTCCAATACACAATTGCCTTGGCCAATGACTTGTCGAGTAGTAATTCCTACAAGTGGCCGTGAGATATTCGCTCATACTATTAGGAGTGGTGAATCATTTATTAACCCTCTCAACTACTTTCGTTTACCTCACAATGTACCCAATATCCATCCCATAGGTGGCCCTCGATCGAGCTCCAGAGATTGAAATCAAAGTACAATGCTCAGCAAACAAAGTACCTTGGAGATCTCAAGTCTAAGGATACTTGCACGTTTGCTATATTGAGATTATATCACTGGCACTAAATAATTATCCATGTGATTATGTCATAGCTAGGTCATCCAATGAACTTGTTCCATTAACAAGTATCCATGTGTTAACTTTGAGTATCTCAATACTCACGGATATAAGAACCACCGCTTGATCAATTCCGGAAGTCTAACACATGCTAGTCTTAACGCATTAATGATGTCCTGTCTCACTAATACTACAACTAGGGACTATTTAAGTACTAACACTATACAATGTAGTAGGAATCTCATATCATGATCTCGATCATAATTTCCTTAACTCAGTGTTGTACCTGGGACTTTATCGAACAGTTAAATTACTTAAAAGTAAACAAAAGAAACTGTAATATAAATAATGCCTTTTATTAAAATAAAATGTGTCATATATAATGTATAAGTGATTGCCTCTAGGGCACAATACTAATAGTGGTCCCATATTTCTACACCTTGCGTGTACTTTATAAATGATGTAGAACCCACCAACTATGTGTCCAAATAGCAATTTTCTTATATTTTTAAAATAAAAGAAGAATTCAACTTGAAATTCTCTTCCTCAAATATAATATAAAATATAATATATAAACTATAATATATAGAATATTAGCTTTCTAATAATAATAATAATAATAATAATAATAATAATAATAATAATAATAATAATAAATAAATAAATAATTCATTCATTATAGCTAATGCATTGGAAACACGTTTCCAACTACGAACTATATAGCTATATATTATGATGATAATAGTAAGAATAATAAATTAATTAATTAATTAAAATAAAATATTCTTAGGATAAAATAAATAAGTTAATGATTCATTTTCCTTTAATTTTTTTACCTTGTTATAAAGATGATAGGGCCTAAATTTACATGTTTATTTTCCTAGTTATTTGAGGGGTATTTGTTATACATTTGACATAATAACAAGTCATATTCCTTCATATTTGATATTTCACTTATAGAAATGTTTTTCTATGATTTTATGCGAAAATAGGTGAATTTAGAGTTTAATTGAGGAATTCCAATGAAGACCTGGTGCCGGCCCAAGAAGACTGACCCATCGCCGTGCTATGTTTGGAAAAATAATGAAAAACAGAGAAAATCAGGATGAAACAAAGCATATAGCCATGGGAGGATGCACTTGTCCTATGGTCGGCTTCAACAAAGAATTCTTGGCTTAGTAAAAAGAAGAAGAAAGGGAGAAATGGATTGGCAGCTCGGGCTCTGCTTGCATCAGCTCTGGTGAGCTAGGCTTAAGAAGATAGAAGGAAGAATGTGGCTCGGTGGTTTTGACTTGGCTCAACAAGGAAGAAATCAGCCTGAGCAGCCGGCTAAGCAAAGAGAAGAAATGGCTTGGATGGCTTTAGTTGGCTTCGAACAAAGGAAAAAGGAAAAAACGACTTCCGTGGCTCAGGCTTAGCTTAGTTCTTCACAGCTGTAGCAAAATTGAAGGAAACTTAGCTTACACATAGCACTTTAAGGCCAATTTAAGTCGGTGGATTTGTTTAGAATTTAGAAGCCTATTAGGAAATTACTTCTCAGTTTTAGATTTTTAGGAAGTTTGGATGCCTATAAATAAAGGCCATTGACGTAGGAGTAAGGTGTGCACAATATGGAGAATTAAAAATATATTTAGAGTGCACCATGTAATATTTTCTCTAGAGAAATTTATCACTTAAAGAGCATTGATTTTAGAGGATTTTTCAATTGGAAGGCAAAGGGCTTGTCTATGAGTACTTATTTCTTTCCTTTATTTTCTTTTTCTTGAAAAATGATGAGTTTAATTCTTTAACTATATTTGGATGTTATTCTTGGATTTATGATTTTGAATTAACTTAGTTCTTTAATCAGTTGATTATTTTTCTTGGTATTTGATTACTTGTGTTAATTAAAGAATTTATTGATTGATTCTTCTTGTTAACTTACTTGCAAAAGAGGTTTAGAGTGGTCTCAATTTATTTAGTTTCATATTTGTTATCTCTTAACTTGCTTGTAAAATGGGTTAAGTGTCTAGAACTTGAGTAATCAAAGATTAGTTGATGATTGCTCGAATATAGATTCATTGACTAATTTTACAGTATAAATCACCTAGAATATGGGGATTTATGTGAGGATTGATCTTAATGCATCTTTTGGATAAATTGGTTGATATAGTATATGTTCACTGGTTTAGCTAAAGGGTTGTGATTCCATAGATTGCAAACGAAGTGGGTCTATTTGAATTCCTTCATGATGCCAAGATAATAATTAATTGTGATACTTGCTAAGTAATTCATTGCCATATCTTTAAGAATATTTGTCTAAATTGCATATTCTTTCATTCTTGAGTTGTATGTATTTTTGTGTATTTTCTTTTTTTTTTTTTTAATTCTCTTATCACTTTTATGGGTAAGTTAAACAATGAATGAAAAGTAACTAATGGTAGTTGTTCCTTGAGGATTGATACTCGTTAATTCCCTATACTATGCTTGCGATGAGTATATTTGCTCATATGTGTAATTTGGGGATTAATGTTTTAATTAAAACTTAGCTAGGGATGGATTTAAATTTGTATGATTTTTATGCACCCAAATCTTACGCATCAAGTTTTTGGTGACATTGTCTAGGAACAATATCATGAATGCTCGGATTCTTTTGATTTAGCCATGTGAATATGTAAATAGGTAGATACAAGTTAATAATTACTAACTTGTCTCAATTGTATGTTGTATATATTATATATTGTCATATTTAATTTTACTAACTCAATAATAATTTGAAATATATGTATTAATTGTATTCGACTATCCGATGATTTTTACACCATAAATTTTGAGTCAATACTAACTCTTTTTATTTTCATGTTTGGATTTTCGCTTATGTTACGCTGACTGACACAATATTTCAGATGAATTAAATTTATTTTATTTCACTTTATTTTTTTAATTTTTAATTTTAGTATAATGTTTAATTTATGCATTCTTATTTTACATGTATTGTGCTGGTGCATTAACTTAGGATTAGTTTTTATTTATGTGTTTATTTTTATATTACAAGAAAAAAAATTTTTTTTTGACCGAAGCCATTTCCCACCCTATTTTTCCTTTCTTTTTCTTCACCTTTTCTTTTACTTTTTCCTTTTTCTTATTTTCTTTATTCTTCTCAAATTCCTATAAATATGTAAATATTTTTTTTAGGTGCCATGTAAATAATTTAATTTCTTGTTGTATTATATATATTTATTTTTAACATGTAAACCTCTAATCCTAAATTTTTCAAAAAAGATAACACACATGTGAGTGAAAATCACTTAGTGAGTCCCGTGTATGCTAGTTCTTTAGTAAAGACGTATGGGGAAAACATTCATTTGTTCACTGGAAATAATTTCAAAACTCTCTAAAGAAGAGTTTATTCAGAACTCAATCATTTTGGAAAACTGTGTTTCAATTTCAAATCATTGCCCAGATTTCTACATCACAGGCATTCCTCCAATATAGGGTCGGCCTACATGCAAAGCTCACAAGGCTTTGCCTTCGGTGCCATGTATCATTATGCTTAGACTATAGCCTACAACACTTAACCGTGCATTGTCGGAAGGGTAAGTACACCATAGTGTACTATTGAGAATCAAGTTAGTGCTTACGCCAAGTATTCAAGTTAGTGCATACGCCAAGTATTCAAGTTAGTGCATATACAAAGTAAGTTAGTGTTTACGCCAAGTATTCAAGTTATTGCTTACACAAAGTATTCAAGTTAGTGCATATGCCAAATATTTACGTTAGTGCATACGCCAAGTATTCAAGTTAGTGCATACGCAAAATATTCAAGTAAGTACTTGCACCAAGTGTTCAAGTTAGTACATATGCCAAGTATTCAAGTTAGTGCTTACACCAAGTATTCAAGTTAGTGCATACGCTAAGTATTCAAGTTAGTGCTTACGACAAGTATTCAAGTTAGTTATGCATTGGATTCAAGGATTGACAAGTTCAAGAAATCAAGAGTTCAAGATTTATATTGTTCATCGTGTTTTCAAATCCATATAGAAGGCTCGCACTTGAGTGCATCAGGAAACCATTCTCCATATTAGGAAAAACATGTTTTTGGGAGAAAATATCATTTTTCAGAATTTGATCCCACTGACTTGCAAGTCAGATAATAATTTTCATAGGATCCACAAGGCCAATTAGTTCATTCCATAGGCACATCAAGCTTATAAAATAATTTTTGGGATCAAAATGTTGTTTTCCAAAAGTTAATCTCATCACGAGAGATCATTTTCCAAAATTGTGTCAAAACAGGTTAAAGGGTTCTTTTCATACATCAAAATAATTTTGCAGGAGTATTAGGGTCATTTTGCTAGTATTCAGTCACAAAAGTTATTTCTAAGGGCATTTAGGTCATTTACCCATGCCTGATTCCAAAGGTTTTTATAAAACATTCCAATAAGGACATTTGGATCATTTTTCAAATACCCAATTCCAAAAGGAACTTTTTTCAAGAACCCAAAATTCTAATCCTAAAAGTGGATTAAATTCAAAGTTTCCAAACATATTTTCATAAAATGTTCCAATAAGGGCATTCTAGTCAATTTGTGAATCCCCGATTCTAAAAATAACCATTTTCTAAAAATCTCAAGTGTTTAATCTAAAAAGGACCAAATTCACAAAATTCATGCTTTAATCATCCGTTAAGGTTTCCAAGCTAAATATGAAGTTCATTCGAGCCTAAAGTGGCAAAAGAATAAACCTTGCTTAGATAACCTTAAATATATTCAGGGATTTACAAAATGGTATAAAATGTAGAATTTCATGGAAAATAAAGCACACTAGCTTTCAAAAGGTTTTAGAAATCAAAGAGATTCACCTCGCGTCCTAATTGACTTTTCTCATTCATGACCGTTCGACTACCGTTTTTACCATTTTCAATGAACCATTGGCCGTTTACCGATAAACCTACATCAAACATCGTTTTTGGGTTAATTCGTGTTCGGTCGAAAAATAGCCGATGGCTAGCCAAAGTCTAGCTAACGTGCCCGATGGGTAGCCAACATCCAACTGACGTTTAGCCGACAGTTAAGGAAAACATCCAACTTTCGTTCACATCGTTTTTTTGTCGTTTGTTCGATTCTTTCATTTCCCTTTTTCACATCCTTTCTCCCTTCATAAAAAAAGGATTCACTTCATATTTCCCATTTATTTCATCCAAATTCACATGGTTAATCATCCTTAAATTTATCCATTTTCGGACTACTTTTATGGAATTTCAATGGTTTGACACATCATTTTATTTTGCACATAACTTTCAATCCACAACTCTGATTTAGCTCTATGATATACCATATTGACCATAAGACTCTTAACTTTAATTTTTTTTAGGACTTCTTTAGATTTTTAGTTCTTGTAACATGCTACTGGGCAAAAACAACCTTAGTAGTTTTCCCTTAAACTTACTATTCATGCTTTCCTTTGTCCTCCTTTAATTTTTTACACCTTAGAACCATTAATTCATTCAATTCTCCTTCAAATAATCTTTAATTCTGAATTTTCAGATTTTTAGTAGCTCACAAAAGTTACACTTATTCAACACAAATTCATCTATTCTAATCGAAAGCTAGTTTGATCCATTTTTCCAAGCAAGTAAATTCCAGTTTTACTGTACTTTGATCATCACCTCCTCAACAAAAAATAAGCCTTCAAATCACAATAATTATTCAGTTCTTTCTCATATAAAACTTCATTCAAAAACCCTTAGGCAGCCGGAACTTATACAATCATATATAAGGTTCATACATAAAATTCACAAACCTTATCTTTGATCCAAAATCAAGACATGAAAATCATGTTTTCATGTTAAAATTCATATAAACATAATCATTATTCTCCCAACAACAACTTTAATTCAAGCACGGTAGGCTTTTACCTTGTGTTTAAGGCAATTTGAAGTGATTTTGCTCCAAGAATCACCAAGAACACACATACTTCTTTCTTTCTTTCTTCTTTTTCTTTTTCTCTCAATTTTCTCTAGCTTTTCTTTCCTTTTCCTTTCTTTTTCTTTTCCTTTTCTTTTTCCGTTCTTTGTGGATGAAATTCAGGCTCTATTTCAGCCTTTCCACCTCCATTCTTATGGAAAATATATCACATGGTCAATTGGAAAAAGTGAGGTCAAAATCTTATTAAGGAAGCTTATGAAAATCTTGCTAAATAAGCTTAGCAAAAATGCTCATAAACTTTTATCTCAACTTATCTCAACCAATCAAATAGAAACACCTGGCCTTATTAACCAATCACTAAATGACATTTATTTTCATCCACCAATCATATTATGCCGCTTGTTTCAATTTCAACTGCATTTTACAATTTTTCTCAGAAATAACCAAAATTCGGGTCCGAAATGGAAAAATATTTTATTTCACCATCTACCTCCAAAGTCAGGGTGTGAAACCCCAGTATAAACCAACCTTAGAGTAAGGGGGTTGGGATGCATATCATATTTTATTTCATGGTTGAATATATTTTCATATGATTTTTATGTGTTTTGGATTCGGGTTTTATTGTCTTGAGGTTTTGTTGGTGAGTATTGAGTGGGAAGGGCAAAATGGTAATTTTTACTTAAGGTGGAAAAAGGGAGATAGCGTGAGGATTGAATAGAAAAATATTTTTAGAGAGGAAATAAGAACAAGAGTTGTTGTGGTGTAGTTGTTAGAGCCTTAGAATTGATTCTTGAAGTCTTAGGTTTAAAATTCCATTATTAGAGCTATAGCATGATTAAATTTTATTTTTGCTTGGGAAGTATCATTGTTGGCCTTAGTGGTGTTTGGAGTAGGGTAGAGATGTTGTCCTATGAGAGA
The DNA here is from genome assembly GCA_026120185.1 of Voacanga thouarsii. Taxonomy (NCBI): domain Eukaryota; kingdom Viridiplantae; phylum Streptophyta; class Magnoliopsida; order Gentianales; family Apocynaceae; genus Voacanga; species Voacanga thouarsii. The sequence continues at coordinate 3,536,211 of JANUWF010002074.1, forward strand.
CATGATAGGAGTCTTCAAATCCTACTCTTTTGCTCTACACAAAATTTCTAAGGGGAATTCATTTCCTCTTGATCCTTAGTTCTTCCTAATTCTCAATTCATTAGTTTGTTCATTGTGTTCAAGCTAATTTTATTCTAGAAAAATTTCAGTAGTGTGTTGTGGCTTTGAAGGTTCAAAATGTCTTAGTAAAATACATCATATGGACCGAAACAATGGATGAGGGGGAAAGATTTCAAGTGAATTAAATTCCTTAGTGAACTTTCTAAAAATTCACTCTAGCTAGGTTCATTTCCCTTTGTACATAGAACTGAAATTTTTCTAGCTTTGTGTGCCTTCAAGGTGTCGAAATTCTTGACCATTATTCCCTCCCAAATGCTGCCAAAAAATGGCCATTTTGATCAACTTAGAATCTGGATTTTTATGGCAATTTTCGGACTGCACAAAGATGGTGCAAAACCAGAAAAAAAAATCCTGTACAAATTGCAGCTTTGGAGGTCCAAAACCAAGCTGTTTTTTTTCCAATTTTTGTACAACACCCTAGCCATGTTTTTCCTCCATGAAGTAGGTTGGAAACCAGCCTTGAAAGCCCCAGAAATTCCCCTTCAAAGCCTCTGCAAATCGCCTGGAAAAGGGCAGCCGAAAACTGCCCAGAAAATTCCAGCCTTGCAAAAATCTGTGCAGTGGTTTTTTTTCCAGCTTTGTTTCCTAATTCTCTTCTAGCCGAAACTCCATCATTTTTTCTGCAAAAACCACCCTTAAACCTCCATTAATAGAACTCCATTGTCCTCTCAAAGTTCTGCACGAAAATCCAGCCATGGATGCCTAAAAGATTTCCAAAAAAATTCTGCAATCATTCCTTGATTTGGATACCAAAATTCCAGCTACCATGATTTAACAACTTTTTATAAAATATACCTCAAACAACCAGACCTTCTCTCCACCATTATACTCCATAATTTCGGCCACCCTAAGCCTCCTTCAACCAGCTTTCATTCAACCAAAACACTGCCCAGAAATTCGTCCATGGCAGATCTCCAAAAGCTCTCCAATAATCAAATATATTCTTGTGATATCTAGTTTCCAAATTTGCTTCCCAAAAATATTCTTCAAGGATTTTAACAACTAGACTTTCCTTTTTCCTTCCAAACCATAAAAACCATCTTCATAAACCCTACAAATAGTTTGGAAGCCCTAATCTCTTCAGAATTTCGGCAGCCTCCATCCAAGAACTCTCTATTCTCTTCAACCTCAAGAACACATAGTACACCAAGAACACCTACTCCTTCCTTTCACCTAATACCTCTCCAAATCACTTCAAACTACCTCTAAAAATTTCAGATTTCATCTATTCATTGCTGTGAGTCTATCCGTACCATTTTTAACATCAAACTCCAAAATCCAACTTGCATTTTTGGATAAAAAACCAGAAATTTCTGTTAAGGTCAAGAACACCTTCAAGGTAAATTTATTCTAACAACTTCATCTTCTCCAATCTTGATCTCTAGTGGGAATATATGTGATCAAACATACAAATGGTCTCTTTCTCTCTCTCTCTCTCTCTCTCTCTCTCTCTCATGGCCGAAAATTCCCCTCTCTTGGCCGGATGACTTTTTCTCCCATGAACATGCTTTCGCCATCTCCCATGGACAAAGTTAGACATCTAGGAGTTGAGATCTACTCTAAACTCCTTCAAGGCATTCATCAACCAAGTACCTTCAATCTTCCTTTTTAAACTCTAGATTCATGTCTCTAGGATGATGATGATAATAGGTGGATGGTGATAGGATTGGAGTATATATATATATTGTTGAGATTGAAGTATGAATATATGTATGGTTGTGAAGGAGATGGGACTTATGCATTGAAGGATTATCTTGGTTGATTGTATGATGATTTGAGATTTAATGCATGTCTCCATGTCATAGGTAGTATTTGTGATGAAGTATGCTAGAGATTATGTCACCTTTGGTGAATGGGATTTATATTCATGTTGGATTATTGAAGCCATGATCATATTTATGCTAGTAGGGGTTAGATCATATTTTGATAAATTGAGATCTATGCTTGTATGCATGATTTGGATGATTTGATGAATTGAAGGGTTGTATATGTTCATGATTGTGGTTAGCTATGAGAATATGATAATGATCTAGTTGTCCCTAAGCTAAATTTTATTTCATTAGTAAAATATTTAATAATATGATTTTTCTAGTAAAATTTTGAAAACCATAGGAAAATGTGGATTTGGTCTTTTATATAAAATAGTGATATTTTAGTCAAATAAATAATAGTTTTTGCTAGAAAAAATAAAAATATAAAATAATAAAATCAATTAAAGCCTTTTATGGAAATAATTATAATTAATAAAATATTTATTACTAAAAATTTAATTATTATCTTTTAATCAAAACCCATTAAGGATTTGCTTATTATTTTTCAAGCAAGACTCATTAAATTTATTTTCAACTAATTTTAGTTATCAATTATTTTCTAACAATTAAATTATTAATAAATCATTATTCTACCTAATTCCACCTAGGACTTTTCATCAAATAAACTCTAAATTATTTTAGTAAGATTTAAACCTGCAACTTATTATACCTAATTTTCCAAACTCTAGTTATTTTAATATCAAACTAGATTTATTTTATAAACCCCTTTTATTTATTATCGAGCCTTAAAGCTTGGGACACTAGGGACATGATTATAGTAAGTTGAGTTACTTTTATTTGTGAAAGTGAATCTTTAGCTTGAGTTTGATTGTGGTTTTTATTTACCCCATGCGGGGTTAGGTCAGCTGTTGGAGACTTTTGTTGTGAGCAAGGATCAGGTAAGCTCCTGCATAAAACCTGTTTGATGAAAAATGATTCTTTTTATGGCAAGCCAAATGTAGAGTGCATGGTCACTCATTTCTGTAAAGACAATTGAGGATTATTTCCATTCTCATTTCAGACAAATAAATTATTTGCAAATCAAGGGGCGGTTTTACACAAAACCTAAAACTCTTTCTAAAACTAGTTTTGCTCTAAACTTTGGAAAACCTCAATTTCCATTTTCAAGTGGAACTGTGTTTTGTTCATTTTCTTCCCAAGTGGGATATGCTACATTGAGTACTTAATAGGGGTAGACTGGTAGTACTAGTTTTGAAGAGCAAGAGTGAGTCTTTTGGCAAGAGGCCTCCTCCAGAAGATGAACTCAACTTAGAGAAACGTCAGTACTACTTAGTCATGCCGGTCTGAGCTAGTAGTTTTTATTCCAGTCAAGTGACTGTGTTTTGTCGGAATGGACACCCGGTTGTTGTTTGGGTATAGAGAAGGAGGAGTATCTTACCCGGTAGGCCGATCACCTACCTTTAGTCAGTTTGCACAAAGTGTCGGCATTTTGAACGGCAGTATGCACAAAGTGTCGGCATACTGACCATCTGGTTATGGGGCCCAACGTGTGGTAACCCATAATCCTTTCTTTCAAATGGTTGATCTTATAAATTATATATGGTTGGAAAAGCCAAAAGCCACTCTTGCTTTTGACTAATGTTTATTGCTTACCAATATTTCTCTTATAAAGTTTTTATACTCTGCATCCACGAATTATTTCCACTGAACACCCAAAACACACACGGACTTACTGAGATTTCTGTCTCATCACCTTTTTACCATGATTTCAGGCCGATCTTGCTGTGGGGATGAGTAGCTAGTGTTATCTGCCTTGGAACAGAATGTTGTCTTTTATTTTTGTGTATTGCTTTGGGGAGTTGAGAGTGGATGATTTTATTTATGGATTTGTTTTTCTTTTGAAAATTCATGGTTTTATTCATGGATTTATTCTTGGGTTGTAATAAATTTTAAGTTAAATTATTATTTCATTTCGCTATTTTAATTGTGTGACCTAGTTATAAAGACCACTTGTCCTTTGGACGGGGCGACATCCCCGGCCCTGGCGGGCCTAGGTAGCGGGGTGTTACCAGGGGGCAGTTAAAATGAAAAAAATGCCCTCGGCGATTCGGATAGCATAATTCACACAAAAATGTGCATTTCATCTCACTAATCAATTTCTCTTCTCAGCGTACCTTTAAATTCTTATTTTATTAATAATAGTAGCCTTCCAAAGATTTAGGGTACAGGTAGAACAAATCTAATAATTACACCTAGGTCCCGACCAAATATTATCATATCGAAATATTCATCTCATTACATCAATCAACTTTTATTTTGGCTATTGATACAAATTCTCATTCTATAATAAATAGTAGCAAGTTAAAGGTAAAATGCGGTGTATTGCATCTTCAGGCTTTTCTTTTCACAAAAAGATAGCCACACCTTGGCCCCTTTTTACCTTCAATTTTTGCTTCCTTAGTTCTTCTACACTGAAGGTCTTTTTCTCCATTCATCTTCTTCGACAATTCTTTCATTCTTTTATTGATTCATCACAAATTCAAATCGTGAAGCTCCAAAGGTTAGAGAATTCAGTGGTGCTAAACATTCATACAAACAATGGTACATAGCATTCTCTGGAATTTTCTTGACATTCATTGGTATTGTATTTTGGGGAATTATTTACTCAGCTTGAAATGATTCTTGGTGAGTTTATTTGGAGCGGCAAATATGCATAAGAAGATTGGGCTATGATTTTGGTGCTACTAATATTGTTTGCATAATTTGCTGGAATTGTTGACTTTGTGGAAACTTTTTGGAGCATAACTGATGGGAATCACACTAGCTAATTGGTTCAATCTCAAAAAGGGAGAATGATCTTACAAAGACTAATGACAAGATCAAGGACCAAGAGGTTCTAAGCTGATATCTAATTGTTTCTACAACTATGTTTGAGGATGGAAGAAATTTGGAAGGATGATTAAGGTAGTCAAGAGTTTGATTTGATGGCTATCCAAAAGGAACCTGAACAACAACTCAAGCCAGTGCCGAATGAGGGAGAAAACACTGAAGGCCAGTGAACCAGTGTCGGCGCAGGCCAACTAAGCTGACGCCAGTGCGTTCTGCTAGCAAAAACACTGGATTCCAGCGTAGACCCAGTGCTAGGCCTAGCACTGGGGCTGGCACCGGGTTGTGTTGGGCCCGACCTCGGTTTTGGCCAATTTTTATAATTTTCTCCAGATTTTTCTAATGTAAACACTATGTAAAGAACTTTTAAGGATTTATTTTGTCTGAGGGCCTTAGTAATCACTTAGTTAGGGTTAGAGTAGTATACATACATCTTTTTGGTGATTTGAGAAGACAATCAATCTATTTTATTCAAATTTGAAAGAGAGTCTTGAGAGGTCTTTACCTCCTTGTTTATATTGTTCAAGACCATACTTAGGACTTTGTTCTTCCTTTGAATGAATTTCTAAATATTGTGAATAATCCAATGTGGTTTTCTTGATTGGGTCTTTGTTACTTTGTTCATCTAAGGTTTATCTTGAATTCTATTATTTGGGTGCCTATATTTCTACTTCTTTTGTTCTTATTACCTTTGTTGTTTCAAGGATATTTGGGTGAATTTATAGTTGATCATGCTACTATTTTTGTGGGTCTTTGAGGCTTAGTTCTTCAAGGATTTGGTAGAGTATAGATAGATAGTTATTTCCCTTTACGTTGGCCATAAACTTCCATTGTTTGGGTTTTACTATTTGAGCTAAGGTTTTTGCCCATTGTTCCATTAATTTAACCACTCAAGATCATATCAAAAAGTTTGGTATAAGAGCAAATAAAGCCTTGAGTCTAATCAAGGATTAAAATCAAGAAAATGAGCCCTACAAAGTTAAAGAAAAACAGGGGAAATCCCGGAACTCAAAATAATACCTCAAAAAGGTCATGAAATCATTGTTATCTCTTAATTTTCCCTTAAGAAAATTGCTCCTTAATGTTATTACAATGCCTGGGAACAAATTTATCTTATTTTTGTGGTGATAATGGGTTTGAATATTAGTTAGTTTTAAGTAACGGGATTAAAACCAAGGTGTTTGATAAATGTTTTATGAGAATGTCTGTGGCTATACTTAGGAGTTTTGAATTTTATTTTTCATTCCTTGGGATGTTGGGACTTGATATATCACTCTATTGTTTAAATTCATATTCATTGAACTCATATTTATTATTACACACTTGTGATTATCTTGTTCTTCATATTCCTAAAAATTCTCATCCTATTATAAATAGTAGCAAGTTAAAGGTAAAATGCAGTGTATTGCAACTTCAGGCTTTTCTTTTCACAAGAAGACAGCCACACCTTGGCCCCTTTTTGCCTTCTATTTTTGCTTCCTTAGTTCTTCTACACTGAAGGTCTTTTTCTCCATTCATCTTCTTCGACAATTCTTTCCTTCTTTTATTGATTCATCACAAATTCAAATCGTGAAGCTCCAAAGGTTATAGTATTCAGTGGTGCTAAACATTCAAACAAACAATGGTACATAGCTTTCTCTGGAATTTTCTTGAAATTCATTGGTATTGTATTTTAGGGAATTATTTACTCTGCTTGAAATGATTCTCGATGAGTTTATTTGGAGCGCCAAATATGCATGAGATGATTGGGCTATGATTTTGGTGCTACTAATGTTGTTTGCATAATTTACTGGAATTGTTGACTTCGTGGAAACTTTTTGGAGCATAACTGATGGGAATCAAACTAGCTAGTTGGTTCAATCTAAAAAAGGGAGAATGATCTTGCAAAGACAATTGACAAGATCATGGACCAAGAGGTTCTAAGCTGATATCTAATTATTTCTACAACTATGTTTGAGGATGGAAGAAATTTGGAAGGATGATGAAGGTAGTCAAGAGTTCAATTTGATGGCTATCCAAAAGGAACCCAAACAACAACTCAAGCCTGCGCCGAAGGAGGGAGAAAACACTGAAGGCCAGCGAACAAGTGTCGGCCCAGGCCAACTGAGCCAGTGCCAGTGCATTCTAGTAGCAAAAACACTGGTTTCCAGCATAGACCCAGTGCCAGGCCAAGCACTGGGGCTGGCGCCGGGTTGTGTTGGGCCCGACCTCGATTTTTGACAATTTTTATAATTTTCTCCAGTTTTTTTCTAATTTAAACACTATGTAAAGACCTTTTATGGCCTTATTTTGTCTGAGGGTCTTATTAATCACTTAGCTAGGGTTAGAGTAGTATATATATTTCTTTTGGGTGATTTGAGAAGACAATCAATCTATTTTATTCAAATTTGAAAGAGAGTCTTGAGAGGTCTTTACCTCTTTGTTTATATTGTTTAAGACCATACCAAGGACTTAGTCCTTCCTTTGAATACATTTCTAAATCTTGTGAATAATCCAATGTGGTTTCTCTTGATTGGGTTTTTGTTACTTTGTTCTTCTAAGGCTTATCTTGAATTCTATTATTTGGGTGCCTATATTTCTACTCCTTTTGTTCTTATTACCTTTGTTGTTTCAAGGATATTTGGGTGAATTTATAGTTGATCTTACTACTATTCTTGTGGGTCTTTGAGGCTTAGTTCTTTAAGGATTTGGTAGAGTGTAGATAGATAGTTATTTTCCTTTACGTTGGCCATAAACTTCCATTGTTTGGGTTTTACTATTTGAGCTAAGGTTTTTGCCCATTGTTCCATCAATTTAACCACTTAAGATCATATAAAAAAGTTTGGTATCAGAGCAAATAAAGCCTTGATTCTATTTAAGGCTTGAAATCAAGAAAAGGAGCCCTACAAAGTTAAAGAAAAACAGGGGAAATCCCGTAACTCAAAACAATACCTCGAAAAGGTCATGAAATCATTGTTATCTCTTTATTTTCCCTTAAGAAAATTGCTCCTTAATGTTATTACAATGCTTGGGAACAAATTTATCTTATGTTTGTGGTGAAAATGGGTTTGAATATTAGTTAGTTTTAAGTAACGGGATTACAACCAAGGTGTTTGATAAATGTTTCATGAGAATGTTTGTAGCTATAGTTGGGAGTTTTGAATTTTATTTTTCATTCCTTGGGATGTTGGGACTTGATATATCACTCTATTGTTTATATTCATATTCATTGAACTCATCTTTACTATTGCACACTTGTGATTATCTTGTTCTTCATATTCCTACAAATTCTCATCCTATTATAAATAGGAGCAAGTTAAAGGTGAAATGCGGTGTATTGCATCTTCAGGCTTTTCTTTTCACAAAAAGACAGCCACACCTTGGCCCCTTTTTTGCCTTCTATTTTTGCTTCCTTAGTTCTTCTACACTGAAGGTCTTTTTCTCCATTCATTTTCTTCGACAATTCTTTCCTTCTTTTATTGATTCATCACAAATTCAAATCGTGAAGCTCCAAAGGTTAGAGAATTCGGTGGTGCTAAACATTCAAACAAACAATGGTACATAGCTTTCTCTGGATTTTTCTTGACATTCATTGGTATTGTATTTTGGAGAATTATTAACTCTGCTTCAAATGATTCTCGGAAAGTTTATTTGGAGTGGCAAATATGCATGAGATGATTGGGCTATGATTTTGGTGCTACTAATATTGTTTGCATAATTTGCTGGAATTGTTGACTTCGTGGAAACTTTTTGGAGCATAACTAATGGGAATCAAACTAGCTAATTAGTTCATTCTCAAAAAAAGAGAATGATCTTGCAAAGACTAATGATAAGATCAAGGACCGAGAGGTTCTAAGATGATATCTAATTGTTTCTACAACTATGTTTGAGGATGGAAGAAATTTGGAAGGATGATGAAAGTAGTCAAGAGTTCAATTTGATGGCTATCTAAAAGGAACCCGAACAATAACTCAAGCCTGCGCTGAAGGAGGGAGAAATCACTGTAGGCCAGCGAACTAGTGTCGGTCCAGGCCAATTGAGCCGGGCCAGTGCGTTCTGCTAGCAAAAACACTGGATTCCAGCGTAGACCCAGTGCAAGGCCTAGCACTGGGGCTGGCACCGGGTTATGTTGGGCCCGACCTCGGTTTTTGCCAATTTTTATAATTTTCTCCAATTTTTTTTCTAATTTAAACACTATGTAAAGACCTTTTAAGGCCTTATTTTGTCTGAGGTCCTTAGTATTCACTTAGCTAGGGTTAGAGTAGTATACATACATCTTTTTGGTGATTTGAAAAGACAATTAATCTATTTTATTCAAATTTGAAAGAGTGTCTTGAGAGGTCTTTACTTCCTTGTTTATATTGTTCAAGACCATACTTAGTTCTTAGTTCTTCCTTTTAATGCATTTCTAAATATTTTGAATAATCCAATGTGGTTTTTCTTGATTGGGTCTTTGTTACTTTGTTCTTCTAAGGTTTATCTTGAATTCTATTATTTGGGTGCCTATATTTCTACTTCTTTTGTTCTTATTACCTTTGTTGTTTCAAGGATATTTGGGTGAATTTATAGTTGATCTTGCTACTATTCTTGTGGGTCTTTGAGGCTTAGTTCTTCAAGGATTTGGTAGAGTGTAGATAGATAGTTATTTTCCTTTACGTTGGCCATAAACTTCCATTGTTTGGGTTTTACTATTTGAGCTAAGGTTTTTGCCCATTGTTCCATCAATTTAACCACTCAAGATCATATCAAAAAGTTTGGCATCAGAGCAAATAAAGCCTTGATTCTAATCAAGGCTTGAAATCAAGAAAAGAAGCCCTGCAAAGTCGATGAAAAATAGAGGAAATCCCGTAATTCAAAACTATACCTCAAAAAGGTCATGAAATCATTGTTATCTCTTGATTTTCCCTTAAGAAAATTGCTCATTAATGTTATTACAATGCTTGGGAACAAATTTATCTTATGTTTGTGGTGAAAATGAGTTTGAATATTAGTTAGTTTTAAGTAACGGGATTACAACCAAGGTGTTTGATAAATGTTTTATGAGAATGTCTGTGGCTATAGTTAGGAGTTTTAAATTTTATTTTTCATTCCTTGGGATGTTGGGACTTGATATATCACTCTATTGTTTAAATTCATGTTCATTGAACTCATCTTTACTATTGCACACTTGTGATTATCTTGTTCTTCATATTCCTACTTACTAGTTGTTCTTGTTTTTTCGTTCTTACTAATTCTTTTTTGTTTCATGTTTGAAATTGCTTCTTTATGTTTTAGTGATTGTTCTTGTGCAAATTGAGTCCTTACTCCTTGAAATTCTTGCTTGAAAGCCTATTTATTTAATGTGCCTAACAAGTATTTATTGAAATTCCCCTAAGACCTCTTAATTGAAAATTCCATTAATTTTTGTTAACTCACTTTGTTGGACTAAATCTTTAGCTATTGGGGAGAATAGGGATTGAATAAGAAGGATTGAGTGTTGAGAAAAAGTCAAAGTCAAGATGGTAGACTATTATCAAAAGAGCTAAAGAAGGTAAACACGAGTGTAGAATAAATATCTTTGAGAATAAACACACAAGAGTGTGAAGAGATGATCTATTTCTTTTGTTAATCTCTTTTGCAGGTATAACTCATTGAATATTCCATCGCCATGGTCCATGAACAAAAAATTCCTAGGCCTAATCTAAGTGGACCTAGTACACCACAAGAAGAACCACTTGATGCTATGGCTTTGCGAGAGGATTTAAATGATGTAATGAGGATAATGCATAGTAGGTTTGAAGATATGACAAGGGAGATCATGGGATTGATATAACATTTTGGTCAATCTTCTACTGTGGCATAAAGAAGGGGTTAAGAACTATTTGAAGCTCCTAGCCCTAGAATAAGGGATGGTGATGCCTGTACTCCTCCGTTAAATGTTCCATAAGGTGAGGAATGGAATGGGCACTCCGTTGGTGGATTCCAACAAGCTCCTGTGAGAGGGAAAAGACATGATATAAGAGAAGGACATGGTAGGGGATAAGGAAGGAATGGTGAAAATAATCTAAGAGGGGTTGGAAAAAGAGTTTGAGGGAGTTGATGAATGGTATAAAGGGGAATATGGTGATATATATAGGGAACTCAATAGAAGATGGGGTAATAGAGGAGATAGGAAAGAAGGAAATGAAGAGGAGAGAGACTTGAACCATATCAAGATAAAGGTGCCTACATTCTATGGAAAGAGTGAGCCCAAAGCTTATTTTAAATGGGAGAGCAAAATGGAAATATTTTTTTAGTACCATACTTATAGTGAAAGATTAAAGGTGAGGCTAGCTATTTTGGGTTTTTTTAGAGTATGCATTGGTTTGGTGAGAGTAAGTTAGTACTCAAAGAAGGCAAATGGGAGTAGAAGCCGTGGGAAATTGGAACTTGTTAAAGGACATGATTAGGGTTAGGCTTATTCCACACCATTACTTCTATAACTTCTACCAAAGGCTTCAATCACTCCAGTAAGTGAATAAGAGTGTGGAGAATTACCATAAAAAATGGAAGTAATATTAATGAGAGCTCAAATCCAAGAGAACCGTAGAGCAAAATGGGCTAGGTTCTTGGGAGGATCGAATAGGAAAATAACTAATTTGGTAGATTTGCACTCATATGATCGTTTTTGAGGATATGGTTTATACCGCTATGAAGATTGAAAGGCAACTAAAGAGAAGGGCTTTGCTAAGCCTACACTTTCAAATCCGAACACCACTAGCGAGATGCTAACTAAGAGGGATGATGCTCCTAAACTTTTTCAGAGGGAGTACAATAAGCCAAGGGAAGGATGAAGGCCTAGGGATGATTGGAAATCTAGGGAAGGTTAGAACAAGGATAAGGGAAAAACCATAGAGAGGCCACAACAGAATAGAAACGTTAAGTGCTTCAAATATCTTGGCTATGGGTATACTTCCCATGAGTGTCCAAGAAAAAAGGCTATGTACACTAACCCCTATAGAGAAGTCTCAACTAATGAAGAAGAAGAGGGAGAAAAGTTCTAAAGAGACCGAGAAAAAAATATGGAAGAGGGAAGTAATGAAGGGGAAGTAGTTGGCCAAGAGTATTCCTTAGTTGGAGTCGCAAGAAGATCATTGAACTCTCAAGCAGTTGAAGACCAAGACCATCAACAAAGAAAGAACATATTCTATAGAAGGTGTCTAACCAACAAGACCCCTTGTAGTGTTATTGTGGATAGTGGGAGTTGCACTAATGTGATTAGTGCTAGCTTAGATGATGAGTTGGGTATGAAATGGATTAAACACCATAAACCCTACAAGTTACAATGGTTGAATTCTAGTAGGGAATTGAGAGTTAATAAATAAGTCTTGGTATCTTTTGAGATAGGAAAGTACAAAGACAATATGCTATGTGATATGATGCCTATGTAAGCGGGTCACTTTATTCTAGGGAAGCATTGGCAATATGATAGGAATATGAAGTATTATGGGAGGAAGAACACTTATTCCTTTGTCAAAGAGGGTCCTAAATTCACTCTTACTCCCATGCCCCTAAATGAGGTGAACAAAGACCAAAGAATCATGAGGGAAAGAGAAAAGAAAAAGAGAGCATAAGAGGCCAAATAAAAATAATAGTTAGAGTGAAAAGAACAAAAGAGGAAAGAGAAAGAATTGAGGGAGAGAATGGGAAAGTAAGTGCCTTTGAACATCACGGATGGAAGTGACCAAGGACAAGATAGTTGAGGTAAAAGAAGAGTGAACTATTTTGCAAAAGAGAGTGAGATCATAGAGGTAATAGAAGCAAAGGAACTAGTTATTCTTTTTATTTTCAAAGGATGTTATGTGTCTACTAATAATTCTATTTTGTCTTTACCTAATGAAATTGCAGCTATTCTCTAAGAATTTAATATGTATTTCCAAAAGAGGTGCTCGGAGGATTGCCACGCATAAGAGGAATTGAGTATCAAATAGATTTCATGCTCGGAGCCATCATCCCCAATCGACTAGCTTATAGGACCAATTTGGGAGGGAGGGGCGGGGGGGGGGGGGGGGGAGGGGCTAAGGAATTACAAAAGCAAGTGGAGGAATTATTTGAGAAGAGACATGTGAGAGAGAGCCTAAACCCATGTGCAGTTCCAATTCTTTTAGTTCCTAAGAAGGATGAGAGGCGCATGTGTGTGGATTTTTGTGCCATCAACAATATCACGATTAAGTATTGCTATCCTATTTCTAGACTAGACGGCTTGCTTGATGAGTTGTTTGGTATATGCATTTTCTCTAAAATTGATTTGAAATCTGGTTATCACCATATTAGGATTAGGGAAGGGGATAAGTAAAAAACAACCTTTAAAACTAAGTAAGGTTTATATGAGTGGCTTGTTATGCCTTTTGAGTTGTCTAATGCTCCTAACACTTTCATGTATTTATTGCATCATGTTTTAAGGGAATTCATTAGAAAGTTTATTGTTGTGTACTTTAATGATATATTGATATATAGCAAATCATATGTGAATTATTTGAATCATCTTTATTGTGTGCTTGTTGCTCTTAGAATGGAGATATTGTACGCTAACTTGGAAAAATGCTCTTTTTGTTTGGAGATGGTTACATTCCTTAGATATGTTGTGAGTTCTAAGGGGATTGAGGTTGACGAGAAAAAAGTAAAAGCAAATCAAGATTAGCCCACTCTTACCACCATTACTTAAGTTCGAAGTTTCCACGAGCTAGCTAGTTTCTATAGAAGATTCATCAAGAATTTTAGCACCCTAGCAGCCCCTCTAACCGAAGTGGTGAAGAAAAAGGTAGGATTTAGATAGGAGGAAGCCCAACAACAAGCCTTTCAAATTCTCAAGGACAAATTGAGCTAAGCTCCTATTTTCTTCTTACCTAACTTTGAGAAGGCATTTGAGATAGAGTGTGATGCAAGCGGGGTAGGGATAGGTGCGGTTATAACCTAAGACTAAAAGCCTATTGCATATTTTAGTGAGAAATTGTTCGGGAGCAGCCATCAATTACTCCACTTATAGCAAAGAACTCTTTGCCTTGGTTAGGACCCTAGAGTATTGGCAACACTACATATTACCAAGAGAGTTTGTGATCCATACCAACCATGAGACCCTGAAATACCTCAAAAGACAACAAAATTTGAACAAGAGGCATACACGGTGGGTGGAGTTTATTAGGACATTTCCTTATGTTATTTAATACAAAAAAGGGTAAAGAGAATGTGGTTGTGGATGTACTATCTCGAAGGTATCCACTTTTAAACTCTTTGGATGCTAAACTTCTTGGTTTTGAACTTGTAAAAAAATTGTATAATAATGTTGAGGAGTTTGGGGATATTTTTCATACTTGTGAGAAATGTGTGGTAAGTACTATAGGTATGATGGTTTTTTATTTAGGGAGGTAACGCTTTGTGTGCCAAATGGATCCATTAGGGGGATCCATTAGGGAATTGATAGTCAAGGAGGTCTATAGTAGGGGATCAATGGGACATTTTGGTGTTACAAAGACCTTAAGCATCCTTAAGGAACATTTCTTTTGGCAAAAAAAAGAGAAGGGATGTGGAGAAACATTGCTTTTAACGTATAATTTATAGGCAGGCTAAATCTAGATCACTTTCACATAGTTTATACACTCCTTTATCCATTCCAAATGCTTTTTAGGTTGATATTTCAATGGATTTTAACTTAGGATTACGCAGATACAAAGTGAGTAAGGATTCCATATTTATGATTGTTGATCGATTTTCGAAAATGGCTCACTTTATGGCTCGTTACAAGACTAATGATACTTCCTATATTGTAGATTTATTATTTAAAGAAGTGGTAAGAATGCATGGGATTCCAAATACTATTGTATTAGATAGGGACACAAAGTTCCTTAGTCATTTTTGGAGGGTTTTATAGAACAAACTTAGTACTAACCTTTTATTTTTCACAGCTTGCCATCCTCAAATAGATAGACAAACGGAAGTGGTCAACCGACACTTATCTAACTCTTGAGGACCATTATCAAGAAGAACTTGAAGAATTGGGAAGAATGTTTGCCACACTTTGAGTTTGCCTACAATAGAGCTATTCACTATACTACTCTTTATTCTCACTTTGAATTTGTGTATAGTTTTAACCTTCTCATACCTTTGAATTTGTGTATAGTTTTAACCTTCTTAACCTTTGAATGAATGAATCTTAATAGAGCCAAGAAGGCGAAAGTGGTGAGGACTTTCCATTAAAAGGTGAAGACAGCTATTTCAAAGTGAAATGAAGAAATCACCCTTAAGCAAAATTAAGGAAGGAAAAAGGTTTCATTTGAGCCCGGCAATTAGGTATGGGTGCACCTTCACAATGAGAGGTTTTCCACTCAAAGAAGAAGCAAATTAGACCTAAAAGGTGATGGGCCCTTCCAAGTCATTACCTAAGTTAGAGATAATGAATACAAGATCGATTTATCCAGTAAGTATAACGTGAGTTGATGCGTAACTTTTGGGTGTATAAAAATTATCAAAATTCAATCCATCCCTTTGTCAAGTTTTAATTAAAACATTAATCCCAAAATACACATACAAGTAAGTATAATCATCGCAAGCATAATATAGGGAATTAACGAGTATCGATCCTCAACGGACAAGTACACACTAATCACTTTTCATTCATTGTTTAACCGACCTAAATAAAGTGAGAAAATAATAAAAAGAAAAATAAAAAAATATATACAACTCAAGGACGTAGGATTATGCAATTTAGACAAGTATCATAGAAAACATGATAATGAACCAACTAGCAATTCTCTCAATTAATTTTCATCTTGGCATCATGAAGGAATACAAAATAAAAGTCAATCGTTTCCCAAGTCATGAATCTACATAGATAAATTCCACTTTGTTTTCCAATCTATGGAATTACTATCTTTTGATTAATATTAACAGATTTGTCAATCAAGCTAACATAACAAAAACATACATTAAGCTCAATTCCTTATAAGTATAAAATTAATTAATAACCCTTTGCTCGAAGTGAAATCAACTAATAATTGATCACTTAGTCCTATATTCTTAACTTTGTCACCCAAGTCCATTAAGATTAGATAAATATGAAATCAATGCAATAAACTCCTAACATCGTTGTCCCAAGTCAATTAGAAGAATTCGCTTCAATAACCAATGATAACAAGTAATCAAATACCAAAGATGATAAAAAAAAAATTTTTGATCAAATAACTAAATTAACACAAAATCATGAATCCTAAACTAATGTTAAATTACAAAATAAAATATTGAATACATCATTGTTTAAAGAAAAGAAAGCAAAAATAAAAGAAAGAACTCATAGACAAGGCTCTTTCTTCACCCTTAAAGACTCTCTTGAATAATCCTTCTTAATTTGGTGAATTCCTCTTTCAATGAATGATTTGAATTTATGCTCTTCGATCCACCTCCACGTGTATATGTGTATGCATCTCTTGTGTTTTCTCCTGTTTTTATGGCCCTTTTGGATGCTAAATTCATTGCTTGAAAGATCTTTGATTGGGGTTAAAATTACCATTCTTTTCCTAGTTATTTGAGGTTGTATTAAGATACATTTGTTGTAATAACTAGGCATATTCCTTTCTATTTGACATTTTGCTTGTAAAAGGTATCTTTGGCAAATATGTGTAGATTTAAATTAAAATTGAGTAGAAAGTGCATAGAACCAAAATGCACATGACGCCAGACCTAGCAGTGGACCAGGTGCCGGGACTATTCTGTCTAGCAGAAGAAATTGAGCAAGCTTCAGGAATTTTTTTAGAACAAACCTAGCGCTAGGTCTGGCAAGTGTACCTGGCACCAGGTCCATTCTGCTTGCTAAGGAAAAGATGGCAAAAAATAGAGCAAAATAGAGTGTACCTAGCGCCAAGTGGGTCGAAGGTACTCGTGCCAGGTAAGTTCTAGAGACGAAAATTGTGAACACGAAATTAGGGTTTATCAAAGGATTTTGGTATTTTTCCTATTCATAGTCAGCCAAGATTTTCCTCAGCCACGTTATAGGCATATAAGAGGCCTATAAAAGTATAAGAGAACATAAGGGTTTGAGGGGTACAACCAAGAGAGGTGAATTAAAGGACAAAAATTCTGATTTTTTCAGTGAAGGAGGAATTCACCCAAGGCAAGGAGGATTGTTCAAAAAAGAGTCTGTAAGGAAGAAGAAAGAGACTTGTCTATGAGTACTTTCTTTTCTCTTTGTTTTTTTTTTCTTTAGCAATGATGGATTCAATGTTCTCATTGTAATTTTACAATATTTTAGGATTCATGATTTATGCATCAATTTAACTATTTGATCAATTTTCTATCATTCTTGGCGTTTGATTACTTGATTTCATAGGTTGATGGAATTAGGGTTATGTCTAATGGACTTGGGAAACGAAGTTAAATTAAGCTTAATTTAATCAATGCTACATATTAAGGAAATGCTACATATTAAGCTTAATTTGTTAGATCTTAATATATTTAGGAAATGATGTTAAGACCAAAGAACCTAAGTAATCAAAGGTTAGTTAATTTCTCCTAGAGCATAGGGTTGCTGGCTAATTTCATGTCTATAAGGAGTTGTGTTTAATGCATCATTTAGTTATGTTGGTTTGATTGGAAAATCTGCTAATTTAATCAAATGGTAGTGATTCTATGGATTAGGAAAGAAGTGGAGTCTATATAAGTGAATTCGTGACTTGAGAAATGATTAAACTTTACTTTATATTCCTTCATAATGTCAAGATAATGATGAATTGAGAGAGTTGTTAAATGGGTCATTGTCAGGTTTTCTAGGGTACTTGTCTAAATTGCATAAACCTACATCCTTGAGTTGTACATGTTTCTTTTATTTTTTTCTTTTTATTCTTTTCTCACTTTATTTGAGTCACTTAAACAATGAAAAAAAAAGTGATTAGTGTATACTTATTCCTTTGATGATCAATACTTATTAATTCCCTATACTATGCTTGCAATGAGTGTACTTGCTCACATGTGTATTTTGGGATTTGTTGGATAGTATGCCCTCTTAGACTAGGTTTCTGATGTAAATGTCGAATATTTTAATAAAAGAATTTATTTTTAGAAATCATTTTTGAATTTACTTTTTATTTGTGCAAAATTTTGTTTGGAACAGACCCATTGTGTTTAAATAAGTATTCTATCTGAATGGTGGTTTTTCACAGTAAGGTATAGATCATGGGTTATTTAAACACATAAAGACCTATTGGTGAGAATGAAAATCTCATCATGTTTAGGTTATTATGTTATGAATTCCAATTGGGGAATGGCTTACCTTTAGCCAGTGAGTAGTCCACTCACTTTATGACATAAGTGTATTTCAAATACGTAGGACATGACCTATAGTAGTAGTTTCTAAAAGTACTATATGGTAAAAACCTAGACTACTACCGCTACAGCGTAGACTAGTACTCTACGACTTGAGTATGAGTTGATGGTCTGACGAAGCTAAAAGCATATATTTTGATATGCTATAGTTGAGGTTCTATGATAGAACCAATATACTTGTGTTTTGGGTATATGTAACTAGTTAGTTAAGACCGACTTATACAAGAAAGTTTCTACACAACATCGCCCCTTGTGGTTGTCAGAATGATCTAAAGTGTCCAGGGTCCTAGGAAACATGACTTAGATGTTTGCTTTAGGGTAGCTCCCTTGGAAAGCAGAGATACTCCAGGAAGTCGTGGATCATTAGACTAGAAGCCTAAGGATGGTAGATGTCATTTAGAGAGGTCTTAGTACACTTTTTCCTCTCTAAATGTAGGGTGATGTGTAGAGGGGTATTTTAGTTATTTCACCTGTAGGTCGGAGACTTTGCTAACGCAGCATTGTCCTTGGGGTCAATATTTTCTTATGATGATATTAGGAAATATTTAAAATGCAGAATACATCTATTTATATAGCAGGGGTATTTTGGTCATTTTAGCAGCCAATGTGATGCGTCTTTTTGGTTCTCGGAATAGCCTGTAAGTCCTAATTAATTTTAGATTGAGGAATTTGTCTCAGTTAGAGAGGATTTTATTTTATTATGTTTTATTTTATTTTATTCAGGAAGTCTAATTTATTATTAAACTAGAATAAAATAAATAAATAAATAAAATAAAAATAGGAGTTGAGAGAAATTAATTATTTGGTTTAATTGGTTAATTAATTATTTAGGGCCTAAGTTTGAATAATTAGAAAATTAACCTGGGCTTAAACTAGAGGGAAATAATTAATGCTTAATTATTTATTGGGTTATTTATATAAGCCCAAGAAATAAATAATTGAAGTTTAATTATTTTGGCTCATTTGGGCTCATTAATTATTTATTGGGTTATTTCTATAAGCCCAGAAAATAAATAATTAATGTTTATTATTTTAGGCCTTTTGGATTCAAGAAAAATAATAAATATTATTTTGGCTCAATAGCTTGGACCGTAGGATTTTTCCAGATACGGATCAGATAAGTTTAGGGTTAAGCCAAACTTATTCTCTTGATAACATCCGGGTGTTTGAAATATGATATCCCGGGGGATATCGTTATCAGATATTGGAGACCTAGTTTTGGCTAACAATAAACAAGACTCTGGGAAAAAAAAACCCTAATTCTCCCTAGCTTTTCTCTCTCCCTCACGCAGCTCTCTCTCTCTCTCGTGCTCCTCCTCTCTTGTTTCTTTCCTTGGTGTTTTGCTAATCAATAGCAAGAGAACCAAGGAGATTTGAGACCACTCCTCTTTGTCCTTTGTTTCACCAGCAAGGATTGAGGCAGTGAAATATTCCATGAGCCGAAAAGCTTGGCGTTCATGCAAACAAGGCGAAGTAGGAGGTTAGCGAGATTTCAACCAGAAGCTTCATCAAGCGGGCAAGGCGAGGCTATTCTTGTGGTTCAATCCATTCCTACACAATCTAAAAAGTTTAAAGCATGCAAAGGTATGCTCTTAACGCTTCCGTATTGCCATTAAAAGGCTTGTTGTTTTGTTCTTCGTTCCCGTGCATGCTCCTCTGTTCTTTAAAACCATCAGGATTAATTTTTTAATTAAAACTTGATTAAGGGATTGATTTAAAATGGATGATTTTATATACCCAAAATTTACGCAACAAGTTTTTGGCACCGTTGCCGGGGAACAATATCATGAAAGCTTGGATTTTGTTGATTTAACCATGTTAATATGTTTATATGCAAATATGTATATATATTCTTTGTGTAAATTGGTGTTCTATCTTGTTGTTTGTAACTTTTTGTGACTTAATTGACTAGCTAATTTCATGTTCTACTGTTAATACCACTAACTTTTGTATTTAGATAGTTTATGAAGGCGTGTGTTTTTGTTTTCTTTATTATTTGTTTTTCCCTTTTGTTTTTTTCTTCTTTTCTTTGTTTTTTTAAAATTATTTTTGTTTGTTTTTATTTTCAATTTGATTTGTGTTTTTCTTTGAGCGCAAGATTGACATCATTATGGACAACTACTTTTGGGCACAAGATTAAAGGAGTTACAATGATGAGAATTTGGCAAATTTGCAAGCTCGGATTGACGCTTTTTGTGAGATGTCACTTGAAACCTCAATGCATTCTTTTGTCGCCAAAACAAATTCCTCCATTAAGTGGCATGAAGAAGCATCCCAACATATGAGCCATCAAAGAACACAACTAGCCAAGTTGGTTGAAGATGCCATAAAGGTCCAAACACTTTAACCAGAGAATCTCCCAGGAGAGGAAAGAGGCTATGAGGGACAATTGCACAATATGAAAAGGGAGGTATTCGATTCTCTTATATGTGCTACTAATTCTAATCTCTCTTTGTCACATGATTTATTAGGCTCCTTTCCATTCTTGGAGGACAATGGTCCAAATGATGATGTGTCCAGTTTAATATGCTTCAAGGAGTTGGATTTTTCAATACTATATCATACAAACTCCTTGAAGGATGTTGACAAATTCTACCCTTCACCCCATCTAAAGGGAGGTAACTTGGTACTTGTAGATGTGATGAAAAGTAAGGATTTCTTGATCCCATCTTTGACAAGTCAAATACTAAGTTTTAAGGGGATTTCAATTGTGACAAATCCTTTGAACGGAAAGCTGATTTCAAGTTTGATGCATTTTTTAGAGACTATGTGCACTTATATATTGACAAAAATATTTGTGTGTCTATAGGAATGTTAAAGAAAGAGGTTTATATGTTTTGCTTTAGTGAGAAAAGTTATTTTCATAAACCTTCTATTTTTCAAAAACCTCTCTTCTTTCTCCATTCATCTTGTCTATTTTCTATTTTGAGCTTTAATTTCTTTTCAAAAGGTTTGATGAGGTTGCATGATGAGTGGAAAGAGTTTGTATTTTATTTTTTTGTTAAGTAGTTTATTTTTCCTCTCCCAAATAAGGAAAATATTTTCTATCTTAAGTATGGGGGAGTAAGTCGTGTTTTTATTTGCTTTCTTAGGATTTTTAGTACTTCTCATTAGGTTGTTTTCTTTTTATGTTGGTATGTTTTATTTTGTTATTATTTTCCTTGTATTTGTGTTTTGTTTTATAGGTAAGAATAAAGTCCTCTTGAACAAGCCCTTCTCTCTATTTCTAGTTTTAATATCTATTAGCACGTTATTGCACTTGGAAAATATTGCTTCAACTTTCTACCCCTTATTATTTTTAGTTCCTTTGGAGTTGCTTTCTTATGTTTATTTTTTGCCAACGAGGACATTGTTCAATTTAAGTGTGGGGGGAGTGGTTTGGTGATATTTTTTGACCAATTTTTTTTATCATCTTACTGCTTTTTTGGTATTGAGCTACTTTAAAAAAATCTAGTTTAAAAGATTTTCATTAAAAAAACAACTTTGTCGTAATTTCCTTGAATGTTTTGAAAATTTGAAGATTTAACAGTTTGGAACTTTTGGAGCTAATTCACAATGGAAGTACTTTCTTCTCTTTCTTTTTCCTCTTTATTTATTTTGGTCTTCTTGGCTGTACTTTTCTTGTTATATCTTTGGCCATTGAGAATAATGTCCGGTTTAAGTGTGTGTGTGTGTGTGGGGGGGGGGGACAAAGGTTGAAGAAATACTTTTCCATATGAATTTGATATATATAGTTTGTGATTTGTGATAATATTTTTTTTTTTGTTGAAAATTTTAGTGGTTTCATTGTTAATCAAGGTTGTAATTCTTTTTTTTCCTTAGATATGAGTTTTGTCATTCATTAGGTAGAATTTGATTAAATTGATTTTAGTGGAAAAGACATTTGTCAAGATTTGAGAATTTTGATTAATCTTATTTATGCATTGGTGTTTGAATATTATTTGACTTACTAGTTGAAATATAGAAGATATGATGAATATGGGAAGAGTTTATTGGCTAACTTTTGTATTATGAGTTTAAATTTTGCTAACTTAGAGTTATGATGAAAAAAATGTGAGTTGTAAAAAGATTTTTGAGAGGACAGATTAAGGAGAAGGTTGAAAAATGTGATTTGAGTTGAGAAAAAATAATGAGTGAAAACAACACTGTTGTTGGTGTGAATTAGAGAAAAGACTCTTATTGATGATCTTTGAAGACCTTTAGCTGAAAAGGGGGTCAATATGGGGAGAAGTAGTAAGTGTATTCGGTGTACTCTTTTGAGGCTATCCCGAAGGCAAAAAAGCAAGCAAGAGCATAGAAAAAAGAATTGTGGAAAAAATGATAAGTGATGGTTGTAAAGGGGGCCAATACGGTGTTTGAAGAGAAATCCATACACTTGAGGCTATCAATTCCCTAAGTCATTGAAAAACTTGAGGGAAAAAAATTTGGAGTGCTTTCCTCACATCATAACTTGAGTGTGCAATTTTTGGATTTATAATGTTTGAGTTGGTAGATGGCTGATCTATGTGATTCATATTATCTATATTTTTACTTGAAGAGTGAAATAACTTTCTTAAACAAAGGTTTGCACTTGATTAATTTCACTTCAAGAGTTTTGTGATGTCTTGGCCAATTTTTCAAAGTTTGAAATTATTTTCAAAAGGTATGAATGACAAGGGTTGTATCTGAAGTTTGAAAGGAAGACATGATCTTTGCTATGATGAAGGAACTTTTGAATAAGAAAAAACATTGTGTTATCTTGATAATTTTTCTTAGACTAAAGTGTTTTGCTTGAGGACAAGCAAATGTTCAACTGTGGGGATATTGATAGGGGTTAAAATCACCATTCTTTTCCTAGTTATTTGAAGTTATTTTAAGATACATATGTTGTAATAACTAGGCATATTCTTTCCTATTTGACATTTTGCTTGTAAAAGGTGTTTTTGGAAAATATGTGCAGATTTACGTTAAAATCGAGCAGAAAGTACACAGAACCAGAATGCACATGGCACTAGGCCCAGCTAGTGGACCAGGCACCGGGTGTTAGTGTTGTACCCTAGAGACAATCACTTGTACATTGTATATGATACATTTTATTTTAATAAGAGGCATTATTTATTTTATAGTTTCTTTTGTTTACTTTTAAGTAATTTAACTATTCGATAAAGTCTCTAGTACAATACTGTGTTAAGAAAATCATGATAGAGATCATGATATGAGATTCCTACTACACTGTATAGTGTTAACACTTAAATAGTCCCTAGTCATAGTATTAATGAGACGGGACATCATTAATGCGTTAAGACTAGTATGTGTTAGACTTCCTGATTTGATCAAGCAGTGGTTCTCATATTCGTGAGTATTGAGATATTCAAAGTTAACACATGGATGTTTGTTAATGGAACAAGTTTATTAGATGACCTAGCTTTGAGATAATCACATGGAAAACTATTTAGTGCCAGTGATATAATCTCAATATAGCAAACGTGCAAGTATCCTTAGACTTGAGATCTCCAAGATACTTTGTTTGCTGAGCATTGTACTTTGATTCCAATCTCTTGAACTCGATCGAGGGCTGCCTATGGGATGGATATTAGGTACTTTGTGAGGTAAACGAAAGTAGTTGATAGGGTCAATAAAGGATTTACCACTCTTAAGAGTAGGGGTGAATATCTCACGGCCACTTGTAGGAATTACTACTTGAGAAGTCCTTGGCCAAGGCATATGTGTATTGGAAATAGTTTCAATTGATACACATCTAGAGTAGTGGGTTCCTAGTACAAGTACTATTGTATTCGGGCCAGAATTAATTCTGGAGGGAGTTGGCACTAATTCCGTACTCCAAACCGAATGAGATATTGTATGGTGAAAGGAGTTAATTACACTGAAGTTTATTATTGAAGGGTTTATGTCAAGCCACTTGACTTCCTGGATTCTTGGGTGGTCATGATGTGTTGCTAGATACCGCTCATGATCTGGGAATACGTGTTTATTAATTGATGAATTAATAAACCAATCCTGATTAGAATTAATATGATTAATTCTAATTAATTATGGATTATTAATCTCAAAGACGTTTGGATTAATTCATGTTCGCTACCAATTGACTGGGAAACCTAATAAGTCACACATAATAGAAGATTATCTACTCAAGGTGTTATTTGATTACATAGTGGGGTTAATTGAGAGAAAGGGAAGTTGCTGTGGATAAATTATAATTAGTTATAATTTATGGTCCAAATTGTAATTGTGAGAACTTGAGGTTTCTAATTACAATTAAGGAATTCTAATAGGATTAAAATTCTCAGTTTTGGTAGGGTATTTTCGTGTAACATATAGATGAGATACATGAAACCCTAGCGAGGTGATGAACACACGAAAAACAATAGCCACGATCTTCTCTCTCTCTCTCTGTCTCTCTCTCTCTCTCTCTCTCTCTCTCTGTCTCTCTCTCTCGCTCGTTGCTCTTGAAGTAAACAACCCTAGCCGCCATCTTTTTTTGCTAGCAAAAGAAATTTTGGTGCTTGAGTATTCCTCTATGTGGATTATTGTTAGAGATAATCACACACTGTGATTATAGTAGTTAGACATTCCACTCTTGTGAAGTTAGATCTAGAGGATTACTAGATCGTGCCTCAACTTGAAGAAGAAATTTTGTTCTTTGGACGATCAAACAAAGGTAAAAAGCTTCTACCTTTATTATGTTTATGTCTTGTTTTCCACACATAGGTGGGTCCTGGGATGGTATCTCGTTTTATTCTTCCGCTGCGCCGTATAGGATACGAGCCAGAGATACCCAACACCGGGTCCATTCATCTCCAACAGAAGAAATTGAGCAAGTTTCAGGGGAATTCCGAAATAGACTTGGTACCCAATTTGGCAAGTGCACCTGGCACTGGGTTCTGTTTGTCTGCCAAGGAGAAACGGCCAAAAACAGAGTAAAAACAGGGGAAGAACAGAGTGCACCTGGTGCCAAGTGGGTCGAAGTTACCCAGCTCCAGGTATACTCTGGAGGCAAATATTTTGTACATGAAATTAGAACTTATCCAATGATTTTGGTATTTTCCTTGTCCTACTTAGCCAAGACTTCCTCAGCCATGAAATTGTCATCCAAAAGGCCTATAAAAGCACAAGTAAACACAAGGGTTAGATATATATAAGAGAGAGAGGTGAATTAAAGAGTAGAAATTCTAGATTCCTCATTAAAAGAGGAATTCATCCAAATCAAGAAGGATTGTTCAAGGGAGTTTTCAAGGAAGAAGAAAGAGGCTTGTCTATGAGTGCTTTCTTTTCTTTTTGTCTTCTTTTCCTTCAGTAATGATGTATTCAATATTTTGATTGTAAGTTAACATTATTTCGGGATTTATGTTGTTGAGTTAATTTAGTTCTTTGATTAATTAATTGTCATCTTTGGTGTTTGATTACTTGATTTCATTGGTTATTGATGCGAGTTCTTCTAATTGACTTAAGATGATAATGTTAGGAGTTTCATTGCATTGACTTCGTATTTATCTAATCTTGATGGACTTGAGCGACAAAGTTAAGATTATATGACTAAGTAATCAAAGATTAGTTGATTTTGCCTCGAGCTAAGGGCTATTAGATAATTTCATGTTTATAAGGAATTAAGCTTAATGTATGTTTTGGTTATGTTAGCTTGATTGGCAAATTTGTTAATTTGATCAAAATATAGGATTTCATGGATTGGGAAACGAAGTGAAATTTATCTAAATAGAATCATGACTTGTGAAACGATTGAATTTCATTTTATATTCCTTCATGATGCCAAGATAATAATCAATTGAGAAGATTGCTAGTTGGTTCATTGTTATGTTTCTAGGGCAATTGTCTAAAATGCATAATCCTACATCCTTGATTTGTCTATATTTCTTTGTTTTTTCTTTTTATTATTTTCTTACTTTATTTAGGGTCGATTAAACAATGAATAAATAGTGACTAGTATGTACTTGTTCCTTTGAGGATCGATACTCGTTAATTCCCTATACTATGCTTGCGATGAGTATACTTGCTCATATGTGTATTTTAGGATTAATGTTTTAATTAAAACTTGACTAAGAGATGGATTTAAAATTGATGATTTTATGCAACCAAAATTTACGCATCAATTTTGGCCGAGTAGGAATTAGAAAATACCGAAATCTTTGGAAAATTTCCAAAGTCATGCACAAGATTTTCGCCTTCCAAAGCCGGTGTGGCGCCGGGAACCTTCGATCCTCCTGGCGTCAAGTACATTCTATTCTTCCTTTGAATTTTTGCTCTGTTTTTGCTGGCCGGACAGAATGAACCCGGTGCCTGGTCCACTTGCCCGACTTGATGCTAGGTCTGTTCTATTTTCTTCCTGATGGTTAGCTTGATTTCTTCTGCTCAACCAGAATGGACTTGATGTCCGGTCCTTTGGCTGGGCCTGGTGCTAGGTCTATTATGGAATTGTTTACTTTTTGCTCTAAATCTACTCCAATCTGCCCAAATTTACTAAAAACACTTTTTATAAGAAAAATGTCAAATAGGAAGGAATATACCTAGTTATTACAACAAATATATCTCAAAACAACCTCAAATAACTAGGAAAATAATGCTAATTTTAGCCCCTATCAGATACCCCCACACTTGAACTTTTGCTTGTCCTCAAGAAAAACGCTTTAGTCAAGAAAAATCATTTAGAAAACACAAATTCTTTCTTATTTAAAATTTCTTTACTGTAGCAAAGATTATGTCTTTCCTTCAAACTTAAGATATAACTCTTGTCATTCATACCTTTTGAAAACAATGGAAACTTTGAAACATTTGACAAGATACCACAAAACTCTTGAAGTCAAATTAATCAAGTATATACCTTAGTCTAAGAAGACTATTTCACTCTTCAAGTACAAATATAGATAGCATGAATCACATAAGTCAAGCTATCTACCAACTCAAGCATTATAAATACAAAAATTGCACAACTCAAGTCATGATGTAGGGAAATCACTGCAATTTATTTTCTCAAAATTTCTTTCAACTACTTAGGGAATTAATAGCCTCAAGTGCATAGATTTCTCTTCACACACCGTATTGGCCCCCTCTTAGTCATCACTCATTATTTTTTTCAACAACTTTCCTCTAAACAATTCTTTCTTTATTTTGCTTTAGGGAATTTATAGCCTCAAGAAAGTGGATTTCTCTTCACTATCCGTATTGGCCCCCATAATCAAGCAAAAATAATATTTTTCTCATCTTCAAAGAGGAAACAATCAACTCATTCTTGCAATTTTTCAACTCACAGCAATTTTTCACAATTCTCCACAATCTTTCTTCTCAAAGATCTTTTATCAACTCACATTCCTCATCACAACTCAAAGCTAAGCAACATTTAAACTCATGACACAAGAGTTAGCCAATAAAATTTCCCCATATTCATCATATCCTCCATACTTAGACTAGATGAGTTAAATACTGTTCAAACACCAATGAATAAACAAGATTAACCAACATTCTCAAGTCTTGACAATATCTTATCTAATAAACGAATTTAATCAAAATCTACCTAATGAATGACAAAGAATCATATCCAAGTAAGAAAAAGGATTGCACCCTTGCTTAAACAATGATAACCATTGAAATTTTGAAAAATTTTCACAAAAAATGATATGGAAAAATATCTCTTCAACCTCATTCTCCTCCTACACTTAAACTGAACATTGTCCTCAATAGCCAAAGAAAGAACAATAAAGCATAGCCTAGAAGACCAAAATTAATAAAGAGGAAGAATAAAGAAAAGAAAATGCTTCCATTGCGAATTAGCTCAAAAAGCCCCGAACTTTTAAATCTTCAACTGCTCAAAACATTCAAGGAACTTGCAACAAAGTTATTTTTCAATCTAAATCTTTTAAACCAAAATTTTCCAAAGTAACTCAATACCCTGAAAACATTAAGATAATTGATAAAAACATGGATAAAAAAAATCATCAAACCACTCCCCCACACTTAAATTGGACAATGTCCTCATTGGCAAAAAATAAACATAAGAAAGCATCTCCAAAAGGACAAAAAATAATTAATGGGTAGAAAACTTAAGCAATACTTCCTAAGTGCAATAAAGTGCCAATAGATCTTAAAACTAGAAATAAAGAGAAGGGCTTGTTCAAGAGGATTTTATTCCTACCTAAAAAACAAAACAAAAATAAAAGCACAAGGAAAATAATAACAAAATATAAACACACCTAAATAAAAGAAAACAAGTGAAAGAAAAATACTAAAGAATCATAAGAAAGCAAATAAAGACACGACTTACTCCTCCACACTTAAAATGGAAAATATTTTCCTTATTGGGGGGAGGAAAAGCAAAATACATAATGAAACACAAAACAAAAACCCTTTCTACTCATCCTGCTTCCTCATCAAACCTTTTGAAAAGAAATTAAAGCTCAAAATAGAAGATAGGCATGATGAATGTAGAAAGAATGGAGGGTTTTGAAAAATAGAAGGTTTATGAAAGCAATTTTTCTCACTAAAGAAAAATACATAAACCTCTTTCTCTAATATTCCTTTAGACACACAAATATTTTTGTCAACATATAAATGTACATAGTCTCTAAAGAATGCATCAAACTTGAAACACCTTTTAACCCTTTAAAAGCATGTTCACAGTTAAAATTCCTTTTGAAAATTAGTATTTGAGTTCTCAAAGATGAGATCAAGAAATCCTTACTTTTCAATATATCTACAAAAACCAAGTTACCTCCCTAGCAACACGCCAAAAACCTGATGCGTAAATTTTGGGTGTATAAAAATTATCAAAATTCAATCCATCCCTTTGTCAAGTTTTAATTAAAACATTAATCCCAAAATACACATGAGCAAGTATACTCATTGCAAGCATAGTATAGGGAATTAACGAGTATCGACCCTTAAAGGAACAGGTACACACTAATCACTTTTCATTCATTGTTTAACCGACCTAAATAAAGTGAGAAAAATAATAAAAAGAAAAATAAAAAATATATACAACTCAAGGATGCAGGATTATTCAATTTAGACAAGTATCCTAGAAAACATGATAACGAACCAACTAGCAATTCTCTCAATTAATTATCATCTAAGCATCATGAAGGAATATAAAGTAAAATTCAATCGTTTCCTAAGTTATGAATCTACTTAGATAAATTCTACTTCGTTCCCCAATCCATAGAATTACTATCTTTTGATTAATATTAACAGATTTGCTAATCAAGCTAACATAACCAAAACATGTATTAAGCTCAATTCTTTATAAGCATGAAATTAACTAATAACTCTTTGCTTGAGGTGAAATCAACTAATATTTGATCACTTAGTCCTATAATCTTAACTTTGCCACTCAAGTCCATTAAGATTAGATAAATATGAAATCAATGCAATAAACTCCTAACGTCATTGTCCCAAGTCAATTAGAAGAACTTGCATTAATAACCAATGATAACAAATAATCAAGTACCAAAGATGATAAAGAATTGATCAAATAACTATATAAACACAAAATCATGAATCCCAAAATAATGTTAAATTATAATCAAAACATTGAATACATCTTTGTTTAAGGAAACGAAAACAAAGATAAAAGAAAGCACTCATAGACAAGCCTTTTTCATCACCTTTGAAGACTTTCTTGAACAATCCTCCTTGATTTGGTGAATTCCTCCTTCAATGAATTATTTGAATTTATTCTCTTGGATCCACCTCCACATGTATATGTGTATGTATCTCTTATGTTTTCTTATGCTTTTGTAGCCCTTTTGGATGCTAAATTCATTGCTTAAAAGATCTTGGCCGAATAAGAATTTGAAAATACTAAAATTTTTGGAAAATTCTTAAATTCATGCATAGGATTTTCACCTTCCAGAGTGGGCTTGGCGCTGGATACCTTCAACCCTCTTGGTGCCAGGTACATTCTATTCTTCCTCTGAATGTTTGCTCTATTTTTGCTTGCCGGACAAAATGGACCCGGTGCTTGGTCCACTTGCCCAATCCCGCCCTAGGTATGTTCTGTTTTCTTCCTAAAGGTTGGCTTGATTCCTTCTAAATGACCCGAATGGACCCATGCCTAGTCCCTTGGCTGGGTCTGGCGCCATGTCTATTATGGAATTATTCACTTTTTGCTCAAATTTTTGGAAAATTTCGAAATTTTTGGAAAATTTTCAAATTCATGCACAGGATTTTCACCTTCCAGAGTGGGCTTGGTGTCGGATACCTTCAACCCTCTTGGTGCCAGGTACATTCTATTCTTCCTATGAATGTTTGCTCTATTTTTACTTGCCGGACAAAATGGACCCGGTGCTTGGTCCACTTGCCCAACCCCGCCCCAGGTATGTTCTGTTTTCTTCCTGAAGGTTGGCTTGATTCCTTCTAAATGACCCGAATGGACCCATGCCTGGTCCCTTGGCTGGGCCTGCGCTATGTTTATTATGGAATTATTCACTTTTTGTTCAAAATCTACTCAAATCTGCACAAATTTGCCAAAAACACTTTTTATAAGCAAAATGTTAAATAGGAAGGAATATGCATAGTTATTACAATAAATGTATCTGAAAAAACCTCAAATAACTAGAAAAATAATGATGATTTTAACCCCTATCATAAGTTCAACGTTTAACGTTAGTGACTTAACTTCCTTTGATATAGGTGATGATTCATTTAAGAATTAACTTCAAGAAGGGGGAAATGATAGGAATCAAACTAGCTAATTGGTTCAATCTCAAGAAGGGGGAACGACCTTACAAGAATTCAATAACAAGATCAAGGACCAAGAGGTTCCAAGGTCATATCCAATTGTTCCTACAACTATATTTGAGGATGGAAGAGATTTGGAAGGATGATGAAGGTAGGTAAGATCTAAATTTGATAACTATCCAAAAGGAACCCTAACAACAACTTAAGCCTAAGCCGAATGAGAGAGAAAATTCTGAAGGCCAGTGAACTAGCACCGACCCAGCATTGGCCTCGACCAATTGAGCTGGCGCTGAGTGTGTTTTTTCGATAAAAACAATGGATTCCAGGGTAGACCCAGCACCGGGCCGAGCACCAGAGCCGGTGCTTGGTCATGTCGGGCTCGACCACTGTTTTTATCGATTTTTATGATTTTCTCCAGTTTCTTTCTACTTTAAACACTATGTAAAGACCTTTTAAGGCCTTATTTTGTCTAAGGCACTTAGTAATCACTTAGTTTGGGTTAGGGTAGTTTAAATACATCTTTTTAGTGATTTGACAAGACAATCAAACTACTTTAAATTTAAAAGAGAGTCTTGAGAGGTTTTTACCTCCTCGTTTATCTTGTTCGAGACCATGCTTAGGGCTTAATGCTCCTTTTAAATGCATCTATAAATCTTGTAGATAGTCCAATATGATTTCTCTTGATTGGTTCTTAGCTACTTTATTTTTTTAAGGTTTATCTTGAATTCCATTACTTGGGTACCTATAGTTCTACTTCTTTTTTTCTTGATTACCTTTGTTGTTTCAAGAATATTAGGGTGAATTTATAGTTGATCCTGCTACTATTCTTCTGGGGTCTTTCAGGCTTAGTTCTTTAAGGGTTGCTAGGGTGTAGGTAGATATTTATTTTCCTTCATGTTGGCTACAAACTTCCACTGTTTGGGTTTCACTATTTGAGCTAAGGTTTTTACCCATTGTTCCATCTATTTAACCAGTCAAGATCATATAAATAATTTTGATATTCTTCTTGTTATTCTAAAGTGACCCTGTTGAGAGTTTAGTTTAACAGTATACTTGTTGACATTGTGATTTGACATTGTACTTTTGCTATTTGTGTTGGACATTATCGATGGTATTTTGAACATTGTTTTTCTTGAAAAACAAAAATTTTGGAAAAAAGTTTTTAACTAAAAAGCAAACCATTTGCAAAGTGTAGTTTTTTTTTTTTTTTAATTTGAGTCAAAATGCCTAAAACAAAACAATTTATCAAACCTCACAAATACATTAAGCCATCCTCATCTTTTGACCCATCTTCAGAGCTATCTTCTTTTCATCAAAAAAATTCACTGAAAAAAATATGAGGAATGGTATGATGCTAGGGCCTTGAATAGAATTATTGTTGAAAAAACAATCAAGCCTTCCCTTGATAGGTCTTTGCATATAGCTAAGATGTTTGGAAGGATTGGTTAGGGTCCAATTTTAGGCTTGAGAGGTGAATTTTTGTCTTGCCCTTGTGAAAGAATTTTATGCAAACATGAAAAATAAAAAGAAATGACATTTACAACAAATCGAAACATCAGTAAAGGGCACATACATAATTTTGACTAGGGCTAAATTAGCTACTATTTTAATTGTTGATAATAGTGTCCCTTAGATACAAACTGACCACTATAATAAGATGATCTCTTCTGAGTCAACTTGCAATTTTAATGTTGCTTATCACCAGTTGGGTTTAGAACCAAAAGTATCTACACATGGTCCTTCCTTTCTCCCTAGTAATGATCTTACTCTTCAATTGAGGGTTATTTTGTATCTCTTATGTTTCAATGTTTGTCATCGATCTAGTAGCTTAAATGAGATTAGGGTGATTGATGTTTACATACTTTCTAAAATGCTTCGTGGAGAATCCATTCCCTTTGCCCCTTTATTACTAACTTCTATGGGCTAGGTGGCGGCCTATGGCCTTGCTACCAAAGCATTTGTCCTTCCATTAGTGATTTCACAAGTTTTGGATACTTTTAATGTTTCTATGGAGAATGAACTTCTGGAACCCACTACGTCTCACAATGTGGTCATTGAACAAGTAATCACTCATTGTGGCTACAAGTTTAATGCTACAACATCTACATGGTCAAAGCCAAGGGATGTCCCCCAAACTAGCATGCCTTGGTTCTAAGAGGACCAAGAAAAGGAACCTCCCGAACCACAAAGGTATTCTGGGTGATCATCAAGTGTTAGTGACAACATTCTAGCCAATATTCATATATTCTTGGAGTAATTAAAGGACAAAATGGTTAGAATGAGGGTAGAGATAGCTGATATGAGGGTAAGGCATAATCAAAGGTTTGACTGGATTGAGCATACTCAACAATACCAAGATGATATTTTGTGCAATCTAAGGTTCAATCAAGATATTTAAATGGATTTTTGGCAACATTATTGGGAGAGACAAGAAGGACCTCGTGGTCTATTTGGAGGTCATGGTGGCTCATTTGCTGGTCCCTTTGGAGGACAATTTGAAGTCCCATCTGGTGGCTCTACTTTAGGGGGTTCTTAAATACTTTGACTTTCTATTTTTTTTCTTTGACTCGTAGTGTGCTTTTATTTTATTTATTTTCAATTCCTTTATATGTTTTTACTTGGTGTGTTTGTTTTTCTTTTTTTAGGTTTCTTAACTCCTATGTTGATGACACTGCTTTTATCAATTTTTTGAATGAGAACTTCTTTTTTCTTGGTGCTAATCTACCTTGGGGAGTATTATTTTCTTTTTCCTCTTTCCATTTTTGGTCTCTTGGTTATGCTTTATTCTACTATCTTAAGCCATTGAGGACAATGTCCAATTTAAGTGTGGGGGAGGAATTCAATGCTTTATCGAGTGCATAGTTTGGCTTTTCTTAAGAAGAAATTTGGGATAATTTTTTCGAAATTGATTTCAGTATGAAATTATTTTTGCCTATGATAAGGTTATAATTTTCCTTTTCACTTTAGATATGAATTTGTCATTCAAATTGGTTGGATTTTTATTTGGATAAAATTGTGTATTAAGTTGAATATGTTAAGTCTTGACAATTTAAGTTAATGTTGGTTATATTTTAGTATTTAAATTTTATTTTACTCTTCTTGTTGGATATGGATAATATGATGAAATATGAGAAAAGTTGTTGATTAATTCTTGATTTATGGTTTTCTAAATTTATTTAACTTGCAGTTGTGAATAAGGATGGTGAGAATTGAAAAAAATAGTGCAATTTTGTTTTGGTGAGCTAAAAAAATAAGTGGAAAGATTTTTTTTTTTTTTTGAAAGAAAATGCTTGTTTTATTTGGAAAAATGCTTATCCTGGTTTTAAAAAAAAATCCTACTGAAAAGGTGGTCAATACAGAGGGAATTAGCAAGTATTATTCGGTGCACTTTCTTGAGGCTATCCCAAAAGCAGAAAACAAAGAAAAAAAATGTTGATGACAAAAAGAGGTCCAATATGGTTAGTGAAGAGAAATCCACTTTCTTTAGGCTAATTCCCTAAGTCATATTGTAAAAAAAAAGGAGTGTCTCCTTATTTTACTACTTAAGGTTGTGCAAATTTGATTCTACGAGTTTAGAATTGGTTAAACAACTTGACTTATATGATTTGTGTTATCTATGTCTTGACTTAAAAGGTGAAATAATTTTCTTAGACTAAAGTATAAACTTATTTAACTTAATTTTAAGGGTCTTAACATGTTTGATTTAATGCATGAGTTTACAAAGATTTTTAAAGGGTTAAATGAATGAAAAATCTATATATAATGTTGGAAAAGAAATTATAACTTTGTTGTGGGTGAATTTGAGAAGAACTAATTTGTTTTGTGTGCTTTATCTTAAGTACTTTACTTGGGAAGAGGCAAAGATTCAAGTGTGGGGAAATGTGTTATGGCCTAAATTTATATAAATTTTCTTAGTTATTTGAGGATATTTTTGATACTTTTGATAAAATAACACGCCATATTCTTTCCTATTTGATATTTCACTTATAGAAATATTTTTATGTGATTTTATGCAAAAATAGGTGAATTTTGAGTTTAATTGAGGAATTCTAGTGAAGACCTGGGGCCAAGCCAAGAAGACTGACCCATCACTGGGTCAAGTCTAGAAGAACAATGAAAAACAGAGAAAATTAGGATGAAACAAAGCACACAGTTGCGGGAGGATGCACTTGTCCCACGGCCAGCCTCAACAAGAAAGTCATAGCTTACTAAGCCGTAGCTTTGCAAAAAGAAGAACAAAGAGAGAAATGGTTTGGTGGCTCGAACTCGACTTGCATCAGCTCTGGTGAGCTGGCATTAAGAAAACAAAAGGAAGAATGCGGCTTGGTGGTTTTGGCTCGGCTCAACATCGAAGAAATCAACTCTAGCAACCGGTTAAGCGAAGAGAAGAAATGGCTTGGATGGCTTCAGTTGGCTTTGATCAAAGGAAACGGAAAGAATAGCTTCCGAGGCTCGGGCTTGGCTCGATTCTTCGTGGCTTCAGCAAAACTGAAGGAAACATAGCTTACGCATAGTCGGTGGATTTGTTTAGAATTTAGAAGCCTATTAGGAAATTACTTATTCTCTATTTTGGATTTTAGGATGTTTGTATGCCTATAAATAAAGGCCATTAGTGAAGGAGTAAGGTGTGCACAATATGGATAATTAGAAATATATTGAGAATGAACCATGTAATATTTTCTCCGGAGAAATTTATCACTCAAAACTTTACCTGTGGCTCTGTCTGCAGTGCTCATTGCTGGTCTCAAGCCTAGATAAAGGAGGAGAGTTATAGTAAGGCTTGTGACAGCCAACATAAAATATAGTCACATCCATGACATGAACCAATCAATTGACTTCGTGAGGGCATTTCTTACTCAGCAACACGTTGCATTTCCTAGACGTGGGTATAGTGATAAATATGCAAGGATTTCCAGGTCGTTGCCTGGAAGTAACGCGTCGTGTCGGTCCCCGGATATAGTGTTAAATATGCAAGGGTGTAGGGTAAAAAAAATAGTCTATAGTGATAGGATCTGTCTAACTACATGGAATATAGGATCTTTGACCGGTAGATTGACAAAACTAGTCGAGGTAATGCAGAGGAGAAAGATTAGCATTTTCTATCTTCAAAAAACCAAATGGGTAGGTGAGATGGTGAGAGTAGTAGCTTCGTGGGGTTATAAGCTTTGGTATTCAGGTAGAGTTAGGAATAGAAATGGAGTCAGGTTTATTATTGACCGTGAGTTTATTGATGTTGTGGTTGAAGTATAGAGGAAAAGTGATAGGATTTTGAGCATCAAGATCATGATTAGCGGCGAGATTACTACTGTTATTAGTGCGTATGCGCCACTAGTAGGACTCGATGATTCAGTTAGGCAACAATTTTGGGATGATTTAGATAAGATTTTTCAGAGTGTACCATGTGTAGAAAAAATTTTCATTGGTGGTGATCTAAACGGACATGTGGGTACTGATTAAAGCGGGATTGAGAGTATTCATGGAGGTCAGGGTTTCAGAGTTAGAAATGAAGCAGGAACTACTATTCTTGATTTTGCCTTGGCCTATGATTTGACCATAGCAAATGCCTAGTTTAAGAAAAGAGATTCTCACTTAGTGACCTTTAGAAATGGGTTAAATGCTAGTTAAATAGACTTCTTTTTTATGACACGTAGGTTTCGTAGTGGTTGTACGGATTGTAAAGTTATTCCAGGCGAGAGTGTAGTTACGTAACACAGGCTGTTTAGTCCTTAATTTTAATTTTAGGAAAAAAAAGTAAGCAGTGAAATCTTCGGGTTGACCCTAGGATCAAGTGGTGCAAGCTTTAGGGGGATGAAAGAATAGCCTTTGTCGATAAAGTAGTTAAGGTGGATGACTGGTCTTCTAATATAGATTCAGATTCAGATACTATGTGAAGAAAGATGGCTTAATGTATTAGGATAGTAGCTAAGAAAGTGCTTGGGGAAACTAAAGGAAAAGTACCTCTAAACAAGGACGGATCGTGGTGGAACAACATAGTGAAAAAATCCATAAGAAGTAAAAGAGAGTGCTATAGAAACTTAGAGAAGTGTAGGAGTGATGAGAATTTTGAGAACTATAAGATTGTGTAAAGAAAAGCTAAAGAAGCTATTAGAAAAGCAAGACCCATAGTTTACAAGGATTTATATGAAAAGTTGGATACCAAAGACAGGGAGGAGAATATATATAGATTGGTGCATTACAGGAAGAAGAAGAAG
Organism: Voacanga thouarsii; assembly: GCA_026120185.1. Taxonomy (NCBI): domain Eukaryota; kingdom Viridiplantae; phylum Streptophyta; class Magnoliopsida; order Gentianales; family Apocynaceae; genus Voacanga; species Voacanga thouarsii. The sequence goes on from JANUWF010002074.1 coordinate 3,573,193, forward strand.
AAGAGAGGTATCAGTATGGTGAAATGTGTAAAGGACAACAACCACAGAGTTTTGGTTATAGATGAAGAAATAAAGGAGAGATGGAGGTCGTATTTTGATAAGTTATTTAATGGGAGCCAAGTCTAAGTTCCAAGTGTAGATAGCCTGGTGATTTCGAATGAAAAGGTTAACCATGCATGTATTCGCCGTATTCAGAAGTATGAAGTCCGAGATGCCCTTAAAAAGATGAGTAAAAAAAAAAAAAAAGCAGTAGGATCGGATGATATACCGATCGAGGTTTGAAAGTGTTTAGGACAGATAGGTATTACGTGGATGACAAGTCTGTTCAACAAGATATATAGAGTTAATAAGATGCCTATAGAGTGGAGGAAGAGTACTCTGATTCTTCTGTACAAGAATAAAGGGGATGTTCAAGATTGTGCCAATTACCGTGGGATTAAACTCATAAGTTATACTATGAAGCTTTGGGAAAGAGTGATTAAACAGAGGTTATGTGGCATTATATAAATTTTAGATAATCAGTTTGGTTTTATTCCTGGGTATTCCACTACAGAGGCAATCATTTATTAAGGCAGATGATTGAATATTATAGGGAAAGAAAGAGAGATTTACATATGGTATTTATTGACTTGGAGAAAGCTTATGACAAGGTGCCTAGAAAAGAAGTTTGGTGGGTGCTAGCCAAGAAAGGTGTATCACTAAAGTATATTACTCTCATGAAAGATATGTATGAGGGAGCATGTACAAGTGTAAGGACTTGTGCCGAAGTGACTATAGAGTTCCTTATTACTATCAGGGTGCATCAAGGATCATCGCTTAGCCCTTTCCACTTTGCGGCCGTTGTGAATTAGTTGACCTGCACTATACAGGAGGATGTGCCATGGTGTTTGTTGTTTGCGAATGATATTGCGTTGATTGATGAGACTAGAGTTGGTGTAAATGCTAAATTGGAGTTGTGATGACAGACATTGGAATGCAAGGGCTTCCGAATTAGTAGGAGTAAAATAGAGTATATGGAATGCAAGTTCAGTGGTAGCAGAAATATAGCCCAGAGTGTAACTTTGGAAGGTAGAGATACACCGATAGCTAATTGCTTCCGATATCTAGGATCTATTATTCAGAAAGATGGAGAGCTGGATGCCAACGTTGCATACCGAGTTAAGGCGAGCTGGTTGCAATGGAGGAATGCAACTGGTATTCTATGCGATTGTAATGTACCACTGAATCTAAAGGGAAAGTTATATAGGACAACAGTAAGACCTGCTTTGTTATATAGCATGGAATGTTGGACAGTTAAAAGGTATCATATTCAAAAAATGAAAGTAGCTGAGATGCTTATGTTATGGTGGATGTGTAGATATATTAGAAAGGATTGAGTAAAAGATGAGACCATTAGGAAAAAGGTGGGCGTGGCATCTATTGAGGAAAAGACGAGAGAAAGTCGTCTGCGTTGGTTTAGACATGTTCATAGAAGACTGAGGAATGCTCTTGTTAGGTCAATTGAGAGAGGGAAGTATGATAGGTTAGACAGAGATAGAGGCAGACCTAAAACAAAATGGATAGAGGTGATTAGGAGAGATATGTCTTTGTTAGATTTGGATGAGATTATGACGTTTCATAAAAGGAGAGAGAGGATTCATGTAGATGACCACACGTTGCCTAACGTTAGTTCTTGTAGCCGACCCCAAGTTATTTAGGATTAAGGCTCAGTTTGTTGTTGTCGTTGTTGGTAGAAGTTTATCACTCAAGGAGCATTGATTTTAGAGAAGCTTTCATTGAAAGTTGAAGCACTTGTCTATGAGTACCTATCTATTTTGTTTTTCTTGAACAATGATGAGTTAAATTCTTTAATTATATTTGCATGTTATTCTTGGATTTGATTTTGAATTAATTTAATTCTTTGATCAATTGATTATTTTTCTTGGTATTTGATTACTTATTTTGATTAAAGAATTAATTGATTGATTCTTCTTGTTAACTTGCTTGCAAAATGGGTCAATAATGGTCTTAATTTACTTAGTTTCATATTTGTTATGTCTTAACTTGCTTGCAAAAGGGGTTCAGTGTCTAGAACTTGTGTAATCAAAGATTAGTTGATGATTGCTAGAATATAGATTCATGGATAATTTCATGCTGTAAATCACCTAAATATAAAGATTTGTATGCGGAATGATCTTAATGCATCTTTTGGATAAATTGGTTGAGATAGAATTGTTCACTAATTTAGCTAAGGGGTAGTCATTCTATAGATTGCAAATGAAGTGAGTCTATTTGAATTCATTCATTATGCTAAGATAATAATTGATTGTGATACTTACTAAGTAATCCATTGCCATACCTTTAAGAATATTTGTCTAAATTGCATATTCTTTCATCCTTAAGTTGTATATATTTTTTGTTTATTTTCTTCTTTTCATTCTCTCATCACTTTATTGGGCCAGTCAAACAATGAATGAAAAGTAACTAATGGTAGTTGTTCCTTAGGGATTGGTACTCGTTAATTCCCTATACTATACTTGTGATGAGTATACTTGTTCATATGTATAATTTGGGGATTAATGTTTTAATTAAAACTTAGATAGGGATGGATTTAAATTTGTATAATTTTTATGCACCTAAATCTTACACATCAAAAGACCCCTGATTCTTTAGACGGGGTGATATCCCTACCTTTTTTAGTTACATAGGTGGTAGGGTATTACATTTTGTGATGAAAATAAGCTTGAATATAGGTGAAAATCTAGCTAGTTATAGTGATGGGATTGTATCCAAGGTGTTTCATAAAAGTCTTATGAGAATATTTGTGGCTAGAATGATGAGCTTTGGCTACTTGTATACATTCCTTAGGTTATCCTGACTTGAGAAATTACTTCTTTTGTGAATTCCAAAAGTTTTGAACCATTTTCAATGTTGCTACTTCATGTTTATCTTGTTCTTCCTTGTCTAAGAACTAGTTAACATTGTCTATTTGTTTCTTACTTTTCTATATCATTTATTTATTTTGAATTGCTTCCTTATATCTCTTTTGCTTGTTCTTATGTTATTGAGTCTTCCGTATTTGCAAATTCCTGATTGACTTGTTTGTACTTCAATACCCAACACGCATTCGTTGAAATTCCTCTATGACCCCCTAATTAAAGAATCCTTAGGATTTAGTTGAACCACTTGGTTGACCTAAACCCTTAGCCATTGGGAATGACATGGAATTGAATCAAGAGGAATTTGAGCGTTGGGAAAAAGATAAGAGGGTAAACTATTCTTAAAAAAGCTAAAAAGAGCCAACAATAAAGTAAAGTGAATATCTCTTGAGTATAAACATGCAAAGGAGTGTAAGTGAGGATCTATTTACTTTTCCAGTTAAATTTTGCAGGCTGATACATTTAAATTTATTCAATAATGGCCCATGAAGAAGAAATCTCCAGGCCTAATCAAAATGGACCAAATAGACCTTAAGAAGATCCAATTCGTGCTAGAGCTTTGCAAGAAGACTTACATGCTATAATGAGGACTATACAAAGTGGGTTTGATGCCATGAGAAGAGAGTTGATGGGTTTACATAATAAGCATGGCCAATCTTCTATCATGGTACAGCGAAGAGGGCAAGAGTATCTAGATATCCCCAGCCCTAGAATGAGGGATAATGTCCACACAACTTTATTATATGAACAACACGGTAAATAATGGGATGAGCACTGCATTGGAGGGTTCTAATGAGCTCCTATAAGAGAAGGAAGGCAAGGCGTGATAGGAGGACGAGGAAGGGTACGAGGAAGAAATAAAGGAAACAACATGAGGGGGCTAGAAAAAGAATTCAAAGGAGTAAATAAGTGGGATGAAAAAGAGCATGGGGAAGACTTTGTAGAACAAAATAGAGAATGAAGAAGGGTAAATGAAGCATGTATAGTTAAAGGTCCCTACATTTTATGGAAAGAGTGACCCCAAGTTATTTTTTAAGTATGAAAGCAAGATAGAAATTTTCTTTGAATGCCATATTTATAGTAAGAGGACAAAAGTAAGATTGGCAATCTTGAGATTTTTCAAGTATGCATTAGTTTGGTAGGATCAAGTTAGCATATAAGGAATATAAATAGGAGTTCAACTCATAGCCATTTGGAATCTATTGAAAGACTTGATGAGGGCAATATTTTTCCAACCTATTACTACAATGATCTTTATCAAAAACTCCAATTTTTTAAGTAAGGGAGCATGAGTGTGAAAGATTACCATAAGAAGATAAAGGTAATATTAATGGGAGCTAATGTTAATGAAGATGTTAGAGCTACCAAGGGCTATATTCTTAGGTGGATTAAATAGAAAAATAGCCAATATGGTGGAGCTACACTCATATGCGAGCTTAGAAGAGATGGTCTATATGGTAGTGAAAGTTGAAAAACAAATAAAGAGAAGGACATTTGTAAAGGCAACCCTACCACTACTAAACGCTTCTAGTAAGCTACCCTTTAAAAAGGAAGAGACTCCTAAACCATTTCGAAAGGAGTACATCAAATGAAGAGAGAATTGGAATAAGATCAGGGAAATGCCACTAAGAGACCGTATGTTGGAAAATATGCCCTCAAAGATTATGTATTATGTGTAAACATGTTGCAATAAAATATTTATTCATTTAATTTAGTTTATTACTTATATTATTGCATATTTAGTTGTCTAAGTATGACAAGTAATGGTCTATGTGTTGGGTCGTTCTTCACAGTAAGGTATAAACTATGGGTACTGTTAGTGTTGTGCCCTAGAGGCAATCACTTGTACCATGTATATTGTATAATAATTAATCAAAGAGGCATTCTCTATCTTTCAGTTTGATTGTTATATCTTAATATGCGTATAAACTATTTTATAAAGTCCCTAAGACAACACAATATTAAGAAAATCGTGATAGAGATCATGACTCACGATGTGATATTCCTGCTACACTCTATAGTGTTTGTGCTTGAATAATCCCTAGTCATAGTATTAATAAGATGAGACATTATTAATACAACAAGACTAGCACATGTTACATCCCTTAATTGGATCAAGTGGTGGTTCTCGTAACTGTGAGTATTGTGATACTCAGGATTAATATGTAGATGCTTGTTATATGGACAAGTTCATTAGATAACCTAGCTATGATATAATCACTTGGATAAGCCATTGAGTGTTAGTGATAGAACCTCATTATATCAAGTGTGCAAGTATCCTTAGACTTGAGATCTGCAAGTTATTTTGTTTATAGAGCGTTATATTTTCATTCTAATCTTTAGAGTATTACAAGGATTGCCTATAGGATGGATATTGGGTACAATTTAAAGTAAATGAAAGTAACTGAGAGGGTTAATAAATGATTCACCACTCCTAATAGTAGGAGAATATATCTCAGGGCAACTTGTAGAAATCATTACTCATGAAGTCCTTGGCCAAGGCGACTATGTGTTGGAAATAGTTCCAAATTTGATACACATATTGAGTAATGGATTTCTTGAACAAGTACTAAAATATTTGGGCCAGAATTAATAATATTCTAGATGGAGTTGGCACTAATTCCATGCTCTAGACCGAATGAGATATAGTATAGTGAAAGGAGTTTATTGCGCTGGTTATTTGCTATTGAAAGGTTCACGTCAAGCCACTTGACTTTCTGGACTTTTGGGTGATCAAGAGTCATTGCTAGATGTCATTCTTGATTTGCTAAATATAAATTTATTAATTAGATAATTAATAAATTAATCCTATATTTTATTTAGGGTTATTAATTCTAAATATGTTAGAATTAATTCATATTATGCAACTAACATGACCAGGAAACCTAAAGGGCCACACACAATAATGGTGTGCATGCTTAATATATATTATTTGATAATATTGTGGGGTTAATTAAAAGAAAAAAAATATATTTATAGGTGAATTATAAGTTTTCTATAATTCATGGGACTTGGTTACAATTGTATAAACTTCAAGGGCCCAATTGTAGCATTAGATCTTGGAGGACTTAATTGCAATTAATATAAATTCTAAAACTATAAATAAGGAAATTCGTTCCTTATGCTAGAGGGTGTTGAACAATCAAAACACAGTGGTTTTTGGACCTTCTTCTTCATCCCTATTCTTCTCCAATTAAACATAGTCGTTCCTCTTCTACTAACACAATTTTGAGCGGGTTGTGTGAGTAATTCAACCTTGTGTGGATTACTGCTAGAGACAATCCTAATCTTAGATTGTAGTGGCGCAATGTGGACGATCAAAGCAAAGGAATTGGTTCCTTGGTTGGCGTAAGAAAATTTTTATTTTCTACCATAGAAGGAAATCTCTGTTTCCTTCGTCTATTCCCGTTTTAATTGTAAACACGTAATCCTTCGGTATGGATTTCATAGTTATTTTCGTTGCGTTCTGATTTGATAAGCATGATGAAATCCCAACAGTGGTATTAGAGCCTTCGTATTTGTGTTTTAGTGGGTCTTTAATTTCTTTGAAATCGTTCTGAGAATGTAATTATTTGATCATGGTGATTGTTTGCCTACTACTTTGTATGCTGTGTCTAGGTTTTCTGGTCTGAAGAGTCTCTGGGTCATTGAAAAACAGTTGGAAAGTTGCTTCCATATGGGTCTGTTTTGGCGTTAGATTTTTCCGCAATCAAGCTTTTGATCCAACAATTTGGATTGTTGTTTAAATTGTGATGTAGATTACAGTTGGTTGTTAATATTAATTAACACTGCTTGATATCAAAATTGTTTTGAATGGTCTAAAAATCTCGTTGCTGTTCATGGAAAAGTTGTAGAAAAATTCGGGGAAGAAGATGAACAGTGGTATTTTTCTGCTACCAGAGCATACCTAGCACCGGGTACTTCAACCTACCTGGCGCTAGGTACATTTTGTTCTTCCCCTGTGTATGCCTCTAGAGCAAACCTGGTGCCGGGTATGTTTGACCAACCGAGCGCTAGGTGCACTCTATTCTAGCACTGTTTTATAAAAAAAAAAAAAAAGGATTTTTTTTTAATCATTTCTAGTTTTGAAAATAGGTTTTAATAATGATTATAATTTATTTGAAACCCATGATTTTGGATAAAATATTTTTAAATTACATGTAGGACCCTCAATTTTTAAAAAATTTAATTTCGGCCCAGAACTTTCCAAAATTCGATTTTGGATCCGAATTTCTCCAAAATACTGATTTTGGATTATTGTGCATTATATTTTTTATGCTGTATTTTAAGTACGTTTTTTTGGCATGGTGAATGGTTATGGACTAAGACCAAACTTATTTGTTCATGCATCTTTATTGCTTTGTTTTAATTAAATAGGGTCTGCATGTCCTGCTTTATCTCAAATTCTTGTGTAATTCTCTTCTCATTTAACTACCCTCGAATGTAACTTGAGGTTTCTTCCATTAGGAAATTATGTAATTAGTTTATCTAGATTAGAATGAGTTAGAATTTTATTTACAAGATTTTGAAGACGACAATCAAAACGAAGCGAGATGGTTAGACATGCTACTTAAATCATGCATGAACACATAGGGTTGCCATATTAATTTCCTTGATGGCTCGAGAAAATTAATTTAGAGAGTCCATAACCATGCCACGTAATTGTTTATTACCATGTTTATCAATTTATTGTGCTTTTTGATAAATTGTATGCTTGCCAAACAATGAGATAACTAAAAGGAATAAATCCCTCAAATAATTTTAAATCTAATACCTTCTATTAATATAGTAAGAACGAGAGGTCTTTTTCGAGACCAGGTTGTTGGGCATACCTAAGCCTACTTGACATTGAGTATGTTCAAGCTATGGAAATTAATTCCTGATTAATGGGTTGGGTTTAACAATTTTTTTTTTTATCTCGGTTAGGCTAACTCAAGCATAAAGATTATTAGAGGCAAGGTTGGGATAGTATTAAATACTTTAATGATTAATTATATGTTAATCACCCAATGATATAGTAGTTACATTTGATGTAATTGGTATTGAATACCAACCAATGAACTAAAGAGTGGCTTGTTGGTCTAACCCAAGGTCATTCTTAAGGAATTTGGATAATAGTCCACTAGGAAAACTTCCAACGGGCTTTCCTGGGTCAATAGTGGGGGCTATTGATTTGAGTAAAATAATAGAATAAAAATGCATTTAATTAAGGGCCTACTTGCATATCATGAGCATATACATGTTCTAATTACTTTATCTTTACATCTAGGTCACTTGCATCATGTCAACAAACCTAAACCTACATAGCATCTTGGAAACAAATAAGCTCATCGAATCAAACTATTTGGATTGGTATAGAAACTTGAGGATCGTTCTCAAGTCAGAAAAGTTACTCTACATGCTAGATGCTCCTATTCTGCCACCTTCAGCCCAAGATGCTCGAACTGATGAGCATGCTGTCCACAAGAAGCACAAGAAGGACAGTGACACTGCATCATGTATTATGCTGGCATTACTGACTCATAAGTTGCAAAAACAGCATGAGTATATGGATGCTCAAACCATTATCTTCCATCTTAAAGAGCTGTTTGATAAACAAGATAGAACTGAGAGATATGAGATCTCTAAGCAACTGTTCCATTCTAAGATGGTTATGGGTGCTTCAGTAGCCACTCATAGGCTACAGATGTAGGGCTATATTGAAAAGCTTGGGTTTCTTAGTTTCATAATGGATCACGATTTAAGTGTTGGCTTAATTCTACAATCATTACCAAGTAATTTTTCACAATTTGTGATTAACTACCACATGAACGATATTGAGACTACCATACCTGAGTTTATCAATCTACTTAAAGCTGTTGAATCATCCATGAAGAAGGATGATAAGGTGATCTTGCTAGTAGGTTCTTCATCTTCTAAGAAGAAAGTTCCCAAGAAGAAGAAGAAAAGATCGACAAAGCCCAATGGAGGCATGAAGAAGAAGGAAGCAGCCACGAAAGGCCCATGTCATCATTATGGCGAGATGGGCTATTAGAGGAGCAATTGCAAAGCCTACTTGGAGACCATGAAGGAAAAGAAGGAGAAGGAGAAGCTTGCAAGCACTTCTACTTCTACTCCTGGTATGTTTATGATTGAGATTAATATTGTCTTTAGTATTGAGATATGGGTATTGGATATTAGTTGTAGATCTCATTTATGCAATATTTTGCAGGGACTAAAGGGCAGTAAAAGGCTGGAAAAGAATGATATGGACCTGCGAGTTGCAAATGGAGCAAAGGTTACAGCACTAGCTTAAGGACTTATCATCTTAATCTACCTTCTAGATTAATTTTAGAACTTCAAAATGTTGGGTATCTCAGGCTTGTATTGTATACAGCGCAGCAAAAATAAAACGAGATACCCTCCCAGGACCCGTCTATGTGCGGAAAACAAGACATAATGATAATAAAGGAAACAACTTTTACCATTGCGTGATCGTCTGAAGAACAAATTTTTTTTCTTCTTCAAGTCAAGGCTCGATCCAGCAATCCTCTTGTGCAAACTCCACGAGAGTTGGACGTCTAACCACTATAATCATAGTGTGTGATTGTCTTTAACAGTAATCCACACAGAGGAATACTCAAGCACCAAAATTTTCTATGCTAGCAGAAAAAGATGGCGGCTAGGGCTTTTTTCAAGAACAATCGTGAGAGAGGGAGAAGGGAAAAATCGTATATGCTTTGTTGTGTGGCGTGACAATCACATTAAGCTAGGGTTTCGTGTGTATCCATTATATCACACGAAAAATCCAACTAAAATTGATAATTCTAATCTTATTAGAATTCCCTAATTATAATTAGAAACATCAAGTTCTCACAATTACAACTTGGACATTATAACTGATTATAATTTGTCCACTACAACTTCTCTTTCTCTCAATTAACTCCACTATATTATCAAATAACATCTTGAGTCTATAATCCTCTATTGTGTGTGACCTATTAGGTTTCCCAGTCAATTAGTAGCGAACATGAATTAATTCAAACGTCTTTGAGATTAATAATTCATAATTAATTAGAATTAATCCTATTAATTCTAATCAGGATTGGTTTATTAATTCATCAATTAATAAACCCATATTCCCAGATCATGAGTGGTATCTAGCAACACATCATAACCACGCAAGAGTCTAGAATGTCAAGTGGTTTGACATGAACCTTTTAATAACAAACTTCAATGCAATTAACTCCTTTTACTATACAATATCTCATTCGGTTTGCAATATGGAATTAGTGCCAACTCCCTCCAGAATTAATTCTGGCCTAAATACAATAGTACTTGTACCAAGAACACACTACTCTAGATGTGTATCAATTGAAACTATTTCTAATACACAATTGCCTTGACCAAGGACTTCTTGAGTAGTAATTCCTACAAGTGGTCGTGAGATATTCGCCCCTACTATTAGGAGTGGTGAATCCTTTATTGACCATTCAACTACTTTCATTTACCTCACAATGTACCTAATATCCATCCCATAGGTGGCCCTCGATTGAGCTCCGGAGATTGGAATCAAAGTACAAAGCTCAGCAAACAAAATACCTTGGAGATCTCAAGTCTAAGGATACTTGCACGTTTGCTCTATTGAGATTATATCACTGGCACTAAATAGTTATCTATGTGATTATTTCAAAGCTAGGTCATCCAATGAACTTATTCCATTAACAAGCATCCATGTGTCAACTTTGAGTATCTCAATACTCACAGTTATGAGAACCACCGCTTGATCAAATCAGGAAGTCTAACACATGCTAGTCTTAATACATTAATGATGTCCTGTCTTATTAATACTATAACTAGGGACTATTTAAGTACTAACACCATCCAATGTAGTAGGAATCTCATATCATGATCTCTATCATGATTTCCTTAACACAATGTTGTACTAGGGACTTTATCGAACATTTATATTACTTAAAGTAAACAAAAGAAACTGTAAGATAAATAATGAATTCTATTAAAATAAAATGTGTCATATACAATATACAAGTGATTGCCTCTAGGGCACAACACTAACACAAAACTGCTATTTTGTACTAGTTTTATTGAAAAACATTATCTCAGTTGCTTGTTTAGACTTATTTGGATTTCATTAAATGTTGTTATTTTTCATTAAATGATATCTATTATAGTTTGGCAACTTTGGTTAGTAGTTTATATGTTCTAGACATAGATAATTCCATTCTCAATATAAATGTAAAGAAACAAGAAAAAGATAACTCAATCTCATCTTACTTATGGCATTGTCATTTAGGCTATGTAAATGAAAAATGCGTGTCTAAGTTATACAAGTTGGGTGACTTAGGGTTATTTGATTATGAATCATATGACACATGCAAATCTTGTTTATTTGGTAAAATGGCTAAAACTCAATTTTCAGGAAAAGTAGAAAGGACTAAAGAGTTATTAGAACTAATACATACAAATGTATGTGGCCCAATGTCTATACAAGCAAGAGGAGGTTATTACTACTTTATAACATTTATCAATGTCTATTCACGATATGGGCATTTGTATTTAATGAAATACAAGTCTGAAGAATTTAACAAGTTCAAAGATTTTAAGAATGAAGTAGAGAAATAACCTGACAAGAGTATTAAAACTCTTAGATCCGATCAAGGAGGTGAATACTTAAGCCAAGAGTTTCTAAGTTATCTTAAAGATAATGGGATATTATCTCAACAGACTCCACCACATACACCTCAACATAATGGTGTATCTGAGAGATGGAATCGAACCCTTCTAGACATGGTATGGACCATGATGGCTTTTGCAGAGTTACCAAAATTGTAACACCCCACAACCTAGGCCCAGCAGGGCCAGGTATGTCGCCCCGTCCAAAGAACAAGGGGTCTTTATAACTAAGACACACAACAAAAATAAATTAATACTTTGAAAATTAAAACTTATTACAACTCAAAAATTCAAAAACAAATCCAAAATAAATTGTTCACTCTCATCTCTCAAAACATTACATAAAATACATTACACAACATCTTCTAAGCAGGCAACAACTAGCTACTCATCCCTGGAGCAGGATCGACCAGAAATCATGGTAAAAAAGGATGATAAGATAAAAATCTCAGTAAGCCCGTATGTGCTTTGAGTGTTTAGATAAAATAGTTCATGTATGCAAGATGTAAGAACTTCATAAGAAAAGTACTGGTAAACATTAAATAAGGTTAAAAATAAAGAGTGGCATTTTGCTTTTCCAACCATACATATGCACAATAAAATCAACCACTCAAAAGGGCGGCCATAGGTTACCACACGTTGGGTCCCATATCCATATAACGGTCAAAATGCCACATTTTGTGCAGACTAACAAAAAGGTAGGTGTACGGCCTACCGTGTAAGATACTCCTCCTTCTCTACACCCAAACAAAATTGGTTGTCCACTCCAACAACGTACAGTCCACATGACTGAAACTTGCTAGCTCGGACCGGCATGACTAAGTAGTACTGTCGCTTCTCCAAGTTGAGTTCATCTTCTGGAAGTGGCCTCCTGCCAGAAGACTCACTCTTGCTCTTCAAAACTAGTACTACTAGCCTACCCTTATTGAGTACTCAACGTTGATTGTCCCACTTAGGAGAAAACTAATAAAACACAGCTTTACTTGAAAATGGAAATTAAGGTTTTCTAAAGTCCGTGTCAAAATTGGTTTTAGAAAGAGTTTAATGTTTGAGAAAAATTTCTTATTGGTTTTCAAATAATTTGTGTGACTGAAATAAGAAAGGGAATAGTCCTCAATTGCCTTCACAAAAATGAGTGTTCATACACTTCACATTTGGCTTGCCATAGTGACCTTTTTACATCAAATAGGTTTTATGCAGGAGCTTACCTGATCCTTTGCTTGAGCTAATTTAAAGATCCTCAAAAGCTGACCTAACCCCGCCTGGGGGAAACACAAGCCATAATTAGACTCAAGTCAAATTTTCTTCCATAAATAATGTGAAACCCCAACTAAAACCAACCTTAGAGTAAGGGGTCGAGATGCATACCATATTTTCTTGTATGTATAAATATATTTTTATATAATTTTATGTGCTTTAGATATGTGATTTGTAGTCTAGATGTCTTAATTGTGCTTAGTGAGTAAGAAAGGCAAAATGGTAATTTTGCTTGAGGTGGAAATAGGGAGATAGCTTGAGAATTAACTAGGAAAAATATTTGGGAGAAAAAATAAGAACAAGAGTTGTTGTGGTTTAGTGGATGGAGCTTTGGAATTTATACTCGAGGTCTTGAGTTCAAATTCCATCATTTGAGTTTTAGCATGATTAAATTTTATTTTTGTTAGGTAGGTTATATTTCGGCTCTTGCATGCCTTAGAGAAGAGTAGGACTGTTGTCCTAAGGGAGACATGAAGGGAATGTCCTAATTCCACTCTTGTGTCCTACAAAAATTTCTTAGGGATTCATACCCTTCTTGATCTCTAGCTTTTCTTAATTCTTAATCAATTTGGTTGTTCAATTTATCCAAGCCAATTTTATTTCCAGAAAATTCCAGCAAGATTCTGTGATATTGAGGTTTCGAAAATGTCTATGCGAGGATATCTTGTTGGCCGAAAATAGGAAGGAGTTATGGAAGGTTCCCAAGAGAATTAATTTCCATAGTTGAACCTTCAAACTCCAACCTATGTGTGTTCATCTTCTTCATGCAGTAAACTGGAAATTTTTCCAGCTTCTTGATCAATCCAATTGTCAAAATTTTCAGCCATCTTTCCCTCTCAAATACTACCAGAAAAATGACCAATTACTCAGCTTGAAGATTGAAAATTTCAGCCAAAACCGGACTGCACAAAAGCTGTGCAAACCAAGAAAATTCATGGGCAGTTTCGCAACTTGATGAGTCGAAAACTAAGCTGTTTCTTCCAGCTTTTCAACAAGCAATTCAACCTTGTTCTTCCTCTATAAAGAAGGCTGGAAACCAGCCTTAAAGGATTCCCCAAAACCCCTTCGAAGCTTCTGCAAGTTGGCTGAAGCATGGCAGAAAAATCTGCCTAGAAATTTCAGCAAGCCTTGCGAAAGGTTAATCAAAATTTCCAGCTTTGTTCCTTCTTCACCCTTGTCCGAAACTCATCCCATTTTTCTATAAAACCCACCTTGAACAGCCATGAACTGAACTTCATCATCCCCACCAGTGTTCTGCATGAAAGAAGCTCCATGGCTGCTCCTAAAATCTCTCCATCAATCACTCCAATCAAGCCATCAATTGGAGTCCAAAATTCTAGCAAACTCCCATAGATTAACCCTCAACTAACCAGAAAATTCCTTCACCATTATGCTCCATATTTCAGCCACCCTAAAGCTCATTCAAACATCATTCAACTCAGCAAAAATTCCAGCTAAGCAGCTGGCCATTGCAGCTTCCAAAAGTCCACCATCAACAAATATCTACTTACCATATTTACTACCATGATTGATTCCATAAAGTATTCCTTTTGAATTTTAAACAACCAGCTTTCTTTTTCCTCCCAAATCTGAAAATCTAATTACCAAAAATCTCCAAACCATTCGGCCACTCCTTTCAAGCAGAATTTCGGCCAGCTTTCATCTATCTTCTCTATTCTCTCCAAACCTCCAAGAACACCTACCACCATTCTCACGCTTAAGACCACTCAAAACCTCTCCAATCTTCTCCAAAAACTCTAGATCACACCTACTCATCCTCTTGAATCCATTTCTACAATTCTTAACATCAAACGCTGAAATCAAAGTTCCACTTTCGGATAAAAAACCAGAATTTTCTTAAAGGCTCAAGAACACTTCCAAGTTAAACAGGATCAAATAACTCCATCTTCTTCCATCTTCGACCTTAATGAATATATATAATGAAATCTCTTTTTTGTTCTCTCTCTCTCTCTCTCTCTCTCTCTCGGCCGAATGGTTACTTCCACTATAGGCATTTTCTTCTTCTTCTTGGACGGATCAAGCCTTCGTAGCGAGAGGATTCTCTTGAAATGTCTTCAAGGTAGTCATCATTCAAGTAAGCCTCTTCAATCTTCTCTTTAAATTCTATATTCATGTCTCTTGGATGTAGTTGGATGAGGATGGAATATATTGGGAGATTGATCATGTGTTTTGTGATGGAGTTGGGATTGAAGCATGAGAATGAATGTGTTTGTATGATAGAGATGGGATTGATGCATGTGATGATTTGTCTTGGTTAAATGTAGGCGTTTTTAGGGTTTGTTGCATGCCTTCATGTCGTAAGTAGTATGAATGGTCAAGCATGTTAGAGATTATGTTACCTTTGGTGAATAGGGTTTTATATTCATGTATTTTTGTTAAGGCCATGAGTATGATTATGTTTAGTGGAGTTTGGATCATGTGTTGGTAGATTTAGATTTATGCCTTTATTCACGATTGGATATTTTGTTGATTGGTGTAGAGTGTATGTTCATGATGATGGTTAGCAATAGGAATTATGATCATAACCTTATTGTCCCTAAGCTAATTGAGTTAGCCAATTTTATTTCGTCAATAAAATGATTAATACTATAATTTCTTCTAGTGATTTTGAAAACCCTAGGAAAATGTGGATTTGGACTATTATATAAAATAATGATATTTTAGTCAAATAAATGATAACTTTTATTAAAGAAATTAAATATATAGATATTATATAAAATAATAATATCAAATAAAGCCTTTTAAATAAATAACCATAATAGGTAAAATATTAATTTTGTAAGTCTTATATTCATAAATACTATTAAAATTTATTTATTATCTTTTAGTCAAGGCATATTAAAATTTATTTATTATTAATTTTATTTACCAATTATTTTCTAACTATTAGTTATTATAAATCATTATTTTAAATAATAGCATCTAGGCCTAGGACCTTTCATCAAATAAACCTTAATTTATTTATAGCAAGATTTAAACCTACAACTTATTAGTATCTAATTCACAAACCCTAGTTATTTTAATATCAAGCTAGATTTATCTTGTAAACCTTCTATTTATTATCTAACCTTAAAGTCTTGGGACACTAAGGTCATAATTGTAGTGAGTCGAGCTAGGTTTATTCATGGAAGTAAATTTTGGCTTGAGTTTAATTATGGCTTATGTTTACCCCAGACGGGGTTAGGTAAGCTTTTGGAGATCTTTATTTTATCTCGAGCAAAGGATCAGGTAAGCTCCTGCATAAAACCTGTTTGTTGCAAAAGTTGTTATGGCAAGCTAAACATGAAGTTTGTGAACACTGATTTGGTAAATGCAATTAGGGACTGTTTCTTTTCTTGTTTCAATCAAACCAATTATTTGAAAGACAACAAGCAGTTTTATTCAAACACTAAACTATTTCTAAAACTAATTTTGACAAAGACTTTGGAAACTCTTGATTGCCATTTTCAAGTAAAGCTATGTTTTATCAGTTTTCCCCCAAGTGGGATCAACAACGTTGAGTACTCAATAAGGATAGGCTAGTGGTACTAGTTTTGAAAAGTAAGAGTGAGTCTTTTGGCAGGAGGCCACTTCCAGAAGATGAACTCAATGTAGAGAAATGCCAGTACTACTTAGTCATGCCAGTCCGAGCTAGCAGGTTTTAGTCATGTGGACTGGTGTTGCCGGAGTGGACAACCGGTTTTGTTTGGGTGTAAAGAATGTGGAGTATCTTACCCGGTAGGCTGATCACCTACCATTTGTTAGTCTGCACAATGCGTGGCATTCTAACCGTTGTTTGGTTATAGGGCCCAACATGTGGTAACCCATGACCACTATTTTGAGTGGTTGATTTTATTGTACATGTATGGGTGGAAAAGCAAAAATGTCATTCTTGATTTTGAACATTGTTTATTGCTTGCCAATATTTTTATTATGAAGTTCTTACACTTTGCATTCATGAACTGTTTTCACTAAACGCTCAAAGCACACACGGACTTACTGAGATTTTTATCTCATCACCCTTTTTACCATGATTTCAGGTCGATCTTGCTGTGGGATGAGTAGCTAGTTGTTGCTTGCCTTGGAAGATTTTCTGTTATTTAATTTATGTAATACTTTTGGGGTTGAGAGTGAACAATTTATATTTTGGATTTATTCTTAAATTTTTGGGTTGTAATAAGTTTTAAATCTTAAAATATTGTTTATTTTTGTTGTGTGTCCTAGTTATAAAGACCCATTGTCCTTTGGACGGGGCAACATCCCCGGCCCTGTTGGGCCTAGGTAGTGGGGTGTTACAAGTGGTATTAGAGCCAGGTTTAGGCAAATATTGATAGTATACGTTCTATTTATTTAAGTTCAAATATTTATCTAACCTATCTTGTTTATGTTGTAGGATGGTTAGAATGCTTAGAACCTTGAGGAAGGGGCAGCAATGGCATCCTTCTATCCTTATCTACCCAGGAGACCTTCTAGTACCTCAGCTTGCTCCTCAGCTAGTTATTCCTTTGGAAGATAGCAGTGATGATGAGGTCCCGATCAATAAGCCACCCCCAATCCTAGTGAGAGAATTGAGTTCTGACAGTGAAGATGAGGAGATAGCCATGGAGCATGTTCCCCACCCTCCTAGTCCCATAGTGGATTTATTAGCAGATAATGATAACTCGGGGGAGATAGATTATGAATCTCCACCTAAGCATTCTTTCATTCCTCCACCCAACCGAGTTGAGACCGAGGAGAGTTCTAGGCGACCTGGGAAGGAGCCAATGGAGGGGTTTGCCAGTGGGACTGGGATAGATTTCTCTAAGAACATTGGGGAATAGTTGTATGAGGCTGATTTTGAAGACTCTGATGAGGATTAGAGGGTTGAGAGTTAATTCGATTAGGATGTTTATTTATTATTTTTCGTAACTTTTATGTTGAGGAGTTTCATTCCTATTTCCTGTTTAAATTCAAAGTTATACAAATAAAAATTTGAGAGAAAATTTATGAACAATTCTTTAGACAAAAACTTGCATCTGATTTCCTTTTACTTATATCTGACTGTGAATGCATGCTCAACTAAATGATTTAATCATTGAATGCATACACTTATCATTTGGGTATGGTTTAAAATAGCACCCAAATGCCGTGTAGCTTCGTTAAGCAAAAGGATTCCGGAAGCAGATCATGTGGCACCGGAAGTTGAGACGACCAGATGCAATCACCCAACCGGGGTAATGAGAGTGAACTGGATATGGGAATAGGGTCTGACGCACCGGTTGATGTGTCGATGGGTCAGGCATTCAGTAAGATGGCAGAGATTCTACAGACCCTGACTGAGCGAAGGAACCCCAAGGGAGAAAATAAGGCATTAGAGCAGTTTTTGATGATTCAGCCGCCCGTCTTCTTGGGCGAAGCTGAGCAAGATCAGAAAGCAGAGCAATGGATTGAACAGATGGAAGATATATTTGTAACGCTCCAGTACACCGAGGAGCGGATGGTTAAATTTACTGCATTCCGTTTGAGGGTCCAAGCTCGGGCATGGTGGCAGCGGGTTCAAGATAACTGGGAGACGATCGATCAGGAATGGACGTGGTCCAACTTTGTTGAAGCCTTTAGAGCGAAGTACATCCCTCAGTGGATAGAGGAAAAATGGGAGGACAAGTTCCAGAATTTAAAGCAATGAGGCATGACAATGGCCCAGTACGCGGAACGGTTCACTTAGCTATAGAAGTACTACAAGAGACTAGTGGACACCGAGCAGAATAGGATAAGGCAGTTCGTTAAATAATTGAGGCAGGAATTGAGGAGGGCATTGGCACCTTCTCCACCAACGACCTATTCGGGGGCCATAGACGTAGCTACCAGGACTGAGAATGAGAACCACAGCAGGATGGCGGCAAGGCCTTTCTAGCCGCCAAGGCAACCACAAGGACACTTCTTGAGGCAGCAAACCAATAAGCGACCCACCAACCAACAGTGATAGAACCGGGGAAAGAAAGGCCGGACCGCACCAGTCGGACCTGCTCAGAACCTTCTGTTATGTTGATAGTGTGGGAAAAGAGGCCACACTGAGAAGAACTGTTGGTCCAAAAGAGGTGAATAGAAATGTTATCACTGCGGCGACCCGAACCACCTGCGGAACGCCTGCCCTAAACTGCACCGAGTCGGGCAAGGGAATCCGGCTCAAAATCCGGGACCAAACAGAGCCAATGCCATGGGAGCATCTGGGAGTAGAGCACCAAAGCCTCAAGTGAAAGCCAAGATATTCGCTCTCAACAGAGAGGAGGTTAGGACCGATGCAGCAGTAGTGGAAGCTACGTTTACTATCCAAGGACATTTTGTTAATGCATTGATAGATCTTAGCTCTACTTATTTCTATTTAAACAAGATGTATGCATGTTTTTCGGGTTGGGATGGAGTAGAGTTACCTTTTACCTTATTGGTAAGTTCACCTTTGGGGAAGATAGTGCAAGCAGATCGGTATGTGCGAAAATGTAAAATTGATATGGGGAGAGAAAGCCTAGAGGGAGAGATTTGATAGTATTGGATATTGAGGATTATGATTTGATATTGGGAATGGATTGGTTAGCAAAGCATGGGGCTAGGGTAGACTAAAAGAATAAATCAGTCCAGTTCATTAGACCGGGTTGTGATGTGTTGGAATTCGATGGTAAGAGGGTAAAGGAACTAAAGTATTTGATAGCGGGGACTAAGGCTCGAAAATTACTGAAGTAAGGATGTCAAGGGTACCTAGCTTATATGATAAACAATCTAAACGACCAGTGCATTCTGGAGGACACCGAGATAGTGAATGACTTTCTTAATGTATTCCCAGCGGAGCTTACTTCCCTACCTCCTAGCCAAGAAGTTAAATTCACCATTGACCTAGTTCCGGGAGCGGAACCAGTATTGTAGACCCCGTATCGGATGGCACCAACAGAGTTGAAAGAGCTTAAGGAACAGTTAGAAGAGTTAGTGAAAAAAGGCTACATCAAACCTAGCACGTCGCCCTGGAAGCACCTGTGCTGTTTGTGAAGAAGAAAGACGGGACTCTGAGGCTATGTATCGACTATCGGGGCTTAAACAATCTGATGATCAAGAACATGTATCCCCTACCGCTAATTGACGAGTTGTTCAACTAGTTACAAGGATCCAGTTGCTACTCCAAATTGGACCTGAGGCAAGGGTACTATCAAGTGAGGATAAAAGAGGAGGATATCCCCAAGATGGCCTTCAACACCAGATATGGACATTACAAGTTTGTGGTAATGCCGTTCGGGGTGACCAATGCTCCAGCAGTATTCATGGATTTGATGCATCGAATGTTCCAACCTTATTTGGATAAGTTCGTGGTGGTCTTTATCGACGACATTCTAATCTATTTCAAGAGTCCGAAAGAGCATGCAGAGCATCTGAAGCTTATATTAGAAAAGCTGCGGGAGCATAAGCTTTTCGCTAAGTTTAGCAAGTGTGAGTTCTAGCTGGATAGTGTAGCATTTCTTGGCCACGTGGTGACCAAGGAGAGGATCAAGGTAGACCCAGCAAAGGTTGAAGAATGGTCAAACTGGAAGCAACTGGAGAACATAACTGAGATTCGAAGCTTCTTGGGATTGGCTGGTTACTATAGGAGGTTCATCAAAGGATTTTCAACGCTCGCATCATCTATGACCCGACTGCTGAGAAAAAATGTTCCATTCATTTGGAGTGAGAAATGTGAGAAGAGCTTCCAAGAGCTGAAGCAAAGATTGATGACAGTACTAGTGTTGAGCCTGCCAAAGGGAGATAAGCCTTACGCTCTATATACTGATGCTTCAAAGGAAGGATTGGGGGTAGTATTGATGCAAGACTGGAAGGTGATCGCCTATGCTTCTCGAAAATTGAGGCCTCATGAAGTCAACAACCCTACGCATGACCTAGAATAGGCAGCCATCATGTTCTCTCTAAAGAAATGACGACACTACCTGTACGGAGCTGAATATGTAGTGTTCACCGACCACAAGTGACTGAAGTACATCTTCACCCAGAAGGATTTGAATTTGGGACAGCGGCTGTAGATGGAATTGTAACACCCCGCTACCTAGGCTCGCCGGGGCCAGGGATATCGCCCCGTTCAAAGGACAAGAGATCTTTATAACTAGGACACACAAATATAATAGCGAAAATAAAATGATACTTAAACTTAAAATTTATTACAACCCAAAAGAAATAATAATAAATCCAAAAATACTCAAAAGAAATCCATAATAAAAATTCATCCGCTCTCAGCTCTCCTAACATTACACAAAATAAATCCCCAGAAAATTCTTCCAAAGTAGACAATATATAGCTACTCATGCCCACAGCAGAACGGACCTGAAATCATGATAAAATGGTGGTGAGACAGAAATCTAAGTAAGTCCGTGTGTGCTTTGGGTGTTTAGTGAAAACAGTTCGTGGATGCAAAGTATGAAACCTTTATAAGAGAAATACTGGCAAGCGATAAACATTAGTCAGAAGCAAGAGTGGCGTTTGGCTTTTCCAGCCATACACAAGTAATAAAATCAACCACTCGAATGAAAGGGATATGGGTTACCACACGTTGGGCTCCATAACCAGTCAGAATGCCGACACTTTGTGCAGACTGACAAAAGTAGGTGATCGGCCTACTGGGCAAGATACTCCACATTCTCTATACCCAAACAACAACCGAGTGTCCATTCCGGCAAACCACAGTCACTTGACTGAAAACAAACTGCTAGCTCGGACCGGCACGACTCACTGGACTGACATCTTATCCGGGAAGGACTCACCCCTCAGAGGTGGCCACCTACTGAGAGACTTACCCTAACCCTTCAAACACTAGTCCTAGTAGTCCACCCTTATTGAGTACTCAATGATGTTTCCCACTTAGGATAAAATGAACGAAACACTGTTCCACATGATAATGGCAATTTATGGGTTTTCCAAGTCTTTAACAAAATCAGTTTTAGAAAGAGTTTGAGTTTGAGTAAATCTGCTCATTGGCTTTTAAATAATTCAAATTTTTGAAATAAGAAAGGATTTAACCATCAATTGCCTTTACATAAATGAGTGTCCATGCACTCTACACTTGGCTTGCCATTAAACATTTTGCATCAAACAGGTTTTATGCAGGAGCTTACCTGATTCTTGCTCACAATAACATGGTCTCCAATGGCAGACCTAACCCCACATGGGCAAATACAAATCTCAATCAATTTCAAGCCACAAACTACTTCCTTAATTTTAAATCGACTCAACTTTCTACTACCATGATCCTAGTATCCCAAGCTTTAAGGTTAAACAATCAGTAAATAGGTTTAAGAGTTGAGCCTAGCACAATTATTTAAAATAATTAATGGTTTGGGAAATAAATTTAATAAGTTGAAAGCTTAAATCTTGTTATGGAAAATTTAGAGTTTATTTGATCAAGAGTTCTAGGTAGTATTAAATAAAATATTGATTTATTAATAATTTAGTTGTTAGAAAATAATTAGTAGATAAAATTAGTTGAAAATAAATTTAATGAGTCTCACTTGAACAATATTAAATAAATTCTTAAGGAGTTTTGATTAGAAGATAATAGTTAAATTTTTAGTAATATATATTTTACTAATTGCAATTATTTTCATAAAGGATTTAATTGATCTCATTATATTAAGTAATATATACATATATATATATATTATTTTTCTAGCAAAAATCATTATTTGTTTGTCTAAAATATCCTTTATATATATGATAATCCAAATCTACCCTACCTAGAGTTTTTTCTAAAATACCAAGAGAAATTATTTTATTGAATATTTTATTCATGAAGTAAAAATTTGTTTGGGGACAAATAGATCATGATCAAATTCGCATGGTTAACAACAATCAATACATACACAATCTTTTAATTCATCAAATCATCCCAATCCTGCATACAAGATTAGATCTCAATTTATCAACACATGATCTAACCCCTACTAGCATCAACATGATCATGGATTCAATATTAATCCATCATGAATATAAACCCTATTCACCAAAGGTGACATAATCTCTAGCATACTTCATCACATATACTACTTATGACATGCATCAACCTCAAATCATCATATAATCATCTAAGACAATCCTTCCATGCATAAATCCCATCTCCTTCACAGTCATACATATATTCATACTTCAATCTCAACAATATATATATATATATATATATATATATACTCAAATCCTATCACCATCCACCTATTATCATTATCACCCTAGAGACATAATTCTTGGGTTTAAAAGAATGATTGATGGTACTTACTTGATTGATGAATGCCTCGAAGGAGTTTAGAGTAGATCTCAACTCCTAGATGTCTAACTTTGTCCATGGGAGATGGCGAAAGCATGTTCATGGGAGGAAAAGTCATCTGGCCAA
The DNA here is from genome assembly GCA_026120185.1 of Voacanga thouarsii. Lineage (NCBI taxonomy): Eukaryota > Viridiplantae > Streptophyta > Magnoliopsida > Gentianales > Apocynaceae > Voacanga > Voacanga thouarsii. The sequence continues at coordinate 3,596,431 of JANUWF010002074.1, forward strand.
GAGAGGGGAATTTTCGGCCGGGAGAGAGAGAGAGAGAGAGAGAGAGAGAGAGAGAGAGAGAGAGAGAGAGAGAGAGAGAGAGAGAGAGAGAGAGAGAAAGAGAGACCATTAGCATGTTTATTCACATAGGCATTCACTAGAGATCAAGATTGGAGAAGATGAAGTTGTTAGAATAAATTTACCTTGAAGGTGTTCTTGACCTTAACAGAAATTTTTGGTTTTGATCCGAAGTAGCAAGGTGATTCGTGGAGTTTGATGTTAAGAATGGTGTTGATGGACTCACGGCAGTGAGTAGGTCAAATCTGGAAGCATTAGAGAGGGTTTTAGATGGTTTGGAGAGGTATTAGGTGTAGGGAAGAGGTAGGTGTTCTTGGTGTAGTGTGTGTGTTCTTGGAGGTTGAAGAAAATCGAGAGATGGTAATGTGCAACTACTGAATTTTTGTGAGAGATAGAGCTGGACGAATTTCTGTAGGGTTTAGGAGGTTGATTCTCTGATTTGGAAGGGAAAAGGAAAGGTTAGTTATTACAATCCTTGAAGAATATTTTTAGGAAGTGAATTTGGAAACTAAATATTCTAAAAATATCTTGATTGTTGGACAGTTTTTGAAGTCTTCCATGGTCGACTGTTTGAGCGGAATTTCTGTGGGATTAAAGCTGGTTCATGGGGGCTTATGGTGGCCAAAATTAAGGTGCACAATGATGAAGAAGAGGTCTGGTCAATTGAGTGATATATTATGGAAGGTTGCTAAACAAGGGTGGCTGGAATTTTGGAAACCAATCAAGCTAAATTGCATGGATTTGTTGGAGAGATTTTCGGACAGCCATTGCTGCCTTTCGTCCAGAAGCTTGAGGGAAACAATGGAGCTCTTTTAATGGAGGTTTAAGGAAGGTTTTGACAGATTAGGGCTGGTGTTTCGGATGGAAGAAAAATAGGAAACAAAGCTGGAGGTTTGGACTGCCCAGAATTTCGCTGAATAGAAATTTCTGGGCAGATTTTCGGCTGCCAATTCCAGCCAATTTGTAAAGAGTTTGAAAGGGGATTTCTGGGGTATTCAAGGCTGGTTTCCAGCCTTCTTTATGGAGGAAAAACATGGCTAAGGTACTGAGCAAAATCTGGAAGAAATCAGCTTGGTTTTGGACCTCCAAAGTAGCGATTTTGCCCAGAATTTTCACTGGTTTTGCACAGCCTTTGTGCAGCCCGAAAATGGCAGAAATAATTCACGGTTCAAACTGATCTTAAGGCCATGTTTTCTGGAAGCATTTGGGAAGGAAAGTCAGCTAATAAGCTCGACAATTTGAAGGTACAACAAGCTGAAAAATTTCAGCTCATTCTAAGAAGTAAGATGAACTAGTCTAGAGTGAAATTTCAGCAAGCTTACTAGAGGGATTTTTCCCCTTGGAATTTCCTACCATTCTTCCACATTTTCCAGACCATGAGAAGCCTTTTACTAGGACATTTTGATCTCACAAGATTACAGCATTTTACTGAAATTTCTGGAAAGAAAATGGATAGAACATCTTGATCAAACCAAGGAGTTGAAAATTGAGGAAAATTAAGGATCGAGGGAAAATGAATTCCCTTTAAGAAATTCGAGTAGAGTAAAGGAGTGGAACGAGAATACTACTAACATGTCTCTCTTAGGACCATCATCCCTACCTTACTCTAAGCTCATAAGACCGAAATTTCCTCCAGTAAGCAAAAATAAAATTTAATCTAGCTAGAGCTTCTATGATGGAATTTGAACCCAAGACCTCAAGAATTAATTCCAAAGCTCTAACCACTACACCACAACAACTCTTGTTGATATTTCCACTAGAAAATTATTTTCTATTCAATCCACAGGCTATCTCCCTATTTTCACCTCGGGCAAAAATTACCATCTTGCCCCTCTCACACAATACTCACCAATAAGATTTCGAGACAATAAAACCCGAATCCCAAACACATAAAAATCATATGAAAATATATTTAACCATGAAATAAAATATGATATGCATCCCAACCCCCTTACTCTAAGGTTGGTTTTGACCGGGGTTTCACATCCTCCCCTCCTTAGAAGAATTTCGTCCCGAAATTCAAGCATACCTCTATCTCAGCTCGGGATACTTCCACTTAACCCATTCTTCTGATTCCCATGTGGCATCCTGCGTGCCATGGTGCTCCCACTGAATCTTAAGCATTGGTATCTGCTTATTTCGCAGGGTTTTGACACTGCGGTCCAATATCCGCACAGGCTTCTCCACATAGCTCAGATATGGCTGTAACACCAATGGCTCATCATTCAATACATGATCGGGATCCACATTATACTTCTTCAATTGTGACACATGGAACACATCATGGATACCCGTTAACCCGTCCGGCAGGTCCAATCGGTAAGCTACAGGCCCAATTCTTTCCTTAATCGAAAACGGCCCCAAATACCTCGGATTCAACTTTCCGCCATTCGGATGCTTCAATATTCCCCTACTCGGAGTCAGCTTCAGAAATACGCGATCCCCAACTTGAAATTCTAGATCCCTTCGCCGGTTGTCCACATAGCTCTTCTGTCGGCTCTGAGCCGCCTTTAACCTTTCCCGAATCAGTTTCACTTTATCCAACATTTCTTGGACACAGACCTCTCCGGTTTTACTCACGTGACCATCTTCTGACCAAATCCAATACAAAGGTACCTGACACTTGCGCCCATACAAAGCCTCGTACGGTGCCATCCCAATCGAGGCCTGATAGTTGTTGTTATATGACAATTCGGCATACAGTACACACTCTATCCACTTGTCCCCGAAATCCAGGACACAGGCTCTCAACATATCTTCCAATATTTGGATTACTCTTTCTGACTGCCCATCGGTCTGCGGATGCGCCGTCATACTAAATTTCAAATTCGACCCCATTGCCTCCTGGAACTTTCCCCAAAAACGAGATGTAAACCTCGGGTCTTGGTCGGATACTATGCTCGAGGGTACTCCATGCAATCGGACTACTTCTCGAACATAAGTCTGGGCCAACTTCTCCATGGAGTCCCTCACATTTTCCGGTATGAAATGGGCCGACTTGGTCAGTCGATCCACCACCACCCATATGGTGTCCTTCTGGGTCTTTGACATGGGAAGTCCGGTGACGAAGTCCATGGTCACCTCCTCCCACTTCCATTCCGGCACTGGTAATGGCTGTAATAGCCCTGCTGACTTCTTATGCTTCGCTTTAACTTTCTAGCAGGTGAGACAGGTCGAAACGTACTTGACCACATCTCGCTTCAGTCCGGGCCACCAATAAGCTCTCTTCAAATCCTGATACATTTTGGCCTCCCCCGGATGAATGGCGTACTTGCTCTTGTGTGCCTCCTCCAAAATTATGTCCTTCAATTGTAGCTCCTTGGGTACACACAATCGATCTCTGAAATGGAAAATTCCCGCTTCATCTTGACGGAATTCACTGGTCGCTTAAGCTCCTTATCCTTGAAGATTTGAAACTCGGCGCTGCTTCGCTGAGCCTTCACTATTTCTTGCTTCAAATCCGACACCAACTTCAAGTTGCTAATGACAATTCTTTTGTCTCGCACTTCCACC